>CAWUFW010001462.1:1600000-2200000 GCA_963921515.1 Calotriton arnoldi
AGGGGATAAGGGTGGGGAGTAATTTAAAAATATTAGTGTAAATTTATATTTAAATAGAAAATTTATAGAAATTCGAAATTAATTTAAAAAACGAAATTTATATTAAAAATGTAAAATATATGTTTTCTTTTAGTAGTGAGATGTTTGGTTATTAGGGTATAAGGGTGGGAAGTATTTAAAAAATATTAGTGTAAATTTAGATATTAATTTAAAAATTTTAGAAATTCGAAATTAATTTAAAAAACCAAATTTATATTAAATATGTAAAATATATGGGGCCGATTACGATGGCGGTCGGTGGTAGTACCGCGGTGCCGGCGGTGCGGAAAAATGCCTTTTACCGCCCGCCAGCAGCGGTCCTCACGGCCGCCATATTATGAAGGGCAAATATGCCCCATTTCCCGACCTCCGCGGTGCAACGCCGACCGCCATGAAATTGCGCCCGCCACCGCGCCGGTGGGAGCCAATGGAGACTCACCGCCGTGCGGAATGACGTCCCGTCCGCTCAACAAATTACGATGCGCCAAACAACCCGTCGAACCGCAGGGGAGAAACCGCCCTTCCAGACACGGCGGAATCTCGACAGCGGAGCGTGAAACGAGACTTCTGAGCCCTCCACCCGGAGCCGAACGCCATGGATCCAGCACTACACGTCCTCCCGGTGCTGTACGTGATACATCACCAGGCCAACATCGCCCGCCGCGGACGCCGCCGCAGGTACGTAAACAAAACACAATACAACACAAAACAGAACACAAATTCCACGGGCTGAAACAGGGCACCTGGCCACACCAGACACACTGGTGTGGACAGGAACACATCCATCAGTGTACCCACACATGTCTCAGCTGGCACCAATTCACACCCTACATCAAGCCCACCAAAAGTACCGCGAACATAATGTAATGTGTTGCTGACGACACCGCAGCGGTGAGCATGCGGGAAATCCATCGCACAAAGCAGAATGCATGTACAGCAACGGACAGGCCAGAAAGACCACAGGCCACCACCACCACCCACCACCCACAGCTCCGCCGCACACAGCAAGAAACATGCCAATCCCCCCTGTGCACCCCCATGTCCAACACCAAGCGAGCTAAATTCACACCCAGCAGCACACAACTAACACCTAGGGAGACAGACACAGCAGCATTTGGTGTAGATCAACACACAGCACAGAGGCACAGGCCCAGGGCAACACACACACACACCACACCACCACATACATGGCAAGAAAGCAGAATACAAGCACAAAATGAACATACACACAAGGAACATACAGACTACTGGACACACACCCTGCCAACTCACACAGACATACCCCACACCGACACACAGCCACATACACAGACTACATGCCACCAGCAATGGAGCACAACATAGAGGAAAGCAAAAATGATGTGCACACAAATGGGAGGGCAAGGAGACAACCAACAACCAGGTGAACAGACACATGCAGGACAAGGAACCCAGAACAACATCCACACCCCATCCAAGCACATGGCTGGCACAGTGAGTGAAGTCAAACAACAGTCACCTCAGTGCAACAACTCAGGGAGACAGCAAGGTAACCCATGTATAGGGACAGGGATGAAAGGAAGGACCTCAAGTCAAACAGTGAACAGCAAGTACACATGAGTATCACACAGGGCACATTGGCACACTCAATGACTGCCAAACACAAGTAGGAGTCCCCAAACATACCCCCCTCATATCTGCAGCACACAATCCCAATGCCAGACACACAGAAGGGCCTACATAATGTCCAGACAAGACACAGACAAACAATCAAACCCCCTGGGGGCATCCACAAACATCACACACACACACAGGGATTTCAGTACCAACGTCTGCACCAAAACAAAAATGGCAAACACAATTCAAAACAGAAACACATACAGAACCACAAAAATAACACACAGCACCTGTGCAGCCAAACTAGGGAAGGCAATGGGAGCACACACACAACAGGAGTGCACCACCTCATCAGTCAGGAAAAATGCATGGGCTACATACCACAACACAGACAAGAAGTGCACCATCACAGAACAACACAGACACATCAAACACACAACAGATGCACAACACCACAAAACACATAGCAAACACAGCAGTACATCAGGGGATGTACACTAGGACAGCACAAGGCAACATACACCCACAGCACTGAATGCACAACAAGCAGTGTGTGCACACAAACACACAACAGTCCCACACAGCCATGAGTCACACGCCAGTAACACACACATCAACACCCGACAAAGCCACAACCAACACACCGTACAACCCTTGACCACCCAAATGCACACCATGTAAGTAACCGTTGTGACTAGGATGACTGCCCATCACAACATGACTACACATCTACACTGCTAGGCATACATGAAAGCAAGAAAGCACATACATGTTGAGCCTGGTCAGCCTGCCTGCAATCCCGTGTATATGACCCCTCTATGTGTTTGCAGTGCCCACATACCAGGATGCAGTAACACATAGCCAACAGCAACAAGGAAGGAACATGAGTCTGGTATGTCACCGAAAACAACATCAATGAGCCCACAAGTATCCGAGTCATGAAGAACTGAAGTCCCCGTCACCCCTGTAAAATAAATCATAAGTCAAACAAGCCAGTGGCACAGTTGAAGTGGCACACAGAGCATGTGGCACAGTAAATGTGAGACATACAGGAAAAGCCTTATTCAGTAAGGACAATGACACAACCGACAACATGAGCAACTGTTTTTATTCACAAATAGCACTGATAGGAAACAATATCAGACAGGACCAAGGCACAAGATGCAGAGCCTGAACATGAGAAGCTGCACAGGCAGGGGGCAAACTGCAAGGCCAGTGGCCAGTCCAAGGTGCAGACAGAGTCAATGAGAAGCTGCACAGGCAGGGGGCAAACTGCAAGGCCAGTGGCCAGTCCAAGGTGCTGACAGAGCCAATGAGAAGCTGCACAGGCAGGGGGCAAACTGCAAGGCCAGTGGCCAGTCCAAGGTGCAGACAGAGACAATGAGAAGCTGCACAGGCAGGGGGCAAACTGCAAGGCCAGTGGCCAGTCCAAGGTGCTGACAGAGTCAATGAGAAGCTGCACAGGCAGGGGGCAAACTGCAAGGCCAGTGGCCAGTCCAAGGTGCAGACAGAGACAATGAGAAGCTTCACAGGCAGGGGCAAACTGCAAGGCCAGTGGCCAGTCCAAGGTGCAGACAGAGACAATGAGAAGCTGCACAGGCAGGGGGCAAACTGCAAGGCCAGTGGCCAGTCCAAGGTGCTGACAGAGTCAATGAGAAGCTGCACAGGCAGGGGGCAAACTGCAAGGCCAGTGGCCAGTCCAAGGTGCTGACAGAGTCAATGAGAAGCTGCACAGGCAGGGGGCAAACTGCAAGGCCAGTGGCCAGTCCAAGGTGCAGACAGAGACAATGAGAAGCTGCACAGGCAGGGGGCAGACTGCAAGGCCAGTGGCCAGTCCAAGGTGCAGACAGAGTCAATGAGAAGCTGCACAGGCAGGGGGCACACTGCAAGGCCAGTGGCCAGTCCAAGGTGCAGACAGAGACAATGAGAAGCTGCACAGGCAGGGGGCAAACTGCAAGGCCAGTGGCCAGTCCAAGGTGCAGACAGAGACAATGAGAAGCTGCACAGGCAGGGGGCAAACTGCAAGGCCAGTGGCCAGTCCAAGGTGCTGACAGAGTCAATGAGAAGCTGCACAGGCAGGGGGCAAACTGCAAGGCCAGTGGCCAGTCCAAGGTGCTGACAGAGTCAATGAGAAGCTGCACAGGCAGGGGGCAAACTGCAAGGCCAGTGGCCAGTCCAAGGTGCAGACAGAGACAATGAGAAGCTGCACAGGCAGGGGGCAAACTGCAAGGCCAGTGGCCAGTCCAAGGTGCAGACAGAGACAATGAGAAGCTGCACAGGCAGGGGGCAAACTGCAAGGCCAGTGGCCAGTCCAAGGTGCTGACAGAGTCAATGAGAAGCTGCACAGGCAGGGGGCAAACTGCAAGGCCAGTGGCCAGTCCAAGGTGCAGACAGAGACAATGAGAAGCTGCACAGGGAATGTGTGTCACCAAACTCCGCCATGGTCAGCAACACAGTCTGGTGTGACACGATGGGCAGCACAGGTACCGGTGTGGGAGAGACAGGTCTGTGACATTGATCAACATTCAGAGCTGGCTGTCAGTCTGACTGGGAGCTGACTGTGTGTCGGGCACAGTTGGACCACTTGACTGGGGAGTGAGACGCCCAGCTGAGGAAGAGCTATCAGTGGCCTTGGACGCTGGAGGGCTGCTTGGACCAGGTGGTGTAGTGGCACGTGGAGGTGGACTCAGGCCGACGTGGGACACAGTGTGGGAGGGAGACAGTGGAGGGGTGCCTTTCCACTTCTTGGGGATTCTAAATGGCTTGCCTGTCTTCGTATCAATGGGAAGTGGTGTGGACACAAACGGCACACTCAGCACCAAGGCTGCCGCAGGTGCACACGCTGGACCTCCCTTTGGGGATGTGCTGGATCCAGAAGGACGCTTAGCCTGGCATTGCCTCTGCCCCTCCATCCCCTCTTTACCCTGTGTGCCCCCTACAGTGCCCTCCTGTCCCTGCTTCACTGGACTTGGAATGGGAGTAGAGGTAGTTGGTGAAACAGCCTTGGATACCTTACTATGTGTAGCCTTGCCAGGCCCCACCTTCACAGTGGGCATGGAGAGTGTCTGCATGCCTTTGCGAGACGTTTTTGGGACCACAGAGTCTGTGGCCGGGGATTGCTCTGAGGCTTGTGACCCTGAGTACTTCCTCCTTGAATCATGTGCCTTTGCAACGCCTGACGGGCTCTTCCCTTTGCGCTCTGGGGTTGTTTTTCTCTTTGTAGGGGAAGGTGTCTGTGACCTTGACCGCTTGGGCTGCTGCTGCTGTGTGCTACGTGTGCAGTATCGTGAGGTTGAGGTGTGTGAAGCGTGGTCACCGTCGTCAGACGTCGCCACTGGCATGGGGGTGGACAAAGGGACTGGAATTGGACTACGAGATTGAGCCAGTTGAAGTGCAGCCGCCATTGTGGAGGACATTGTCTGGACAGTGCGGTGCAGCCCACCCACGTCTGAATGGATGCCCTCCATGAAAGCTAACACCTGTGCCAATTTGCGGTCGTGGTCTGACAATGCATTGAGGAGCCCTGTCTGCCCCACACACAGCTGGCGCATAAGGTCCACACACTCTGCACTGATGGCAGCAGGGGGCACAGGGGCAGGGGCAGCGGTGCCTGGAATGAAGGACACCCTTCCCCTCTTTGTGGTGCGAACACGGGCAGCAACAGAGGAAGTGGCTGGGAGGGTGGGCACTGCACGCTGTGTGCTGGAAGATGTAGCAGACTCTCCGTTCCCTGTGTCCTCCAAGATGTCTGCACCACCGCCGTCATCAGATGATGTTGAACTTTGCGTCTCGGGCTGTGATTCCTCCAGCATACTCCTATCCCCCTCCGAGGTGCTGGTCACATCTGTGTCACTGGGATCCTGTGCAGCTGTTGTGCTTGTTTCACCACCACTGGTGTCCGTCCCCTGTCCCTCCGTGCCCACGGGAGATGCTGCATAACAGAGAGACATGTAGGGTCAGCAAAGTGACAGCAACAGGACAAACATATTCAAGCAAAGCAACACTGAGGATGACAAAGTCTACATGTTGCAGGCCACCCCGTGCAATCTCACCATGCAGACATACATCACTACCTCAAACAGTGCGTACAAACATCTAAACACGGCACAGCTGAGCCATGTGATGGGCAGACAGCACAACATCATGCATGTTGGGGCGTACAAACACTAACACCAATGGACCAGGCCTGCAGCACACCACCCACAATGCCATTGAAATTCCCAGGATTGGAAAAACATCAGTAAGTGCATGTATGTAATATCCGTGACTGCCACACCCAGCACAGGGGCCACTTACAACCCACTGCATCACAGTAACCACATCACGTACACCAGCGCAGGTACAGGCATGGTACACATGCAGCCACTCACAGACAAAATCAACCTTCACAGAATACTCACCCCTAGCTTGCTGTTGATGCTCCTTCAAACGTGTGTCCAGCTCAGGCTGTGTCACAGCCAAGATGCGGCACATCAGTGGTGTCAAGCTGCGTCGTGACAACCTGCCACTGCGAGGGAGTATCCCCAGTGTCATCTCGGCAACGTTCTTTGCCAGTCGTGATATGTCGTCCCACCTCTTGTGGCAGTGGGTGCGCCGGCGGTTCGACACTCCCAGAGCCCGCACCTTGCTTGCAATGGACCTCCACACGGCCTTACGCTGGTGTACCTTGAGCTGCAGGTGTGGGAGACAAGAGGGGAAAACATCAGTGACACACTCTCATGGTAAAACCTCTCTCTCTGAACAGTGGCATGACACGGACTCATCTCCACACGGCAGATATGGGTCATTGATGTACACTCTTGCGAACCACACACCTATCACACTCTGTACAGTCAGTGATGTGTCCTTGTCACATTGGGCGTGGACAGTCCATGCCAGGTAGAATCACACAGAGATGGACAACGAGGACCCACACAAACAGTCACATGAACAATAACTGTCCAGAAACATGCATCACCAGATAGCTGTCACACCATATGGAGGTGTACACAACACATGTCCATCCACCCTTCATGTCCATGCATTGAATGTGTGGGTTGCATACACCCCCTTAACAACTAGGAAACAGCATGTCAGCCAGTGCATTACACAACCCCACACTGTCAGGCACATACACCATCTGATCGACTACATGTGTGCCCCCCTTGCACTCACACCCCCACTGTTGGAGACTTACCACAACATTTGGGCCACCATATAGCCGTGGGTACTGTGTCAGCACCTCGTCCACCAGGACATCCAGCTCCTCGCTTGTAAATGGACTGGCACGGATCTTCTCCGTCCTAGCCATCACTGTGGACATGAGACGTCAGAGGCGGCAGTGGGCGGTGAGGGGTCCCAGGCAGCAGTCCCTGGAGGCAGCAGCAGGTGAGGGGTCTCAGGCAGCAGTCCCTGGAGGCAGCAGCAGGTGAGGGGTCTCAGGCAGCAGTCCCTGGAGGCAGCAGCAGGTGAGGGGTCTCAGGCAGCAGTCCCTGGAGGCAGCAGCAGGTGAGGGGTCTCAGGCAGCAGTCCCTGGAGGCAGCAGCAGGTGAGGGGTCCCAGGCAGCAGGCTCTGTGAGCAGTGGAAATGTGGTGCTCCCTTCCACACATATATAGGGCCCTGGACTCGTTTCAGTGGTCATAGTCTTCTGCCATTGGTGTTCCAGGTCAGCCTTCTTCAAAAGCATCCAATGACCGCCTCCGCGGGGCGGAGCACGCCTACCGCGATTTTTGAATCTGCATCATGCCACCGCGATAGCGGTCCCCATTGGCTGCAAGGGCATGGTTCATGGCGGTGACACACCGCGGGGTCCTGGCCGGCGCTACCGCGGTGGTGCATCTTACAAATGCATCCTATCTCCGCATCCGCTGGGGCGGAGCACGCCTACCGCGATTTTGAATCTGCATCATGCCACCGCGATAGCGGTCCCCATTGGCTGCAAGGGCATGGTTCATGGCAATGACACACCGCGGGGTCCTGGCCGGCGCTACCGCGGTGGTGCATCTTACAAATGCATCCTATCTCCGCATCCGCTGGGGGCGGAGCACGCCTACCGCGATTTTGAATCTGCATCATGCCACCGCGATAGCGGTCCCCATTGGCTGCAAGGGCATGGTTCATGGCGGTGACACACCGTGGGGTCCTGGCCGGCGCTACCGCTGTTTGATTGCCATAGAGTGACATGGGTGACCGGGATGTGGCTGGTGGAGCATGACAAACGCCATCTGCAGCTATGTGGAGGGCCATCACTAACACCAATGTGTCATGTGCAGCACATGACACACTTGCGTCAGTGGTGGGCATCGACACAGGTACAAATGGTGGTTGGCATGCTCCGCCACCCAATCCACGGACAGTATGTGCGTCCGCCATGGGGAATATGCAGCACCACATCGTACACTCTGTGCGTCATTGTGTTTATGGGGCACGTTTAAGGCACCTACGGACAGTTCTTGTTGTGTGTGGATCAATGGTCATTACTGTGCTACACACAGTGGATACGTACAGTGGCACATGGCACTGGATAACATTGATATGGTCTCCTGTCACAAATGTCAGCCACTGTGTAACATCTCACACCAAATGGAACACTGTACTCCATTATGTCGATCAATATTTACACACAATGTCGTATCTGCCACCCATATTGATTGATTGATTGTATGCTGTGTTGGGCCTGACAGCCTGTGTGGAATGAGGGTCAGGATGCATGTCCCTTGGGACATGTGGTGTAAAATTACATCCACTGTTGTCAGGTGTCTGAGCCAGTTGTCCATATGTAATGCATACAGTCTGTTCATGCATAGACTTGTTGGCATACTGGCTTGGCATTGTCCATGTAGTGTTGTATGTTTGTGTTGTGGCACTGTTGTGTCTTGAAACAGCTGGATGTGTATCACCATGGTATGTGTTGTGGTGCACATGTGTCCTTGGGCAGTCCCTCCTTGATGCTGCATGTAAATGTCCAAAATGGGGGAAGATTAAGGGTGCATACAGGCCCTGCTGATCACGTCCCTCATCTATTGTTAATGTGTGCCACATTGGCTATCTGTGTGCTTGTAGAGAGTATTGGGCAGTGGGGTAATGGTGGCCTGTTACAGTGGTACACATACTCTGCACAGGCGTGACATCATCTGTCACTGTCCGACTTTGTATTCAAGTCAGCAGCAGATATGGCCTGTGTACTGATGACATTGGCACATGTATGGGTTTGGGATGTGAATGTCATTGTATTTGAGTGTGTTCGAAGTGGCACTGAGTACAAAGACAATCCCAATGATCCACATTGTGTTGTTGATGTGTCCCCTGCAATTATTGGCCAAGGAGGTGTGGCAGGTACAGCATCAACGTGGAAGCCAGCATTGTCTCTGCTTCACACATGTCCTGTGTCATGTACACCCAAGGCTGAGTCCACCTCAGCTCGATATGTGACTCTTGGCATTCACATAGACAGTGTTCGTATTGTGTCTACTGACTGTGCACATCCATGACAGTTGTACAATTAATCTGTCTCATGTTGGGACAACACTGAATTGCACTGTGTGCTTTCAGGGATGACAGTCAATGTTAGCGCCGTTACAGGACAGACTTTATGAATTTGTGCACATCCTAATTTATGTTGCTATGACGTGTCCCCTTTCATCTCACCTAGGAGGCGACCTAATGTGTTTCGTACCTTCACCCTGCTGGCTAACATGGAGGATACCGACATCATAAGGCGATTCCGTCTGGATCGGACAAACCTCCTGGAACTTTGTGCACTATTGGAGCCACACCTGCTTCCACGCAGGACATACCCAACAGCACTCACGCCAACGGCAAAGGTGATGGCATTCCTACATTTCGTGGCTACGGGATCCTTCCAGCAAACTGTGGGCATTGCAGGGGGATGTCCCAACCAACATTCAGCATGGTGCTACGTGATGTCCTGTTGGCTATGATGCAACACAGGGACCAATTCATACATTTCCCCAGGCGGCATGAGTTGGCGGATGTGAAGGGCGAATTTTATGCACTTGGACACGTTCCTAATGTAGTTGGTGCAATAGATGGCACACATGTTTCCCTGATTCCACCCCAAGCACGGGAGCATATTTACCGAAATAGGAAACATTATCATTCCATCAATGTGCAGGTGGTGTGCCAGGCAGATATGGTCATCTCACACGTCTGTGCAAAGTTTCCAGGTTCAGCCCACGATTCACACATAATGCGCAACAGCATTTTACCACAGCTGATGGCCAATCTGGCGCCGGAGCGGGCATGGATTGTGGGTGAGTACAAAGGGTCGAGTCGTGTGCTGTTTGTGTGCCATGCTGTCCTCGGACACATGTCAGACACTCAATCTGTATGTGTCTTTCACACTTAGGTGACTCTGCATATCCCAACGGACCTTGGTTGCTGAGTCCACTTCGCAATCCCAGGACACCAGCTGAAGTGCGCTACAACAATGCCCATGGGCGGACACGTCGGGTCATTGAGCGAACATTTGGACTCCTGAAATCGCGTTTTCGATGCCTCGACAAGACCGGAGGGGCTCTGCAGTACTCACCCGTCAAGGTGTGTCAGATAGTGGTAGCATGCTGCATGCTACACAACCTGGCCGTGCGGAAGGGGATCCCCTTAATCCAGGATGATGATGACCAGCCACAGCCCCCACCTGCAAACACCCAAACGTCAAGTGACGAGGATAGTGGAGAGGAGGAAGGTGTTGGACAGCGTCAGCAGCTCATCAACAACTACTTCACTTGATGGTCAGTGGCAATGTCAATACTGGCTGTTGTCTGATGATGTTGTGCTTGGTGAATATGTGTATGTGAGTTTTGTGACTACAGCATGTTGCTGAGTCAGTGCTGGCTGCAGGTGTGTATGGCAAGGGATCTTTTGACACAGCTACTTGATGTCTATGTTGGTACAGTTGCTCCTTGTGACACGTGCAGATTGTCGTACCTTGATGTGCTGTGTTGTGTGATGGTTGTTAGTCCACCACCTGAGTAGCAACTGATGTTCTGTTGTGTTTTCCTAGGTCCCTTCAGCCTCTACTTGCCTGCGGAGTATCCCTGCTCCTGTGACATTGTAATCATGGGTGTGAGTTAACATACTGTGATGAACATGGAACAGTGACAACTAAATTGGTGCGTTATTAGTGTTTATTTACAGTGGATACATGTGATGTAGATGTGGATATTGACAGATTTGTGAATGGTGAATAACAGATTTGTCAGTGATGGTAGATGAGACAATAGAGTATACACTAGATCAGTATGGCAACACAGTCCAACAGTCATTTGCCATTCCCACGCCATTGTGTGTGGGGACAGTCTGCAGGGTACACAGCAGGGTGAAGAGGGGTGCCATCATGGCTGGCTACTTGACTGGCTTTTGCCAGGTGCTTTGCCACGGGATGCTCCCAATGATTTTTCGGGCGGCCCCTTGCTCTTTTGGCAGGGGGGACACAGGTGCATGGCCAGTGGTGTCTGATGAGTCCCCATGCTCGCTGGACGCAGGGGAGGGTGGGGGTCTGTCATCCTGCGGCACAACGGAGGGAGCTGTCGGTGTTGGCGGTGCCGCATGCCTGTCCCTGAGGACCTCCACTAGCTGGCCCAGGAGGTCCCTGATTTGGCCCATGCAGGCCACGAGTTGGCCCATGCGGTTGTCAATTGAGCGCAGCATCTGTTGTTGCTCACGGGCATCCTGCTGAGCCTGCCTCAACTGTCCCTGGGCGTGTTCATAGGCCCCCACAACTCTGTGAATGTGTGCCAGTGATTCTGTGGCAGGGTCTTCTTCCCTTTGGGTCAGCCTTGTCCTCACACCTGGCCTGCTGTCACGGCCCTGTTGCCTCCCTCCTGTGGGCACCGGCCTACTCTCCCGTGCCTCCGCAGTTGTTGTGATCTGGTTGGCCTGTGGAGCAGGGCGAGTGCTGCAGGCAGCAGTGGTAGTGGTAGTGGTGGTGGAGGTGGTGGTGGTGGCACAGGTCGTTGCAGCAGGGCTCTGCGTTGATGTTGTTGCTGAGGGTGGTGGGGCTGTGGGGTCCTGGGACACATTCCGCCCTGCCACACCAGATGGTCCGGGTTGGTCCTCCTCCTCCTCATTATCCAGGGAGTCTGCATCCGAGGGGAGATGTTCGGGAGCTGGTGACTGGCTGTGCTGGTTGAGGTTGTCGTCCTCTGCAGTCAGTTGTTGGTCACCTGTGGGACAGGAAGTAGATGGTAATTGCCTTACACACCTCAGGGTTGCTGTGTTTGATGTCTCTTATTTACATGTTATGCTACACACAGTTGCCTTTTTCACACATTGTATGTCTGCACAGTGATGTGCCTCATGCCATGAAGTGGAGTTACATTCATCATTTCACAATGGTGTGACCTGTGATTGGTTAGCATGCCACACGTCTAGTATTGGTGATTTCAATGTGAGGTTGTCATCTGACAACTGGCATGACTACAAGTTGATGTTCAGCATCTTTGCTGATCACTCTGCCTGTCAGACATTACCTGTGTGCATGGACTAGCCATTGTCATCACATGCATACCGTTGACATGTCCTGTGCTTGTATTTCTTTATACAGCAGACCATGCTAGTTTGGTTTTCCCATGGTCCTTCATGATCAGCACCCATGTACGCTACAGAGGGAAGTCTGGGTGACGCATGTCAGAGGCCCGTTTTCTTGGACATATTTGTTGAGAGTCACAGTTCTGTTTCTGTCACAGTTACGTACGCTGAGCTGTCTGCATCCTGTCAATGGCTGTGCTTTACTTTTCTATTTTTGGGTGAAGTAGAGCCTCATGTTGTCATGTCTCCCAATGCTTTTGTTGAGTGATGGTGGTGTGCATGCACTGTCTGATTACCTGTGCAGTGTCACTTTGGTTTTTACTTACAGACACATGCTTCTGGGTGGGGTGCCCCAACCTGCTGAGGGGTGGGAGAGGGGGCCTGTTGGGAGTTGTAGTGCTGCCTCCAGATACACATTCCCCAACCCTGTGAAGATGGCTACCTACCTGTTAGGTGGTGGGGGAGCGTTCAATGGCTGACACATGCTTCTGGGTGGGGTGCTCCATCCTGCTGAGGGGTGGGGGAGGGGGGCCTGTTGGGAGTTGTAATGCTGCCTCCAGATACACATTCCCCAACCCTGTGAAGATGGCTACCTACCTGTTAGGTGGTGGGGAGCTGTTCAATGGCTGACACATGCTTCTGGGTGGGGTGCTCCATCCTGCTGAGGGGTGGGGGAGGGGGCCTGTTGGGAGTTGTAATGCTGCCTCCAGATACACATTCCCCAACCCTGTGAAGATGGCTACCTACCTGTTAGGTGGTGGGGGAGCGTTCAATGGCTGACACATGCTTCTGGGTGGGGTGCTCCATCCTGCTGAGGGGTGGGAGAGGGGGCCTGTTGGGAGTTGTAGTGCTGCCTCCAGATACACATTCCCCATCCCTGTGAAGATGGCTACCTACCTGTTAGGTGGTGGGGGAGCGTTCAATGGCTGACACATGCTTCTGGGTGGGGTGCTCCATCCTGCTGAGGGGTGGGAGAGGGGGCCTGTTGGGAGTTGTAGTGCTGCCTCCAGATACACATTCCCCAACCCTGTGAAGATGGCTACCTACCTGTTAGGTGGTGGGGGAGCGTTCAATGGCTGACACATGCTTCTGGGTGGGGTGCTCCATCCTGCTGAGGGGTGGGAGAGGGGGGCCTGTTGGGAGTTGTAGTGCTGCCTCCAGATACACATTCCCCATCCCTGTGAAGATGGCTACCTACCTGTTAGGTGGTGGGGGAGCGTTCAATGGCTGACACATGCTTCTGGGTGGGGTGCTCCATCCTGCTGTGGGGTGGGGGAGGGGGGCCTGTTGGGAGTTGTAGTGCTGCCTCCAGATACACATTCCCCAACCCTGTGAAGATGGCTACCTACCTGTTAGGTGGTGGGGGAGCGTTCAATGGCTGACACATGCTTCTGGGTGGGGTGCTCCATCCTGCTGAGGGGTGGGAGAGGGGGCCTGTTGGGAGTTGTAGTGCTGCCTCCAGATACACATTCCCCATCCCTGTGAAGATGCCTACCTACCTGTTAGGTGGTGGGGGAGCGTTCAATGGCTGACACATGCTTCTGGGTGTGGTGCTCCATCCTGCTGAGGGGTGGGAGATGGGGGCCTGGTGTGTGTTGTAGTGCTTTTTGTCTGTACACATGCATCCCAGTTGGTTTTGTTTAGCTTTGTGCTTTTTCAGGTTGAGTGGTGCTTACATCTGTGTGACCTGTTTTGGGTATTGTGGGTCAGACGAATGTCCTTTGGCCTAGGGGTTGTAGGTTTGAATTTGTGCAAGACGGTACATGGCAATGTGATGTTATACATTGGTTTGTACTTACCAGCTTCCAGTCCCCCGCGGATTCCTTCAAGACTCTCTGGATGTAGGATTCCAAGGACCTTCTCCTCCCACGGACTGTATGGTTTGGGTGGGATGGGAGTGCCTCCACCAGTCCCGTCAGCCAGCTGACGGTTCTTGGCCCTCTTCCTCTTCACCACGGTCTTCAGGTCATGCCACCGCTTCTGTATTTCCTGCTTGTTGCGGGGGTGGTCCCTACTGCATTGACCTTATTGACTATCCTCACCCACATTTGGGTTCTTGTGGCTAATGGGGTGTGTTGGACCATGTTGCCATAGAGTTGTGGTTCAACTCTTATTATCTCATCTACCATGACTGCAAGCTCTGCATCAGTGAATTTTGGCATTTTGTGTGGTGCCATGGTGTGTGCTGTGCAGATGTTCTGTGGTGCAGTTGTGTGGTGTTGTGGGTGTTGTGGGTGGTGTAGGTGGTGTGTGTGTTGTGATGGTGCTGTGTGCAGGTTTGCCTCTCCTTTGTTCTCTGGGGTTGGGACCTTCAGTTGTGGAGTGTAGCAAAGGATTGTGGTCAGGGAGGGGCTGGTTTTATGCTCGGCTATGGGGGTGTGGCAAGCTGGTATGTTGCTGTCAGGTGTGTTGTGTGTGTTGTCCTGTGATTGGTTATTTTGAATTTCTGGGGCTGTTGTCATTGGGCACTTTTGGTTTGTGTTGGGACAGGTCTACTTCAGTGTGTGCATTGGTTTTTTTTTTTTTTTTTTTTCAACGTCCGCCATTTTTTTTGCGGTTCCTCCGCAGCGGTTCCTCGGCAGCGGTGGCTATGCTGCGGCCCTTCCGCCGCCTATCGGATTCGTCACTGTTCGCGCACGATGCGGTCGGATTCATAGGTGGGTACCATGGTGGTAGCGGGGATGTCATAATGTCACGGGCGGTTACTCCGTGTGCATGGCGGCGGTTCTTGGCTTTTCCGCTGAGTATCCGGCCGTTGCGGTCGGATTTTGAGCTGGTCCGGCGTGTGCGGGCGGTTTTTCGTTGTCTCCGCCGCCGCGGACGGATTATTGTGGCGGTTCATCGTAATGTGTGCGGCGTTTTTCCCGGTGGCCATGCGGGCGGTTTTTTGCCGCTACCATGGCGGTCGGTATGTTTTTCCGACCGCCATCGTAATCGACCCCTATGTTTTGTTTTAGGAGCGGGATGTTGGGTTATTAGGGGATAAGGGTGGGGAGTATTTAAAAAATATTAGTTTAAATTTAGATATTAATTAAAAAAAATTAGAAATTCGAAATTAATTTAAAAAACGAAATTTATATTAAAAATTTAAAATATATGTTTTCTTTTAGGAGCGGGATGTTGGGTTATTAGGGGATAAGGGTGGGGAGTATATAAAAAATATTAGTTTAAATTTACATATTAATTTAAAATTTTAGAAATTCGAAATTAATTTAAAAAACGAAATTTATATTAAAAATTTTAAATATATTTTTTATTTTAGTAGTGTGATGTTGGGTCATTAGGGGATAAGGGTGTGGAGTATTTTAAAGATATCAGTGTAAATTTAGATATGAATTTAAAAATTTTAGAAATTAGAAAATAATTTAAAAACGAAATTTATATTAAAAAGTTAAAATATATGTTTTGTTTTAGGAGGGGATGTTTTGTTATTAGGGGATAAGGGTGGGAAGTGTTATTTAAATAATATTTCAAAAATATTTATTAAGTAGAAATTTAAAAAATTGCAAATAATTAGAAGAAATAAAGTAATTTATAAATATAAATAGTAAGTTGTTTTTAGTACTGGGATGTTGGGTTATTAGGGGAAAATGGTAAAGTTGTTAATATTGTAAAACATATATATTTAGGGGCCGATTCCGATCTCGGCCGGTAGGGCTCCGAATCGGATTCGGCTTTACCGGATCCGATTCGGAGCCCTGTTTCCCGACCGAATCGTACGCGGGTCCGGCCGAGCGAGTACGATGCGAATTCGCCGACCGACTCGTCCGGGCGTCCCGACCGCTCCGACCGACTCGTTCCCGGCTCGAACCGCACCGACCGACTCGCTCGGACTCGACTCGCACCGCGCAATGGAGACGTTCCCGGCCGGGTGAGTACGATGCGCGCCGCGAGCAGTCCGACCGAGCCGCGCACTCCGGCTCGGAAGAGCTGTCGGAGCCGTACTTTGGGGTCCGTGTCGGACCCCCTGTACGCAGTAGCCGCGCGAGTCGCACACAGGGGGGACCCATGGGTCCCCCTACCTGTGCGTGTACGGCGCGATCGCTTCGCCGCGTACCCGCTGTAGGGGCGCCCTTGTCCGACTTGCACCCATTGAGTCAATGGGAGCCCGCGTACGCGTTGTACGACCGGCTCCCATTGACTTCAATGGGAGTCCGACCGACTCGAGTCCGATAGCATACGGACGCATCGTACTCGTTCGGTCGGACTGCACGGGTCCGATTCGGTCGGAAATCTCTCCGGGTCCGGCTCGGTCGGAGAAATTTCCGGCCCGAATCGGAATCGACCCCTTAGTGTCCAGCGTGTTCTTGACTTCATAATTACTGTAGTGGGAATAGTAATTTTTATGTGTTTAATGTCCAGCATATTCCCTGACTTAATTTTTACTGGAGTGGGAATAGTAATTTTATATGTTTAGTGTCCAGCACCTTCCCTGAGTTAATATTTACTGGAGTGGGAATAGTAATTTATATATGTTTAATGTCCAGCACCTTCCTTGAGTTAATACTTACTGGAGTGGGAATAGTAATTTATATATGTTTAATGTCCAGCACCTTCCCTGACTTAATTTTCACTGAAGTGGGAATAGTAATTTTATATGTTTAGTGTCCAGCACCTTCCTTGAGTTAATATTTACTGCAGTGGGATTAGTAATTTATATATGTTTAATGTCCAGCACCTTCCTTCAGTTAATATTTACTGCAGTGGGAGTGGTAATTTATATATGTTTAATGTCCAGCACCTTCCCTGACTTAATTTTGACTGAAGTGGGAATAGTAATTTTATATGTTTAGTGTCCAGCACCTTCCCTGAGTTAATATTTACTGGAGTGGGAATAGTAATTTATATATGTTTAATGTCCAGCACCATCCTTGAGTTAATACTTACTGGAGTGGGAATAGTAATTTATATATGTTTAATGTCCAGCACCTTCCTGACTTAATTTTTACTGGAGTGGGAATAGTAATTTTATATGTTTAGTGTCCAGCACCTTCCCTGAGTTAATATTTACTGCAGTGGGAATAGTAATTTATATATGTTTAATGTCCAGCACCTTCCTTGAGTTAATACTTACTGGAGTGGGAATAGTAATTTATATATGTTTAATGTCCAGCACCTTCCCTGACTTAATTTTGACTGAAGTGGGAATAGTAATTTTATATGTTTAGTGTCCAGCACCTTCCCTGAGTTAATATTTACTGGAGTGGGAATAGTAATTTATATATGTTTAATGTCCAGCACCTTCCTTGAGCTAATACTTACTGGAGTGGGAATAGTAATTTATATATGTTTAATGTCCAGCACCTTCCCTGACTTAGGGGCCGATTATGATGCGGGCGGATCGCCACCGCCCGCATGGCGGTGGCGATCCGCCCGCCATTTACGTCCGTCGGCCACCAATTCCCCCCGCCATATTACCATGGCGGAGGGGACACCGGCGGACGGAAAGACCGTCCGCATGTTCTCCGCCCGGCCGATCAGTCGACCGGGCGGAAAAGGATTAATATGGTGGCGGTGTCTGCAAGACACCGCCATCCACATTATGATGCCGGCGGTGATGAGCCTTTCCATGGCGGCGTCGCCGCCATGGAAAGGCTCGCGGTCCCTGACATTGGGGGCCCGTAGCGGGCCCCAGGTATTTTGGGGGTGGGGGTGCACATGGGGGTACCTATGGTACCCCCTGCATCTGCATGCACAAGGTGGCAGGCACCGCGCGGTGCTTGTCACGTTGTGCATGCAGATGCACAACATGCATTTCCAGCACTGTGGCGGGCGGTGTTGTGAGCACCGCCCGCCACAATGCTGGAAATGGGGGATGCCACCGCCACCGTGGCGGTGGCATCCTAATCACATGTGCGGGACCGCCGCACACATAACGGGCGGTCCCATTTACCGGGGCGATGGCGGGCGGACAAAGTCCGCCCGCCATCATAATCGGCCCCTTAATTTTTATTGAAGTGGGAATAGTAATTTTATATGTTTAGTGTCCAGCACCTTCCCTGAGTTAATATTTACTGGAGTGGGAATAGTAATTTATATATGTTTAATGTCCAGCACCTTCCTTGAGTTAATACTTACTGGAGTGGGAATAGTAATTTATATATGTTTAATGTCCAGCACCTTCCCTGACTTAATTTTGAATGAAGTGGGAATAGTAATTTTATATGTTTAGTGTCCAGCATATTCCCTGACTTAATTTTGACTGGAGTGGGAATAGTAATTTTATATGTTTAGTGTCCAGCACCTTCCCTGAGTTAATATTTACTGCAGTGGGAATAGTAATTTATATATGTTTAATGTCCAGCACCTTCCTTGAGTTAATACTTACTGTAGTGGGAATAGTAATTTATATATGTTTAATGTACAGCACCTTCCCTGACTTAATTTTGACTGAAGTGGGAATAGTAATTTTATATGTTTAGTGTCCAGCAATTTCCCTGACTTAATACTCACTGGAGTGGGAATAGTAATTTATATATGTTTAATGTCCAGCACCTTCCCTGAGTTAATACTGAGAGAAGTGGGAATAGTAATTTATATATGTTTAATGTCCAGCACGTTCCCTGACTTAAATTTTTATTGGAGTGGGAATAGTAATTTTATATGTTTAGTGTCCAGCACCTTCCCTGATTTAATTTTTATTGAAGTGGGAATAGTAATGTTATATGTTTAGTGTCCAGCATCTTCCCTGAATTAATACTTACTGCAGTGGGAATAGTAATTGTTATATGTTTAGTGTCCAGCAACTTTTCTGAATTACTAATTAGTGCAGTGGGAATAGTAATTTTAATTTGTTCAATGTAAAGTTGTTTTTATTATTTAATGTATGCTGTATTGGGAATAGTAAATTATATATGGTTAATGTTTTGTATGTTTTATTACTAAATTTTAAGTGTAGTTGGAAGAGTAAATTATATATTGTTTAAGTTTACCAAATTTAATGAATATTGTTTAAATGTATTGGGAATAGTTGGTGATGTTTGTTTATGTAGAAATATATTTTTATAATTATTTATAATTAATATTAAATATTTATATAACAAATATGTTATTTGATGTGTATTTATTTATTTTATATAAAGAGTTGTAGGAAACTTACTGTATGTGTTTTTATATGTGAAGGAATATAAATGTATTTTATTATGTGTAGTGAAAATGAATTTGTCTTGTGTAAGTGATGTATAGTTTATAATTTTCTAGTAAAAAAACAAATGTTAATTAAAAAGGTACATTTATCAAATTAATATATTTAAGTAAAATATTTAATTATAAGATATACATATAAAAATAAATTAGACTTTTTTTATTTTCAATTTGTTTTATTTTTGTATAAGTAGATAGAAAGAGAAACAATTTTTTTATTTATTTATACAATGCAATAGACATTATTAAATATACATAAAATTTGTAAATTTTTATTGAAGGAACATAAATTATTTTACATACATTTATTCGTTAATAGAATTTTTTAAGGGAAAAAAAATGTTATGTCATTATTTTACAACATTTGTAACATTGTAATATATGTATACAAATTATATAACCATTTTTGGTATATATATACAGAAAGTAAAGCATTGTATGTTTATTTATTATTTAATATTGTAACATTATAATGTTGTAGTAAATATTGTTTATCATTTACAAATAATTAGCACTTTATTATATGTCAATATATTTTTAATTAATATTATTAGTATATAAAATATTAATAATATTAATTATCACATTGTTGTAATTAATGAAAATTTATTTTTAAACAGGTAAGTTTTATTTAACAATTGCACATAATTAATATGTATTTTTTATAATTTTTATCATTATAAAAAAACATATATAATTATAATAATAATAAATATATTTTTATATTAATTATTATTATAACTTTACAAAGTATAATACATTATATAGTAATTTTTAAATATACAGAAAATTGTGTACAACATAAGAAAAATATATGTGAAATTTATACTTTGCTATAATGATTTTTTTTTACATTATTCCTTTTTTAAACTTTATTTAGGCAGCCATTTTAAGTTTACAGGGACTATTTTGTAACCGCGTACTGTTATTTTGGGTCATTGAGGGTCGGAGAAGCTCGCGGTTGGAAGCTGCGTCGCGTCGAGCAAGGTAAGGGAAATTTTACTTATTTTTCTAAGTTAATACTTATGTTTTAGTGTAGTTAGGACTTATATATTGTATTTATAGTTAGGTTATTACGTTTTTGGTGTGCTGTAGTTGTTAGTTATATTTTAGTGAGATCACGTGAGTTACTGTTTGAGGTGTAGTGTAGACGGACATTAATATCAGTAAATATGTGTTGTTTTGTTGCTATAAATTCATTTTATTGTATTTAATAAATGTATTTGGGTGTATTTGTGTGGGTGGGTATGCTTTTAATCTTTTTTGCAGATTCATTTTAATCGAGTTTACGTTGGAGACAGAGACGCGTTTTTTTTAATAAAAGAACTGTGTATTAGTTTGTTAAACTAATATTATTATCACAGTTTCTTTTAGTTTTCGGTATTTCCTGGAGCGTTTTTTATATTTTTGTATCTTTTTCGGGTTTTTGAGGGTTTACGTAATTTGGATTTCGGAGTGATGGATTTGTATGGGACGTGTTGTAGTTTTGCATTTTTGGGGGCTTTTTTAAACTGCAATGCATTAACACATAGATGGAAGGATTATTTATTTTTGGAATACATTTTCTACAGCTACGTAAACCGTAAGTGTATTTTATTTAAATTAATTGGGTGGGAAATGTTTTTAAAATTAATTGTGTTTTATAGTATATTTTGATAATTATTATTTATTTGTAAATATATATTTTTAATTTAAGAAAATATATATGACAAATAAGTAATATTTGTGAAAATATAATATTAATATATGTGTGTAAAGTTTATGTTTTATGAACGAAAAAATGTATAATACCTGTGGAACTTTTGTTTATAAAATGCTTTTGGCTATTAGGGATAGGTAATCTAGGCCTCTTGTAGATGGGTATAGGGTAACCTGACTTTGCAGTAGCTCAAACATTTTTTTAGTTTGTTTAGTTAATTTGGGACATATTTGAGTTACAGATTGTTCCATCCGTAATTCTTGATAGCTTTGTTCTTTTTGTATAGATTCTAGAAGTTTTTGTAGGGTAGGTTTACCTCTGCTTGTTGTTGATTGGAAGGCATTATGCCATCCTTCAACACTATTATTTGTTTTTGATTCTTTGTTTAAGGTACTTAGGTACACGTTCCACCAAGGAATGTGGAATTTAGGTTGTCTTCTATGCCCTGATCTATGCAATCTTCCCACCCAGGTGTCCTCAAAGTAGTCTAGTAGTGGGCTTATTTTGTCTTCGTTCCTTTTGTAATAGGGGCTTTCTATTAGAATATTGTAGTGTTCTGCTACATCTGTTACAGGTACATATGCTAGTGCTATTCGCTTTTTTATTTGGTAGGCAAAAGTACTGTCTGTAGCATATTGTACACTTAGGGTTGATTTTTGTAGATGTCTCCAGAGACTTTGATTAAAATGATAATAGCAACCCTGAATTGCTGTGTGTGGATAATTTTTTAGTATAGCATTTATCATGGCTATTTCAAAGTCAATAATTATTTTTGAAGGAAAATAATTATTGCTTTCTTCTTTTATTTTAGTGAGTATATCAATGTAGGTAGTTTGCTGTTTATTTGGTAGTAGTGCGTAGATGAATGGAATATTTGAGTGTTGGTATAATCCATGTATTGTGTACAGCTGGTAAAATGGTTTTGGACAGACTTTGAAAGTTCCATCCATCATCCAGGTGTCACATTTCTGTAATTTAAGTAAATTGTTTGCAGTAGCAAACATAATTATCCTTTTTTCTGGGCATTTGTTATCAAAAAAAATAAATGGTTCTTTAGTGTGAGTAATGCTTAATTCTGGTGGAATAACTACTTCTGCAAATGTTTTAGGGGCAGGTATAGTAGTTGTGGTAGCTTTTTTTTGTCTGGCAATTGTTCTTTTTAAAGAAGCTATGGACGGTAATTGTCCTGATGCATGTTGAGGTAATTTTAATAGTTGCTCTTTTAGTATTTGGGTAGTTGATTTGTCAGTACTAGTGCTTGCTTCTTTTATACTTTCAAGAGCATCTCTAACCTCAATCTCTGTTAAGTTTGGGGGGTGATTATGTTCTTTTACAGAAATAACAGTAGTTTCTTGAGTAGTAGCTCTTCCATAGCATTTGTTAGAGTAGTATTTGCTACACTTCCAAAATACTTTAAGGCCTATTTGTTTCTCCTGTGTATACACATACCCCATATAACATAACAGCATTTTATTTTTTTGTGACATTACAAATTCTGCACCTTCAGTCATGTTGTTTTGTTTTATGCTAGGGAAAATTCAAAAAGAAAATATTTTAATATAATAAATACAACATGTTTATTAAATTCTGTTACATGTCAGTGAATATACTTACAATGTTTAGTTTGATGTAAATGAAATTGGTTAGGAAATAATTTCAAGCTTTCTTTTCTATTTACTTGATGTAATTTCTGTTGAGAAGAGGAAAAAACATATTAATAATGTGATTCTATTGTTTGTAGATGATAGGCATTTTAGGGGTAAAGGGTTATTTTGGTGGGTATTTAACGTTGTTTAATAATGGAAAATGATATACTTACTTTTTAGTTGTCTTTATTTTGTTAGTAGTTGTAGAATTATTTTGGAAGCTTTTGCTGTTGGCTGTAGAGGAGATAGATAAAAAGAAAATATATATTAGTGAATAACGTTTTGAAAATATTTTTAGGTCGGTTTGGCAAAAATAGAATATACTTACATTTATTGTTTTTTTATTGGTGAGTATTTTTGAAATAATTTTCTGGCTTTGTAGGATATCTGTAGAGGTGATATAAAAGTAAGGAATGAAAGAATAGTTAATTAGGTTTTAGAAATAATTTTTGTTGCAGGTTAGTAGTATTGTAATATTTTAAAAACAGTTTTACTTACTTAGTGCAGATTTAAATTTATTTTTTAGTAATGAAAGTTTTCTTTCAGGAAACAGTTGGGCACAGTTTCACCTTCTTCTTTGTTGTAGTTTTTAAGTGTAAAAGAGATGTATGTTTTTGATGTTTATATAGTGTTTATTTAATTGGTTGCTTTATGTTATTGGTGTATTTTGAAATGTAAGCGTTTTATTGGTTGAAGTTAATTGTTTTTATTGTTTTGGCATTTTCTTTCCATATAAGGGAAACGCTAATTAAGAAACTGTTAGTAGAAAGTAAATATTTTATATTTTTACTTTTTGTAAATAATTTAAATGTTATTTTTAATGTGAAATAATGCAAGTCTTATATATTTAAAGTTTATATTTAATTATTGTAATATGTTTCTTTAGCCAAAATATATTGTTTTATATATTGATGTGTTTGTAAATTATTTTATTATGTTGTTTAAGTATTTTATATTGTTTTATAATGTGAATTTATATTTGGTGCTAAAGATATATTTAATTGAGCAGTTTTTATATAGTCGATATTTTTAAAAAGTCGATATTATTGGTGTCTATATTTTGGTATTCGATATTTTTGTAATGTTGTATGTTATAAAAATTTAAACGATATTTAATGTAACGATATTTAGCATTTCGATATTGTGGTAAACGATATTTTTTATTTACGATATTGTGTACTCGATATTTTTGTAATTTTATAAATAAGTATAGGTAGTAGATATTATTGTAGTCGATATTTAGACGCCGATATTTTGTGTATTCGATATTTTTGTAGTCGATATTATGTCAGTGATCCGACCCCTGGACACCGAGCACATTTGCAAGTGCATCCTCTTCTGGGTCTCCCAAGAAGTCGTGCTTTGGGCTCCGAGTAGCCCTAGCCTCCAGCACCACCTGCACCGAAGATCACTGGCCCCCACTCCACAAGTGTCCTGTAAGCCAGCTCCACGTGCGGCGTCACGAGGCTCCTTCGCGGTCGCTAGCCCGTTGGCTAGTAGCCCTTAACGAAGGCCAATCCTTTTCTTACTTGGCATCCTGGTTGCTCCAGGCCTGCCCTCACTTACCCTCGCTGGGTGAGTTCCACAGACCTTGCTGGTCTGCACCATCGACGATCTACATCTTCACCGAGACTTGCCGTTGCCAAGGCTTGTTGGGTCCAATCCGGTCGCCGACACCTCAGCACTCGACAGACATTGTGTACCAGCCCGAATCCTGCTCCTGGTTGCCGACAACGCCTCCTGGACCTCGTGGCTGAAGAGTCAAGACGACCGTCAACGCACCTGAAGCACTCGACATCGGTGGGCATCTGTCCATCGCCTTCCTGGTCACTGGCTAGTGACCCAGACTCTGTCCCCTCTGCTTTCAGGTTCTTCAGACCTCCGATCCACTCTTGGATCCACCCGGACACTTTTCTCTTGGCCGCCAGCAGCACTTTGCAGCAGATCGCCATTCGAATCGACGACGAAACCCGACCCCGAAAGGCACCTATGCACCCGGCTTCCCTGGGTGAGGTAACACGAGTACTCCGGTGCTCCCGTGGGTAGAGACTCTTCAAAGTCCTAGATCTCAAAGGGTTTTGTCCTAGTCCTCTTTTAAGTGTCCCTTTTCTCTATTTTCCCGATCCCGACTTTCTCCATAGAAGTTAACGGCGTATCGCGGTTGTGTCTTTACACTGCACGCGTCTCCCGTGGGTCCCCTGTGTCACTACCTTGGGTGGTTCCTTGTGGTCCAAGCACTTCTAGAGGCTCTAGGCCTAGTGTCTAGTTCAGTCGTGGTTCGCATACCACTTTATTGGTATATGGTTTGGTACGCCCCTAGGGCCCAAACGTGTATTTGTGCTATTACTGTGAATTAATAACTTATAACTTATGTACTTCGAACTCTAGCCTCATAAAGAGACTAGAGGGGTGTGTTTAGCAATAAATACATATATTTTGAATATATACCTGGTGTGGTGCTCTTTCATTTGGTCACTCAAGAGATTATAGACTGGTAAAACAAGCTGCTTTACATTCCTTCAAGACTTAGCCTGAAGGCTGCTCTCCATAGCTACCACTAGGATAGCTTTCAATAAGGTTGTCTTTAACCTATCTCCAATAAGGGGTTGTTTGGACTGGTGCAAGGTGCCCACTATAATTAGTGGACAGCATATACCAGGCCAACTTCTCACATTGGTGTGCAGCGTGTGGGATTCCAGCTTGCTATTGTTTTACCAGATAATCTCAATTGAATTGATCAACTGAAAACCACTAAAGGTACCTAAGGTACATATAATTTAAGCTTAGAATACAGTAAGTTCTACTGAACTTAGAGTTGTGTGTTAAGGGATAGCACAACCCTTTCTACAACTCAAGAGAGTTTAGTAGGACACACTAGAGTAGGTAGTGCATACACCACACCACACTAGTAATGTCTTTAAGGGCAGGATCCAAAGAATCCTTGCAGGAAGCCATTGAGCTTCCACCCTCCAAGTATGATACACTCCCATTCTTGGAATTGAGAGCTTTATGTAACTTGAGAAAAATAAGGACAGGCCAAAGCCCCACCACCCAACACCTCAAGGAGTTGTTGGTGGCTTATGACCTTAGTAAGCCTGTAGGGACTGAAGGGGTAGGAGCTGAGGGTGGGGCAGGAGAAGAGGAGGACGCCAGGGGTACCATACCCCCAGCCCCCCCTCTGAAACTGGCCAGGAGGGTGACAATGACCCTGACCTGGAAAACCCAATCCCTCCTGTGGATGATGATGAGGATGATCAAGATGACACCCTCTTTGTCCCCCCAGGAAGGATTAAGAGTGTGCCCAGGAAGTCTAGATCTCCTTCTCAGGAGTCTAACCACTCTGGCACCTCTATAGGGAGCTCTGTCTCATCTCACAGGAGGGAATCCTCTCATGAGAGGAGAACCAGACTGGTGCAGTATGAGGAAACTCAGCTGGAGATCAGAAAAAGCAATTGGCTTTAGATAGGGAATCCCTAGATCTCCTTAGAGAGAGAAGAAAGTTGGGACTAGAGTCCCATGGTGGCAGCCATGTCCCTAGAGACAGGGAAAGGTCCTATGACCATAGGAACCTGAGCAAGATTGTCCCTCCCTACCAGAGTGGGGATGATATCCACAAATGGATAACTGCATTGGAGAGGGCCTGTAAAGTACAGAAGGTCCCTCAGGAGCAGTGGGCAGCAATCTTGTGGCTCTCCTTTGCTGACAAAGGTAGAGATAAGCTCCTCACTGTTAGAGAGGAGGATGCTGATAATTACAAGGTCTTGAAGAGTGCTCTTATTGATGGGTTTGGCCTAACCACTGAACAGTACAGGTTGAAGTTCAGAGACACCCAAAAAGCACAGACTCAAGACTGGGTAGACTATGTGGATTGTTCTGCCAAGGCTCTGGAAGGCTGGTTGATGGGCAGTAAGGTGTGTGACTTCTCAGGATTGTACAATCTGATAATGAGGGAGCAGATTCTTAATAACTGTCAAAATCAGCTGTTGCATCAATACCTGGTAGACTCTGATCTGACCTCTCCCCAAGAATTGGGAAAGAAGGCAGACAAATGGGTCAGAACCAGGGTGAAGCAGAAGGTACAGAACCAAGGTGGGGAAACCAAGAAGCAAGATGCTAAGAACTCTGACAAGGGTGGGGAGAAGGGTAAAGATCAAAAGTCTTCATCAGGCCCCAAAAATCTTCTTCTGGTGGGGATTCACAGTCTACCAAAGGGAAAGGCCAAAGAAAACCATGGTGCAAGGTCTGTAAGCAAAAGACCCACTGGACCAGTGATTGCACCAAGTCCAAAGACTCCAGTCCAGCACCCACCAATGCCCCTAAGGCACCTGTTCCCCCTAGTACAGTTGGTGGAAGTGCTCCAGCAAAGGGTTTAGTAGGGTTCACCCTGGGAACTGAGTTGGGCTCTGACTTAGTCAGAGAACTGACTCAGGCTGTGTTAGTCTGTGATGGAGGCATGGATGTGACCTCCACTGTGAGTCCCAGTAATCTGGGCAAGTACAGACAACAGCCTTTAATTACGTGAGGCTTTGGCATTTAGGGACACAGGGGCAAGTGTCACAATGGTGACACAAGACCTTGTGCTACCTGGGCAAGTTATGCTTGGTGAGATGTACCAAGTGACCAATGCTAGCAATGTCAGAACAGACCATACTCTGGCAGTTGTTAACTTCTCCTGGGGAGGGGTAACTGGCCTTAAGAAGGTTGTGGTAAGTGCAAACCTACCAGTCGAATGCTTGCTTGGCAATGACTTAGAGACTTCTGCTTGGGCAGAAGTGGAGCTCAGGACCCATGCAGAAATGCTGGGGATCCCTGCAGATGTGTTTGCTGTGACCAGGTCACAAGCCAAAATGTCTAGCACTGAACAGGCCTTGGATCCTGGAAGAATGGACCAAGTGCCTTCCAAGAGGAAGATTAGTAGGGTTAAGGCAGTGCCTTCCCCTTGGCTCAGGAGGAAGATCAGTCCCTTGAGGGGGATGATCTCAGCCCTGAAGAAGGAACTGTCCCAGAGGAACTTGAACCTGACCAGGTTGAGTTCTTGGGGACAGGGGGACCTTCTAGGGCAGATCTGAGCCAGGAGCAGCAGAGCTGCCCCTCCCTTGAACCCCTCAGACAGCAAGCTGCTGCTGAGGCTGCTGGGAAAGCTAGTGGTCCCCATACAGTGTATTGGGATGATGGACTCCTGTACTCAGAGAGTAGAGACCCCAAGCCTGGTGCTACCAGGAGGTTGGTAATACCTTTGAAGTTCAGGGGCTTCCTATTGACCCTAGCCCATGATATTCCCTTAGCAGGTCACCTGGGCCAGAACAAGACTTGGGACAGAATTGTCCCTCACTTTCACTGGCCCCACATGTCTGAAGACAGTAAGGAGTTTTGTCGCTCCTGTGTAACCTGCCAAGCCAGTGGCAAAGCAGGTGGCACTACAAAGGCCCCCTGATACCACTACCTGTGGTGGGGGTGCCCTTTGAAAGGGTAGGGATTGACATTGTTGGTCCCATGGATCCCCAAACAGCCTCTGGGCACAGGTTTATCCTGGTGGTAGTGGATCATGCCACCAGGTACCCAGAAGCTATTCCCCTCAGGACCACTACAGCACCTGTGGTGGCAAGGGCCCTCCTGGGAATCTTCTCAAGAGTGGGCTTTCCTAAGGAGGTAGTATCAGACAGGGGTGCTAACTTCATGTCTGGGTACTTAAAAGCAATGTGGAAGGAGTGTGGAGTGACTTATAAGTTCACCACACCCTATCACCCACAATGCAATGGTTTAGTTGAGAGATTCAATAAAACCTTGAAGGGCATGATTAAAGGGCTCCCAGAAAAGCTTAGGCGTAGATGGGACATACTCTTGCCCTGCCTTTTATTCGCATATAGGGAGGTGCCTCAGAAGGGGTTGGTTACAGCCCTTTTGAACTTCTGTTTGGCCACCCTGTGAGGGGTCCACTGTGCTTGGTGAAGGAAGGATGGGAGTTACCTCTCAAGCCCCCAAAGCAAGATATAGTGGACTATGTACTTGGTCTCTGCTCCAGGATGGCTGAGTACATGAAAAAGGCAACCAAAAACCTTGAGGCTAGCCAGGAACTTCAGAAGGCCTGGCATGACCAAAGGCTGTTCTGACTGTTTACCAGCCAGGACAGAAGGTGTGGGTGTTGGAGCCAGTGGCCCCAGCAGCTCTCTAAGATAAATGGAGTGGACCCCACACTATTGTTGAGCAGAAGGGTGAGGTCACTTATTTAGTAGACCTAGGAACACCCAGGAGTCCCCATAGGGTTCTCCATGTCAACAGGTTAAAACCATATGTGGAGAGGGCAGACATGGGCTTGCTCATGGCTACTGATGAAGGGCAGGAGGAAGAGAGTGACCCACTCCCTGACCTGCTCTCACAGAACCCTGACGATGGGTCAGTTGATGGTGTAGCCTTGGCAGGCAGCCTCACTACCCAGCAACAAACTGATTGCAGGCAAGTCCTCAATCAGTTTAGACATATGTTTTCACTGACACCCAGTCAGACCACCTGGTGCACTCATGAAGTGGACACTGGGGACAGTCTGCCTATTAAAAACAAGATTTATAGGCAACCTGACCATGTCAGGGACTGTATCAGGACTGAAGTCCAGAAAATGTTGGAATTGGGAGTTATTGAACCCTCAGATAGCCCTTGGGCTAGTCCAGTAGTCCTTGTACCGAAACCTCACACCAGTGGTGGAAAGAGAGAGATGAGGTTCTGTGTAGACTACAGGGGTCTCAATGCAGTCACTAGGACTGATGCCCATCCAATACCCAGGGCAGATGAGCTCATAGATACTTTGGCCTCTGCCAAATATCTCAGCACATTTGACCTAACAGCTGGCTACTGGCAGATCAGACTAGCTGATACTGCAAAGCCCAAGACAGCATTCTCAACCCCTAGTGGACATTATCAATTTGTGGTAATGCCCTTTGGTCTGAAGAATGCACCTGCCACTTTCCAGAGGTTGGTGAATACAGTTCTCACAGGACTGGAAGCCTATAGTGCAGCTTATCTAGATGATATTGCTGTCTTTAGCTCCACCTGGGAGGATCACCTGGTCCACCTCAGGAATGTTTTACAGGCCCTGCAAAAGGCAGGCCTGACTATCAAGGCCACTAAGTGCCAGATAGGGCAGAGTCAGGTTGTGTACCTGGGCCACCTTGTGGGTGGAGGCCAGGTTCAACCTTTGCAGAGCAAGATCCAGACCATCATGGACTGGACTGCTCCCACTACCCAGACTCAGGTGAGAGCCTTCTTAGGCCTGACTGGGTACTATAGGAGATTTGTCAAGGGGTATGGATCAATAGTGACACCCCTGAATGACTTAACTACTAAGAAAATGCCCAAAAAGGTTCAGTGGACAGTTAGCTGTCAAAAGGCATTTGATGACCTCAAGCAGGCCATGTGCACTGCTCCAATTCTGCAGAGTCCTGATTACTCCAAAAAGTTCATTGTTCAAACTGATGCATCTGAATTGGGGGTAGGGGCTGTACTGTCACAATTGAATGAAGAAGGTCAGGATCAGCCAGTAGCTTTTATTAGCAGAAGGCTGACCCCTAGAGAGAAACGTTGGTCAGCCATAGAGAGGGAGGCCTTTGCTGTGGTCTGGGCTCTGAAGAAGTTGAGGCCATACTTGTTTGGTACACACTTCCTGGTTCAGACAGACCATAAGCCCCTCTTATGGCTAAAACAAATGAAGGGTGAAAACCCCAAACTGCTTAGGTGGTCCATTTCCCTACAGGGGATGGACTTTACAGTGGAACATAGGCCTGGGAGTAACCATGCGAATGCAGATGGACTCTCTAGGTATTTCCACTTAGAACATGAAGACTTAACTGGGCAAGGTTAGTTTAATGTCCCTACATTTGGGGGGTTGTGTAGGAGAGTAGGATCTGCTTCACATGGGTACCCCCACTTTTTGCTGATGCTTCACTGTTTTTCGACATTAGTCTGGCTGGGGCCCTGCTAATCAGAACCCCAGCCTAGCTGCTTCCTCTCTAAAATGGTTTCCATGTGCCTTAGGCACATCACTGATTGGGATCTGGAGTGCCCTTATAAGTCCCTAGTATATGGTATACTATGTACCAAGGGCATAGGTACCTCAGAGGCCTGCCAGGGGCTGCAGCATGTATTATGCCACCCCTGGAAGGCCATCCAAACTGACACCACAGGTCTGCTACTGCAGCCTGGGTAAGGTGGTGCATGCACCCCTTACTGTGATATAGGTTACCTATATCACGAAATACATACACACATATAAACCTATAAGTCACTCCTAAGGCAGGCCTTATCAATCCTAAAGGCAGAGTGCATGGTTCCTATGTGAGAGGGTGCCCCTGCATGAGCAGGGCCCCTCTGCAGCGTTCGGAGACCATCTCTGATGCTGTTTGTAGTGCAGCCTGACCATATACTCTTAAGCGCATTATATCCTCGCTGTAAAATGCTAACTTTGGAATGGCTGCACCTAAACATGTCGTGTTTGGTGTCAAACATCTTGGAATACTACCCCCCGCCAATCCTGGCGGCGGGGGTAGCATTCCACCCTTCTAGAGGGAAAGACATGTTAACTCTGACGAGTCCGGTAACTTCTTTCCAGAGCCCTGGCATCACAAAATGGATGCTGCTGCCACAGACACGAGTCTGGCCTCCTGCTGCTGGACGAAACTCCGGCAGGGGAGGCCTGGACAATAGGTTTCCTGTCCCAGGGAGGTGTGACCACCTCCCCAGACAGGATAATGTGTATTGGGGCTGGGCGGGAGCACTTTCGGGTGCTTTGAAGTCCTGCACTGGGGGCACATATGGTGTCCCTGTGCATACCCCAGTTCAAACCGGATCAGGGGCTTGCAGCCCCTGCTTTGGCGCGAACTGGACAAAGGGAAAGGGGTGTAGCCACCCCTCTGCCCTGACCCACCCATAGGTGGGGCCACAGAGTAGTCCAACCCCTATTTTTAGAATAAAGGTAGGAACCCAGTCCTTAGGACTTTAGATTATACCTGGACGAAACTCTGAAACTGAATCCTGGACCTTCGACGCTCTACGACAAGATTAGAGGACTGAAGAATCTCCCTTGGGGTCAAGGAGTGACTCCCCTGCTTGGCAGGCACCAAAGAAGCATCTGTCCGGTTCGCATTTCTGAAGCTCCCGTTGGACGCCGAAGTCATCGCATCACCAGAGGTGGATTCTCAGACTTCCCCGAGGCTACCCTGAGTCCCCAACAAAGCTGAGGCCCGTGGCTATCGTGGGTGACTTGAGACCGTGACCCCTGGACACCAAGCACATTTGCAAGTGCATCCTCTTCTGGGTCTCCCAAGAAGTCGTGCTTTGGGCTCCGAGTAGCCCTAGCCTCCAGCACCACCTGCACCGAAGATCACTGGCCCCCACTCCACGAGTGTCCTGTAAGCCAGCTCCACGTGCGGCGTCACGAGGCTCCTTCGCAGTCGCTAGCCCGTTGGCTAGTAGCCCTTAACGAAGGCCAATCCTTTTCTTACTTAGCATCCTGGTTGCTCCAGGCCTGCCCTCACTTACCCTCGCTGGGTGAGTTCCACAGACCTTGCTGGTCTGCACCATCGACGATCTACATCTTCACTGAGACTTGCCGTTGCCAAGGCTTGTTGGGTCCAATCCGGTCGCCGACACCTCAGCACTCGACAAACATCGTGTACCAGCCCGAATCCTGCTCCTGGTCGCCGACAACACCTCCTGGACCTCGTGGCTGAAGAGTCAAGACGACCGTCAACGCACCTGAAGCACTCGACATCGGTGGGCATCTGTCCATCGCCTTCCTGGTCACTGGCTAGTGACCCAGACTCTGTCCCCTCTGCTTTCAGGTTCTTCAGACCTCCGATCCACTCTTGGATCCACCCGGACACTTTTCTCTTGGCCGCCAGCAGCACTTTGCAGCAGATCGCCATTCGAATCGACGACGAAACCCGACCCTGAAAGGCACCTATGCACCCGGCTTCCCTGGGTGAGGTAACACGAGTACTCCGGTGCTCCCGTGGGTAGAGACTCTTCAAAGTCCTAGATCTCAAAGGGTTTTGTCCTAGTCCTCTTTTAAGTGTCCCTTTTCTCTATTTTCCCGATCCTGACTTTCTCCATAGAAGTTAACGGCGTATCGCGGTTGTGTATTTACACTGCACGCGTCTCCCGTGGGTCCCCTGTGTCACTACCTTGGGTGGTTCCTTGTGGTCCAAGCACTTCTAGAGGCTCTAGGCCTAGTGTCTAGTTCAGTCGTGGTTCGCATACCACTTTATTGGTATATGGTTTGGTACGCCCCTAGGGCCCAAACGTGTATTTGTGCTATTACTGTGAATTAATAACTTATAACTTATGTACTTCGAACTCTAGCCTCATAAAGAGACTAGAGGGGTGTGTTTAGCAATAAATACATATATTTTGAATATATACCTGGTGTGGTGCTCTTTCATTTGGTCACTCAAGAGATTATAGACTGGTAAAACAAGCTGCTTTACATTCCTTCAAGACTTAGCCTGAAGGCTGCTCTCCATAGCTACCACAAGGATAGCTTTCAATAAGGTTGTCTTTAACCTATCTCCAATAAGGGGTTGTTTGGACTGGTGCAAGGTGCCCACTATAATTAGTGGACAGCATATACCAGGCCAACTTCTCACAAAAATGAAGATCGACACGATAAGAGACTGGACCAACTGGAACACCGTACCTCAGAGGTTGAGGACTTGCACTCGTCGAGGGGCACGCGCCTACTCCAGATGGAGAAAGTCCTCGAAGTTATTCAGAACAAGAATGAAGATTTAGAGTCACGCTCTTGGCGCACCAATTTGCGCATCCTGGATGTTCCAGAGTCAACTGCCATGGGACGCATGGAGGATTTTGTGGAGGGGATGCTCCGAACCCTCTTTGGTGAAGCTCTGTCCCCCATGCTGATCGTTGAGAGGGCCCATAGATCAGCTGGGCCACAACCTCCTTCGGGGACCCCTGCCTGCCCGATAATAGTTAGGCTCCTGAATTATCGTGACAGGGACACAGCCCTTCATCTTGCCAGGGAGCGCAGCCCACTTCAGTTCCAGGGTAGTGATATCTCTTTTTTCCCGGACTTTACCATTGCGGTACAAGCTGCCAGACGGGATTTTATTCCGGTGAAACGCACCCTTCAGAAAACGGCTGCCAAGTACTCCTTGCTATACCCTGTCAAACTCTGTATACACCACTCTGGTAAAAAACACTTCTTCAATGAACCTGGGGCGGCCGCCAAGTTTGCTAGAGGATTGCCACTGGTGGAGGACCATACCTCGCCCTCTCCTGCGGTTTTTGGCCAAAATAGACTCAGCGACAATGACTAAATATGCCTGACCAACCTGGTTTCATGTGAATAGATCTTAATGTTGCTGGGCTCCTGCTCGCTTTCACATTGGCCACTCAGATGCCAAGGACCTCTGGCGACACTTCCCTGATTCACTGGGCCTGCAGTCTGCACTTGTTAGGCTTGCCCTGTTGTTGCCTCTTCTGGCCAAATAACCCTTCCCCTTCCGACCACACTGCGCTTTATGTTCTGGGAGAGTGCTTGGTGATCTCCTCACCCCACTCGGTATGAGTCCCTATATGAATTATTGGTTTGTGTTTGTCGGCTTGTAGGGTGGGTGATACAAAAGGGGATGATGGACGGAACGTTTGAGCCAATCAAACACTCACCCCCAGTCAACTGATCTGGGTTTGATCCATCATCATTCTTTAGCTCACTCCACCACCCTAGTTCAGACATGGCCATATGCAAATCAGTCTAAACCCAGATCAGTTGACTGGGGGTGAGTGTTTGATTGGCTCAAACGTTCCGTCCATCATCCCCTTTTGTATCGCTTTGTTCGCCCTAAGTTGGCGGGGGTATGCCCAGACGTGGGTCCCTTGCTCACTTTGCCACTGGATTCAAGCAAGCCTGGCTGATGACGGCTGGAATGCCAGAAACCGGTCCTAGGATGCTTGTTTCCGGTCCAGGGAAGACATGGCTTGGCAGTTCGTGCTGGACTGTTCCCATGAGGCACAGGGTCAGACTGATTTGCATATGGCCATGTCTGAACTGGGGTGGTGGAGTGAGCTAAAGAATGATGATGGATTAAACCCAGATCAGTTGACTGGGGGTGAGTGTTTGATTGGCTCAAACGTTCCGTCCATCATCCCCTTTTGTATCGCTTTGTAGGGTGGGTGGGCTGATTATATTTGGCCCGATTGGGGGGTCAAAGTTGATGGAGGGTACTGCGTTGCAATCACTCTATCTTTATGTTGTTCTTTGACTTTCCTTCTCTCTATTTGCCTCGCTGCTCCACCTCATGCAGCTCTCTGCCCCAGATTCTTTACAATTGACACTACTGCAGTGCTGTTTACACCATATCTGATGCAGAATGGCCTCTGTTAAATGTCTCACCAGGAATATCAGGGGTACGAAAAATAGGCGTCTGGCTAGACTGGTCTCGTCTTATCTGCAGAGCCATAATGTAGACATCTGTCTGCTGCAAGGGTTAGATCTGACAGATGCGACGATGTCACGCTTGAGGGCGCAATGGGTGGGGTAGAAGCATGTAGCCTGCTATTCGAACTAGGGGTGTAGCCGTGATACTTTGTAAGGGATTACGCTGGCACACGCGCTCTGCAGTTTATGACCACCATGATTGGTATGTCCTGCTGGCTGGACTCTTGCAGTGTCATCCACTGATACTGGTTTCCGAGTATGGCCCCAACATAGATGATCCCACGTTCTTTGCCAAAGTGTGGCGACTGGTGGGCACCATGGGCCCTGATGCAATTCTGTGGGGTGGGGACTTTAATATGGTGTTAGGTGCTCACACTGATCAATCTAGTGCAAGGCGCTGGCCACACCCGCACGCTGCAGCCCAATTGCAAGCAATCATCACTGATAATAATCTGAGTGACTTCTGGCGCGGCCATCATGTGAAAGACACCGAGGGGACATGCATCACTTCTCACAATAAATGGTCTAGAATAGATTTTTGGATGGCCACCAGGGGCGTCGTGTCCTGGACTCTTGAGGTTAGACACCTCTCTTGGACCTTATCTGACCATGTCCCTGTGTTCTTGGAGATGCACCCGCCAGGCGCGGTTCTGCACGCTTTCTCCTGGAGGCTACTCTCAGGTGCTCTACGAGACCAGGTTTTCTGCCACGAAATTAGGGAAGCAACTATTGAATACTTTAGCCTGAACACGCAGTCAGTGGACTCCTCGTCCACCCTGTGGGAGGCCTTCAAGGTGGTTATACGCTGGGTTTGTATTGCTAAGTAAGCGGGGGTGTTGAAGATGATTCGGGCGTCCCTGTCTCACATAGAGGTGGATATCCGTGCCCTAGAACTTCAGTACTTTGACTCTGCCAGATCTGCTTGCGTCCATCCGTGACTCGCTCGCAAGGTATGTGGAGGAGGCCCTGCGCAAGAGCCACTTCTTGAGCAAGGAGTCATGTGCACGGCGCTACGAGGAGGGAGTGAGGGCAGGTAGGACTTTGGCAAGGTTACTGGGTAGGCCTTGGGCGAGCAATTATATAGTTGACTTGCAGGATGACCACCATAATATACAGGCTAGGACTGTGGCTGTTCAACGCACTATGATTGAGTTTGATACCAACCTGTATTCTTCTTCCCAGAGGTTGGCTCCCCCAGATCTGATCTACTACCTGGACTCTGTGCACCTCATTTGGCTGGAGGAGGGCCATTGCCTTTTCCTGAATGAACCTTTCACGATTGAAGAGATTGTACAGGTCATATCGGGGCTGCCTGGGGATACGGCCCCTGGCCTGGACGGGCTCACAGAGGTCTTTTACAAAGAATTTGCACCTTTACTTGCCCCCATCTTCTGGACATCTATGAGGAGTCTGTGCGCACTGGAGTACTGCCCCCCTCTTTGCGGGAAGCTCTCATTGTGACCATCCTTAAACCTGACAAGGAACCTACCCGTTGTGAGTCTTATAGGCCACTCTCCATGATTAATATTGACAATAAGATATTGGCCAAACTAATTGCCTCGCATCTCCTTCCTCTTCTACCTCATATAATCTGTCCGGATCAATCGGGCTTTGTGCCGGGCCAAACGGCGCATAACCTGCGCACCTTCTTCGCCCTCCTCCACAGTTTAGATCCAAACTTACAGGCTGCAGCGGCATTTCTCGATGCGTCCAAGGCCTTTGATTCGCTTGAGTAGCCCTATATTTTCCACCTTCTTGAATGGCTTGGTATTGGGTGTAAATTCATTCACTTAATCAGATGACTCTATACCCTACCCGTTGCAAGGCTGCGAATAAATGACACGATATTGCCTCCATTTGTGATCGCTTGCAGTACTCGTCATGGGTGCCAGCTCTCTCCTATTTTTTTCGCGGTGGCACTCGCATCGTGGACTGATCTTTTGACCCCGGCATATTCTTATGTACATGTATGCGGAGGATGTCACCCTGTATATCCGGAACCCGTCTGATAATCTAGACCCTCTCCTTAGGGAGTTTATTCGGTGTGGGCGCATAGCGGGCGTCACTATCGAGTTTATGCATATATCCAGTGAACAGCTCCGATCCGTGTAGCCTCTTCCGGACAAACTTGGCCGTAGGACATTAATGCGGAAATTAGCAAGGGACAGTGGTCTTTTTGCTGCTCCCAATCTTGTGCTCTCTCTCACAATTATAGCCTGCATTTAATTCATTTCAGGTTTTTACACAGAATCTATCATACGCCGGCATGGCTGCAACGGATGGGCGTGGCGGAGGACTCACGCTGCCTTCTTACATCTGGCCTGAGAGATTATTGGATGGAGGTCTTCAGCGACATCGCCAATATTATGGGCCATGCCACGGCCGCCAGGCCCCTCGTTGCCCTATTAGGCTATGTTAGAGAGTCCCGCAAACTGACGGCAATGCTCCTTTTACTTCCTAAGCGTAGGGTTGCGATGCACTGGGGCAGAAGAATGACTGACTACGTGACGTGGCACTGTGCCAGGAGATGCTGGATGCATATTGGGAGCTGATGCCTGCCCGTTCTAGACGCAAAGATATCTGGAGTCCTTTGACACACTATCTTAGGTCGCTAGACAGTGATTCTTGGCAGAGACCTGACCCAATTTTTTTCCTTTAGATTGATCATACAACTGCATGAGGTTTTCCCACGACTGCCCAGCCAAAAACCGCTTCTTTTTCCTTTAATTGAATTATTAGGAGCACTGACCCCTGACTACCTCATGTGGTGAGAAGGTGGCTCCATTGAGTAGCGTGGCTACCGGACGCTTTCTATTCTGTTCCCTTGGTTCTTCTACCTACTGCTTCCTTACTCTCTTTTTCTTCTAGCGCTCTTTCTTTTATTGCATTTCTGGATATTTGATAGCTTCACGTCTATGGTTTCTATTATGCGACCCTATCTTCCGGAGGGAAATTCGGTAGTCGAGAGGAAAAATCGTGACTTAAAGCAGTCTTTAACAGCGAGGATACTAGGCTCAGGTCGCAGTTGGGTCCATCCCCTATAAGGAGTCCAGAAGGCACTCAATAACATGCTAAGAAAATCCCTTGGTGGTCGGACTCCCTATGAAATCCTGTTTGGGGTAAAGATGTGAGTCCCAGACCTCGACAATCACAGCACAGTGGCGGCAGAAACACCATTTGACATCAATGAACGTTTGGCTGTTTAACAGGAACTGAACTATATCCAGGACGAACAAAGTAACATCCAAGTAAAACGCACCACCACTGGAGAAGTGAAGGCAGTGCTGGCAAGGCCTGGCTGGGTCCCAAAGGTTGAGGATCTGGTCAGGGGAAAAATTATGGACAAGAAAGAATTTGGGCCATCCTACGGAGCGCCTGTACCTATCCGGGTTCTTGAAGGTACCAGAGCTGTAATTCCTCCTCCACTTGATGGTCGCAAAGACAAAAGATTTGTCTCCATTAATCTGATCAAACCACACTATATGGCTGATTCTCAACAGTAAGGCACATGGGCTCCTGGGCAGCTACCTGTCTCATCTTGCTACCATACAGGAAGTTCAGATGAAAGCTCTGATAACTGAAGAAGCCTCCTCTCTCCAATGAGAGACAACAATCAACAACAACGAAGTTTGTCTTCTACCTGTTAAAACTACGACAACTGTACAGTCAACTAGTACAGAAACTCAAATTTTATTCGGAAACCTGACATGAACACGGTCTATGTCAATGTACCACAGATCGTCATTTCCCAGTTCTACAAAACCTGCTGAGCTGCCAAAAATAGATCGGACGGCCACTGGTTATTTCATCGACTTTGATGACTTCTCATCAGATTCAACTGATCCACCACCGCCTCTCCCTCTCAGGCTAAAAGTGCGTGTTTTCTATCTTTGGCTGAACAGGACATATTTTGTTTTTCCTTGGTTACATCTTTGGATTACAATTGGGTTACTTTTCCTGATCCTCTGGATTGGTTTGGTGACAATCTTTTTCCTACTTCGAAATGGACACTATCTTCCAGAACGCTCTGCAGTAAAACAGTAGAGTAGGGTGTTGTAGACTGGCATAGAGTGGAGTAGAGTGTCTTAGACTGGACCACATGCATCATCACACCATGAACGGAGAGACTTTTCCCTGGTGAACATTTCAGCAGTTCCAGTTCCTGAGGGGATTGTTTGGGATAGGGTATCGTATGATGTGTATGGTCCCACTGAACTCCTACAAATTCTATATTTGTTAAAAATTTCTTTGAATGATGTCATTACTCCTAGTACTGTTTCTGATGATTGGGACAGTAATACAGCGCATGAACTGCTAAAAGATCAAGAGCTTTCAACTGTGTTTTCTTCAGGTGAATTGTATGCAGGTACATCTAATTATGATGACATGTTCTGTTTTCAACATTATGGTCATCATTTCCAACATAAAGCAAGTGTTCCACGTGCTGTTTACAATTACACTCAATGAGAACATTGCCCTACACCAACACGGGGTAGTTCAAAAACATTTACACAGAAATCTGCTTATTTTCCAGTTATGATACATCTGACCAGGCCTCATATTTTTATAGGCTTACACTATCACTTGCAAAGAAAAATATGCTAACACCAAGCAAATATATTCCGCATCCTTGCTTTCCCAACTGTCTGTACAGGGTTTCGAATTCTGGAGGGACACTGTAGATGTAAAATCCATTTGGGGGACAAGAGACTGGCAGAATGGCAGGTTCAGGGCACTGAGGCTTTGTTTATAGCATGCCTGATACCACAACAAATAATGTTCCTGAACAAAACTGTGGAACAAACAACATGCCTTGATATAGCCAAGATGAAAGATTTGTACACACCACAAATTCCCACGTTTTGAAAATTGGCAACAATTTACATGCTACAGAGGGGATACATTGGATGCCATGCTGCGTAATGGCACACACAATTCATCTGACCCCACTGGGAGAGATGGTTAGTTTGCCCACTGGACGCTAACAGGTGTCAGGCACGATTCCTGGATAACACCGAGGGTTTCAAAATTAATAGACCTGACATGCATTATGTGCAGTCTGAACATTCTAGGGTAGTGACAACTTAGGGGCCGATTCCGATCTCGGCCGGTAGGGCTCCGAATCGGATTCGGCTTTACCGGATCCGATTCGGAGCCCTGTTTCCCGACCGAACCGTACGCGGGTCCGGCCGAGCGAGTACGATGCGAAATCGCCGACCGACTCGTCCGGGCGTCCCGACCGCTGCGACCGACTCGCTCCCGGCTCGAACCGCTCCGACCGACTCGCTCGGACTCGACTCGCACCGTGCAATGGAGACGTTTCCGACCGACTCGCTCCCGGCTCGAACCGCTCCGACCGACTCGCTCGGACTCGACTCGCACCGTGCAATGGAGACGTTTCCCGGCCGGGTAAGTACGATGCGCGCCGCGAGCAGTCCGACCGAGCCGCGCACTCCGGCTCGTAAGAGCTGTCGGAGCCATACTTTGGGGGTCCGTGTCAGACCCCCTGTACGCGTAGCCGCACGAGTCTCACACAGGGGGGACCCATGGGTCCCCCCTACCTGTGCGTGTACGGCGCGAATCGCTTCGCCGCGTACCCGCTGTAGGGGGCGCCCTTGTCCGCCTCGCACCCATTGAGTCAATGGGAGCCCGCGTACGCGTTGTACGACCGGCTCCCATTGACTTCAATGGGAGTCCGACCGACTCGAGTCCGATAACATACGGACGCATCGTACTCGTTCGGTCGGACTGCACGGGTCCGATTCGGTCGGAAATCTCTCCGGGTCCGGCTCGGTCGGAGAAATTTCCGGCCCGAATCGGAATCGACCCCTTAGTGTTGGGAAGTTGATGCTTGATTGGCTAAAAACCTCGACACTGTCTCAAGTGAAACAACACTTGTCCCTTTTATGACCTGGATCTCAGGTACTTTTTATTGGGTCCCCGGAAGCCACGTCAAAAGCGCTTCTTGTATGTCATATACAACAAATTATGAAAAGTTTCTCAGCAGGATGCTGCTGAAAGATTGCACGAAATTGGCAGAGTTAATTTCGAAAAGGCTTTGGCAGCGGTTGACAATGGTATGACCACCTTATCCTCTAGAATATACTTGTTGGGCAACATAGTGTCATCTGCAATAGACATTATACAACAAGACATGTCTGTATTATAACATGGGCAGTAACACTGAGGTCTATTATGCTATTAACCTGGACACTTCAGACACTACGTTCTGGCCACGTGCCATGGCACCATATTACTGCCACCAGTCTGTTTTCCCCATATCATCTGACGGAACAGCAGATACTCATGGCACATAAAGATGCAAAATACACCATGTTGCACAATGAAAAACTAGAAAAGTTACCTTTCCCCGTTGTGGAAACACCATCTGCGGATTGGATAATCTATGGGTATATTACTTGGCCAATTTCGACATTCCATTTCCATTATTGTCTGCAGCACCACCAAGTAGGCAGATATGAAGCGTTAGGGGAAGGGTTTGTGCATAAGTATTGGGACCTGCCTCTCAAGTTTCAGTGTAGGAATGAGGATACTGAAGTGTTTCTCAGCAGTTCTGACTGTGAGAACACTTTAAGTGGACCTTAGTTTGCAAGGACATTTCGCTTCACGGAGCTTGTGATGTGTCTGTAGCAAATTTGTCCTGTTATCTGAAAGGTTCCCCGGCGGCCATGATTCATGCAGCTTTCAGATTGCTCTCTAATGGGAGTTATTTGATACTTGAAAAACCAAGGCTGTTGTGGAATGAAACCCAGTATTACTTATCTGGTGACGGTAAACTCCATAGTTACTTCTTGGACTCAGGTTCTGTTTCCACCTGCCCGCACAGTTAAGGAGGTAACGCTACAGCCTTCGATAAATGTTTCCAACATATGCTTTGATGCTCTGAGCAAACTGAAAGCCATGCTGTTTCAACAAGATGTGGCCTTAACATCAGCTAAAGAGATGTTTGATTTCCAGGTTGCAAGGTCCTCTTCAGAGATACAGGTACTACTTTATGCTGCATTTTGGTGAGCTGGTCCATCATATTTTTAACATATCTGAAACGAAGGGAATAGCACACTTTTTTAAGTCTATAGGCTCTAGATTGGTTAGTACCTTACAGACAGTTTTCGGAGTAATTCCATCTTTTATACACTTAGGGGCCGATTCCGATCTCGGTCGGAGGCGCACCCAATACTATTCGGTCGGGAAAAAAGCCATGCGAAAGCCAGTTTCCCGACCGATCCGTACAGCACACCGAACGAGCAAGTACGATGCGCACAACAGCAGAAATCCCGGCCGAGCCGTACTCACCCAAACCAGGTCCTGTTCTCCGACCGAGGCGAATCCGGAAACGCCGAATCGAGTCGCACGGAAGGGAAAATGCAGCCCCGTCCGGCCGGACAAGTACGATGCGCTTCCGTACGCGCCCGAACCCGTCGCTACGCACGGCACGTCAAAGCATCCGGGAGAGGCGCACATAAGCTCCGAATCGCGCCACAACACGATCCACGGCTACGAGACGAACACAGCACAGACGAGGACGACGCGAAGCGACGAGGACGAAGCCAAGCGACGAGGACGAAGCCAAGCGACGAGGACGACGCGAAGCAACGAGAAGGACGAACGACACGAACCAACCATGAATCCCTTCGTCCCGATCATACCAATATTCTACATCTACTACCGGAACAGGCACGGACGCGTACGGCGCAGAAGGTAAGTCAGACACCAACCACAAAACACATACAACACGTACACGACACATCACACACATACACTGGGAATCTGAATATACTTTCAACAGCAGCACCATAGGGGCGGGATGCCCATCACCAATGCCACATATGCACACAGGGGCCTGAATGCGCGCCACCACCCCAACCCAGGGGGGGCTGGATGCCTACCACTACTACCACCCTTAGCCAGGGGGGCAGGATGCCTACCACTACTACCACCCTTAGCCAGGGGGGCAGGATGCCCACCACTACTACCACCCTCACCCAGGGGGGGCAGGATGCCCACCACTACTACCACCCTTAGCCAGGGGGGCTGGATGCCTACCACTACTACCACCCTTAGCCAGGGGGGCAGGATGCCCACCACTACTACCACCCTCACCCAGGGGGGGCAGGATGCCTACCACTACCACCACCCTCACCCAGGGGGGCAGGATGCCCACCACTACTACCACCCTTAGCCAGGGGGCAGGATGCCCACCACTACTACCACCCTCACCCAGGGGGCAGGATGCCTACCACTACTACCACCCTCACCCAGGGGGGCAGGATGCCCACCACTACTACCACCCTCACCCAGGGGGGCAGGATGCCCACCACTACTACCACCCTTAGCCAGGGGGCAGGATGCCCACCACTACTACCACCCTCACCCAGGGGGGCAGGATGCCCACCACTACTACCACCCTTAGCCAGGGGGCAGGATGCCCACCACTACTACCACCCTCACCCAGGGGGCAGGATGCCCACCACTACTACCACCCTTAGCCAGGGGGGCAGGATGCCCACCACTACTACCACCCTCACCCAGGGCGGGCTGGATGCCTACCACCACCCTTAGCCAGGGGGGCTGGATGCCTACCACTACTACCACCCTCACCCAGGGGGGCAGGATGCCCACCACTACTACCACCCTCACCCAGGGGGGCAGGATGCCCACCACTACTACCACCCTCACCCAGGGGGCAGGATGCCCACCACTACTACCACCCTTAGCCAGGGGGCAGGATGCCCACCACTACTACCACCCTTAGCCAGGGGGCAGGATGCCCACCACTACTACCACCCTCACCCAGGGGGGCAGGATGCCCACCACTACTACCACCCTTAGCCAGGGGGCAGGATGCCCACCACTACTACCACCCTCACCCAGGGGGCAGGATGCCCACCACTACTACCACCCTCACCCAGGGGGGCAGGATGCCCACCACTACTACCACCCTTAGCCAGGGGGCAGGATGCCCACCACTACTACCACCCTCACCCAGGGGGGCAGGATGCCCACCACTACTACCACCCTCACCCAGGGGGGCAGGATGCCCACCACTACTACCACCCTTAGCCAGGGGGCAGGATGCCCACCACTACTACCACCCTCACCCAGGGGGCAGGATGCCCACCACTACTACCACCCTTAGCCAGGGGGCAGGATGCCCACCACTACTACCACCCTCACCCAGGGGGGCAGGATGCCCACCACTACTACCACCCTCACCCAGGGGGGCAGGATGCCCACCACTACTACCACCCTTAGCCAGGGGGCAGGAAGCCTACCACTACTACCACCCTTAGCCAGGGGGCTGGATGCCTACCACTACTACCACCCCCATTCACAGGATGGACAATGCATGACACAACAAGCACACCACAACCTAGGGAATGCAAGATTAAGACATCCCCCCACCACCATGACAAGCGTGTGAGCAGGCTGTGTCAAATGCCTACAACACCGAACATGACATTGAACATACAATGTGACCCCTAGCACATGTGCCACACATATATGTGTGTGGCACCCACAATGCAAGCAGCCCATGACCATTGTGGCAATGGGGCCTAAACCCCCATCATCACAGTGACCAAAAGGCAAGTGTGGGGTCCATAGCTGAAGCACATTTTGACCATTGTGGCAATGGGGTCTAAACCCCCATCATCACAGTGACCAAAAGGTAAGTGTGGGGTCCATAGCTGAAGCACATTTTGACCATTGTGGCAATGGGGTCTACACCTCATCATCACAGTGACCAAAAGGTAATTGTTGACAAAGAAAGAGCTGCAACTGCCAAACTGCATGGATCATTCCTGGTCACAGAACCAAAAACTCATCTGTGGCAAAGTAGTGTATGTGTCCCATTGCAACATAAATTGGGGGAGCCAAATACTGCAGTGCAAATGAAACATTCCTTTGGCCATGTGCAGACAAACAACACCCATGGGGGCTGAGACCGTCAACAGTCATCAATGACACAATGACAGAAGTGACCATCAGAATGCAGACCCACATATTTGCACCAATGGGCACACAAATGCAGATACCCTGTGGAGACAGCAGATGTGAGGTGAACAGATACCATACCATGGCAGCAATGGGACACACAAACCATGATCACTGTGCTGACCGATGACCTAGGAGTCCCAGGGACAGCAGGGGAAACACACCAAACAACATACAGCCAATGGCACACCCAAGATATGCCAATGCAGTGGTGCAGATGCACAAACACAAACAGGCAGACCAACACTGTCATCATACACAGCAGGTGAGGGGTGGGGGTGCCAGTGTCCCCAGGCAACAACACAACACATGAGGAGAGCTGAATACCAATCATACAGATGTGCATACACTGCCACACTAAGGTAACTCATGGATCCAAATCCCCTATGTGGGCAAGCAGGCATTGACAGGTGAGAGGGAGCACAAAACACACATGTCACACAGGCACGTAGGAACAACAACTGACACAGCAAGTCACAGACACACCACAGCACCACCCCCAGGGCCCCCACAATGTGGTGACCCTGGGCTGAAGAAAAATACCACTGTGATGACAAAGCTAAATGTCGTTCACACTGTGAACCACAGTCATGTGTCCTGAGCAACTAACTACCATCACACCTACACAAGCACAAATCAATCAGCATGGCCAGTAAGCCAAGGCCAACATGGAGGCAGGGGACTAGCCGGGCAACAACTCTCATCTGCACACACTCAAGACCACACCCCTCGACCTCCAACAATGTGCAGCAGTGAAGTACACATGCACTGGTGATATTGCACATGCACCCATTACTATTCCAGGGTGGTGGGTGGGAACCAAGGTGTAGAAACACATCACACATGGACACTCAACAAGACTCCTGAATGTCTGACACACTGCACACTACGCTGTACATGGACATGACGGCAATACCACACCGACCAATGGGATCCCAGCCACAGTCACACACCAATGAAGAAGCCAAGGTCACCCACAAAGAACACACATAGACAACAACCAACATTGCAGCCCGGACCCTAAGGAGTGCCAGCAGTCACACACACAACGTGTCACAATCACTGAAAGATAACACAAACTGGAAATCACATGACAGGGGCAAACAACAAGTGCCAAAGGGAAACCTGATCTGTGACCCATCTGCGTCAGCACACAAACTCTGCCCTGACAGCAAACACACCTATGGGTGACACCCTGATGACCAGTAATGTGCCATGCACCCACATCACAGAGAACACAGGGAGAAGACTTTGGGGGAACATAGCTCAAGTCAGCAAGCATCACAAACAGGTACAACACTAGGGATCACAGCATGCGCAGATGAATGGAAGTGAACACACAGACATGCACATACAACACACACCTTGGGCGCAGGCAATGTCACACGTGTACACACTGCCATGAGGGGACTCCACTCCTGTGTGAGGAAAGCTGTGCCATATGTTGCCTCAGTAGGGCCCCATCATGTCAGCTGAGCACTTGGTCACACAATCAACAATTAGCACCAAATGAGGGCTCCCATCACATCAGCCTGGTCATGGATGTGCCAACGGAATCATCAGCACAGATCCAACACACTTGTATAGCAATGTTGCACTGACTACACGGATGAGTCCCTCCCCATTGATGCCCAAACCTGCATGTCCACTGGAGATGGCAACACGGTCAGGGAAGTAGACAAATGCAACGATGGCAGGCACAACAGATGTGCAGGGGTGGAAGCCACAGATATGAAATTGCCAATGTAAGTAGGAAACCCATTGCCAAATACTGAACACATGACACCCTCAGATGCTGCTATTGATGACATGGATACACCACATGATAGGACACATTCCCCCTGGACCACATGGGTTCCTGCACAGTAACACTTCATAATCATGAGACCAGATATCACCATCACTGCAGCAAGGGCATGGTTAGCTGCACCAACAACATGTACATCTGAAGCATGAGCACTAGAGAAAAGAAAGTTGCTTTATTCAGCATATGTGTTGAGGCCAAACGAAGTCCTGAAAAAGAGCAAAGGCCAATGGCCAGTCCATTGTCAAAGTTCAAACAGGGTGACACTGGCAGATGTCACCCTACGCATGCCTGCACAATACCAGGGACAATCCACTAGGAGGGGCAACCGGGGGCAGGCCAGGCACCGCAGGGACAGGATCAGGGCTCACCAGGGGGAGTCAGGGAAGGGGTGGTGGGTGCTGGAGAGCCACTGACAACTGCAGTGGAGGTGTCTGACATGGTGTGTGCCGGCACAACTGGGGGCATGACACAGATGTCGTGGGTGCCGGCACAACTGCAGTGGACCCTGCAGATGGGGTGGACAGGTCCGCCACTGCAGTGCCCAAGTCAGACAGGGCGGTAGTGGACTCCACTGCAGTGCCTACCTCCAGGGGAGGAGAATGGGGAACAGGCAAGGTGGGTTGGACAGAGGGGGGACACCCTCACCACATCAGTGGCACAGACAAGCGCAGCGGGGGGTGTGGTGCTGGGAGAGCAAGTGGCAGGGGAGAAGGCCGGAGCATCTTGGGGATGGTATATCTGTGGGTGGGGGAACCTGGGGCAGGGTGTGGTGGGGGCACCTGTGCAGTGGGGGCCTGAGGGATGGAGGACGGAGACCTTGTGCCTGAGCTGCAGGGCGGTGGCGGGGTCTTGCTCTTAGCACTCCGGGGGACTTGCGGGTGGGGGCCTCAGTCCGTCTGCGCCTGGGGGAGGGTGTCCGGGGGCGAGGGGCACTCTGCTCCGTGTGGGTGGGCTTCCTCTTCCCCGGGATGCTGGAGCAGCTTCATCGGTGGGGAAGAGGCCGAGGTCACAGAGGAAGAGCTGCTGTGACTTTGGGGTTGCAGGTGAGGCAAGGGAGGGTGCTTTGGAGGGAGAGGGAACTGAGGACTGCGCAGTGCATGTGGATGCGTGTGTGTGTTCCAGGGCCCCATCCCCTGTGAGTCTGGCTTCAGTCCCCTGAATGTGCGTGCGTGTGCGTTTTGTCATTGGCGTGTGTGTCAGTGTGCTGGATGTGTGTGTGCTGGTGTGTGCCAGTGTGTGTGTGCCTGGGATGGGTAAGGTGCTGGGGAGTGTGGATGGAGCAGAGGCAGGAGGGGTGAGGGACCGTTTGAGGAGGGACACTGCTGCCGTCAGGGAGGAGTCCATGGACCTATTGCCCCTCTGTAGGTCAGACATGCCCGATGAGATGCCCTCCATGAACGACACCAGCTGAGTCAACAGCGCGGTGTGCGCATGGAGGACACTCAGCATGGCTGTCTGCCCTACATGGAGCTGGCGAAGGAGGTACACAGACTCCTCACTCAGGGCAGCAGGGGACACAGGGGCAGGGGGTGCGGTGCCTGGCCCAAAGGAGACACGCTCCCGGACATGGGAGCCTCCACGGACCTGGGGAATGGGAGCCGATGGGAGGGCGGTGGTGGTGCTGGTGGTGGCGGGGACAGCAACACTAGCTGGGGTGTGGTGGCTGCTGACACCCGCCTCCACAAGGGAGTCATCCTCCGAGTTGCTCTGGTCCTCAGCTGAGGTGGATGCTGCTGAGGACTCCTCGGTGTGGCTCCCTCGCCCTCCGTGCCACTGGGTCCCTCCGACCACTCCTCGGCTGCTGACCCAGTCTGGCTCTCCGGCTCCTCCTGGTCCGTGGAGCTGTCCCCTTCCGTGGCCGTGGATGTATCTGCAAACAATGGGGAAACAGACAGACATCAGTCACCTGCACATAACGCACACACCACTGTGAGCACAGCACATCACAGAGCAAGCCCTGGCATCATTAGTTGTACATTGCTAAAAGTGCACTAATTGAACAGGAGAAGTCAATTGTCACTCTGATGCCAAGCATGGCACTCACATCCCACATGGCCTTGCACCCATCTGTCTGGTGTCTGTTGGATTGCAACACCCCAGTGTTGACACATGCACCAAGTACACAGTAGTTGGACAGTGCAGAGGACACGGTGTGGACACATCACAGCTCTTGCCACTGAGTCAGTACAGGTTTACGGATGTAAGGGATGCCCAGAGTCAAATAGGAAATGCATGTGATGCATACCAGCGACAGACACCATGATGCACCCATGTCCTGATAGCCAGCGCCACTATGGTGTGCATGTAGCACATGTCACTCCCCTGCAGGATCACCAATCAGTAGACACATGCCATGGCGGAGGCATGACTGCAAAGTCATACATCACTGTCTCAGTGATGTATGACTTTGCAGCCAGACAACAACACTCTGCACTGTGTCACAATAGTAGGTCATGGGGAATGCAAGTCCTGGAGCTGCACAAGTGCACATGTACATCCCCCCCACAACACATCCTCTTAACCCTCATCTGTCCAGGTCATACCTATTGGACATATGGGAGACCTGTGACACTACCCTCTGAACCTGAGCCCCTCACACTCTGCTGTGCATGGGGAACAGCTGCCTGAACTTCACATTTACATGCCCCAGTCTGCATGGGCAGCTGATCAGACACCTATGTGTCACACAAGTATCGTCTCCTATGGTCACATCTCCAGTGGCATGCTGAGCCCCTACCAAGAAACTCCACAGCAGTCCTGGCGACTAATCCACAGCACACTGACACAGAGGCAGACACCTGAGGGGCAAATCACTGTGCACAATGTGTCCTCTGATACACGGGAGTGGGAGTACAGAGTGTATTGTATGGCCTGGAGTAGGCATGACTGTCCAGCCCCACATGAATGAGGGATGAGCCCTGGACTGTAGGCAGCTGGCTAAGTATGTGTGACACACGTCATATACATACTCCTGGGGCCCAAACATTGTTCCCACCCGCAGCATGGGTGTGTGCCAGGTACCCCAGCCACATGTGGTGGATCAGCTCAGCAATTGGACCACAGATCAAAGTAACACGCTGAATACATGTCAGAATACAGGCATTGTGTAAGCAATGGACCCACCCATGATGCCCACCACAGAGTCAGGGAAACAGATGCTGTCTCCCACCTTGAGTCAAGCAAACTGCAAGGACACAGTCCTAAGTGACAGAATTCCCTGCATGTAAGGGCCACACCTGGGTATCAGATGAGGAGTGGGCAGTGCACAATAGAGGGACATGGCTCCTGGACAACATGACTGCTGTACAGTGGCAGTTCAACCTGGCCCGAGGAGGGCACATAACATGTTAGACAGAGTACACAGTGCAGTCTTTGACTCACCCCCTCCTTGCTGCTCTCTAGCCTTCAGCTGCCCATCCAGGTCTGGAAAGACCACCGCCAGGATCCTGAGCATGTGGGGGTCAGGGTCCGTGTTCCGCCCCTCCTGCGAGGAGGCGACAGCTTCAGCTGGACCCGTGCAATCCTCCGGGTCCAGCCCCGAAGGTCCTGCCACCTCTTTTGGCAGTTGCGGATCCGGCGCTTGTAGACCCCCACGGACCGGACAGCCCGGACGATGTCCTTCCAGATCTCATGCTTCCGATGGGCAGAAGCCTGTCAGGATGACAAAGTGATAAGGACATTACTACACATGCAACATATCCGTGCATGACACAGTTGCATATACATGTCGCAATCACAGGGGCACATGGTGTACCCAGGCAGTGCACGGCTGGCCATGGACAGTTTTCCAGAAGTCACTACATGGTATCATAGCATGGGGAGTAAAACCCTGTTCAGAAGCACTGTCACTGCACCATACCTGTCCAGTGCAAGTCACTACACACTATGGGGGTGACAACTACTCAGTGAGCCTGCTAGCCAGTGGTGTGCTGACTCTCAGCCTTGCAAGTCAGACAAAATGCACATTCAGAAAGGCAGTGCACAGAACACTCACCTGCTCCCCTGGTGTCCCATACAGCTTGCTGTACTGTGGAAGTAGGCTGTCCAGCAGGGCCTGGTTCTCTTCAAGGCTGAAGGCTGGGGCTCTCTCCACAGTACGTGCCATTGCAGGGTCCAGAGGGGCAGAGACAGCAGCAGTGCAGTGGCAGATGTCGTCCTGGAGCATGTAGTGCAGGCAAGTGGGCTCTCAGGGGAACATGCAGCAATATATATGTGCTGGAGAGGCAGATACTGTCCCTTGTGTCCAAAGTGATAGGTCCAAGTCGTTTGCATCTTCTGAATCTGGCCAATCCATGGAATAGCAGCACCAAAACACGCCCACAGCATCCTTCAAAATTTCAACTTCATGACATACATGATTTTGCAACATTGTTGTGGGTGACCAACTGATTTTCCAGCAACCGACTCGTTCGAATATTCGAAAACGCGTCCGTTGCCAGGCAAGCCCATTGTCAATGGGTGCGCACCGATCGGTCCATTGCTGTTCAACGCGCACAGGGGTACAACGCGTACCCGCACACATTGAAAGCAATGGGCCGGCCGGAGGCACCGATCGGTCCATTGCTGTTCAACGCGCACAGGGGTACAACGCGTACCCGCACACATTGAATGCAATGGGCCGGCCGGAGGCACCGATCGGTCCATTGCTGTTCAACGCGCACAGGGGTACAACGCGTACCGCACACATTGAATGCAATGGGCCGGCCGGAGGCACCGATCGGTCCATTGCAGTACAACGCGCACAGGGGTATCAACGCGTACCCGCACACATTGAAAGCAATGGGCCGGCCGGAGGCACCGATCGGTCCATTGCTGTTCAACGCGCACAGGGGTACAACGCCGTACCCGCACACATTGAATGCAATGGGCCGGCCGGAGGCACCGATCGGTCCATTGCTGTTCAACGCGCACAGGGGTACAACGCTGTACTCGCACACATTGAATGCAATGGGCCGGCCGGAGGCACCGATCGGTCCATTGCAGTACAACGCGCACAGGGGTACAACGCGTACCCGCACACATTGAAAGCAATGGGCCGGCCGGAGGCACCGATCGGTCCATTGCTGTTCAACGCGCACAGGGGTACAACGCGTACCCGCACACATTGAATGCAATGGGCCGGCCGGAGGCACCGATCGGTCCATTGCAGTACAACGCGCACAGGGGTACAACGCGTACCCAGCACACATTGAAAGCAATGGGCCGGCCGGAGGCACCGATCGGTCCATTGCTGTTCAACGCGCACAGGGGTACAACGCGTACCCGCACACATTGAATGCAATGGGCCGGCCGGAGGCACCGATCGGTCCATTGCTGTTCAACGCGCACAGGGGTACAACGCGTACCCGCACACATTGAATGCAATGGGCCGGCCGGAGGCACCGATCGGTCCATTGCAGTACAACGCGCACAGGGGTACAACGCGTACCCGCACACATTGAATGCAATGGGCCGGCCGGAGGCACCGATCGGTCCATTGCTGTTCAACGCGCACAGGGGTACAACGCGTACCCGCACACATTGAATGCAATGGGCCGGCCGGAGGCACCGATCGGTCCATTGCAGTACAACGCATCACTGTACATGTGACTGGCATATGTCAGCATGCCTGTCTCAGATGGACATATGCCAGCCACAGATAGCTCCCAGGAGTGAGGGGCACACCTACATCACGACAGCCTGTCCAAACCTTATCATAAGGCATGTAAGGCTGCATTTCCTATTGTGTGTATGTTGGTGTACATGTTGTCCTGTGGGTGTCACCTGTGGGCAGCCACCCCCAGGCTGTGCACGTGTTAATGGGGACAGGATCCTGGGTGTTACGTGTACGTGACCACTGTGATGTGCAACTGTTCATATCTGTGCATGTGCCATGGTCACATTTCACAGTGGTGTTTGTGTATGTCATGTCACATACCCCGTGAGTCCCATGTGGGACGGTATGTTTGAGCCAGGGTGTCCCAGTGGCACAATAGTGATGGCCCTCCACAGTCTGTGTGCATGTAGTGTTTACAATGTCTCTGATTTCATGTGCACAATGGGAGACAGTCTCCACATCCACGTTGTGTGTGCATGGACTCTGATGTTGTGCGTGTGTGTCACAGACGTCCATGGCTCTCCTGCCATGGCAAGTGTGGCCACTACCTGTGGGGGTCATGTTTGTTTTGTTGTGGTGTACACATGATACTCCAGGTGATGCCAGTGTCCATGTGGCATTACAGGGTCCCTGGGAATGTGCCTGTCGTTGAGCTGTGGTGCCTGGGGCACATCTGTCCTCACATGTCACTGGGGGGTGACTGTGACACAGCATCATGATATCCAATGGGCCAACCTGGGACAAATTGATGCCACCTGTGGGACCGTGTTGACAGATGTTGGCCATGTATGTACCATAAATGTCGTTCCGGTACTGCACACTTCATGTAGTTGTGCCTCATGATGATGTATGTTGGGATCTTGAGTGTGTTCAATGCCGCATATGTGGGGTGACTGACGATCTTGCTTACTTCTCCTCTGCACTGCAGGGCTCCTGCTGTCCATCGGCCATTCCCAGACCTGGCAACGATGGTGGAACGGGACAGCATCCGACGGTACCGCTTCACCAGGCAGCTGATTGAGGATTTGGCAGTGCAGTTGTCCCCACATTTGCAGCCTGGCCGGCCGTATCCTACAGCGCTGACCCCCAAGGTGAAGGTGATGGCAGCCCTACACTTCTTTGCCACCGGTACCTTCCAACATACTGTGGCGTCTGCTGGTGGGATGTCACAGACCATGTTCAGCCGTGTGCTCCACGATGTTTTGGCGGCAATGTTGCTCTTCCTGAACCGGTACATCTATTTCCCTAGACTGCGACGACTCACTGACGTGAAGAGTGACTTTTATGCCCTGGGGAGGATGCCGCATGTCATTGGCTCCATTGATGGGACACATGTGGCTTTGGTACCACCACAGGCCCAGGAGCAGGCCTACAGGAACCGCAAGCACTACCACTCGGTCAATGCACTGGTGGTGTGTCTTGCAGACATGACCATCACACACGTGTGTGCCCGTTTCCCTGGTTCAGCACACGATGCCTTTGTGATGAGGAGTAGTCGCATCCCCAGGTTGATGGCACAGATGCAGAACCAGCGTGCCTGGCTTGTCGGTGTGTACTGACTTTGTGCCATTGTGTGTGATCTGATCTGTAGTATTCCGCCCACTTTTCCAAGTCAGCTGATGTGCACTTGTCTGTCCGTAGGTGACTCGGGATACCCCAACATGCCGTGGTTGCTGACACCCTCAGGAACCCTGTGACACCTGCCCAGATGCGCTACAATGAGGCACATGGTCGGACCAGGAGAGTGATTGAGCGGACCTTTGGTCTCCTGAAGAGCCGCTTCCGCTGCCTGGACAAGACCGGAGGGTCCCTCCCATATGCCCCTGCGAAAGTGTGCAAGATTATCATCGTCTGCTGCATGCTCCACAACCTGGCAGTGCGGAAGGAGTTGCCTCTCATCCAGGATGACGATGACCAACATCCGCCACCTGTGGAGGATCCTGGCCTGGACCACGATGCCAGTGACGATGATGATGATGATGGTGATGGTGATGTCCGCACACAGCTCATCACCAACTTCTTTAGCTGAATGTGAGTATCCTGAGGTGTCATGTGAATGATGTGAGTTGGCATGATGTGTGGGTGGTGCTCTGGTGCTGTTGGAGTGTGTCCATGGGCTACTTGACAGGATGTGTGTTGCGATGTGTGGTGACAGGTGGGCTGTACTCCCCAACAGTGTTGACATGCTAACTTGGTTCTGGGTGGGTATCTTGTAACATGTATTGTGCATGAGTTTTGCTGTTCTGTCCTGTACTGCATTGCTTTTGACTGTGTGTCATTTCTGTCCTTCACAGGGTACTTTCAGATTCGTTTGGTCAACTGTGTCCACTGACGACGTGATTGCACATCCAGGCTGGTAGCTGTTGTGTCCCTACAGGTGATGTGCGCCACACCCATGGACTTCCTTCTGTCTACAGTTGTTGACTGTGTGCCCGCTACCAGGTGGGGTTACCTTGCATCTGTAGTGGTTACGGCATGTTGCTACTGTGTAATAAACCTGTGCTTCACTTAGTGATGTGCGTTGTCTGTGGTCACACATTTGACTGCCATTTGCTTACTGCACCTGTGGGCTACTTGACTACAACTGGGAATGGGTGTGGTGTCTGTGCATTGCACCGTCTTCCCTGGCAACATCAGTGTAGGCAATGAGTCAGATGGCCTAGGTGTGTATGTGTTGTGTAGCCCTGGTGGTGTGTCTCCCTCATATGTGTCACGTTGCCTGTACTCACATGCCTGTGTTGTCCTTGCTGTTGCAGTTCGCATACACAGTGTAATTTTGCAGTTCATCATCCCCATAACAGCACCCACGTTGGAATCACGACAGAGGCAAGTATGGTGTATTAGTGTGTTTATTGTGATAATAGTGCATAGGATGGATTGTGCTGTACATGAATCTTGCAATCCCAAGTTCCTAGATGAATAGAAAGTCCAGGTAGACAGGATCCCCAGTATCGGGGCCACAGTTGTCTGACACATTGTTCCAACTTGTACTCCCCATGCAATGTGTGGGAGTAGTGTTGCCATCAACAGGGTGAACAGTCTGTGCACAAAGGCGAAAATCCAGAACAGGTTCAGGCTTCCTGGGAGTTGCGCTTGGCCATCAGCCTCTCACTTTCCCCTCCTCGGACGACCCCTCTTCTTGGGGGGGGGCCCTCAAGTGCAGGCTGCTGCGGTGCAGGGGACTCTCCGCCAGAGTCCTCCTCCCTCCCTGTGGCAGTTGCAGTTTGTTCGGTACCAGATGTTGTTGGCACACAGGGAGGTGTGGACTGGTTGCTGTTCATCTGGCGGAGGCATTGTAAAATGTCCCTGTGCACCGCCGTCATCTCATGTAGTACATCCCACTTGGACTCCACGCGGGTCATGTGGGAGTCCACACGTGACATGTGGGAGTCCACACGTGACATGTGTGACTCCACGTGGGACATGTGGGAGTCCAAGCGGGCATGATGGGCAGCCTGCTGCTGTTTGATGTCTCTGAGGAGCCCCACTACCTGGCTGAGCTCTCCGGTGCTGGACTGGTACGCATCAGCTATGCGTACCAGTTGTGGGTCTTCATGCACACCTGCAACGTCTGCAAGCAGCGACCTCTGTCTCCCACCCCTCCCACCACCCCTGCTGACATGTGCAGTGTGTGCAGTTGCACGCACAGATAACCCTGGTCCACCTTGGGGGTTGGTGGTGGTGGTGGTGTCCATGGCCCCAGGTTGGTCCAGGGTCACTGCGCTGGTGTTGTTCCTTATTCTGTCCATGTCGGCAGGGATGGTATTCGTGGTGACAGTCGTTGGAGGGGTGGGTGCAGGGGGTGCAGCTGGTGGACCTGCTGGTGCTGCAGCTGGTGGTCCTGCTGGTGCAGCATGTTGACTTGCACCGGATGTGCCAGGTTGTTCTTCATCGTCCGAGGAGGACAGAGGCTGTACGACGCCAGTGAGCTCGGCATCCTCTTGAGCCTGGGACTGGGACTCCTCAGCGTCTGCTGCTGTGTCCCTATCATCACCTGTTTTTGGGAGACACAAACAATGTATGTCATGTTTCTGCAGGCATCAGTGGTTGACACACCTGACAGTTGTGACTGTGCCTCGGGGTGCGGGCCTGTACATTGTATTGTCCTAAGTCGTCACAGTCAGGGGTTGATATTGGTGTGGCACATTGTCCTGCATTATTTGGGCATTTCTATGTATTCTCTGGGGTGTGAACATGGTCTGCATTGATTGTGTTTGGTTGACAGCCAGACCTCCTTCCCACCCACCCACCCACCCAGTCAGTTATCCCACCATGGAACGTGCTTGCATTGCAGGGAGTGTAAGTTGTCTCTCAGGATGTCAGTCAGTGGTGTCCTGCTGTTTGTTGGTGCACAGTTGGCAGCAGGGCCTTGTGCTCCCCACAGCAGTAGCCAGTGTCAGCCATCTTGTGAGTCCTTCTCCACTCCCTGTGATGTGAGCATGGTTCAGGGTGGTGTTGATGGGCCAGTTGTGAGGCTGAGCAATGTCTGTGACTACGACTCCCATCATGCTATTGCCTCCACCCCCTTCCCAGCATGCCCATGCTTCCTTCCTTTTGACTCTGCTTCCCTGTGGGGTGGGCTGGCTGTGCTGACAGGATGGCTGGGAGTGTTGTCCTGGCAGTTGTTTGGCTAAGAGTCCCAAGAGTGTCCCTGTGCTTCACACAACATAACCCAGGGTGGTGGTGCTTTGTGGGATCTTGTGTTAGGATGGAGGGCATTGCATTCTACCAGGTGGGTACTGTGGAGTTTGTGTTGGGAGGGTGTGAGGGGAGGTGCTGGTGACTATGGTCAGTGCTGCAAGTCCCCCTTCCCAGCCAGATATCCCACCATGGAACGTGCTTGCATTGCAGGGAGTGTAAGTTGTCTCTCAGGATGTCAGTCAGTGGTGTCCTGCTGTTTGTTGGTGCACAGTTGGCAGCAGGGTCTTGTGCTCCCCACAGCAGTAGCCAGTGTCAGCCATCTTGTGAGTCCTTCTCCACTCCCTGTGATGTGAGCATGGTTCAGGGTGGTGTTGATGGGCCAGTTGTGAGGCTGAGCAATGTCTGTGACTACGACTCCCATCATGCTATTGCCTCCACCCCCTTCCCAGCATGCCCATGCTTCCTTCCTTTTGACTCTGCTTCCCTGTGGGGTGGGCTGGCTGTGCTGACAGGATGGCTGGGAGTGTTGTCCTGGCAGTTGTTTGGCTAAGAGTCCCAAGAGTGTCCCTGTGCTTCACACAACATAACCCAGGGTGGTGGTGCTTTGTGGGATCTTGTGTTAGGATGGAGGGCATTGCATTCTACCAGGTGGGTACTGTGGAGTTTGTGTTGGGGGGGGTGTGAGGGGAGGTGCTGGTGACTATGGTCAGTGCTGCAAGTCCCCCTTCCCACCCAGCCAGCCGGATATCCCACCATGGAACGTGCTTGCATTGCAGGGAGTGTAAGTTGTCTCTCAGGATGTCAGTCAGTGGTGTCCTGCTGTTTGTTGGTGCACAGTTGGCAGCAGGGCCTTGTGCTCCCCACAGCAGTAGCCAGTGTCAGCCATCTTGTGAGTCCTTCTCCACTCCCTGTGATGTGAGCATGGTTCAGGGTGGTGTTGATGGGCCAGTTGTGAGGCTGAGCAATGTCTGTGACTACGACTCCCATCATGCTATTGCCTCCACCCCCTTCCCAGCATGCCCATGCTTCCTTCCTTTGACTCTGCTTCCCTGTGGGGTGGGCTGGCTGTGCTGACAGGATGGCTGGGAGTGTTGTCCTGGCAGTTGTTTGGCTAAGAGTCCCAAGAGTGTCCCTGTGCTTCACACAACATAACCCAGGGTGGTGGTGCTTTGTGGGATCTTGTGTTAGGATGGAGGGCATTGCATTCTACCAGGTGGGTACTGTGGAGTTTGTGTTGGGGGGGTGTGAGGGGAGGTGCTGGTGACTATGGTCAGTGCTGCAAGTCCCCCTTCCCACCCAGCCAGCCAGATATCCCACCATGGACTGTGCTTGCATTGCAGGGAGTGGAAGTTGTCTCTCAGGATGTCAGTCAGTGGTGTCCTGCTGTTTGTTGGTGCACAGTTGCCAGCAGGGCCTTGTGCTCCTCACAGCAGTAGCCAGTGTCAGCCATCTTGTGAGTCCTTCTCCACTCCCTGTGATGTGAGCATGGTTCAGGAGTGGTGTTGATGGGCCAGTTGTGAGGCTGAGCAATGTCTGTGACTACGACTCCCATCATGCTATTGCCTCCACCCCCCTTCCCAGCATGCCCATGCTTCCTTCCTTTTGACTCTGCTTCCCTGTGGGGTGGGCTGGCTGTGCTGACAGGATGGCTGGGAGTGTTGTCCTGGCAGTTGTTTGGCTAAGAGTCCCAAGAGTGTCCCTGTGCTTCACACAACATAACCCAGGGTGGTGGTGCTTTGTGGGATCTTGTGTTAGGATGGAGGGCATTGCATTCTACCAGGTGGGTACTGTGGAGTTTGTGTTGGGGGGGTGTGAGGGGAGGTGCTGGTGACTATGGTCAGTGCTGCAAGTCCCCCTTCCCACCCAGCCAGCCAGATATCCCACCATGGACTGTGCTTGCATTGCAGGGAGTGGAAGTTGTCTCTCAGGATGTCAGTCAGTGGTGTCCTGCTGTTTGTTGGTGCACAGTTGCCAGCAGGGCCTTGTGCTCCTCACAGCAGTAGCCAGTGTCAGCCATCTTGTGAGTCCTTCTCCACTCCCTGTGATGTGAGCATGGTTCAGGGTGGTGTTGATGGGCCAGTTGTGAGGCTGAGCAATGTCTGTGACTACGACTCCCATCATGCTATTGCCTCCACCCCCTTCCCAGCATGCCCATGCTTCCTTCCTTTTGACTCTGCTTCCCTGTGGGGTGGGCTGGCTGTGCTGACAGGATGGCTGGGAGTGTTGTCCTGGCAGTTGTTTGGCTAAGAGTCCCAAGAGTGTCCCTGTGCTTCACACAACATAACCCAGGGTGGTGGTGCTTTGTGGGATCTTGTGTTAGGATGGAGGGCATTGCATTCTACCAGGTGGGTACTGTGGAGTTTGTGTTGGGGGGGGTGAGGGGAGGTGCTGGTGACTATGGTCAGTGCTGCAAGTCCCCTTCCCACCCAGCCAGCCAGATATCCCACCATGGACTGTGCTTGCATTGCAGGGAGTGTAAGTTGTCTCTCAGGATGTCAGTCAGTGGTGTCCTGCTGTTTGTTGGTGCACAGTTGGCAGCAGGGCCTTGTGCTCCTCACAGCAGTAGCCAGTGTCAGCCATCTTGTGAGTCCTTCTCCACTCCCTGTGATGTGAGCATGGTTCAGGGTGGTGTTGATGGGACAGTTGTGGGGGGGGCAATATGTGTGACTGCGACTCCCATGATGCTATTGGCTACACTGACTTGGCCAGCATACGCTGAATTCCTTCCTTTGAGTGGTCTTCACTGTGTGTTGGTGTTGTTGTGGTGGCTACATGTGTGGATGTGTGTGTTAGTTCTATTTGTGCCACTGCCTAGCTGTAGTTGTGGTTGTGTTTGTATATGTGTTGGCACAGTTGGATGTGACTTTTTTGATGGCATGTGTTGTGTTTATCTGACTGACATACACATTTTGGGATGATTCTGTTCTAGTTGCTGTGTAATTGCTATGAGTGCATGGTTTGACTCTCCCCTTGACAGTGATGTGTGTGTTTTGTGGCAGTTTATTGTGTACATTTGTTGTGTACTCACCAGGCTCTGGGATGTTCTCTAGTCCATATACGCTCACTGGCGGAAGGATGGCCCGCACCTTCTCCTCCCAGGGCCTGAGGTATATTGGCTTGGCAGGAGGGCCACTGCCGGTGTGTTGGCTGTTGATGTAGTCTATCTTCAGCAGGTCCCGTACCCTCCTGCGCACGTCATACCACCTGTTCTGGATGTCGGTCTTTGTGCGCCGACATGGTGATTGGGCGTTCACCCTGTTGATGATCCTCTCCCACATCTTGGTTTTCTGCGACATGGGGGTCTGTTGGACCAATGTGCCAAACAGCTGTGGCTCTACCCTGAGGATCTCGTCTACCAGGACTTCCAATTCACAATCTAGGAACTTGGGATTCTTCTTGGGGGCATGGTGATGGGTGGTGATGGTGGGTGATGTGTGTGTTGGTGTGCAGGTGAGGGTGTGTGGGTGTGTGTTGTGCTGGGTGTATGTGAGGTAGGTATTTGTTGGTGTGCTGCTGGTGTGTGGCTTGTGTGAGGGATGAGCTGTGGGTGTGTGGTTGCTTTCTCTTGGGTGCTGGCAGTGGAATGGCATTTGCAAAGGCTCATGGTAGTGATTTGTGTCCTTTATATAGGTGGAGTTGTGGGTGTGTCTTTGTTCTCTGTCCCCACCCCCCCAGTATTTATTGGCTTGGTAATTGCTTGTTTGGCCTTTTTTTGGTTGATTTTTCCTTTGTGCTGTTTGTGTATGTTGGAAACGTTCTTGTGACCGAGTCGGACCCTGCATTGGTCTCGTACGGTGTTTTCCGTTTCGTTCACGCTGTGTTTGTGCAGTTTTGTATGCTGCGTCACGCGTCGGTCGCGGTGTATTGTGTTGCTTCGGCTCGGTTTTGTATGCGTGTCGGTCGTACGGCTTGTCCTCCGTCCGACTCGGTCGTGTTTTTCGCGCCTTGCATCGTACTTTGCGGTTTGGAGTTGGCGGGTACGATTCGGTCGGATTTGTTCCGGGTGCGTGTCGGTCGGTTGGATTCGCGTGTTTTCCGGCCGGATTGCTATTTTCCGAGCGGCTCGGTCGGTCGGCTTGGTTTCCTGACGTGTCGGTCGGATTTATCGCGGCTTGCATCGTACTTGGCGTGTCGGGCGCCACTGGTACGTGTCGGTCGGTATTTTTTCCGGATCCGAGTCGGTCGGTGCTTTTTCCGGCCCGAATCGGAATCGACCCCTAAGTAGCTGGAAGCGTCTTTGGAGGTTTTCTGCTTGTCCTGCTCTTTGTTGCCGGGACTGTGATTTTAATTTTTCTGCTCCACAATGGATGTTCCAGTTCGAAACTAAATGGAACAAGCACTACCGTTTGTGCTGTTGTGCCATGAATACATGGCGCAATGCTTTGGTACACCTCGACTTCAGGAACTAAATGAACATTGGTTCTTGTCCTTTCAACCTGTTTGCCTTCACTGCGTGCAGCCTGTATTCCGCTGTCTATTGTGCATTTACGAATGTGCCCTGGGTTTATGCCTCAGATCACAATTGGTTGAGACATAAATGTACTGGTGGACCCCTTAAAGGCCTATTTGTATAATTGCCCCCAGAGTAATCCATTGCTGCTGAACGCATTTTTTTAGCCGTCCTGGGATGCTTCAGTTCCTAGTGAAATGGATCTTGTCTGTGCAGACCATTTACAGGCTGTATTCACTCCCTCAGCGGCTGCTGTCTGGGCTGGATGGGAACAGATTTGCTCCATAAACCTGCTTCGAGGTATGCCTTTGGGATCATTATCTGCATTTGCTGAGAACGGAAATGTTTCGCCTATCACTCAGAACACATAAACAATTGGGTATTCCATTTGGTGGGAACCCTTAATTTGGCCTGATTTTTCTAAGGAGTGATTTTAGACAAAATCTTATTAGTTTTGTATGTTTTATACTTTTGAGCAAATGGCTTTCCACGTGCTTTGACTTTCAAATTGCATGAGTGCCTTTTTAGTATTAATTTTAGGTGATTTTATATCATAGCTTTTTTAATGCTATTTAACTATTTTTATATAGCTTTTCACATTTTTTTAGATAGCTTATTGGTCATCCATTTGTCTGAGGAGTGGGTGTTATGCGTCTTAGTTAGGCCCATGTACCAACGCTGCCATCTTTTACTGTGAACACGTTTTTAACATTGCCTTGCCTTTCACACAATAACTTTTTACACACATTTGCGTGCGTGACAATGTTGGATTAGTTTCTTTGAAACTGCTTTGCTTACAAATTTTGCTTCGCTTAACATTATCACGACTCCACGTACAATGCCTCGTTACACATTGTGCAAATGTCGTTCTATTTTTCATCCATGAGGCGACATGGCTATCTGTAGACCATCACAATGCTGGCTTGCACGGGACTCGCAAGGATGCTTTTCATTATATATAAACAAGCATTTCTGGGTTTAGCCAGAGGAGCCCTTTGCTGTCATTAGCGAGGTCTCTACACGTTGACGCTTTGGCCCAGCAGCTTGTTGTTATCTCCGCTGGCGTGTTCAGATCGCAACCACGACAGGGACTTACAATCTTTCTCTTCAGGTAACGGGGGTTGGATCATCCAGTATGGGGATTCTTGGCAGAAAACACACACACGCCCTAAACACTTATGTTAGAGACTGCTTAGTAGGAGTACACCAGCTTTCAATATTGTTTTATACTTTTTATATGCCTGCGTATATACTTTGCATTAGCACGATGGTGGAGCTTTTAATTCTGTTCACTGTCTTGGTGCTTCTAATCACTTTGATCTACTTCTGTCTATCGATTATTGCAGTACATATATTTTATACAATAATCATGTTGGTTCAATAAACATTGAAAACGTCCCAAAGTATATTCCTGATACTCTTCTCTGAGAAAAAAGGTTCTAAGTCTGTTACCACGATTCCTGGGGGGATCAGGGTTGTCATGTTCAGTGGTTGCCAGAACCATTTGCTACCCACCTAGGTTTAGGGGTACTCATGGTGGGGTGCTTAGAATCAGTCAGGCACCATCCCGAAGGTTATAATGTCCACAAATGCACACTTCCTACTGTAGGGTGCAAACTACACGACAGCTCTAGTGTATGCCACTCCACTCTAACCCCCTCCAATCTATGCTATTCCATTAAACGCCACTCCACTGTATGCTATTACACTTTACTACAGTCCAGTCTACGCCACTCCAGTCTACACCACTTCACTGTACGGTACTCCCCTATACGCTATTCCACTGTATGCCACTCCACTATACGCTACTCTACACCACTCCAGTGTACACCACTCAAATCTATGCCACTCCATTCTAAGGTCGTCCATTTGGACGCCACTCCACTATATGCTAGTTCACTCTACTCCACGACACACTACGCTATTCTACTCTGTGCCACTCCACTCTAGGCTATTCCACTCTACGCCTTTACACTGTACGCAACTTCAATCTTTGCCCCTCTACTGTATGGTATTCCACTCTACCCCATTCCACTGTATATCACTCCACTGTATGCTATTACACTCTACACCACCCCACAATCTACTACTCCAGTCTACACCACTTCACTGTACGCTATTCCACTGTACGCTACTACACTATACGCCCCTCCACTGTATACTACTACACCACTCCAGTCTATGCTACTCCACCATACGCTATTCCACTTTATGTCACTCCACTGCACACTACTCCACTTTACGCCACTCCAGTGTACTCTTCTCCACTCTATATAACTCCGCTCTACAAAACTATACTGCACTCTATGCCCCTCTACTGGACTCTACTCCACTCTCTCCCTGTACACTCCACTGTCCAAATTTGCACTTAACACTATGCCTGTACACTCTATTGTACAACACTCTACTCCACTCTACAACAATTTCCAACACTGCGCGACACAGCACTCCAATCTACTGTATGAGACGGCACTCCAATTTATAACAGTTTCCTCGACTCTCGCCACTCCATTCTAAGGTCGTCCATTTGGACGCCACTCCACTATATGCTAGTTCACTCTACTCCACGACACACTACGCTATTCTACTCTGTGCCACTCCACTCTAGGCTATTCCACTCTACGCCTTTACACTGTACGCAACTTCAATCTTTGCCCCTCTACTGTATGGTATTCCACTCTACCCCATTCCACTGTATATCACTCCACTGTATGCTATTACACTCTACACCACCCCACAATCTACTACTCCAGTCTACACCACTTCACTGTACGCTATTCCACTGTATGCTACTACACTATACGCCCCTCCACTGTATACTACTACACCACTCCAGTCTATGCTACTCCACCATACGCTATTCCACTTTATGTCACTCCACTGCACACTACTCCACTTTACGCCACTCCAGTGTACTCTTCTCCACTCTATATAACTCCGCTCTACAAAACTCTACTGCACTCTATGCCCCTCTACTGGACTCTACTCCACTCTCTCCCTGTACACTCCACTGTCCAAATTTGCACTTAACACTATGCCTGTACACTCTATTGTACAACACTCTACAACAATTTCCAACACTGCGCGACACAGCACTCCAATCTACTGTATGAGACGGCACTCCAATTTATAACAGTTTCCTCGACTCTCGCCACTCCATTCTAAGGTCGTCCATTTGGACGCCACTCCACTATATGCTAGTTCACTCTACTCCACGACACACTACGCTATTCTACTCTGTGCCACTCCACTCTAGGCTATTCCACTCTACGCCTTTACACTGTATGCAACTTCAATCTTTGCCCCTCTACTGTATGGTATTCCACTCTACCCCATTCCACTGTATATCACTCCACTGTATGCTATTACACTCTACACCACCCCACAATCTACTACTCCAGTCTACACCACTTCACTGTACGCTATTCCACTGTACGCTACTACACTTTACGCCCCTCCACTGTATACTACTACACCACTCCAGTCTATGCTACTCCACCATACGCTATTCCACTTTATGTCACTCCACTGCACACTACTCCACTTTACGCCACTCCAGTGTACTCTTCTCCACTCTATATAACTCCGCTCTACAAAACTCTACTGCACTCTATGCCCCTCTACTGGACTCTACTCCACTCTCTCCCTGTACACTCCACTGTCCAAATTTTCACTTAACACTATGCCTGTACACTCTATTGTACAACACTCTACTCCACTCTACAACAATTTCCAACACTGCGCGACACAGCACTCCAATCTACTGTATGAGACGGCACTCCAATTTATAACAGTTTCCTCGACTCAACGCTTCACCACTGCAATGTAAACCACCCCACTCTACCCTAACCTACTGTACCCTACTCCACTCCACTGTATACCACTCCACTCTGCGCTATTCCACTCTTCTAAGCTCCACTGTACAGTATGCCACAAAAGTGTACGCCACTCCACTGTACGCAGCTCCATTGCATGACAGTCTCCTCCACTCTATAAAAGTCCACCACACTTCATGGCACTCTATGACATTCTACTCCACTCTATCCCTGTACACTCTACTGCCCAACTCTATACTCCACTCTATGTCTGCACACTCATACGTACATCACTCTAGTTTATTATACAACAGTTTTCTATATGACATGGCACTCCACTCTACTGTACTAGACCCCCATTTATAACAGTTAACTACCTACACTACACCAGTACACTCCATGCCACTCTGCTCTACGACACACCAATACACTCTATTGTACTTTACTCCACACTACGTTACACCACTCCACTTGACTCTTCTCCACTGTACGAGATTACCTCCCTCTACGGTACTATACAACAATCTACTCTATGCAGCTCCACTGTTTCACACACTACTTTACTCAATGGAACTCCACTCTTCAACACTCTACTACGCTCTATGCCAGTCTCCAACACTTTACTCCTGTCTATACTCCTTCACTCCACTGTACAACACTGTACTACTACTATACTGTATGCCACTGTACAACACTCTAGTCCACTATACGACACTGTAGGCAACACTTTTCATGCTACTGCACCCTACTTTGCTCCACTCTACTCTGACGCAGTACTCCACTCTACTTCACTGTATGCCATTCCAATGTACGCAACTCTATGCCATTGTGCTCAATAACACTGTATGTCAATCCACTCTACAACAGTGAACTGTACACCACTCCACTCTACAAAAATCAACTAGACTGTATTCCACTCTACTCTTCTGTAGTCTACATCACTTTTTTCAATACTGTAGACACCCCACTACACTCTACTGTACAACACGGTACTCCAGTTTGACACTTTACTTGACTGTATGTTACACCACTCCACTCTGCTGCAATCCACGCCACTATAGTCTACGACACGCCCCTCCACTCTGACACTTTACTCCACTCTACAGTACCCCACTCCAGTGTACTCCACTCCACTATACTACACTCTACTACACTTTATTCCACTCTACGCCACTGTACTATAGTCTGCTTTATGCCGCTCAACTGTGCGACACTGTAGTCCACGATATGCAACTCCACTCTACAGCACTGTACTACACTCTATACCACTCTACTACACTCTGTGCCCATCCACTCTACACCACTGTACTATACTGTATGACACTCAACAAGATGCCATTCAACTTCTCTCTGATACGCCACTCTACTAGATGACACAGCACTTCACTCAATAACACTCTACTCCACTATACTCTACAACACTCCACTTGTATACATTCCACTCTATGACATGCTACTTCACCCTAGTCCACTATAAGACACTCTACTCCACTCTAAGCCAGTCTATGACATCCTACTCTACTGTTCGACACACTATTCCACTGTACAACTCGCTGCTCCAGTCTACGATACTTGACTCCACTATATGAGACACCATGCCACTACACTAGATAACAGTTTACTACACTGCATTATACAATACTACACTCTACTCTAATCGACTCTGTTCCAATCTACAATACTCCACTCTATGACAATAGACTTTACAACCCTCTCCGCCATTGTACTGTACGAAACTCCACATAACTCCTCTCCACTTGCAAGACTGGACTCTACTATTTGCAACACATTTTTATTACAAATTAATAAAAACCATTGAAATTCAATTAAAAAAACAAAGGTTAAAGCTTAGTTATAGTTAGGAAAACGTATTATCCCTATACAAACCAAGTTTAAACTACACAAATTTTACAAATTCAAAAATTATACTTATCATTTTCATTTACTATTTATCCACCCCCTTTAAAGAATTATAAGTAGCAGACGTCGTTAAACCCTCTTTTCAGCTCGCTAACCAGACAACACTAACTATAACTTGCCACTCTACAATGCATTGTGTTCTCACAAATGATACTCCACTGTACAACACCATACTGTACGAGACACTACACTCGACAACACTGGACTTTACGACACTCTACTCTACTGAACTCCACTCTATGCCACTCCACTCTACAACACTCTGCTACAATCTATGCCACTCTACGACACTCTACTTGTTGACACTCCACTCCACCACACTCCATTTCATGACACTCCAGTCGACAACACTCCACTGTACAACACTCAGCTCTACTGTTCGACATGCCACTACACTGTACAAAACACCGCTCCACTCAATACTCCATTCCACGATAAGACACACCACGCCACTCCACTGTATAACACTTTACTCCACTGTCCGACACTGTACTCCACTATATGCAACTCCACTCTACCTACAATGTACTACACTCTATGCCACTCTATGCCCATCCACTCTACTACACTGTTTGACACTAGACGACATGCCACTCAACTTCGCTCTATGATACGCCACTCCACTAGATGACATAGCACTCCACTCTACAAAACTCTCCTCCACTGTACTCTCCGATAATCCACTCTATGACATTCTACTTCACCCACTCCACTCTAAAACGCTCTACTGTATCACAGTGTACAACACTCTACTCTACTGTTCGACACGCAATTCCACTGTATAACTTGCTGCTTCAGTCAAAGATACTTGACTCCACTATATTAGACACCATACCACTACACTATTAAACAGTTTATTACACTGTACAATATACTACTACACTCTATTCCAATCTACAATGCTCCACTTATGACAATAGACTTTACAACACTCTCCTCTTCTCCACTGTACTGTACGACACTCCACATAACAACTCTCCACTTGTGACACTGGACTCTACGATTTGAAACACATTTTTATTCAAAATTAATAAAAACCATTGAAATTCAATGATAAAAAAACAAAGGTTAAACCTTAGTTATAATTAGCAAAACGTCGTTTCCCTAAAGAAACCAAGTTTAATCTACACAAACTTTAAAAATTCTAAATTTATAGCTATAACTTTAATTTGCAATTTATCCACCACCTTTAAATTATTATAATGTATATAGTACAGTACTGTATGAAACTCTCCACCACTCTACTGCACGACACTACACTCAACAACACTGTGCTACACTCTATGCCAATACTTGATGACACCCCACTGCACCACACTCCATTTGATGACACTCCAGTCGACGCCACTCCACTGTATAACACTTTCATCCACTGTACGCTGCATCACTCCACTCTATCCCACTCTGCAATACTCCACTTTACGACACTAGACTGTAAGAAACTCTCCTTTATTGTACTGTAATACAATCCACTTTACGACACTCCAATCAATGACACTCCACACAGCGAATTGTAACACATTTTTATTAAAAATTAAAAACCATTAACATACAATAAAAAATACAAAGGTTAAGGATAATTTATAGTTAGAAATACCTTATGTATTCTTTCTATACCAACCCAACTTAAAATATACAAACATTAAAAATGGTAAACTTATAATTATAACTTCAATTAATAATTTAAGCACCACCTTCCAATTACTCTAAGTTGTGTACCTCCGAACACAGTCTTGTCAACTCACTCACCACACTACATTAACAATAACTCATGCCTTTTCCATGCACTGTTTATTCCCTTGCATACTACATCACTTATATTGTGGGAAATCATAGCATTTATAACAACACTTATACCTTCTCAAATGACATCATTTGTTACAACACAGTGCATGGTGGAGTGGCAAGTTATAGTGTTGTCTGAAAAGAGTGTGTAACGAGGTTCACTACTTATAATAATTTGAAGGTGGTTAATAAATTGTAAATGAAAGTTATACAGTTATGCCTCATCCAGTCACACCTAATCTGCCCATTGTGTGTGGCTTTCCAGGAAGAATGCACAAAGCTCTACTGTCAACTACACCCAGTCTTGTGACCTACAAACAGGCTGCAGGCACCAAATGGCTAAAATCCAATCAGGAAAACCGGAGATATGCAATTTTAAAGATTTTAGTGAAAATAGCGCAAAAAAGCACAAAGCGCCAACTGTGAATATCTAGTCACGCTGGACCAGGCCAAAGTCACAAGTTCAGGCTGACCGCGATGGAGCACGGGCCGGCTACAGGGACCCAGTTAGGTCCGCTGAACAAAGTACCTTTAATCCTGGTTAGCGGAGCGTTGCGTGGATCTGAGCCGAAGATGCGTCACTCAGCGGAAGCAATGTGTCAGTTCAGAGATGAGGCGAGGCTGTGGTGCGAGGGCCTGTGTCGTCGTTTGGGACCCTGTCGACGGGGCTTGCGATGCAGAGTCCGGCGACGAGGATACGGAGTGCAGTTGGGGTCATGCGTCGGTTCCGAAGATCTGCGAAACTGCGATGCGGAGTACTTCGTCGTCGAGGCTGCCATCGACAAGAGATGAGAGGGCCTGCACCGAGGATGTGTTGCACAGCGGCGGTTCCAATGGGCTATGATGCGATGTGGGATTTTGCAGCAGGTTCAATCCACGCATCGGCAGTGATGAGTCAGTTCTGCTTGGATTTTTGACATTCAGCAGAGGAGACTCGTCGGTTCTGCTGGATCCACGGAGGATGGCAGAGAACCTTAAGCCCACTTCCAAGGGTCCAGGACCGGGGTGGCACCACTTGGCAGGGTAGACTCACCGATGGCAGAGTCCAGGTGCAGGTGCAAGATTGTTGTATGTCCCTGAGGCTTCAGATGAGGAGACCAGCAATCTAGCCCTTGGAGTCACTTTGGGTTCTAGGTTCAAGAGATGCAGGCCCAGAGGCAGCAGGCAGCACAGCAGTCCTTCAGATCAGCACTCCAGCAGAGTGACAGTCCTTTCAGCTACACAGCTGTCCTTCTTCCTGGCAGACACAGGTCCAGAAGTGTACTGAAGCAGTGGTGACTGAGGTCCAGTATATATACACCCAGTTGTGCCTTTAAAGTGGGGAGAAGCTTCTAGGGGCATACATTTGAAGTGCACAGGTGCGCTGCCTTCCCTGCCCTGGCTCTAGACTAACTACAGGCCTTTGTGTGGGGGCAGGACACAGCCTATTCAAGTGTAAGTGGCGCTGGGTCCAGCTCCTCCCCCCTATCCTGCCAGTGATGGCTCCTCAAGATCCCCATTGTGTGTGGCTGCCTAGGAGGAATACACAAAGTCCTTGTCAACTATACCCAGTTATGTGACCCAGAGACAGACTGCAAGGCACCAAAAGGCTAAGGCAAGAAAATATCAACTTTCTAAAAGTGGCATTTTCAGAATTGGATTTTTCGTTACAATTCCAGAGACACTAAATATGAACTTGTTAACTGTTCCCATTTGAAAATTGCACTTATAAAATGTAATAAGTTTATTCCCATGGCAGAGGTGCTTTTCCAGTAGTGAAAAATTAATTTAAGAGTGTTTTACTACCAAGACTGCAAAACTTAAAAGTACATGTCCTACTCTTTCAATAAAGTGCACCCTGCCCTCTGGGCTGTCCAGGGCCTCCCTTAGGGGTGTCCTATATGAATTAAAAAGGATGGTTTGGTGCTGGCAAAAGGTTTATTTTGCCAGGGTGAAATGGCAGTTTAAAACTTCCCGCACACAGGCTGTAATGGCAGGCCTTTGGGCATTTTAAAGTGCTACTTAAGTGGGTGGCACAATCAGTGCTGCAGGCCCACTAGTAGCATTTAATTAATTTACAGGCCCTGGACACAGGCAGTGCGACTATACCTAGGGACTTATAAGTAAATTAAATCAGCCAATTCGGTAGAGGCCAGTCTAACAAGTTTTAGGGAGCAAGCACAAGCACTTTAGCACTGGTTAACAGTGATAAAGTGTGCGGCGCCCTAAGTCAAGCAAAATATAAGTCAGCAAAAACAGGAGGTCTGAAGGCAAAAAGTTAGGGGGGACCCATACCATGGATGCCAAGTCTAACAGTGTGTGTATGTACACACACGTATATGTAAATATATTCTTCAGAATGGTTTTAGTAAACATTATGGCTATCACCAACACTCGAGAAGGGAAAAATCAATTAAGCTGGTGTCTTTATTTCATAAACAGTGACCTGCAAATTCACAGTGACTCTGTGTTATATTTATGAATGCGGTGTTCTAAATATGCTGTGGTTATGGGTTACCTAGACAACAAGAGGAGAACTGCATCCAAAACCTGCTCAATACTCATGTTGAAATTCCAAACAGGGGCTTTCACGTTCTCTTCCTCCAAAATCTACACTATGGGAAGAGAGAGCTACATCAGATTTTGGTCCCTGTCACTGTGAAGAGGTTGCTCACAGGCCATGCTGTAGGCACCTAGCCAAGCATTTATTACAGGCTACCCCACAATATATAGTGTATGCGGAAAGAGTGGTGAGGTGAGACTGCAGAAGATCCAGGATGAAGAATGGATGGCTGGAATGTTGGCAGATACTGACCATCAGGCCTTGCGGCCCGTCACGTGGTTGCCCGGCGACTAGACCGCGACACCACAGATACCATGGAGAAACTCCGGTCTAAAGCACTGATGTACACTCGCTACTGTCAACTTTGTAATGTCCTAAACTACAGCCTTTGACTCTCCTACTCCCCCCCCCTCCGCACCCCCCTGTCTCTTCGGGATAAATGGATTGTGATAAATGTAGAGGCAGAGGCTGTAAAAGAAGGAAAACAGAAAGCTTTCTCCCTCCCTTTTCACATGGATCAGTGTCACTGGAGCTGCGGAAGGAGAGAGGGGGTGTCTTCAGCCTCCTTTCACAACTCCTGCTTCACAGCAGGAGCTGTGAAAAAGGGTGAGAAGTTACGGAGCCACGCAGGATTTTACACCATTTGTGACTCTTGGGGGACTTTTTTTTTTTGGACCATTCTGCCCTTTTAGGTTGGAATGTTGTATCAACCTTACCTTATAGCCCGCTGTAAGGGCCATACCAGCCATTAAAGTTGCGCTCCCTTGTTATAGACCTCGTCTTCAGCTCGGACTTATAATGCTGGAACAAGACTTTAATGGCCTGTAAACCCCACTACTACTGTCTATACGGATATATATATATAGTTATATGTGCTAGGTCTGTAGATATCCTGCATCCTCTCTGTGTCTCATAGGTGTGGCATTGTTTGGCAGTTGGTCATGGCCATTCTCGTCTGCTATTCTTTCATTTAGAACTTAATCCCTCTCTTCTGTTAACTTGTGGAATGTTTTCTTTTTCAGCACCAGAGGGGTCGCTTCATCAGTTTCCACCACCTGACGTTCTAGGTCGGAAATGCAAAACAGGTAAGCATATCCTCCAATCAGGGCCGGACTGGCTACCGGGCGTTTTGGCATGCTGCCGAGCTGGGGGCTGATGTCACTGCGGTGGGGGCTAATTTCGTTGATGGAGACCTGCGTGTGCTACGAAATAAACAAAGCAAAACGAATTTCGTTCAGCACACGCAGGTCCCCATCAACGAAATCAGCCCCCAGCTCGGCAGCATGCCAAAACGCCCGGTAGCCAGTCCGGCCCTGCCTCCAATGGTCTGGTAAGGTGACACAAGGGAGTTCTTGCACACACTCCGCAGCACCCTACACTTTACAAATATACAAGATATTACACATGTGCTTTCTTTCACTCATCTCCAGCAATGCACGAATAGGCCTAACTCGCACACCCGTGGGCCTCAGGCAAAACAAATATTTTCATTCTGCAAAACTGCCTTAATGTGCCACAGGTGAATACAGTGGAATGAAAAGAGCCCCTTAGAAAACAAGAGTTTGAGTTTTTTAGTTTGAAAGTATAAAAACACCTATTTCCCCAACCACTGCATTGCCAAGGATTGCGGCATCGATAAAAAATAAGCAGCAAAAACTGTTGCAGAAGAAAGTTCTCGCCAATCCTTCAATTGCATCCTCATTTGCAGCTTGCATAATTTCATGCATTCCGAAACAGACCCATGCAGGATAAGCTTATAATGCTAACGCTCGAAGATGCACACTCACCGCTGCCCAGACAAAGCTGTCCCTTCTACTGTCTTTCCTCTTCCACAACCCGACGGATGACCTCATTCTCTTGACGCCATCTTGGCCCAACAGCTATGCAATGGAAAAATTCTATCCAAACAGACTCTTCTGTCCTCCCTAAAACAGTAGGTATATCTGTGCCTAATAAAGTTTCTAATGAAATGCCACATAGGCAGTTACCATGAAGTCCAGTGCTGTGGGGCACCACTGCCGCCACCACAATCCTTGTATGTTTTGGAGTAGAACTGGAGCCACACGTGGAAAAATAGGAAGGCGTGGGGTGGGGCTAGGGCTAGGGGCAAACAAACTACCAAGCCAAACGTGGCAACATATATTGAGAAGGCTCTGATCACACTGTCACTTCATGGTGGGCCACGTGTATGGAGGCACACACTCCTTTCCGCCACAGACATACACTTAAATAAACTTTACAAACGCACTGCTCTGCATCGCACGGCCTTACATGATGTTTTGAGCAAGTCATGCTAACGTAGGGCTAGGCAGACTCTCCTTATCCATCTGGAAATAAAGCACGGTGTCTATTATAGCATTAATTTATATTAGAAGGGACATTATCATGTGATAATAGCATACCACCTGAATTAAGGGTTACAAGTGGAATCAGAGGGGAAAAGTTCGTTAAGTACATGATAATGTTTATTGTTACAGTCATTGTTGCTATTAGAAAATGCTTGTGGTGTTCTTGGTGGATACCCAGAAACTCCTTGAGAACATGTTCTATCACCTTCCTAACATGGCAGTTGCACTTGCAAAATGAAAGTTTAAAATTTGACCAGGAGCTACACCCTTCAGTGCACTTGGCTGACTTCTGTTCGTCATTTGACAGCAGTTGTTGGAAGAGGCACGGGGAGTGGGAACACTTGGTCGTTCTCTACCTTGATTCACTTGGGGATGTGAAGGACCCATTGTAGTCCACGCTAGGGTCGGACTGCGACAGAAAATAGGCCTGGGAACCAAAATAAAAGTGGCCCCAATTATTGAATTATATAGCTAAAAAAGTGGCCCATGTTTGCAAATTAGGCAGTTTTGAACTTTTAAAGACACACTGTATACGTGTTTCTGCAAGGTATGGAAGACACCACAGATTTCAGGGGCTTATTTATGAGCCGCTTGCGCCGTCGGTGTGTCACATTGCATGACGCACTGGCGGCGAAACCTGCTGCATGATATTTACAAGCACACGTAAAGCCACCCTGCGTGGCTTTATGTGTGCTCGTAAATATCGACCCTTTTCAAGCAACAGGTTGCGTGTTAGGGGCGTGACATGGGTGTTGCTGTGTGTGTTCCCACGCAACACCCATGTCCACTGATCCATTTCCAGATTTACGAGCAATCGTAAACATGGAACTGCGTCAGAATGCTACGCCACCCCTAGGGGTGGCATAGCGAGGCGCAACGAGGAGAAACGTTTTCATTCCTCCTTGTTTTTTCCTCTTTCAATACGTGCTCATTCTACAGCACACATTGGAAGAGGAAATCACTTCAAGTGATCGTTTTTGTGCAGGAAGGTGCCCTTTCCTGCACATAAACAATCTTCCCCACAACGCAGGCATCCTTGCACCATGGTGCAAGGGTGCCTGCGCATGGCAGCAGTTTGTGTGCCAGAGCAGAGAATGGCACAGAGATGCGACATGTTGCTGTAAATATGTCGCATCACTGTGCCTCGAAACTAATGCAGCGTGGCGCAGCAAAATAACTTGCGGCACCGCGCTGCGTTAGTTTCTCATAAATAGGGCCCTTAGTTTGCTGCAGGAAATGTTTGTTTTAAGAAATCGGCCAAGCAGAACATAAAACAGCCCCACAAACAGCCAAAAATAACAGCCTGCAAACTGACCTATCCAACCAGCCCATCAGACCCTGCTTGATTGCCCAATAGGCCAGTACGACCCTGGTCCATGCACAATATACCTTCAACTCTTTTTCCTGGTGGCTGGTTTCACTGAATGGAAGTGCAGTATTCATGTAGAAGTAGATGTTATTAAGTGACAAAAACCGTCAGGGGAGAAAGGTGGAAGGGGGATGGGAGTTTTTGCAGGAAGTCACAAGGAGCCTAAAGCAGCGCTGCGCACACCAAAGCATTCCCGGCTCGACCTCCTGAAAGCTGCTGCCTACGAATGGCAGTTGTAGAAAGAGGCAGTTGCTGTGCCCCGGCTAGAACTGTGAATTAGTTACACTAGAAACTGAAGGAGGAATGGGAAAAGCAAAAATAATGTTCAATTTCCTCAGTCCAGAACTAGGGTGATTGGACTGTAGGCCCTTAGGGGCCTATTCACAAACTGAATATTCACAAGGTGGGGAATCTGTGGTTAGAGTATCCACCAGAAAGATTGTTACTGAAAGTAAGAAAAATTACATACCTGTACTCCTGGTTCTGCATCTTCATTGAAGTCATAAATGCTTGAATTAATCCCCATCATTTTCGTGGACCCCGAAATACAACTATATAACTGAATCTCATGCAGACAGCATGAAAGCATTGTCTTTGAATCTATCTCCAATTGTCTGAATACATCTGTTGAATGGGAGCCCAAAAAAGGTGTCATGTTTTCTGGATGTTCTACAGTTATAAACCTGCCAAATTAATTCATTATACCATATTGCAGCACCTTTTAATGAAAACCTAGGATAAATGTGTTTTACTCCATGAAGATGAATACAGAAAATGCAGCTTGATGACTTTAATTTAACAGTAAAGAAAGGAGCATATCCCTTTAAGAACCTGCTTCCCAGCTCACTGAGTTCTTTTTTAGGAGGCAAAGTGTATAGGAAGTATGTGTTATTTTTATGCATGAACAGGACAAAATATTGCAGCAGCCAGAGATATGGGTGGATCATTTATGACTACAATGAAGATTCCTACATTGCAGAATCAGGACTACAGGTATGTATCCTTTTCTTCTGCATCGTAGGAACATCATTGATAGTTAAAAATGCTTAAATACAGTGGCAAGTTTAAGAGAAACATTTTAAAGCAGCTGCTGACAAGCTTTTTTTTTTTTTTTAAAGTTCTTTTTATTTAACAGTTGAACCATAGCACTTCACAGTTACATCAAATCACATTGCCAGACATTGACCACTCACAGGTGATCATCTCTATTATCAGGTATTCAATGTGCGTTATTCTTTACAGCATATTTCTTGCAGCATTGCCTGGGTAGTCTAGGGTCCTAGTCCCTCCCGTGTTAGGTGTTTGAATTGGCTCCTACCTCCCATTCCATCTGAATGGGTAATCCCCGGTATTGTGCCCATGGACCCCATATTTTTCTAAATTTGCGAGGGCATCCTCAGGAACTATATATTGTCTGCTCCGACCTCTGACTCCAGTCCAAGTCGTTTTCCCAGTCCTGTATCGCTGGGGGTCTCATCGCCCCCCACAGCCTAGCTAGGTTACGTTTTGCCACCGCAGTCACTGTTCTAAACCAGATGCTAGCATATTTTGGCCACTTCTCTTCGCCAGAGATCCCCAGCAGTACCCATTTAGCCTCCAATGGTACTGGCACATCGATTACCTCTCCCATTATGTCGATTATTCTGGACCAATAGGCTTGTATATTTGGGCAAGTCCAAACTGTATGATAGAAGGTGCCCTGCATGCTACAACCCCTAATGCAGTTTGCTGAGTCTGTCCGGCCCATTTTAAACAGTCTTGTCCTGGATAGGTAGGATCTGTGTAGTATTTTTAACTGCACTAAACGGTATCGAGCACTGATCGCTATCTCTCTTGGGCTCTGCAATGCTTCGGCCCATTCTTCGTCATCCACTGGTCCCAGATCTGTCTCCCATGTCTCTCTAAGTGAGGTAAAGCAGTCAGGCATGTTATTCATAATCTTTTTGTATATCAGGGAGACAGCTTTGAAAGGCATTGAATTCAATAGCAGTCTATCCTCCAAGAGAGAGTAGTCTGGGATATCTTCCCCCTCTGGAAGATGGCTCTTTATGGCATGCTGTAATTGTCGATAGGAAATATTTCGGTAAGCGCCAGATCATATTCGGTCTGTAACGTTTCGAAGGTTACTAGGGCACCCGACCTCCACACATCACCCAGCTTCTCTATCCCTATTCTGTGCCATTTCGTGTATGCTCTCAGCTTTTTATCCTCCCCTAGAATGTCGCTCTCCCATAGTGGGGTTTCTGCCGTTAGTCTCCCCCTTTTGTTGTCTGCTTTCCAAGCCTGCACCACTATCTGCTTGTGTAGCGGGAGCCTCCCCTTCTTCCTATTGCCATATAAAAGCGCTGGGTAGTCCCTGCTTCCCATAGCCATGCTTTCGGTTCTGTATGCAGGTTCCGATCGGTCCCCAAAAACCCAGTCATTCACCACCACCAGCTGAGTGGCCCAATAGTAAGCTTGGATGTCTGGGACCGCCAGCCCCCCCTCGTAGACTCCCCGCTGTAGTTTAACCACCGCGATTCGAGCCACCCCTCCGTCCCACAATAGGGACCTCAAAATTCCTTTAACCTCTTCCGTGCTCATGATGGCCCCCGGCAGTCATGAGTCACGGTGGGCGTGTGCTCACGACGCGCGGGGGCCGTCCGAGCCACGCCCGCGATCGGAATGTCCAGCACCTGGGCGGAATTCCGGCCGCAGCAAAGCGGTTAATTCTACGAAAATAGGAATCTGGGATTTTCACTGGAGTGTTCTGAAGTGTGTATAACAGCCGCGGGATGGTCATCATTTTAAAAAGGACTGCCCATCCCATCAACGAGAGCGCGAGTCTGCGCCAATGGTCCGCATCCCTTTGAAAGCGCTCAATCTGTGGGAGGACATTTTGGGATAGGAATGAGTCTTCATCTCTAGTGATGTTAATTCCCAGGTATGTGAACCCCTCGTTGGCCATTGGGGCTGGGCATCGGGCCGGCAGGGCCAGGGGGCCCGAGGCAAGAGGGAAAATCAACGACTTATCCCAGTTGATTTGATATCCTGCATAGCTGCCGAACAAATCAGAAATGTGTAGGATTCTTGGTATGGGGCTTACTGATATAGAGCAAAATTTCGTCCGCGTAGAGCAAAAGTTTTTCTTCCCACGTTTCGTCTATTGCAATCTCGCGAATAAGTGGGTCTCCACGGACCCAAGCCGCCAGCGGCTCAAGTGATACAGCGAAAATCATGGGAGACAGCGGGCATCCCTGTCGTGTTCCTCTTTGTAGTTCTATTGCCCGGGAGAGACAGCCGTTCACCCGAACCCTGGCCCTAGGGGCTTCATATAGTAGACGGATCCAAGCACAAAAGTTAGGACCGAAGCCCAGTCGAGGCAGCAAGGCAAACAGGTAGGTCCATTCCACTCTATCAAAAGCCATTTTGGCATCTAGTGAGAGGACTGCCACGTCCTCTGCCTTATATTCTTTTGTTAGGTGTAGCACCCCATATAGCCTCCGCAGATTTAGACGTGTGCTGCGCTTTGGCACAAAGCCAGACTGATCAGGGTGTATCATTGAGGGCAGTACTCCCACCAGTCTGTCTGCTAAGATCTTGGCTAGTATTTTTGGCTCTGCATTAAGCAGGGAGATGGGCCGGTATGATGTACATTCTGTTTGTGGCTTCCCCTTTTTGGGAATTACCACTATCATGGTGGTTCTTTGATTCTCTGGTAACTGTCCTTCTTCCCTGGCTTCTAGGAAGATGTTGAGGAGGTGAGGTGCCAGTTTCTGGATTGTTTTTTTGAACAGCTCCAGGGGCAGGACATTTAGGCCAGGGGCCTTGCCTGACTGGAGTCCTCTCAGGGCCCCCGCTATTTCTTCTACTGTTATTTCTTTATCTAACGTATAAAAGTCTTCTTTTGAAGCTGCAGACAAACTTTTATGAATAAACTCATATTTTAAAAAGATATCTAAGAGTCTCTCCTCCCACTCTAGCCTCAGCTGGGTATCAGTGTCTAAACAATAGTGTTTTGTTAACTTGTGAATTGACTTTCATGTTGCTGCTAAACAAATGTCTGCAATGGGGACATTTCTAATCCATCCAGTAGTGGCAGCTTTTCCTCTTGTGGAATGAGCTTTAAATCTGCCTGGTAAAGGTTTATTTGCATGTTAGTAACATAGTGAAATACAAGCTACTATCCATCTAGCACTAGACCTTTTTCTGATGTGACCATAATTAATTAAAAAGCTGATTTGTCTTTCTAATGTCCTTTGTTTTGTCTAAGTAAAAGTGTACAACTCTTTTATTGTCAACAGAATGTAGATGGATAAGGAAAAAATTATGTATGTAATGTGATGGTTTGATTTATGTGGAAATCCAATACTACTTTACGTAAGACAGAGCGATGTGTTCTTAAAACAACTCTACTAGCATGAAAAATTGTGAAAGATTCTATCGAGGACGGAGCCTAAATTTCACTAACTCTTCTTGCTGATGTAACTGCAATTAATAATTTAATTTTCCGTGAAATATACTGTAATGTGGCCCTATAAAGAGGTTTAAAAGGAGAATTCATTAGTCTTGTAAGGACCAAATTTAGTTCCCCAGATGGAGATGGGTTTCTGATAGGTAGAAAAACTTTCTTGAGCCCTTCTAGGTAGTCTTTAATCACTGGAATTTTAAGAAATTAAACTTGATGCACAGATTTTCTGTAAGCTGTTATAGCTGCAAAGTGAACTTTTATAGAAGAGAATTGAAGTTTGGATTTTGCTAAATGTAGCAAATATGGCAAAAGTACTTCTTGAAATGTCATAGAGCTGACACCTTTAGATTGACATCATATGCAGAATCTTTTCCATTTTAATGCATAGCATGCTCTTGTTGATGATCTTTTTGCCTCCTATAAAATGTCTATACATTATTGGGAATATTTAAATGTCCATATTGTCTGACTTCAGGAGCCGTGTGGTCAAACTTAAAAGATTGAAGGTTCGGTGATGAATTTGGCCCTGTAGTCTGGTTAGTAGGTCTGGCCTGCAAGGTAGTTTTTTGTGTTTCACAACTGAGAGGTGTAGAAGGTCTGGATATCACCAGTGTGTTGGCCAGTCTGGAGCTATAAAAATCATTTTGATTCTGGGTTTGCGAAGTTTTAAAATCATTGTTGGAATCTGTGGGATTCGAACAATTGATCAAAAGAGCATTCCTCAGCGAGTTGCGCTCTGGTGCCCTGGATGCAAAGTCTTGCCATTTTCGTTGTTTGCTGTGACTAATAAGTCTAATATTGGGAGTCCTCATTCTTGAAATACAGCTGAAAGAACTACTTCGTTTAAGACCCGTTTGTGATTTTCCTCATAGTGCCTGCTGAGAAAATCTGCTTCTTGGTTCACCTTTCCAGGAATATGCATTGCTGTCAGATTTATTCCCTTGGCTAACTCCCAGTGCCACATTGTGCTTGAAGGGACAGCTGTAGTGATCTTGTTCCGCCTTGTTTGTTTAAGTAATGCATGGTTTGGTGTTGCCTGTTTGTATCATTACATAGAGTGAGTCTAGGGAAGGGAGGAAAGATTTTAGGGCTAGATGTACTGCCTTCAGTCCTAGCACACTGATGTGATATGTTTACTATTTGGGAGACCAAAGTACTTGTACTTTGAGTTGACTGAGTTGGGCTTCCCAACCTCAATGTCAATTTTATTTGCATCGGTTAATTTAAAACATAGCAAAAAAGATAAATTAGAATCAACTACTCATTAAAATGATGTAAAAAGTTCTCAATACATGTAACAACCTACGTTTCATTAAGTACTTTTGGGCGTGTACACTTCTCACCATGCCTAATGTCCAAGACTTGTTGAAATTTAGTGAGAAATTTAATAAAATGACAGGTCAGTATAGAGGCATCAGGATTTAAGTAGTTAATAATATCCTTCCTACAAGTGCGGATGCCTCTTGAGTTGAAGGCGTTTTTCAGTAAGTCTTGCCTAGCTTTCTTCTTTAGACATAGACAAATACAGACCAGATGTAGTAGGTCTTCTTTAGGTGCGCTGTAGAGACGATAAGCAATGCCCTCTTTCACTAAGCAAAGTGCCAGAGAAGGGAGTGAGTCATGCAAACGGATCAAAAAAGCCTGTTTCATAAGTACAGAATATGTGCAACTGAAGTAAGGTGCTGGTTTAAGTTGCTTGGAACTATTGATCAGCATTTATGCTTGTGATCTTTTTGACAGAAGTAATTTATCTTCAGATAAAGATTTTTCCTCCATGCATGGTAACAGCTGGTCCCATAAAGCTTTCATTTTCATTGTTACTATTGCACTTTCAAGGATCTGTTTGAAGGATGACTCAGGGGAATTAGCTATTGTCAACCAGAGAATTTTATTAAGGGTATTTTTGCTGGAGGGCTTTAATTTGAAACAACACCTAATGACGGCATATTGTCTGACTATTGTTTGCTTAATAAGGCCAAATTCTAGATGGATCTGTGCCAATGATGCAGTTTTAGGGATCTTAAAGACTTGTCTGTAAGCCTTAATAGTTAGACCATCAACGGAAGCTGAGTCTCGACCTAGAAGAACCTCACTGCCGTAAGTGAGGGTCGGAAGAAATGTTGCTGGTATGACAATCAGCAACCGATGAAGACTGACCTTTTAGGTTGTTATGAAGAGTGCAAAAAAGCTGCTATAAGCACATTTTATTTTCTTAGTTGTGATTGCCTTTGAGGAATAAAAGTGCCTTTATCGTCTATCAAGACGCCCAAGTACTTGTATGTATCCACATTGTCAAGAGATTGCTTGTTTAATGACTACGTTGTGGGGCGCTCTTTACAGATTGAAATGGGCATGACATTTGTCTTATTTTTGTTTATTTCCAATGCATTATCACAATGGGTTATCATAAGCGTATTTGAACAGGGCATCTATTAGACGCTGGATACCAAGTCTAGTAAAACTGCAGAGGAAAACATTGTTTGCATATAGCAGGTGGTTTAGAAGAAAAGAGCCCAACCCCGGGGAGTGGCAATTTGTCAAATCAGAGATTTCTGACAGGTCTGCTGGGAAAATATTAAAGAGAAATGGCGTGAGCCATTCCCTATTTTTATCCTAGTCCAGGTATTTATATAGAGTTGCTGAATTCCTCTCAGCAGAGGCGATGGAATGGCCCATTTGGTGAGCTTTGATCCCAGTTTCTCACGTTCCACACAGTCGAATGCCTATTTAAAGTCCACAAAACATAAATGGACTGGCGATTTTATTTTTTTATGTTTGTTGATTTAAATTGTCCGAGCCAAAATGTTTGTTAGTGTCCCTGTACCCTTCAGGAACCCTGTTTGGTTTAAGGGAACAATATTATTTGTACTGGACCACGTTGCCAAGTGTGCCAATAATGATGGCGCAAAATACTTCATTGTCCAACAATGATGTACGATGATAGTTTTGAGGCTGAGACCTATCGCCAACTTTGAATATCCGCTTTTGTATGGCTCCTCGCCACCTATCAGGTATTGTTCCTGTGATAGATACATAGTTGAACAGGGAAGGTAATTTATCAGCTAAAAAAGAAGGATGTTCTTTATAGATGGCGGAGGGTATACTGTTTGGACTAGGAGCACCATCCCACCTCACTTGAGTCATAGTTTTTGTTATTTTAGATTTGTGGAATAGAAAATAGTTCTGACAATCCTGAGTCTGGGGTACTGCGTCTGTTGTATGTTAAACATCTGAGGCTTGCATGTGTTTTCTCATTTGCTACCACGGATTAAATTAATCGATCATGGAGTGTTTAACCTATCGTAAAAGGCCTCCTGACTAGTTGCTCAGTCAAACAAGTGCCCCAGTCTTCCTCAGGTGTGTTTGAGTTAAACAGTTGGTTTACTAATTTCCAGAAATGATTTGAATTTCTTTGTTTGCTGACATAAAGTAACCCCCATTGTTGTTTCTTGTACTGCTTTTTGCGCCTCTCAACTAGTTGAGCATATAGGGAGTGGGTGCCGACTTCCTTAAAGCCCGTAAAGCTTGGTTTAATTTCTGTTTTGCTAGTCTGCAGGCCAGTGAGTTTTTCTTCTGGTCGTGTACTTGTTCTACGATAATTCTTTTGCGGGTACCAAAACTGCCATGTAAAAAGCAATGAGTGTTGAACCGAAAGCTTCCCAGGATTGTATTAAACCTGAAAGTAGCCAAACAGGGTGTGTCTATCGACCCGTGCCGCTTACCTACATTCACAGGGAGAGGTGGCGATAGTAATATTAATCACATCCTTATTTCAGATTCCAAAAAGGGAATCATCCTAAATTTACGAGTAGAGCCTAACTGTATTAGTGACCATAACCCAGTGATCCGAAATTTGGATCTCAACCTCCCAACAAATCGAGATTCAGGGAACATTGTCAACATGGTCCTTGTAGGCCAGAACAGTGTCAGGATTAAATAGGCAGGTGTTAATCCAGCTGAGTTTATAATGAATAAGGAACTTGGAACAACTATTAATTGAGTTGGAGCCTGAAAGTAATCACAGGGAGACACGGGGGATGCCCATGTAATAATATCCAACTCTATTAACCAATTACTTACAATAAGGGCTAAATCTCATGGAAAGGAAAGGTGTGGGTGGTTCGATGGGCAATGCACAAAGGCTAGGACCAGGATGATCAAAATCCTAAACCAATACCCTAGGGATAAGGAGGAAGTTCGGACAGCTAGAATAAGCTATAATAATGCCATAAAGACCATGAAGAAATTCCTACAGGGGGAGGCTTGGGCGAACCCGACTCCACCACCCTCCTGGACAACCTCGCCAACCTCGGACTAAAGCAGCTCGTCACCACCCCCACCCACAGAGCCGGACACATTCTCGACCCCATCTTCGCAGGAGGGACAAACATTCACTTCAGCCACATCACGCAGCCCCTCTGGACAGACCACCACTGTGTACACTTCACCTTCAACACCACCACCGCACCCAAACCAGCCCCGCGCCCGCCACGAAGGAACTGGAGTAAGATCACAGAGAAACACCTCAACATGACCCTCCTCCACGACCCCCCCTCCTCCACGACCGACGCCAACTCTACAGCCAAAGATCTACACCGCTGGATCACCAGCTGCGCAGACAAGCTCGCACCCCTATGCCAGCCCGTCAGACAACGCCCTCCGAAGGCCTCCTGGTTCACCACCGACCTCCAAGAAGCCAGGCGCTCCTGCAGACGCCTCGAGAAACTATGGAGGAACAGGAAAACCACCGAAGACCAGAACACCTACAGGAACGCCATGACTGAATATCACCAGTGCATAAGAGCCACCAAGTGGACCTTTATCAAGAACAAAATCCACACCAACCCCAGTAACGCAAAAGAACTCTTCAACGTCAAACAGCAATTCACCAAACCCCCAGCGAAGCCATGGACGTCACACCATCCCAGGACCTCTGCAACAAGCTCAGCTCCTACTTACACCTGAAAATCAAGACCCTCTACGACAACTTCAGCAAACAGACTTCAGACACCACCCCCCTCTCCACCACCGACAACCAGCCCACCATCACCACCTGGAAACCGGCTACCAGGAAGACACCGCCACAACCATGAAAAACACCCACTCAGGAGCCCCCACAGACCCCTGCCCGCCGCACATCTACCACAGAGCCGCCGCCACCATAGCACCCGAACTAGGCTGGACCATTAACGCCTCCTTCGAATCTGGCATCTTCCTCGATGACTGGAAGCGGGCAGAGGTCAAGCCCCTCCTCAAGAAACCCTCGGCTGACCCGACGGACCTGAAAAACTACCGGCCCATCTCTCTCCTTCCCTTTGCAGCCAAAGTCACCGAGAGATTTGTCAACGCCCACTTTCATTGAAGAGATAGCCATCCTCGACTCCTCCCAGTCCGGATTCCGCAGCAACCACAGCACCGAGACTGCCCTCCTCGCCGCCACCGATGACATCCGCATGCTACTCGACCAGGGCCACACTGCGGCCCTCATCCTACTAGACCTCTCCGCTGCCTTCGACACCGTCTCCCACCGCACTCTCGCAGCCAGACTCCACGACGCCGGCATACGAGGAACCGCCCTCGACTGGATCCGCTCCTATCTCACCGGCAGAACCCAAATGATCAGACTCCCACCCTTCCTCTCCGAACCCACAGAGACCAACTGCGGAGTACCCCAAGGATCCTCGCTCAGCCCCACACTCTTCAACATCTACATGGCCCCCCTCGCCGCCATCGTTAGACAGCATGGGCTCAGCATAGTATCCTACGCCGACGACACCCAGCTCATCCTCTCCCTCACGAAGAGCCCCGAAGACACCAGACTCAGCTTCCAGGAAGGAATGAAATACGTTGCAGCCTGGATGAAAAACAGCTGCCTTAAGCTCAACTCGGAGAAGACAGAGGTCCTCGTCCTTGGACCCTCCTCCGCCGCCTGGGACAACACCTGGTGGCCTTCCGCCCTCGGAAACCCTCCCACTCCATCAGACCACACCGAAACCTCGGCATCATCCTAGACTCCTCCCTCACCATGACCTGCCAGATCAACGCCATCGCCTCCACCTCCTTCAACTCCCTCTGCATCCTCCGCAAGGCCTTCAAGTGGATCCCCCCCAAATGCAGAAAGACCGTCACCCACGCACTGATAACCAGCAGACTGGACTACGGTAACGCCCTCTACGCCGGACTTAACAAAACCCTGCTACACAAGCTCCAAACCATCCAGAACACCGCAGCCAGACTCGTCCTCGGAACCCCACGACACGAGCACATGACCCAGCACCTACGAGACCTCCAGTGGCTCCCCATCGAGAAGAGAGTAACCTTCAAGCTACTCACCCACGCCTACAAATCCCTCCACAACATTGGACCCAAATACCTCAACGAAAGAGTCTCCTCCCTCGTACCCAAAAGGAAACTCCGCTCCGCCGACCTCGCCCTTGCAGAGACCCCACGCATCCGCAGAACCAGAGCAGGCGGAAGAGCCTTCTCCTACGTCGCAGCAAAGACATGGAACGAGCTCCCAGTCAACATCAGACGCTCCCCTACTCTGCACACCTTCAGGAAGAGAATCAAAGACCTGGCTCTTTAACTGATACCCTCACGGGTGAGTACCTGGTGCAGGCTCCTGAAACTAAAGACAGTGTTCTGTTTTGGAGCACTGTTAAGGCTGAGTGCCTCTCGGGTGTGCTACAACGCCTGATTACAGCGGAGCGGGTTGATTGTGCAACGTGAATAGTGAGTGGTGATTTTAAAATTATCTCTATGCACCCAAGGAATTTAATGGTGGGGTCATAGGACAATATTAAAAATGAAGGTGGATGTTCTGTAAGGTTAAATTGACCAAAGACATCCATGATATTAAAGTGACAGGGTCTACATGTTTCAGCCTTTCTGTGCACGATCGCAAGGCTTTCTTCAGGACCAATGTAAGTGATTAAGTGTGCACTCGCTAAGGTGCACACACGTTTATACGAGCCTTACCGTCAACTTACGGTTTTACTCGTACTCATTGAGTTTCTGTAAGAAAAAACATACTGCATGAGATTTAGTACATTCACAGGACTCTCAAGTATGTTTTCACAGTAATCCCACACAGCAGCGTAACAAAGTGATCAATATTGATCCACATCCCTGGATCTTCACTGATTTACTTCCCTCACCCGTAACGCTCAATCCGTGTGTCAGGCATATGACATGCGCATGCTTACACCCACGTAAGTGTAATACTGTAGAGTATTTTGTGTTTTAGCGAAAATTCTAAAATATTCAGATTCTCCATGTTCCACCACACGTGTTGATATCGAGTGAGGTATGTTTCAACAGACGAGTCAATTTGAACTCGAGAAAGTGTATTTCATTTTTAGTTCCGAGAAAGGTCTCAGTTTTATGGGCCCATGTATTTACTTTTAGTCGGAGACAGTGATCAAATTAAGAGGTATAGTGCAAGCTATGTGGCGTGATAAAAACATGGCGGTGAAAAAAAATTGTAAGGCTTACTTAAATCGCAACTGTGCGGAACCTCATGGATCCTACAGGGGGCGTTGCCTATAGTCAAACCCTGTTGGAGATACGGAATGTGAGGTAAAGTTTTAGTCATCGATATACAGTAAGGTATTGCCGATACCGTGGTCCTTACTTACTTCGTCAAGGATCAGCGCCCGCCTCCAGCACCTATTGCAGTCCCAGTTCGGGATCCCGAGGATACTTGGTTTCCCGGGCTGGGCGTATTTAAGAGCCTTACCGGTTGTTGCATTGGCTGGATCCTATGCGTGTCACTGCCTTCAGCGCGAGGACGTCAGCACGTAAGTCTTGTTGCTAGGTAACGTGCGCGTCCTCACGCAATGCGTCAAGGATGTTTGGACCGGGGTTAACTCCTTGATGCCCTGCCTCCAAACATCGTGTAAGGAAAGAAGTGTCAACTTGAAAACTTTATTTGGCAAAGCAACGTTAGTAAAAATACCCTACCATTGAAGTAACAGGTATATTAAAAAGTTGTGTATGAATAATTGGCCTGGTGGTTGTGTTTAAACACCAAACTCAGTCTTGCCCTGCCTCAAAGCTTAGTGTATAGAACAAATGTCCGCTTGACACGTTTGTTGGGCAAAAGAACCATTAGCAAAACCCTCATATAACCCCGTTATTGAAGTATGTAGAAAATGGATTGTATATGTTTTATATTTTATATAAAGCTCATTTACGTAAGAAAAAGGGGGGGTAGTTGTTCGGCTCTTAAACAATACATGAACTAGTAAAATTCTAAATTTCTACTGTACTATTTAATTTAATGAATTCCAGGGAATGTTGTCGTTCAAACCCTGTTTGTGTGTTGAAAGTCTATAGATTCATCTTTGTTCTTTCTCAAAGAGGGACTTTTGCGTGTCACCTGGGGTTAAAATCTGCTCTATAACAGTCCATCTTAGATCATTCGTTGTGTGACCTTTTTGCAAAAAATTTTCTGACATTTTCCTTGTGTGTTTTTTGCACCTGATATTACTGCGGTGCTCGCAGATGCGTTGTTTAATTTTTCTGCATGTCATCCCTATATACCTGAGTCCACATGGACAAATTATAACGTATACCACATTTGTAGAATTGCAATTTGTATGTGCTCTTAGTGTCCAGGTCTTATTAGGCTCTAAATCCAGCTGTTCCGGGTGAGGGAAGTAAATCAGTGAAGATCCAGGGATGTGGATCAATATCGCTCACTTTGTTACGCTGCTGTGTGGGATTACTGTGAAAACATACGTGAGAGTCCTGTGAATGTACTAAATCTCATGCAGTATGTTTTTTCTTACAGAAACTCAATGAGTATGAGTAAAACCGTAAGTTGACGGTCAGGCTCGTATAAACGTGTGTGCACCTTAGCGAGTGCACGCTTAATCACTTACATTGGTCCTGAAGAAAGCCTTGAGATCGTGCGCAGGAAGGCTGAAACATGTAGACCCTGTCACTTTAATATCACGGATGTCTTTGGTCAATTTAACCTTACAGAACATCCACCTTCATTTTTAATCTTGTCCTATGACCCCACCATTAAAATCCTTGGGTGCATAGAGATAATTTTAAAATCACCACTCTCTATTCACGTTGCAGAATCAACCCGCTCTGCTGTAATCAGGCGTTGTAGCACACCCGAGAGGCACTCGGCCCCTCGGGTAGGAACCCTATGATGAAGCATGTCACCAACTAGGTTGGTGAGTGAGGGTTCTTTTTAAAAAAGGAATTCCTTTTCCTTTTTCAATAGTAATCCCTTCTGGAATTGCTCCTTTTGTGTTATTGATACCATTTTCTGGGGGACCAGGAGCGGTTCCTTTATCCCTCACTCTCTTTTTGTTTTCGGGGCACTGTTAAGGCCCCCCTTTTTACAAAGGGAACAGACCCTGACTTGGAATCTGCAGTCACCAATACGCAATGGGCAGACCATTTTGATTCAATATTCTCTAGGTCTGACCAAGAAGAGGGGGATCCATGTGGTTGGGCAGTTGAGCTATCCACCAGTATAACATTTACCGTAGAGGAGTTAGTTAGGGCTATTAACAACAGCCCAAAAGGGTAAGACTGCAGGACCAGATGGGGTCCCAATGGACGTGTATAGATCCGAGCCCCATTTATTGGCCCCTTTTTTAACCAAAGTTGTTAATGCATCAGGAGCAGGGCATATACCCCCTACCTGGTCGACCTCACTAATTATACTGATTTTTTAAGAAGGGTTTTAGAAACAACCCAAAATGTTATAGGCCCATTTCACTGCTGGACTCTTTTGCTAAATTGTTGGGGTGAGTCTTGCTATAGAGATTGGAATTATTGGCAGAAAATAATGAAATTCTCTCTAGCGCCCAGCTTGAGTCTAGGAACGGTTGAGCAATCGCTTAACTTGACCCTAATAATGGGGAAGTATACCCAAGCTAGGGATGGATCACTGTATATCTGCTTTATTGACCTTAGTTAGATAAGATAAGATAAGATACATTTTATAAAGCGCTTGAATGCCGCGGCGTCTTGGCGCTGAATGTGTGAAGAGGTACTGTAACGTTGACAACGACGACTTAGTTAGTGGGGAACAACCAGGATTTTAGCAGTTTCCTAAAAAGTTGCCTGTTGGATTGCATTCTCATCGCGATAGGCATCTGATTCCACAGTTTAGCTGCACAATGTGATAAACTCCTACCTCCCCATCTTGTTCTACGATTTTGGAGACATGAATAAGACCCACATTTGTGGATCTAATATTTCTGGTGGGAGTATACCATGAAAACAATTTCTGGATATCAACCGAACCACCTCCATATAGTGCCTTGTGCACCAAACAGAGGGCCTTAAATTCTACTCGTTGCTGGATAGGGAGCCAGTGTAGATATCTTATGCCTTTAGGAATGTTTAATAACAATCGTGCAGCAGCATTTTGTAACGATTGTAGTTTCGTCCTCTGAGCCTTGTCAATGCCCATAAAGAGTGCATTGCAGTAGTCTATTTTGAAAGAATGAGAGCTACTACCACCGACTTCCTGAGTTCCTGAGGGATAAATGGGAAAATCTTCCGTAAAGTCTTCAGTAAGAAGAAGCAGGAAGAAGTTAGACGATTGATCTGAGCTGCAAAATTAAGCTGATCATCAAAGATCACTCCTAGATTCTTGGCCTTAGCTGTTGGACGTGGACATTCACCAGCCTCAATCGGCCACCAAATTTAATTCCACAGGGATTGGCCCTTGCCGAACTCCACTACCTCTGTTTTATCAGTATTGATCTTAAGAAAAGTTTGACTCATCCAGCTCATGATTTCCGTCAAGCAGGCATGAAAGCTAATGGCGGTGGTCTCTGGCTGTTTAGATACGGAAATGACAAGCTGCGAGTCATCCGCATAAGAGACCAGAATAAAGCCATGCTCTTTGACGAGTCTAGCCAATGGAGTAACATAGATATTAAATAAAGTTGGTGACAAGGCTGATCCCTGCGGCACTCCGCACGGAAGATGGAATGTGTCGGATTGTAGATTTTCCCAGTGTATGTTTTGCTCCCTGGAGGCTAGAAAGGAGGAGAGAAGGGCCAGAGCCATATTCTCAATCCCCACAGCCTTCAGCCGCCGCACTAACACCATATGATTCACGGTGTCAAATGCTGCTGATAGGTCTAAGAGGATAAGAACAGCTCTGCCCCCCCCATCCACCTGTCCGCGGATTTCCTCCGTTGCCATAATCAAAGCAGTCTCAGTCGAGTGACATGACCGAAATCCATGCTGACTTGAGTCAAGCAGATTATTGGAGTCTAGATATTGGGTTAGCTCCCGATTGACTGATTTTTCAAGGATTTTGGCTGCTACTGGCAAGCATGAAATAGGTCGATAATTTTTGACCTCGGTAGGGTCCAGGGTAGGCTTTTTCAGGATTGGCCTGATACACAATGTTTTCCAGGCACAAGGATACATCCCTGACTCTAACACTTTGTTTAAAAGGAGAGTTAGATGTAAACTGATCTTCCCAGAGACCCGTTGCATAGTGACCGATGGACAGGGATCATTAGGTGATCCTGATTTAATGGTGAGGAGGATATTGTTAACTTCCTCGTGCGTAAGAGACCGGAAACTGGTTAGTTGGCACTGAAATGCCTTCTCCTCCAGTGGTGGCCCGTTACAATAGTCCGTAACCGGAGCTGAGTTCAGGAGGTCGCTGTAGATCAGTTGTACCTTAGTCTGGAAGAAATTAGCCAGCTTATTACAGAAGGCTTGATCTGGCCTAAACTGATTAGCCTGTTGCGGTTTAGATAACAGCTGTATGGATTTAAAAAGCTCCCTAGAGGAATTATTAGCCGCCTCTATTTTTGATGTGAAATATGCTGATTTAGCTTTTATAATGGCCTCCTTGTATTGTTCTAAGGCTAAATTATATGCCAATTTGTGCTCCGTACTATAATCAGATCTCCATGTTCGTTCGATTCTCCTACAATTGGCCTTTATGCTTTTAAGATCTGGTCCATACCAGGGCGAAGTTGCCTGAGATCTTCTTGCTCTGATAGTTTTTTCAGGCGCTACATGGTTGACTGCTGTTCTGATCCATTTATCAAACTGGTAGTCTGCGTCATTGTTATCAGTGACCAGTACGGGAGGACAAGTGTTTAGGGCCTGTTCTAATTCGTTCCCTTGAATTTTACTCCATGATCGAATTTTTACCATGGATGGCTTGTTTGGAATGACATAATTAGGCTGAATTAACTTAATGTTAAAAAATACAGCCTTATGGTCAGTCCATGGTAGTGGGGAGATTTTGGTTAAAGTGATGTTGGGGTTATTAGTGAAAATGCCGTCCAGCGTGTGGCCGGCAGTGTGAGTAGGTTCAGATACTATTTGAGTTAGACCATAGGCTGCTAGGTTATCGAGTAGCCTGCTAGTGTCTGAGTTGTTATTTAGTTCCAAATGGAAATTAAAATCACCCAAGATGGTAAGCGAAGGGTATTCTAAGCAGGATTCAAGTAGGGTCTGAAGAGCTTGAGTGAAGGCAGCTCTGGGACCAGGTGGTCGATATAGGAGTAGGCCTTGGAAAGTAGAGATGTTATTTATTTAAACATGAAACGCACTTTTTTAATTTATTTTTTTAGAGTTTTATATAGCGCGAACTAGACACGAGACATCGGGTATCAGAGCGCTTTACATGAGTACCAGTTTCGTTACAGAAGGACACATTCATTTTTGTTAGGCACGGGAAAATTGAGTGATTTGCCCAGAATCACAGGATGTTGAGCGTTGTTGCAGAGACTCGAACCTGGTTCCCCAGCTTCGAAGTCGACCGCTCTAGCCGTAAGGCTACATCCTCTCCCCATCCCTCCGCATTGCCACCGCCGGTAGCAGTGAAATTGATTCAACTCGCACATTTAACTCAATGCGATGGATTATCGCTATTCCCCCTCCTTTGTTCCCTACCCTGTCTTGGCTAGTTACTGAGTAGCCTGCAGGGAGTGCAATATTCTAATCAGGGTAGGAGGCCAGATTGGTCCAGGTCTCAGTCAGGAATACTATGTCTGGATTGGAAAGCTGTAGTAGACATTCAAACTGGTACTTATGTTTGACCAGTGAGCGAGTATTGAGCAATAAACACTGAAGAGCCTGATATTGAGGCGTCCTAACAGTTCTGCCAGAATGTCTAGTACTAGCAGTTAAGGTATATGGGCCATTAGTAGGGATCAGCGGGGCTGCAATCTCTCCCTCCCGCCCACCAGCCCCTGTCATATCGGCGCCCGCAGCAACGTTATGTATGCCTTGTGCCTTATTAAGCCGAAAATTACAGCTAGAGCAATTGAAATCGCCATATCTTTCCCCCCTAGTTGCACCTTCAATTTGATTGATCATAGGAAGCTCTGGGAATGTCTGGATAAAAAGGAGGCCCCCAAGGAGATTATTTCTTTCTTAGACTATTTGTATGAACATCTAGAGGCAAGGGGGGGCGTGGCTAGCCGCCTAAGATGGCGTACGCGATCTGGTGAGGCTCCGGACCCTGGGGGGAATCATCCTGAAGAATCGCCGAACTCAGGACTATCTCTGCCACTTAAAGGTCCTGGGCGCTGCTGTTGAGGACCCGAGAGGTGATTTGGCGGGTCTGGCCCGGTGAGGCTGCGGCGGCACAGCTGAGCTCAGCGTTCACCTTGGGCCGCGTTGACTGCGGCCTACCCGCGGCGCTCCGCTGGGACTAGAGTGCCGCGAACCCTGTCTACTCTCAGCGGCCAGGGCCCCCTGTGGCTCCCGATGCAACTAGCGGCTGTCCCTGTCTGACCGACGGACCGCGCCGGCGCGGAACACCCTGCTGGGCTGAGGTCCGCCACGACGGGACTTCAACGACGGGACTGATCGGCCCGCTGTGCAACGAACCGAAGACAGACGGTGAGAGCGTGCGCCTTGCGCCGAAGGCTGGGCCGAGTGTGTGCCTTTCTCTCCCTTTCCCGCTATACCGATGCCTACGGTGTAGAGGGCGATACAAAAGGGGATGATGGACGGAACGTTTGAGCCAATCAAACACTCACCCCCAGTCAACTGATCTGGGTTTAATCCATCATCATTCTTTAGCTCACTCCACCACCCCAGTTCAGACATGGCCATATGCAAATCAGTCTGACCCTGTGCCTCATGGGAACAGTCCAGCCCGAACTGCCAAGCCATGTCTTCCCTGGACCGGAAACAAGCATCCTAGGACCGGTTTCTGGCATTCCAGCCATCATCAGCCAGGCTTGCTTGAATCCAGTGGCAAAGTGAGCAAGGGACCCACGTCTGGGCATACCCCCGCCAACTTAGGGCGAACAAAGCGATACAAAGGGGATGATGGACGGAACGTTTGAGCCAATCAAACACTCACCCCAGTCAACTGATCTGGGTTTAATCCATCATCATTCTTTAGCTCACTCCACCACCCCAGTTCAGACATGGCCATATGCAAATCAGTCTGACCCTGTGCCTCATGGGAACAGTCCAGCCCGAACTGCCAAGCCATGTCTTCCCTGGACCGGAAACAAGCATCCTAGGACCGGTTTCTGGCATTCCAGCCGTCATCAGCCAGGCTTGCTTGAATCCAGTGGCAAAGTGAGCAAGGGACCCACGTCTGGGCATACCCCGCCAACTCAGGGCGAACAAAGCGATACAAAAGGGGATGATGGACGGAGCGTTTGAGCCAATCAAACACTCACCCCCAGTCAACTGATCTGGGTTTAATCCATCATCATTCTTTAGCTCACTCCACCACCCCAGTTCAGACATGGCCATATGCAAATCAGTCTGACCCTGTGCCTCATGGGAACAGTCCAGCCCGAACTGCCAAGCCATGTCTTCCCTGGACCGGAAACAAGCATCCTAAGACCGGTTTCTAGCATTCCAGCCGTCATCAGCCAGGCTTGCTTGAATCCAGTGGCAAAGTGAGCAAGGGACCCACGTCTGGGCATACCCCGCCAACTTAGGGCGAACAAAGCGATACAAAAGGGGATGATGGACGGAACGTTTGAGCCAATCAAACACTCACCCCCAGTCAACTGATCTGGGTTTAATCCATCATCATTCTTTAGCTCACTCCACCACCCCAGTTCAGACATGGCCATATGCAAATCAGTCTGACCCTGTGCCTCATGGGAACAGTCCAGCCCGAACTGCCAAGCCATGTCTTCCCTGGACCGGAAACAAGCATCCTAGGACCGGTTTCTGGCATTCCCGCCGTCATCAGCCAGGCTTGCTTGAATCCAGTGGCAAAGTGAGCAAGGGACCCACGTCTGGGCATACCCCCGCCAACTTAGGGCGAACAAAGCGATACAAAAGGGGATGATGGACGGAACGTTTGAGCCAAACACCATTGCTTGTTTCCGGTCCAGGGAAGACATGGCTTGGCAGTTCGGGCTGGACTGTTCCCATGAGGCACAGGGTCAGACTGATTTGCATATGGCCATGTCTGAACTGGGGTGGTGGAGTGAGCTAAAGAATGATGATGGATTAAACCCAGATCAGTTGACTGAGGGTGAGTGTTTGATTGGCTCAAGCGTTCCGTCCATCATCCCCTTTTGTATCGCTTTGTTCGCCCTAAGTTGGCGAGGTGCCCAGGCGTGGGTCCCTTGCTCACTTTGCCACTGGATTCAAGCAAGCCTGGCTGATGACGGCTGGAATGCCAGAAACCGGTCCTAGGATGCTTGTTTCCGGTCCAGGAAGACATGGCTTGGCAGTTCGGGCTGGACTGTTCCCATGAGTTACAGGGTCAGACTGATTTGCATATGGCCATGTCTGAACTGAAGTGGTGGAGTGAGCTAAAGAATGATGATGGATTAAACCCAGATCAGTTGACTGGGAGTGAGTGTTTGATTGGCTCAAGCGTTCCGTCCATCATCCCCTTTGTCTCGCTTGTTCGCCCTAAGTTGGCGAGTATGCCCAGACGTGGGTCCCTTGCTCACTTTGCCACTGGATTCAAGCAAGCCTGGCTGATGACGGCTGGAATGCCAGAAACCGGTCCAGGGAAGACATGGCTTGGCAGTTCGGGCTGGACTGTTCCCATGAGGCACAGGGTCAGACTGATTTGCATATGGCCATGTCTGAACTGGGGTGGTGGAGTGAGCTAAAGAATGATGATGGATTAAACCCAGATCAGTTGACTGGGGTGAGTGTTTGATTGGCTCAAGCGTTCCGTCCATCATCCCCTTTTGTATCGCTTTGTTCGCCCTAAGTTGGCGGGGTATGCCCAGGCGTGGGTCCCTTGCTCACTTTGCCACTGGATTCAAGCAAGCCTGGCTGATGACGGCTGGAATGCCAGAAACCGGTCCTAGGATGCTTGTTTCCGGTCCAGGGAAGACATGGCTTGGCAGTTCGGGCTGGACTGTTCCCATGAGGCACAGGGTCAGACTGATTTGCATATGGCCATGTCTGAACTGGGGTGGTGGAGTGAGCTAAAGAATGATGATGGATTAAACCCAGATCAGTTGACTGGGGGTGAGTGTTTGATTGGCTCAAGCGTTCCGTCCATCATCCCCTTTTGTATCGTACGGTGTAGAGGGTGCGGGACAGATATTTCTTTCTCGAACGCTGCCCGCCCGGCATAGAGGCATCGGGCGAGTTATCCCTACCTGCATGGCACCCTGCGAACTACACTGCCACCGCTGAACCATAAAGACACTGTGAGAGGTGTGGCTGCGGCCTTCTGGCCCTCCGGACCGCTCAATGGTGAGGCGCCCTGTTGTCAGTGTCCCCTGCAGGCACGATCCCCACCAATAACAGCAGCAGGTCTCTGCAACTGGCCCCTCCTGCGAGCTGAAAACACAGGAGCGCCGCAGGGGCGTGACGGGATGACGACAGTGGGCCGCAGTGAGTACTAGCCAGCACTACACCCTACAGACTTGGAGCCTAACTCCACATGGACAAACGGTGCCGACAGGTGGGCTTCATTGTGGACTATCATGGGGCAGCTGGGCTAAGTAATGAAAGACACGTGGCAGCCTTCACCCCCTTGAGACCCGTAATCATCTAGCTGGTGCAGTGAGCAACGCCGCTTTCGGCGCAATGCACCTCGGACTGCATTAAATGACTATCGAGAGGTACCAGTGTCTGAATTCCAGAGTCGCTTGAGACCAATCAGTTGGACCACTTGTCCTCGCTCTGTGGGGTGGTGCCGCTGAACCTACATCGCGTTAAGCGGCATCCCCTCTACTGCCACTTTGCACGTCCTAGCTGCACCCACTAGCCACCGACGACAAAAATGGGAAGACTCGAGGGAAAGGTTCTGGACAATAACCTTGCTGCGGGAGGCCCCACCGGAGTGCCCGAAACAACCACCAGAGCCCCATCGCCAAGTGCCTCCTCCTCCGAGTCAGCTGAGACTCCCTCTGACAAACTTGACCTGACACTAAAGGAAGTTAGAGACTCTCGGAAAGTGATAGAACAACAAATTGGAGCCCTTATGAGTGGCCTCACCCTCCTCAGAGCAGATCATGGAAAACTCGCCGATACAGAACGTGAACATGAGAAAGCCCTGACCAGCATGGACCCTCAACTTACTGAACATACTACACAAATAAAACAACTGCAGCACCAAGTTAACGGCCTTCAGGACCGAATCGAGGATGCAGAGGGCAGAAATCGCCGAAATAACATACGCGTCATTGGACTTCCAGAGCGAAGCGAAGGCATCAAACCTGCAGACTTTATGGAAGCTTGGTTCCGGGAATATGTAGCTCAGGATGGCTTATCACCATATATTTGTGTGGAGAGGGCACACCGGATTCCAACTGGGGCGCCAAAGACTGGAGCGCCTCCTCGACCTTTGATTGTAAGAATACTAAACTATAGAGACCGCGACGTGCTCTTACAAAAAGCGAGAGAAAATACGCAGATCCAGTTCGAAAACCAGCAGATCTCCCTTTACCCCGATTACACCATTAGGGTCCAGCGTCAACGGACTTCCTTTCAAGCAGTTAAGAAAAAGCTACGTGCGGCTCAGCTCAAATATACACTACTGTTCCCGGCCCGATTAAAAATTATCCACGATCGGAAAACCTACTTTTTCGACAGCCCAAACGATGTGGAAGAATGGCTGGAAGTGATGGACTTGGAACTGAGTCAAGACAAGCCATCAGACTCGGCACGCCGCAGTCCCATAAAAACACAGAAACCACACACCCGAAACCGTAACCAGGGCACGCAGGGCACCGCGAAAGTTGGTCCGACACACGATCAAAAGATGACCGGCAGAGCAGAAGTGCTGGCCGTGGCTAGCTCCTTCCGTGAGGATAACTCCAAGATCATGACTGACTCGTAGGACAGCACCATTCAGGCAGATTCTGATCATAGCATCACTCTATTTCCCTCAGTGACGCCCCAGACTGTGGATGACTTGGTGGATAATTGAAGGGTTTTGTCCTAACACTTTGTTTAAATACACCGACTGGGTCATCTACGCATTATGATTAGTCTACCAGGCACATCAGTATCCTTTTAAGATCCGTTGTGTCATATGTTATGATGTATATACAATTGCAACAGTATGATCCGAAAAGCTATGTTATCCTCCTATATATATATTGATAATTGTAGCCCACATAGCCTGATATTGACTTTTGGTTACAGCCAGGTGTTTCTACTACTTCCCTGTCAGGACCCAGTGTCTATACCTCAGGCGATTCTCTTTACTAACTAAAATGATATATATACTACCCCCCCCCCGGGGTTCTGTAGAGCTACCGGAGCTCTGCAGCCAAGCAAGTAATACTATGGTCGGCGGCAACGACCCCCCACAAAGCGAACGCACCGTTTTATGGAATATGTATGTTGTGGTTATCTGTTTGGCCCAGCAAAGTTTAATGGCTGCGCCGAGTACTTTTAGTTTAAAAGGGAAGGGGTATTCCTGGTCTGCGTCAGTTAATTGGCTCCGAGTTAGAGGGAGCACCGTTCATAATATCCACCTATGCCTAGCAATAACACCACCTTAGGTTCATATAACTTGCTGACCTGGAATGTGCGAGGGCTCGGGGCGGTACATAAACGACATCGAACCATGCCCACCTCTTTAGGAGGAGGGCACACATTGTCTTCCTCCAAGAATCGCACCTTATGGATTTGAAGGCCTTGAAGACCCGTAAAAAATGGAGGGGCCACATATTCACTACTAACTATTCGGCCTTTGCACGAGGGTCGACCATATGGATTCGTCATGGGGTTCCATTTACAGAACTGGATCGCCGCACTGATGACCAGGGTATATACATATTACTGAAGGGTACCCTAGATGGACTACCTGTGGTTCTGGGAAGTATCTATGCCCCAAACTTTGATCAGGATACATTTTTTCATAACTTGAGTAGGGCCCTGACTGGGTGGGACACTATTCCCTGGATTCTGGGTGTCGACTGTAAAGCTGTCCTCGATGTGGACTTAGACAGATCCCATCCCCCATTACATAGTGCTGGCGCCCGCAAACAAGCTGACCTCCTGAATACATGGCTGAATGGCTGGGGACTGAATGATGTATGGCGTCTACTGCACCCTACACATAGGGAATATTCCTTTTACTCACCAGTCCACCAGCTTCACACCAGAATTGATAGGTTCATATGCTCTCACACCATTGCCACACAAATACACCAGTCCACCTACTTAGCTAAAACCTTCTCCGATCATAACCCCTTGGAGCTTACACTCACATGGGGAGAGTCCCCACCCCAGTCCCTACTTGGAAGCTGTGGCCCCAACTCCTGGAGGATGCCCCGTTCCGCGCCACTATATCTACAACCATTACCAATTACTTATCAGAAAATTGGAATACAGCCTCCTCCAACCTCATAGATTGGGATGCGCTCAAGGTGGTGGTGCGGGGTTCTGCAATCGGGTCCGTAGTGGGGGCTAGACAAGAGGTACATAAAAGCCTTATTAGTATAGAAACCCTAATGACTGACTTGGAGCAAGCAGCGGTGACTGATCCAGACAAACGGGAATCCCTGCGAGACGCTCGCATTAGACATGCTGAGACTTATTGACCATCGGGCATTCACGCAGCGGAAGCACACTGAGGCCGACAATTCTGGTACGCTACTGGCCCAGATACTGCGGGATAGCCCGGAACCGTCCATCATCACTTGCATACAAACACCAAATAAGGGTTTAGTATGTACGCAACTTGAGATAAACGAGGCCTTCTGTACTTACCTTAGCAATATATATGCCGCACCAGCGTACACCAATGACATGCTAGTAGACGACTTCTTAAATGGACTGACATTCCCCTGTATCACAGCAGATGCATGGAAAGATCTCTCAGGACCCATCACCCAGCACGAAATACGAGCCGCAATCAAAGGCTTAAACCGCAACAAGGCCCCCGGCCTAGATGGCCTGCCCATCGAATTCTTTGAAACTTACTCAGACATCCTAGTCCCCAAGCTGGAGGAACTATATAAGACGGCCTTGGACTCCGGTCACTTACCACACTCCACCATGCAAGCCTTAGTCGTCTCACTCCCCAAACCAGGACGTGATAGCACTGACTTATCTAGCTATCGACCCTTGTCCTTATTAGCGACCGAATACAAAATCCTAAGCAAGGCTCAAGCTAATCGAATACTGCCTATCCTAAATACCCTTATACATAGAGACCAATGCGGGTTTCTTCCTACACGCAGCACTTCCCTAAACACTAGACGATTACATCATATCATGGTGGCTACCCCATAACATGGGGATACATGTTCGCGGCCCTGCAACGTTTTGGCCTCCCCTCAGATTACCTTCAGTGGGTACGTCTGCTCTACATTAATCCCACCGTCAGAGCACGCACTGGGAGCCATATCTCACGCGAATATACTATTCACAGGGGCACGCGACAGGGGTGCCCTCTTTCCCCCTTACTGTTTGTTTTAGCATTGGAGCCACTAGCGATAGCCCTGAGACAGTCGACCGAACATCTGGGGATACCGATAGATGGCACCGCACACTTAATCTCAATATATGCGGATGACATCCTCATTTACTTACGCGACCTGACAGCCGGGGCGGAACCCCTTCCCAACATTTTCTCCACCTTCGAATGTATATCTGGCTTGGCCATTAATGAGGGGAAATCTAACGCCTTCTATCTCCAGGATGGACCCCGCCCAGATGTGCTTCGATTCGGTACCTACAAGTTGCCTGTAGGACATAATACATTCAAATACGTGGGAATTCAAGTATATAGGGCACAGGCGGATCAACTGGATGGTAACCTATTGAAAGCCATCACTGCTATACGCTCGAGCGTATCTTTCTGGACATCCCTACCATTATCAGTAATGGGGTGGATTGCCATCTCCAAGATGGTGATGCTCCCCCGCCTTTTATATTTCTTTGTAAATCTACCCCTGATGGTTCCACAATTCACCTTTCGCACCCTGGACACACTCCTCCTGGAGCTCATCTGGGGGAAGGGCCGACGTAGGGTTAGCCTCAAGAAGCTACAATTAGAGCCCCACAAGGGTGGACTGGAGGTTCCCGATTTCAGGGCATACTATTATGCATGTCAGCTCCAGTGGCTGTCCTACTGGACAGCAGGCAGGAACCTGCAGGAAATAGGCTACAAAACCCACGACTTAGAACGCGGAACCCTACACAATTTACTGCTCCCAAAAATAAAAATTTCTCCGGATGGACCTCCATTACTAAAAACTGCGCTTCATTGTTGGAAGAAGGCCCTACTCTACACCTCAGGTGTGATCCCATACACAAGGAATATCCCATTATTAGGTATACCAATCCCCGGGGGCAAGCTCACGAAGACCAGACTACATGACTGGGTGGAAGCTGGCGTGGAGGAGGTTGGGTCACTATTTGGTGATGGCACCCTATTAGACCATGACACTTTTGTGCGGGTTACCGGCGCACCAGATCGCCTTTATTTGCTACACGCAACGATTGTTCACTACATTAGGGTGACATGGGCGCCCCAACGCAACGAACCTTCACAGCATGAACTAGTACATTTACTTTATTACATGGGGAAGGCCGGTCATCTAGTTAAATGGTTATACACAGGCATTCGAGCACAAGCTTCTATTGCACTCACGGACCTCCGCACGAAATGGGCAGGGGCTATTGACACGGAACTAACCGATAAAGCCTGTGCGAGCATCCTAGAACATCCCAAACGGGTTTCCCGTAATGCTAAACTCAAATTTATACAAACTATGGTCCTACACAGATCCTACTTAACCCCAAAGAGAATACAGCGCATGTTCCCAGAAGCCCAACACTGCTGCCTATGATGCAAGGTGGAGGAGGCGGGCTTCATCCATATGCTGTGGGCTTGCCCTCACCTCGGTGATTATTGGGGTAAGATCCGGAATACACTTGGGGAGGTTACGCACCTCACAATTCAAGACAACATTTTGGAGTGTCTGCTGGGCCTCCGCAAGCGTACCAGTGCACTGAAGGTCCAATTGCGCTTCTTAGACCTTGCCCTTATATTGGCCATAAGAGCGATTACTATGAGATGGAAATCCCCTAGGTGCCCTCCGCTACCCACGTGGCAAGAAGACGTGATCCGGTGGGGCAGTGCCGAAAGTGCGGCACTTAGACGTGAGGAAGCGCGTGGACTACGGAAACACCCCATTTCTATGGCGTGGGACCTCATGTTAGAAGATTTTAAACAGATAGATCTCCTACCTACACACATCAATCCTACCCCATAACCTACCCAGTTATAAATAGAAGCACACGAGCCGAAGACCCCGAACAGGCTCTATCTGCAATCCAACCGCATACCAGCAGCAACTGATAGAAAATGATATCTTTCTAGGCGTAATAGGCCGACACTCACACAAGAAACTGCAGACCAGGAAGGAGGGTGGAGGGAGGGAGGGAGGGGGTTTACGTTAACGGAATAGTTCAGATTATAGAATGCAATCACCTTCAGTGACCTTATTACATCTTACATGCTTACATTAATTGTCTCTTAATAGTACTGACTGTATTATGATATATTGTTATGTGCATCTTGACTTTTAGTCTGTACAAAGCCGATATTTGTATACGATTGAAAAACAAAAAACGAAAACACCATATGTATTCGATAAGACACACTGCAATCACCCTATGGTATTCAATAAAGTTTGTTATAAAAAAAAGAACATCTAGAGGCAAAAGTTAGATTTGGAATACAGGGCGAACTAACGGAACCTTTCAACATAAGGAGAGGGGTTCGACAGGGTTGTGTATTGGGGCCCCTCCTTTTTTCATTATATATAAATAACATAAAAGAAACACTTCAAGCGGTGGGTGCTGATACCCCCAGGATTGGTAGGCGGCAGGTCCAAATACTTTTGTATGCCGATGATGCAGCTGTATTAGCACGTACCCCAAAACATCTGCAACTTTTAATACATTCTTTTACAGATTTTATGGATGATCGGAGCATGAAAATTAATATTGGTAAAACTTTTACAATGATTTGTGGTTGTGCAGGAGGAAAACAACATACTTTTTATATTAAAGGGAGTAAACGACAAAGCACTAACACCTTTAACTATTTGAGGATCCAGTTTTCATCAAAATTAGATTGGCAGCGCCATAGGGAGATCTGTGTCTCCAACATGATTAGAAATAATGAAGGGTTGATGAGGTTTGCTGCTAAATTAGGTAATAAACCTATTGCCCAGATGCTCATCCTCTATAACGCTAAAACAATTTTTTATCCGCAGCGTATGGTGCAGGTATCTTGGCCACAGGGGACAAGAGTGTTCTACAGATAACAGAAAACACCTTTTTAAGGAGATTACTGTCAGTACCCCACTCCACCTCGGCATTTATCGTGCACTGGGTGTTGGGAGTTGAATTCCTTTCTGATATCCTTGAAACTAAACCCCTATTATTGTGGCAATCTGCTTACTGAGTTAATCCTTAAGGACTGTATAAGCTTAGATATGATGAATATAATCCCATGGTTAAGTAACAGTAAACAGACCTTGCTGGGACTGGACCAGGCAGAGGGGGATCTGTGGTCTCATCCAGAGGATATCTTGAGGTATTCTAGAGAAGAAATAAGAGAGCATGTGATGGAAGTCTGCCATAGGCTGAGGAAACAAGCAGATCTCCCCAAGGTTACAGTAGGGCGGTACAGAGTATGGAACGAGGAGTTAGGATGCAAATTGTACCTTACGATAGTTAATAATGCACAGCACAGGTATTTCTTAACCCATTTCCATCTTCTTATTTTCCATCATTTGACTGCTTTTCCAAAAAACGAGAGCTGGGGCACAATTACTTGGAAATGTCCCTGTGATAACTGATAAGATCAGTCCACTCAGCATACAGCACTTTTTTGTAAATTTTATTTGACCCCCAGGAAATTTCTTCTTAAACCACTATTTTTACAAAAAAGAATTATTTATCACCAGGCAGCTTTTACATTTTTGTATGAATTAGGGGAAGCTAGAGTATGCTACAGGGTCACCCTTTTCCTCTTGAAAGTAATCCATATAAAAGCTTTTTTAGATGATTCAGTAAACCGGAAAATTTGATAAGGGTTAATGTACTAATCTTAGCTCGTTGATCTGTTTATTGGTGACTCTATTGGGGTTTCATGGTTATATGTAGACAATGGTCATCAGAATTGCATTTTATTTTAATTTTAATTGCAGATATAAATCGATCTGGTGTATTTATGCATGACGTTTGCACATAATTTTATCGTTTTGACGATTTATGTTTTATATTAACTGCCTTGGCATCGTGTGAATTTTGGTTTTAAGAGATCGATGCTTTAATCATATTGTAATCATTTATTGTAATATTTTGTGTTTTTATGGCTCAGTGAATTTGTGCCGAATAAAGCTTGATGATGATGATGATGGTATTGGGTTGATGTTTTCATGCTCACATTTGCCCATTATTTCCTCTGCTGTAGTCTCAAGCTTAGCTAATGTACGATCTGAACATTTTATTCGTTTGTAATCAACAGTGTACAGACTGTCAACATTATATGGTGCCTGTGGGTGCCTAGGCAAGACTAGATTAAACTCCATGACTTGAGGAAGGTGGTCGTTTTCTGCAGTAATTGATTGCAAGTTTGTCTCGTAGTAGATAGCATTTGGTGGATTATCGTCTACAGTTCTTCTATTTAACACCCTCATTCCTACATATTCAAGTTCATTTACAAAATATTTGCTCATTTTGTCTCTGCAGATGTTGTTCCATTTCTGTTGGGAAGAACTTCCCAGTATAGATTTTGAGCTATCAGAAGGTCCAGTTAAAAGAATACTCGGCATTGGATTACAATGTATAAGATCTTGACAAGTGTTATTAGTTCCTTCATGAGATCTCTTCTGTGACCGTATCTGGATGTATACAGACATTAATCAACAGTTTGGATGACTACCCTTGTTTATTCCGATTCTTTAGCTTCAGGCCTTGTATCCCATGATCAATCTCTGACTGAACTTCAACTTCGATTTGTACACTGTGAGATCTCCTTTTGGTCTTCCGTACTTATGTTGTTTAATTGCAGGAAAGTTGTAATGGACCTAACCTATAATAGGTAGAGGAGGCATTGCCCAGGTTTCCTGCAGAACCACAATGTCATAATTCTTCCACATCAGTGGTGGGCTCCCATCCGCGAGTTTAGATTTTTGCCACTGCGCTATACCATGAGCAGAGTTTTACCTACGTTTTTCAATGTGTAGGGCTTGATCATGCAGTTCTTGGAGTTGAAGGTTTTTGCAGGACCAGTCGGAGCCCCAATAATCCTGTGCTCCCTTGAGTTCTGCTGGGTAAGAGGGTATTAGGGTGATGCTTTGTTTTCTTCTCTTTTGGGTGATTTGCCAACTGCTCCTTTAAGTATTGAATAAACCCAATATTGATGCCTCACTGTAGATTTTGTTGTAGAATTTTCCAGTAAGTAAGGATAATGGGGCTGAATATGAGGGGAGATGGTAATTCCCCATGTGAGAAGTTGGCCTGGTACATGCTGTTCACTAATTAAAGTGGACACCTTGCACCAGAACAATTCGACTCTTATGGTAGATAGGTTTAAGACAACCTTTATAGAAAGCTATCCTAGTGGTAGCTGTGGAGAGCAGCCTTCAGGCTAAGTCTTGAAGGAATGTAAAGCAGCTTGTTTTACCACACAATCTCTTGAATCACCAAATGAAAAGACACCACACAGGTATATATATAAAATATATATGTATTTATTAATAAACAACTCTCTACTAATCTCTTTATGAGATTAGAAGTCAAGGACATATGCACAAATCAAATGTTATCAAAATAAGTTTAGCACAATCGAATATCACAATCTTAGTTTGGCTAGACCTAGGTCTAGGGCATCTAGAATCGAGGGACCCCCAAGAACCACCCCAGGTAGTTGTAGGAGACCCACAGGGGACGGACGCGGTGTCCTGGCACCAGTGCGAGTCCTGTACGAGTCTATGCGAACAGACGCAATTGAGATTTCAATGTTAAAGGTCCCTTGCGTGTTCGAGGCGAACACACCGATCGGTCCTTGTACGAGTCGAAGGACGCGGTTACAGATAGAGTTGCAAGGGAGTTGGACGCGGTGTGTCTAACACAGACGCGAACCATGTACGAGTCAGCGCGATAGTCGCACTTGGAAAGTAAGAGTTTTAGGGCACTTCTAGGGTAGCTACAAGCAAGTCACTTACAGGGTAAGTAGTTCTAGGGCCCACACCCACAGGAGCACCGTAGTGCTGAAGTTACCTCACCCAGGGGAGCCGGGTGCATAGGTGTTCTTTGGTGTCAGGTCACGGCGTCGTTTTCAATGGGAGCCAGTGAAGACTTGCTGCTTGCGGCGACAGGAGAAGTGTCCGGCGGAATCCAAGCCTGGATTCAGAAGATGGAAGACCTGAAAGCAGAGGGGACAGTGTTCAAAGTCACTTGGCAGTGACTCGGGGCAAGGAAGATGGATGCCCACCGTCGTCGCAAGATTCAGGTCGTTCACGGGTGCCTTGACTCTTCAGCCACGAGGTCCAGGAGGCGTCGACGACAACCAGGAGCTGGATTCGGCGTGTCCCACAATGTCTGCAGCTTACTGCGGTGTCGGCGACTCGATTGGAGCCAACAAGCCTTGGTAACAGCAAGTCTCGGGGAAAGTGTAAAAAGTCAATGGCGCAGACCAGCAAGGTCTGAGGGACTCACCCAGCGAGGGTAAGTCAGGGCAGGCCTGGAGCAACCAGAGGAGCCCTTTGGTTTCTTTAGAAAGTCTTCTGGGAACCCACAAGCCGGCTGGCAAGGGATCGCAAAGACGCCTCGGGAGGATTCGCTCAACAGGGGCCCACGGTCACTCGGGACGTGGTAGGCCTCTGATCTTCGGAGAGATTCCTGCTGGAGGCTAGGACCACACGTGGTCCAAAGCACAAGTTCGTAGAACGTTGTGAAGGGGTTGCACTTGACAATAGTGCACGGTACCCAGGGGTCGCGGTTCCTCGTGACTCTTGGGGTCCACTGGCCTCAGCTTCGCTGGGGACTCACGATGGCCTTTGAGAAGTCAGGAAATCCACTTCTTGGGCTGCAGGGACTTCGGACTCCGGCGGGAGCGGCGTAGTTTGTGACCGTCGTTTGTAGTTTTTGGTGCCTGCCAAGCAGGGGAGTCACTCCTTGACTCCAAGGGAGATTCTTCAGTCTTCCGAAGGTAGTGGAACGTCGAAGGTCCGGGATTCTTCTTGTAGAGCGTCGTCCAGGGGTATCTAGTTTGCAATGCACAGGTTCCCCCTCTTATACTAAAAGAAAGGGAGGGACTAGCTCTATGACCCTACCTATGGGAGGGTCAGGGGAGTGGGTGGCTACACCCACTTCCCTTTGTCCAGTTTCGCGCCAGAGCAGGGGCAGGTAGCCCCTGAGCCGGTTTGAACTGGGGTATGCACAGAGGAGCCTTCTGCTCTCCCAGTGCAGGACTTCCAAGCACTCTAAGAGTGCACCCACCCAGCCCCAATACACTAAACCCTGTCTGGGAGGTGGTCACACCCCCTTGGGACAGGATATCTATTGTTGGGCTTCCTCCACTGCGAGTGTTGGTCATCAGCAGGAGGGCAGCCCAGTGTCTGTGACTGGTGGCATCCATTTTGTGATGCCAGGGCTCTGCAGGATTCTACCGCGTTTCCACAGTAGGTACATGTCTATCCCTCTAGAAGGGTGGAATGCTACCCCCGCCGCCAGGACTGGCGGGGGGTAGTATTCCAAGATGTTTGACACCAAACACGACATGTTTTGATGCAGCCATTCCAAAGTTAGCATTTTACCGCGAGGATATAATGCACTTAAGAGTATATGGTTTAACCGCATCCACAAACAGCACCAGAGAATGGACTCTGAGAGCTGCAGAGGGGCCCTGCTCAGGCAGAGGCACCCCCTCACATAGAAGCCAAGCACCCTGCCCTCAGGATTGATAGGGCCTGCCTTAGGGGTGACTGATAGGTTTATATGTGTGTGTAGGAGAGATATAGGGAACCTATATCTCAGTGAGGAGTGCTAGCACCACCTCACCCAGGCTGCAGTAGCAGGCCTGTGGTGTCAGATTTAGTCTGCTTCCCAGGGGTGGCATAATACATGCTGCAGCCCCTGGTAGGCCTGTGAAGTACCTATGCCCTTAGTACCTAAGGTACCATATACTAGGGACTCATAAGGTACCACAGTATCCAATCACTAGTGCACCTAGAGTGCACTCCAAGTCGTTTTGAGAGCACAGAGAGGCTGGGGCCCTGATTAGCAGGGACCCAGCCAGACTATAGCCAGAAACCAGTGTAAACATCAGAAAAAAAGTGGGGGCAACATAAGAGGCAGATCCTACTCTCCTACACAACCCCCCCAAACGCAGGGACACTAAACTAACCTTGACCAGTTGAGTCTTCGTGTTCCTAAGTGGAAATACCTTGAGAGTCCATCTGCATTGGCATGTTGGGTCCCAGGTCTATGTTCCACTGTATAGTCCATCCCCTGTAGGGAAATGGACCACCTCAAAAGTTTTGGGTTTTCACCTTTCATCTGTTTAAGCCATAGGAGGGGCTTGTGGTCAGTCTGAACTATGAAGTGAGTGCCAAACAAGTATGGCCTCAGCTTCTTCAGGGCCCACACCACAGCAAAGGCCTCCCTCTCTATAGCTGACCAACGTTTCTCTCTAGGGGTCAGCCTTCTGCTAATAAAAGCTACTGGCTGGTCTTGACCTTCATCATTCAGTTGAGACAGTACAGCTCCCACACCCAGCTCAGAAGCATCTGTTTGGACAATGAACTTTTTGGTGTAGTCTGGACTCTGTAAGATGGGGGCAGTGCACATGGCCTGCTTTAGGTCTTCAAATGCCTTCTGACAGCTAGCTGTCCACTGAACCTTTTTTGGCATTTTCTTTGAGGTCAGATCATTCAAGGGGGTCACTATAGATCCATATCCCTTGACAAACCTCCTATAGTACCCAGTCAGGCCTAAGAAGGCTCTCACCTGTGTCTGGGTGGTTGGAGCAACCCATTCCATTATGGTTTGGATTTTGCTCTGTAAAGGCTGAACCTGGCCTCCACCTACAAGGTGGCCCAGGTACACAACCTGACTCTGCCCTATCTGGCACTTAGTGGCCTTGATAGTGAGGCCTGCTTTCTGCAGAGCCTCCAAAACATTTCTGAGGTGGACCAGGTGATCCTGCCAGGAGGAACTAAAGACAGCAATATCATCTAGATAAGCTGAGCAATAAGTTTCCATCCCTGCCAGAACTTTATTCACCAACCTCTGAAAAGTGGCAGGTGCATTTTTCAATCCAAAGGGCATCACCACAAAGTGGTAGTGCCCACTAGGGGTCGAAAATGCTGTTTTGGCTTTTGCATCATCAGCTAATCTGATCTGCCAGTAGCCAGCTGTTAGGTCAAATGTACTTAGATACTTGGCTGAGGCCAAAGTATCAATCAGCTCATCTGCCCTTGGTATGGGATAGGCATCAGTCCTAGTGACTGCATTGAGGCCTCTGTAGTCTACACAAAACCTCATTTCTTTCTTACCACCCTGGGTATGAGGCTTGGGTACCAGGACTACTGGGCTAGCCCAAGGGCTATCTGAAGGCTCAATTACACCTAGCTCCAACATTTTCTGGACTTCAGTCCTGATACAGTCCCTGACATGGTCAGGTTGCCTGTAGATTTTACTCTTGACAGGCAGACTGTCTCCAGTGTCCACCTCATGGGTGCACCAGGTAGTCTGACTAGGGGTCAGGCTAAACATATGTCTATACTGTTGCAGAACTTGTCTGCACTCAGTTTGCTGATGGTCAGTGAGGCTGCTTGCCAAAGCAACACCATCTACTGACCCATCATCAGGGTTCTGAGAGAGCAGGTCAGGGAGAGGGTCACTCTCCTCCTCCTGGTCCTCATCAGTTGCCATGAGCAAGCCCATGTCAGCCCTGTCAACATATGGCTTTAATCTGTTGACATGGAGCACCCTCAGGGGGCTCCTGGGAGTTCCAAGATTCACCAGATAAGTGACTTCTCCCTTCTGTTCAACTATTGTATGGGGGCCACTCCACTTGTCCTGGAGGGCTGCTGGGCCCACAGGCTCCAACACCCACACTTTCTGTCCTGGCTGGTATACAGTCAGTACAGCCTTTTGGTCATGCCAAGCTTTTTGTAATTCTTGGCTGGCCTCCAGGTTTTTGGTTGCCTTTTTCATGTACTCAGCCATCCGGGAGCGGAGACCAAGTACATAGTCCATCACATCTTGTTTGGGGGGCTTGAGAGGTAACTCCCAGCCCTCTTTTACCAAACACAATGGACCTCTCACAGGATGCCCAAACAGAAGCTCAAATGGGCTGTAACCAACCCCCTTCTGTGGAACCTCTCTGTATGCAAACAACAGGCAGGGAAGAAGAAGGTCCCATTTCCGCCTAAGCTTCTCTGGGAGTCCTTTAATCATTCCCTTCAGGGTTTTGTTGAAGCGTTCAACTAACCCATTGCATTGTGGGTGATAGGGGGTGGTGAACTTATAAGTTACACCACACTCCTTCCACATTGCCTTCAAATATCCTGACATGAAGTTGGTACCTCTGTCAGAAATGACCTCCTTTGGGAAACCCACTCTGGAGAAAACTCCAATGAGGGCTCTTGCCACCACAGGGGCTGTGGTGGTCCTCAGAGGAATTGCTTCTGGGTACCTGGTGGCATGATCCACTACCACCAGGATAAACCTGTGCCCAGATGCAGTTTGAGGGTCAAGGGGACCAACAATGTCAATCCCTACCCTTTCAAAGGGTACCCCCACCACAGGTAGTGGTATCAGGGGGCCTTTGTTGTGCCACCTGCCTTACCACTGGCTTGGCATGTGACACAGGAGCGACAAAACTCCTTTGTGTCCTCTGACATATGTGGCCAATGAAAATGTGGAACAAGCCTGTCCCAGGTCTTGTTTTGGCCCAAGTGACCTGCCAAAGGGATATCATGTGCTAGGGTCAAGAGGAACCCCTAAACTTCTGAGGTATTACCATCCTCCTGGTGGCTCCAGGGGCTGGATCTCTACCCTCAGAATATAGGAGTCCCTCATCCCAATAAACTTTATGGGACCCACTAGCACTCCCAGCAGCCTCAGCAGCAGCCTGCTGTCTGAGGGGTTCAAGAGAGGGGCAGCACTGTTGCTCCTTACTCAGATCTTCCCTAGAAGGGCCCCCTGCCCCCAAGAACTCAACCTGATCAGGCTCAAGTCCCTCTGGGGCAGTTCCTTCTTCAGGATCTGCTTCACCTCCCTCTGGGGGTGAATCTGTGATCTGAGACAGAGGGGAAGGCACTGCCTTTACCCTACTGCTCCTCCTCTTGGGAAGCATCTGGTCCATTGTTCCAGGATCCAGAGCTGGTTCAGTGTTATGCATTCTTGCTTGTGACCTGGTCACAGCAAATACCTCTGCAGGGATGCCCAACATCTCAGCATGAGTCCATAACTCTACTTCAGACCAGGCTGAAGTCTCTAGATCATTGCCCAATAGACATTCGACAGGGAGGTCTGCACTGACTACAACCTTCTTGAGGCCAGTTACCCCTCCCCAGGAGAAATTCACAACTGCCAGACTATGGTTGGTCCTGACATTGCTTGCATTGGTCACCTGGTACATTTCGCCCAGGATGATCTGTCCAGGGTCCACAAGATCCTCTGCCACCATGGTGACACTAGCACCTGTGTCCCTAAATGCCAAAGCCTGTTTGCCATTTATTACAGGCTGCTGTTTGTATTTGCCCAGATTACTGGGGCTTACTAGGAAGGACATATCAAGGTCTCCATCACAAATCAGCATTGCCTGAGTGGGCACTCTGACTAGGTCAGAGTCCACTTCAGAACCCAGGGTCAACCCTACTACACCCTTATTCTGAGTACCACCTCCACCAGTAGCTGAGCTAGGGGGAACAGTTGCCTTAGGGGCAGGAGTGGTGGTGGTTTGGTCTTTGGACTTGTTACAATCAGAAGTCCAGTGCCCTTTCTGTTTACAGAATTTGCACCAGGGCTTCTTTTGGCCTTTTCCCTTGTTGGATTGTGACTCCCCACCAGATGCAGATTTTTGGGGCCCTTGTGAAGACTTCTGGTCTTTTGACTTATCCCCACCTTTCTCAGAGCCCTTAGGATCTTGCTTCTTGGTGTCACCCCCTTGGTTCTGGGGTTTCTGCCTTACCCTGGTTCTGACCCATTTGTCTGCCTTCTTTCCCAATTCTTGGGGAGAGGTCAGATCTGAGTCCACCAGGTATTGATGCAACAACTGGTTCTGGCAATTATTAAGGATCTGTTCTCTCATCATCAGATTATACAATCCCTTGAAATCAGTAACCCTACTGCCAACCAGCCAACCCTCCAGAGCCTTGGTTGCACAATCTACAAAGTCAGTCCAGTCCTGAGTCTGTGCCTTCTGGGTGTCTCTGAACTTCAACCTGTACTGCTCAGTGGTTAAGCCAAACCCATCTATCAGTGCACTCTTCAGGACTTCATAATCATCAGCATCCTCTTCTCTAACAGTGAGGAGCTTGTCTCTACCTTTGTCTGAAAAGGAGAGCCACAAGATTGCTGCCCACTGCTTTTGGGGGACCTGCTGTACTCTACAGGCCCTCTCCATAGCAGTTATCCACTTGTGGATATCATCCCCACTCTGGTAGGGAGGAACAACCTTGCTCAGGTTCCTATGGTCTGGAATATATTCTCTGCCTCTAGGGACACTGTTGCTGCCACCAAGGGGTTCTAACCCCTCTCTTCTAGAAGCTCTCTGGATCTCCAGGGCTTCTCTATCCAGTGCCAACTGCTTGGTTCTGAGGGCAACTCTTGCTTCCTCATACTGCAGCAGTTTGCACATTCTGTCAGAGGAGCTCTCTCTTATGGGAAAGTATGAGTTCCTCTGCTGGACAAATTCTCTGCCAGAGTGATAAGAGTGGTCAGATTCCCTGGAAGGGGACCTATGCCTCTCATCCACTCTGTCAGTTCTCTTAGGGAGAATTCCTCTGTCCTTTTCAGGCCCCTTGGAGCCTGGCCCTTCAATCACAGAGTCTTGGTCATTCTGATTTTCATCATCTGACCCAGACACTGTAATTGACCCACCCCCTGATTCAGACCCATTAGCTCCTAGAGCCAATCTAAGATCATCTGCTGTCAGCAGATCTATCAGGTGTAGTGTGGAGGGACTCTGTCCTAGCTTCAGGTGTCTTTCAACACACATGGCTCTCAAGTCAGAGAAAGCCATGTCCTTATACTGAGGCTGAGTGGATCCACTGGTTCCACCCTTTAAGGACATTCTAGTGTTGTGCAGTGTTGTACTACCTACACTAGTTTGTGGCCTACTGATACTAGCTTGAGCTGTAGAAAGGGTGTGCTATCCCTTGGCACACAGCTCTAAGTTCAGTAGAACTTATTGATACTAAGCTTGACTTTATATGTACCTTGAGTACCTATAGTGGTTTTCAGTTAGTAATTCAAATAGAGATTTTCTGGTAAAACAATAGCAAGCTGGAATCCCACACGCTGCCCACCAATGTGAGAAGTTGGCCTGGTATATGCTGTTCACTAATTAAAGTGGACACCTTGCACCAGAACAATTCGACTCTTATGGTAGATAGGTTTAAGACAACCTTTATAGAAAGCTATCCTAGTGGTAGCTGTGGAGAGCAGCCTTCAGGCTAAGTCTTGAAGGAATGTAAAGCAGCTTGTTTTACCACACAATCTCTTGAATCACCAAATGAAAAGACACCACACAGGTATATATATCAAATATATATGTATTTATTAATAAACAACTCTCTACTAATCTCTTTATGAGATTAGAAGTCAGGAACATATGTACAAATCAAATGTTATCAAAATAAGTTTAGCACAATCGAATATCACAATCTTAGTTTGGCTAGACCTAGGTCTAGGGCATCTAGAATCGAGGGACCCCCAAGAACCACCCCAGGTAGTTGTAGGAGACCCACAGGGGACGGACGCGGTGTCCTGGCACCGGTGCGAGTCCTGTACGAGTCTATGCGAACAGACGCGATTGAGATTTCAATGTTAAAGGTCCCTTGCGTGTTCGAGGCGAACACACCGATCGGTCCTTGTACGAGTCGAAGGACGCGGTTACAGATAGAGTTGCAAGGGAGTTGGACGCGGTGTGTCTAACACAGACGCGAACCATGTACGAGTCAGCGCGATAGTCGCACTTGGAAAGTAAGAGTTTTAGGGCACTTCTAGGGTAGCTACAAGCAAGTCACTTACAGGGTAAGTAGTTCTAGGGCCCACACCCACAGGAGCACCGTAGTGCTGAAGTTACCTCACCCAGGGGAGCCGGGTGCATAGGTGTTCTTTGGTGTCGGGTCGCGGCGTCGTTTTCAATGGGAGCCAGTGAAGACTTGCTGCTTGCGGCGACAGGAGAAGTGTCCGGAGGAATCCAAGCCTGGATTCAGAAGATGGAAGACCTGAAAGCAGAGGGGACAGTGTTCAAAGTCACTTGGCAGTGACTCGGGGCAAGGAAGATGGATGCCCACCGTCGTCGCAAGATTCAGGTCGTTCACGGGTGCCTTGACTCTTCAGCCACGAGGTCCAGGAGGCGTCGACGACGACCAGGAGCTGGATTCGGCGTGTCCCACGATGTCTGCAGCTTACTGCGGTGTCGGCGACTCGATTGGAGCCAACAAGCCTTGGTAACAGCAAGTCTCGGGGAAAGTGTAAAAAGTCAATGGCGCAGACCAGCAAGGTCTGAGGGACTCACCCAGCGAGGGTAAGTCAGGGCAGGCCTGGAGCAACCAGGGGAGCCCTTTGGTTTCTGTAGGAAAGCCTTCTGGGGACCCACAAGCCGGCTGGCAAGGGATCGCAAAGACGCCTCGGGAGGATTCGCTCAACAGGGGCCCACGGTCACTCGGGACGTGGTAGGCCTCTGATCTTCGGAGGGATTCCTGCTGGAGGCTAGGACCACACGTGGTCCAAAGCACAAGTTCGTAAAACGTTGTGAAAAGGTTGCACTCGACAATAGTGCACGGTACCCAGGGGTCGCGGTTCCTCGTCACTCTTGGGGTCCACTGGCCTCAGCTTCGCTGGGGACTCACGATGGCCTTTGAGAAGTCAGGAAATCTACTTCTTGGGCTGCAGGGACTTCGGACTCCGGCGGGAGCGGCGTAGTTTGCGACCGTCGTTTGTAGTTTTTGGTGCCTGCCAAGCAGGGGAGTCACTCCTTGACTCCAAGGGAGATTCTTCAGTCTTCCAAAGGTAGTGGAACGTCGAAGGTCCGGGATTCTTCTTGTAGAGCGTCGTCCAGGGGTATCTAGGGTGCAATGCACAGGTTCCCCCTCTTATACTAAAAGAAAGGGAGGGACTAGCTCTATGACCCTACCTATGGGAGGGTCAGGGGAGTGGGTGGCTACACCCACTTCCCTTTGTCCAGTTTCACGCCAGAGCAGGGGCAGGTAGCCCCTGAGCCGGTTTGAACTGGGGTATGCACAGAGGAGCCTTCTGCTCCCCCAGTGCAGGACTTCAAAGCACTCTAAGAGTGCACCCACCCAGCCCCAATACACTAAACCCTGTCTGGGAGGTGGTCACACCCCCTTGGGACAGGATATCTATTGTTGGGCTTCCTCCACTGCGAGTGTTGGTCATCAGCAGGAGGGCAGCCCAGTGTCTGTGACTGGTGGCATCCATTTTGTGATGCCAGGGCTCTGCAGGATTCTACCGCGTTTCCACAGTAGGTACATGTCTATCCCTCTAGAAGGGTGGAATGCTACCCCCGCCGCCAGGACTGGCGGGGGGGTAGTATTCCAAGATGTTTGACACCAAACACGACATGTTTTGATGCAGCCATTCCAAAGTTAGCATTTTACCGCGAGGATATAATGCACTTAAGAGTATATGGTTTAACCGCATCCACAAACAGCACCAGAGAATGGACTCTGAGAGCTGCAGAGGGGCCCTGCTCAGGCAGAGGCACCCCCTCACATAGAAGCCAAGCACCCTGCCCTCAGGATTGATAGGGCCTGCCTTAGGGGTGACTGATAGGTTTATATGTGTGTGTAGGAGAGATATAGGGAACCTATATCTCAGTGAGGAGTGCTAGCACCACCTCACCCAGGCTGCAGTAGCAGGCCTGTGGTGTCAGATTTAGTCTGCTTCCCAGGGGTGGCATAATACATGCTGCAGCCCCTGGTAGGCCTGTGAAGTACCTATGCCCTTGGTACCTAAGGTACCATATACTAGGGACTCATAAGGTACCACAGTATCCAATCACTAGTGCACCTAGAGTGCACTCCAAGTCGTTTAGAGAGAACAGAGAGGCTGGGGCCCTGATTAGCAGGGACCCAGCCAGACTATAGCCAGAAACCAGTGTAAACATCAGAAAAAAAGTGGGGGCAACATAAGAGGCAGATCCTACTCTCCTACACAACCCCCCCAAACGCAGGGACACTAAACTAACCTTGACCAGTTGAGTCTTCGTGTTCTAAGTGGAAATACCTTGAGAGTCCATCTGCATTGGCATGTTGGGTCCCAGGTCTATGTTCCACTGTATAGTCCATCCCCTGTAGGGAAATGGACCACCTCAAAAGTTTTGGGTTTTCACCTTTCATCTGTTTAAGCCATAGGAGGGGCTTGTGGTCAGTCTGAACTATGAAGTGAGTGCCAAACAAGTATGGCCTCAGCTTCTTCAGGGCCCACACCACAGCAAAGGCCTCCCTCTCTATAGCTGACCAACGTTTCTCTCTAGGGGTCAGCCTTCTGCTAATAAAAGCTACTGGCTGGTCTTGACCTTCATCATTCAGTTGAGACAGTACAGCTCCCACACCCAGCTCAGAAGCATCTGTTTGGACAATGAACTTTTTGGTGTAGTCTGGACTCTGTAAGATGGGGGCAGTGCACATGGCCTGCTTTAGGTCTTCAAATGCCTTCTGACAGCTAGCTGTCCACTGAACCTTTTTTGGCATTTTCTTTGAGGTCAGATCATTCAAGGGGGTCACTATAGATCCATATCCCTTGACAAACCTCCTATAGTACCCAGTCAGGCCTAAGAAGGCTCTCACCTGTGTCTGGGTGGTTGGAGCAACCCATTCCATTATGGTTTGGATTTTGCTCTGTAAAGGCTGAACCTGGCCTCCACCTACAAGGTGGCCCAGGTACACAACCTGACTCTGCCCTATCTGGCACTTAGTGGCCTTGATAGTGAGGCCTGCTTTCTGCAGAGCCTCCAAAACATTTCTGAGGTGGACCAGGTGATCCTGCCAGGAGGAACTAAAGACAGCAATATCATCTAGATAAGCTGAGCAATAAGTTTCCATCCCTGCCAGAACTTTATTCACCAACCTCTGAAAAGTGGCAGGTGCATTTTTCAATCCAAAGGGCATCACCACAAAGTGGTAGTGCCCACTAGGGGTCGAAAATGCTGTTTTGGCTTTTGCATCATCAGCTAATCTGATCTGCCAGTAGCCAGCTGTTAGGTCAAATGTACTTAGATACTTGGCTGAGGCCAAAGTATCAATCAGCTCATCTGCCCTTGGTATGGGATAGGCATCAGTCCTAGTGACTGCATTGAGGCCTCTGTAGTCTACACAAAACCTCATTTCTTTCTTACCACCCTGGGTATGAGGCTTGGGTACCAGGACTACTGGGCTAGCCCAAGGGCTATCTGAAGGCTCAATTACACCTAGCTCCAACATTTTCTGGACTTCAGTCCTGATACAGTCCCTGACATGGTCAGGTTGCCTGTAGATTTTACTCTTGACAGGCAGACTGTCTCCAGTGTCCACCTCATGGGTGCACCAGGTAGTCTGACTAGGGGTCAGGCTAAACATATGTCTATACTGTTGCAGAACTTGTCTGCACTCAGTTTGCTGATGGTCAGTGAGGCTGCTTGCCAAAGCAACACCATCTACTGACCCATCATCAGGGTTCTGAGAGAGCAGGTCAGGGAGAGGGTCACTCTCCTCCTCCTGGTCCTCATCAGTTGCCATGAGCAAGCCCATGTCAGCCCTGTCAACATATGGCTTTAATCTGTTGACATGGAGCACCCTCAGGGGGCTCCTGGGAGTTCCAAGATTCACCAGATAGGTGACTTCTCCCTTCTGTTCAACTATTGTATGGGGGCCACTCCACTTGTCCTGGAGGGCTGCTGGGGCCACAGGCTCCAACACCCACACTTTCTGTCCTGGCTGGTATACAGTCAGTACAGCCTTTTGGTCATGCCAAGCTTTTTGTAATTCTTGGCTGGCCTCCAGGTTTTTGGTTGCCTTTTTCATGTACTCAGCCATCCGGGAGCGGAGACCAAGTACATAGTCCATCACATCTTGTTTGGGGGCTTGAGAGGTAACTCCCAGCCCTCTTTTACCAAACACAATGGACCTCTCACAGGATGCCCAAACAGAAGCTCAAATGGGCTGTAACCAACCCCCTTCTGTGGAACCTCTCTGTATGCAAACAACAGGCAGGGAAGAAGAAGGTCCCATTTCCGCCTAAGCTTCTCTGGGAGTCCTTTAATCATTCCCTTCAGGGTTTTGTTGAAGCGTTCAACTAACCCATTGCATTGTGGGTGATAGGGGGTGGTGAACTTATAAGTTACACCACACTCCTTCCACATTGCCTTCAAATATCCTGACATGAAGTTGGTACCTCTGTCAGAAATGACCTCCTTTGGGAAACCCACTCTGGAGAAAACTCCAATGAGGGCTCTTGCCACCACAGGGGCTGTGGTGGTCCTCAGGGGAATTGCTTCTGGGTACCTGGTGGCATGATCCACTACCACCAGGATAAACCTGTGCCCAGATGCAGTTTGAGGGTCAAGGGGACCAACAATGTCAATCCCTACCCTTTCAAAGGGTACCCCCACCACAGGTAGTGGTATCAGGGGGCCTTTGTTGTGCCACCTGCCTTACCACTGGCTTGGCATGTGACACAGGAGCGACAAAACTCCTTTGTGTCCTCTGACATATGTGGCCAATGAAAATGTGGAACAAGCCTGTCCCAGGTCTTGTTTTGGCCCAAGTGACCTGCCAAAGGGATATCATGTGCTAGGGTCAAGAGGAACCCCCTAAACTTCTGAGGTATTACCATCCTCCTGGTGGCTCCAGGGGCTGGATCTCTACCCTCAGAATATAGGAGTCCCTCATCCCAATAAACTTTATGGGACCCACTAGCACTCCCAGCAGCCTCAGCAGCAGCCTGCTGTCTGAGGGGTTCAAGAGAGGGGCAGCACTGTTGCTCCTTACTCAGATCTTCCCTAGAAGGGCCCCCTGCCCCCAAGAACTCAACCTGATCAGGCTCAAGTCCCTCTGGGGCAGTTCCTTCTTCAGGATCTGCTTCACCTCCCTCTGGGGGTGAATCTGTGATCTGAGACAGAGGGGAAGGCACTGCCTTTACCCTACTGCTCCTCCTCTTGGGAAGCATCTGGTCCATTGTTCCAGGATCCAGAGCTGGTTCAGTGTTATGCATTCTTGCTTGTGACCTGGTCACAGCAAATACCTCTGCAGGGATGCCCAACATCTCAGCATGAGTCCATAACTCTACTTCAGACCAGGCTGAAGTCTCTAGATCATTGCCCAATAGACATTCGACAGGGAGGTCTGCACTGACTACAACCTTCTTGAGGCCAGTTACCCCTCCCCAGGAGAAATTCACAACTGCCAGACTATGGTTGGTCCTGACATTGCTTGCATTGGTCACCTGGTACATTTCGCCCAGGATGATCTGTCCAGGGTCCACAAGATCCTCTGCCACCATGGTGACACTAGCACCTGTGTCCCTAAATGCCAAAGCCTGTTTGCCATTTATTACAGGCTGCTGTTTGTATTTGCCCAGATTACTGGGGCTTACTAGGAAGGACATATCAAGGTCTCCATCACAAATCAGCATTGCCTGAGTGGGCACTCTGACTAGGTCAGAGTCCACTTCAGAACCCAGGGTCAACCCTACTACACCCTTATTCTGAGTACCACCTCCACCAGTAGCTGAGCTAGGGGGAACAGTTGCCTTAGGGGCAGGAGTGGTGGTGGTTTGGTCTTTGGACTTGTTACAATCAGAAGTCCAGTGCCCTTTCTGTTTACAGAATTTGCACCAGGGCTTCTTTTGGCCTTTTCCCTTGTTGGATTGTGACTCCCCACCAGATGCAGATTTTTGGGGCCCTTGTGAAGACTTCTGGTCTTTTGACTTATCCCCACCTTTCTCAGAGCCCTTAGGATCTTGCTTCTTGGTGTCACCCCCTTGGTTCTGGGGTTTCTGCCTTACCCTGGTTCTGACCCATTTGTCTGCCTTCTTTCCCAATTCTTGGGGAGAGGTCAGATCTGAGTCCACCAGGTATTGATGCAACAACTGGTTCTGGCAATTATTAAGGATCTGTTCTCTCATCATCAGATTATACAATCCCTTGAAATCAGTAACCCTACTGCCAACCAGCCAACCCTCCAGAGCCTTGGTTGCACAATCTACAAAGTCAGTCCAGTCCTGAGTCTGTGCCTTCTGGGTGTCTCTGAACTTCAACCTGTACTGCTCAGTGGTTAAGCCAAACCCATCTATCAGTGCACTCTTCAGGACTTCATAATCATCAGCATCCTCTTCTCTAACAGTGAGGAGCTTGTCTCTACCTTTGTCTGAAAAGGAGAGCCACAAGATTGCTGCCCACTGCTTTTGGGGGACCTGCTGTACTCTACAGGCCCTCTCCATAGCAGTTATCCACTTGTGGATATCATCCCCACTCTGGTAGGGAGGAACAACCTTGCTCAGGTTCCTATGGTCTGGAATATATTCTCTGCCTCTAGGGACACTGTTGCTGCCACCAAGGGGTTCTAACCCCTCTCTTCTAGAAGCTCTCTGGATCTCCAGGGCTTCTCTATCCAGTGCCAACTGCTTGGTTCTGAGGGCAACTCTTGCTTCCTCATACTGCAGCAGTTTGCACATTCTGTCAGAGGAGCTCTCTCTTATGGGAAAGTATGAGGGGCATATTAGCAAGACCCACGTTAAAATTATCGCCGTTTTAGTGGCAGGAAACTGCCGCTAAAACGGCGATAATGGGCTTGCTAATATGCGTTATGGAATTCAATAGAAGCCCAGGTTAGATGTCCTGCACATCTAACCTGGGCTTCTATTGAATTCTATAACGCATATTAGCAAGTCCATTATCGCCGTTTTAGCGGCAGTTTCCTGCCGCTAAAACGGCGATAATTTTAACGTGGGTCTTGCTAATATGCCCCTGAGTTCCTCTGCTGGACAAATTCTCTGCCAGAGTGATAAGAGTGGTCAGATTCCCTGGAAGGGGACCTATGCCTCTCATCCACTCTGTCAGTTCTCTTAGGGAGAATTCCTCTGTCCTTTTCAGGCCCCTTTGAGCCTGGCCCTTCAATCACAGAGTCTTGGTCATTCTGATTTTCATCATCTGACCCAGACACTGTAATTGACCCACCCCCTGATTCAGACCCATTAGCTCCTAGAGCCAATCTAAGATCATCTGCTGTCAGCAGATCTATCAGGTGTAGTGTGGAGGGACTCTGTCCTAGCTTCAGGTGTCTTTCAACACACATGGCTCTCAAGTCAGAGAAAGCCATGTCCTTATACTGAGGCTGAGTGGATCCACTGGTTCCACCCTTTAAGGACATTCTAGTGTTGTGCAGTGTTGTACTACCTACACTAGTTTGTGGCCTACTGATACTAGCTTGAGCTGTAGAAAGGGTGTGCTATCCCTTGGCACACAGCTCTAAGTTCAGTAGAACTTATTGATACTAAGCTTGACTTTATATGTACCTTGAGTACCTATAGTGGTTTTCAGTTAGTAATTCAAATAGAGATTTTCTGGTAAAACAATAGCAAGCTGGAATCCCACACGCTGCCCACCAAGGTGAGAAGTTGGCCTGGTATATGCTATTCACTAATTAAAGTGGACACCTTGCACCAGAACAATTCGACTCTTATGGTAGATAGGTTTAAGACAACCTTTATAGAAAGCTATCCTAGTGGTAGCTGTGGAGAGCAGCCTTCAGGCTAAGTCTTGAAGGAATGTAAAGCAGCTTGTTTTACCACACAATCTCTTGAATCACCAAATGAAAAGACACCACACAGGTATATATATCAAATATATATGTATTTATTAATAAACAACTCTCTACTAATCTCTTTATGAGATTAGAAGTCAAGGACATATGCACAAATCAAATGTTATCAAAATAAGTTTTACAAAAGGGGATGACGGACGGAACGTTTGAGCCAATCAAACACTCACCCCCAGTCAACTGATCTGGGTTTAATCCATCATCATTCTTTAGCTCACTCCACCACCCCAGTTCAGACATGGCCATATGCAAATCAGTCTGACCCTGTGCCTCATGGGAACAGTCCAGCCCGAACTGCCAAGCCATGTCTTCCCTGGACCGGAAACAAGCATCCTAGGACCGGTTTCTGGCATTCCAGCCGTCATCAGCCAGGCTTGCTTGAATCCAGTGGCAAAGTGAGCAAGGGACCCACGTCTGGGCATACCCCCGCCAACTTAGGGCGAACAAGCGATACAAAAGGGGATGATGGACGGAACGTTTGAGCCAATCAAACACTCACCCCCAGTCAACTGATCTGGGTTTAATCCATCATCATTCTTTAGCTCACTCCACCACCCCAGTTCAGACATGGCCATATGCAAATCAGTCTGACCCTGTGCCTCATGGGAACAGTCCAGCCCGAACTGCCAAGCCATATCTTCCCTGGACCGGAAACAAGCATCCTAGGACCGGTTTCTGGCATTCCAGCCGTCATCAGCCAGGCTTGCTTGAATCCAGTGGCAAAGTGAGCAAGGGACCCACGTCTGGGCATACCCCGCCAACTTAGGGCGAACAAGCGATACAAAAGGGGATGATGGACGGAACGTTTGAGCCAATCAAACACTCACCCCCAGTCAACTGATCTGGGTTTAATCCATCATCATTCTTTAGCTCACTCCACCACCCCAGTTCAGACATGGCCATATGCAAATCAGTCTGACCCTGTGCCTCATGGGAACAGTCCAGCCCGAACTGCCAAGCCATGTCTTCCCTGGACCGGAAACAAGCATCCTAGGACCGGTTTCTGGCATTCCAGCCGTCATCAGCCAGGCTTGCTTGAATCCAGTGGCAAAGTGAGCAAGGGACCCACGTCTGGGCATACCCCGCCAACTTAGGGCGAACAAGCGATACAAAGGGGATGATGGACGGAACGTTTGAGCCAATCAAACACTCACCCCCAGTCAACTGATCTGGGTTTAATCCATCATCATTCTTTAGCTCACTCCACCACCCCAGTTCAGACATGGCCATATGCAAATCAGTCTGACCCTGTGCCTCATGGGAACAGTCCAGCCCGAACTGCCAAGCCATGTCTTCGCTGGACCGGAAACAAGCATCCTAGGACCGGTTTCTGGCATTCCAGCCGTCATCAGCCAGGCTTGCTTGAATCCAGTGGCAAAGTGAGCAAGGGACCCACGTCTGGGCATACCCCGCCAGCTTAGGGCGAACAAGCGATACAAAGGGGATGATGGACGGAGCGTTTGAGCCAATCAAACACTCACCCCCAGTCAACTGATCTGGGTTTAATCCATCATCATTCTTTAGCTCACTCCACCACCCCAGTTCAGACATGGCCATATGCAAATCAGTCTGACCCTGTGCCTCATGGGAACAGTCCAGCCCGAACTGCCAAGCCATGTCTTTCCTGGACCGGAAACAAGCATCCTAGGACCGGTTTCTGGCATTCCAGCCGTCATCAGCCAGGCTTGCTTGAATCCAGTGGCAAAGTGAGCAAGGGACCCACTGGATTCAAGCAAGCCTGGCTGATGACGGCTGGAATGCCAGAAACCGGTCCTAGGATGCTTGTTTCCGGTCCAGGGAAGACATGGCTTGGCAGTTCGGGCTGGACTGTTCCCATGAGGCACAGGGTCAGACTGATTTGCATATGGCCATGTCTGAACTGGGGTGGTGGAGTGAGCTAAAGAATGATGATGGATTAAACCCAGATCAGTTGACTGGGGGTGAGTGTTTGATTGGCTCAAACGTTCCGTCCATCATCCCCTTTGTATCGCTTTGTTCGCCCTAAGTTGGCGGGGGTATGCCCAGACGTGGGTCCCTTGCTCACTTTACCACTGGATTCAAGCAAGCCTGGCTGATGACGGCTGGAATGCCAGAAACCGGTCCTAGGATGCTTGTTTCCGGTCCAGGGAAGACATGGCTTGGCAGTTCGGGCTGGACTGTTCCCATGAGGCACAGGGTCAGACTGATTTGTATATGGCCATGTCTGAACTGGGGTGGTGGAGTGAGCTAAAGAATGATGATGGATTAAACCCAGATCAGTTGACTGGGGGTGAGTGTTTGATTGGCTCAAACGTTCCGTCCATCATCCCCTTTTGTATCGCTTTGTTCGCCCTAAGTTGGCGGGGTATGCCCAGACGTGGGTCCCTTGCTCACTTTGCCACTGGATTCAAGTAAGCCTGGCTGATGATGGCTGGAATGCCAGAAACCGGTCCTAGGATGCTTGTTTCCGGTCCAGGGAAGACATGGCTTGGCAGTTCGGGCTGGACTGTTCCCATGAGGCACAGGGTCAGACTGATTTGCATATGGCCATGTCTGAACTGGGGTGGTGGAGTGAGCTAAAGAATGATGATGGATTAAACCCAGATCAGTTGACTGGGGGTGAGTGTTTGATTGGCTCAAACGTTCCGTCCATCATCCCCTTTGTATCGCTTTGTTCGCCTCTAAGTTGGCGGGGGTATGCCCAGACGTGGGTCCCTTGCTCACTTTGCCACTGGATTCAAGCAAGCCTGGCTGATGACGGCTGGAATGCCAGAAACCGGTCCTAGGATGCTTGTTTCCGGTCCAGGGAAGACATGGCTTGGCAGTTCGGGCTGGACTGTTCCCATGAGGCACAGGGTCAGACTGATTTGCATATGGCCATGTCTGAACTGGGGTGGTGGAGTGAGCTAAAGAATGATGATGGATTAAACCCAGATCAGTTGACTGGGGGTGAGTGTTTGATTGGCTCAAACGTTCCGTCCATCATCCCCTTTGTATCGCTTTGTTCGCCCTAAGTTGGCGGGGGTATGCCCAGACGTGGGTCCCTTGCTCACTTTGCCACTGGATTCAAGCAAGCCTGGCTGATGACGGCTGGAATGCCAGAAACCGGTCCTAGGATGCTTGTTTCCGGTCCAGGGAAGACATGGCTTGGCAGTTCGGGCTGGACTGTTCCCATGAGGCACAGGGTCAGACTGATTTGCATATGGCCATGTCTGAACTGGGGTGGTGGAGTGAGCTAAAGAATGATGATGGATTAAACCCAGATCAGTTGACTGGGGGTGAGTGTTTGATTGGCTCAAACGTTCCGTCCATCATCCCCTTTTGTATCGCTTTGTTCGCCCTAAGTTGGCGGGGGTATGCCCAGACGTGGGTCCCTTGCTCACTTTGCCACTGGATTCAAGCAAGCCTGGCTGATGACGGCTGGAATGCCAGAAACCGGTCCTAGGATGCTTGTTTCCGGTCCAGGGAAGACATGGCTTGGCAGTTCGGGCTGGACTGTTCCCATGAGGCACAGGGTCAGACTGATTTGCATATGGCCATGTCTGAACTGGGGTGGTGGAGTGAGCTAAAGAATGATGATGGATTAAACCCAGATCAGTTGACTGGGGGTGAGTGTTTGATTGGCTCAAACGTTCCGTCCATCATCCCCTTTTGTATCGCTTTGTTCGCCCTAAGTTGGCGGGGGTATGCCCAGACGTGGGTCCCTTGCTCACTTTGCCACTGGATTCAAGCAAGCCTGGCTGATGATGGCTGGAATGCCAGAAACCGGTCCTAGGATGCTTGTTTCCGGTCCAGGAAAGACATGGCTTGGCAGTTCGGGCTGGACTGTTCCCATGAGGCACAGGGTCAGACTGATTTGCATATGGCCATGTCTGAACTGGGGTGGTGGAGTGAGCTAAAGAATGATGATGGATTAAACCCAGATCAGTTGACTGGGGGTGAGTGTTTGATTGGCTCAAACGTTCCGTCCATCATCCCCTTTGTATCGCTTTGTTCGCCCTAAGTTGGCGGGGGTATGCCCAGACGTGGGTCCCTTGCTCACTTTGCCACTGGATTCAAGCAAGCCTGGCTGATGACGGCTGGAATGCCAGAAACCGGTCCTAGGATGCTTGTTTCCGGTCCAGGGAAGACATGGCTTGGCAGTTCGGGCTGGACTGTTCCCATGAGGCACAGGGTCAGACTGATTTGCATATGGCCATGTCTGAACTGGGGTGGTGGAGTGAGCTAAAGAATGATGATGGATTAAACCCAGATCAGTTGACTGGGGGTGAGTGTTTGATTGGCTCAAACGTTCCGTCCATCATCCCCTTTTGTATCGCTTTGTTCGCCCTAAGTTGGCGGGGGTATGCCCAGACGTGGGTCCCTTGGTCACTTTGCCACTGGATTCAAGCAAGCCTGGCTGATGATGGCTGGAATGCCAGAAACCGGTCCTAGGATGCTTGTTTCCGGTCCTGGGAAGACATGGCTTGGCAGTTCGGGCTGGACTGTTCCCATGAGGCACAGGGTCAGACTGATTTGCATATGGCCATGTCTGAACTGGGGTGGTGGAGTGAGCTAAAGAATGATGATGGATTAAACCCAGATCAGTTGACTGGGGGTGAGTGTTTGATTGGCTCAAACGTTCCGTCCATCATCCCCTTTTGTATCGCTTTGTTCGCCCTAAGTTGGCGGGGGTATGCCCAGACGTGGGTCCCTTGCTCACTTTGCCACTGGATTCAAGCAAGCCTGGCTGATGACGGCTGGAATGCCAGAAACCGGTCCTAGGATGCTTGTTTCCGGTCCAGGGAAGACATGGCTTGGCAGTTCGGGCTGGACTGTTCCCATGAGGCACAGGGTCAGACTGATTTGCATATGGCCATGTCTGAACTGGGGTGGTGGAGTGAGCTAAAGAATGATGATGGATTAAACCCAGATCAGTTGACTGGGGGTGAGTGTTTGATTGGCTCAAACGTTCCGTCCATCATCCCCTTTTGTATCGCTTTGTTCGCCCTAAGTTGGCGGGGGTATGCCCAGACGTGGGTCCCTTGCTCACTTTGCCACTGGATTCAAGCAAGCCTGGCTGATGACGGCTGGAATGCCAGAAACCGGTCCTAGGATGCTTGTTTCCGGTCCAGGGAAGACATGGCTTGGCAGTTCGGGCTGGACTGTTCCCATGAGGCACAGGGTCAGACTGATTTGCATATGGCCATGTCTGAACTGGGGTGGTGGAGTGAGCTAAAGAATGATGATGGATTAAACCCAGATCAGTTGACTGGGGGTGAGTGTTTGATTGGCTCAAACGTTCCGTCCATCATCCCCTTTTGTATCGCTTTGTTCGCCCTAAGTTGGCGGGGGTATGCCCAGACGTGGGTCCCTTGCTCACTTTGCCACTGGATTCAAGCAAGCCTGGCTGATGACGGCTGGAATGCCAGAAACCGGTCCTAGGATGCTTGTTTCCGGTCCAGGGAAGACATGGCTTGGCAGTTCGGGCTGGACTGTTCCCATGAGGCACAGGGTCAGACTGATTTGCATATGGCCATGTCTGAACTGGGGTGGTGGAGTGAGCTAAAGAATGATGATGGATTAAACCCAGATCAGTTGACTGGGGGTGAGTGTTTGATTGGCTCAAACGTTCCGTCCATCATCCCCTTTTGTATCGCTTTGTTCGCCCTAAGTTGGCGGGGGTATGCCCAGACGTGGGTCCCTTGCTCACTTTGCCACTGGATTCAAGCAAGCCTGGCTGATGACGGCTGGAATGCCAGAAACCGGTCCTAGGATGCTTGTTTCCGGTCCAGGGAAGACATGGCTTGGCAGTTCGGGCTGGACTGTTCCCATGAGGCACAGGGTCAGACTGATTTGCATATGGCCATGTCTGAACTGGGGTGGTGGAGTGAGCTAAAGAATGATGATGGATTAAACCCAGATCAGTTGACTGGGGGTGAGTGTTTGATTGGCTCAAACGTTCCGTCCATCATCCCCTTTTGTATCGCTTTGTTCGCCCTAAGTTGGCGGGGGTATGCCCAGACGTGGGTCCCTTGCTCACTTTGCCACTGGATTCAAGCAAGCCTGGCTGATGATGGCTGGAATGCCAGAAACCGGTCCTAGGATGCTTGTTTCCGGTCCAGGGAAGACATGGCTTGGCAGTTCGGGCTGGACTGTTCCCATGAGGCACAGGGTCAGACTGATTTGCATATGGCCATGTCTGAACTGGGGTGGTGGAGTGAGCTAAAGAATGATGATGGATTAAACCCAGATCAGTTGACTGGGGGTGAGTGTTTGATTGGCTCAAACGTTCCGTCCATCATCCCCTTTTGTATCGCTTTGTTCGCCCTAAGTTGGCGGGGGTATGCCCAGACGTGGGTCCCTTGCTCACTTTGCCACTGGATTCAAGCAAGCCTGGCTGATGACGGCTGGAATGCCAGAAACCGGTCCTAGGATGCTTGTTTCCGGTCCAGGGAAGACATGGCTTGGCAGTTCGGGCTGGACTGTTCCCATGAGGCACAGGGTCAGACTGATTTGCATATGGCCATGTCTGAACTGGGGTGGTGGAGTGAGCTAAAGAATGATGATGGATTAAACCCAGATCAGTTGACTGGGGGTGAGTGTTTGATTGGCTCAAACGTTCCGTCCATCATCCCCTTTTGTAGCGCTTTGTTCGCCCTAAGTTGGCGGGGGTATGCCCAGACGTGGGTCCCTTGCTCACTTTGCCACTGGATTCAAGCAAGCCTGGCTGATGACGGCTGGAATGCCAGAAACCGGTCCTAGGATGCTTGTTTCCGGTCCAGGGAAGACATGGCTTGGCAGTTCGGGCTGGACTGTTCCCATGAGGCACAGGGTCAGACTGATTTGCATATGGCCATGTCTGAACTGGGGTGGTGGAGTGAGCTAAAGAATGATGATGGATTAAACCCAGATCAGTTGACTGGGGGTGAGTGTTTGATTGGCTCAAACGTTCCGTCCATCATCCCCTTTTGTATCGCTTTGTTCGCCCTAAGTTGGCGGGGGTATGCCCAGACGTGGGTCCCTTGCTCACTTTGCCACTGGATTCAAGTAAGCCTGGCTGATGACGGCTGGAATGCCAGAAACCGGTCCTAGGATGCTTGTTTCCGGTCCAGGGAAGACATGGCTTGGCAGTTCGGGCTGGACTGTTCCCATGAGGCACAGGGTCAGACTGATTTGCATATGGCCATGTCTGAACTGGGGTGGTGGAGTGAGCTAAAGAATGATGATGGATTAAACCCAGATCAGTTGACTGGGGGTGAGTGTTTGATTGGCTCAAACGTTCCGTCCATCATCCCCTTTTGTATCGCTTTGTTCGCCCTAAGTTGGCGGGGTATGCCCAGACGTGGGTCCCTTGCTCACTTTGCCACTGGATTCAAGCAAGCCTGGCTGATGACGGCTGGAATGCCAGAAACCGGTCCTAGGATGCTTGTTTCCGGTCCAGGGAAGACATGGCTTGGCAGTTCGGGCTGGACTGTTCCCATGAGGCACAGGGTCAGACTGATTTGCATATGGCCATGTCTGAACTGGGGTGGTGGAGTGAGCTAAAGAATGATGATGGATTAAACCCAGATCAGTTGACTGGGGGTGAGTGTTTCATTGGCTCAAACGTTCCGTCCATCATCCCCTTTTGTATCGCTTTGTTCGCCCTAAGTTGGCGGGGGTATGCCCAGACGTGGGTCCCTTGCTCACTTTGCCACTGGATTCAAGCAAGCCTGGCTGATGACGGCTGGAATGCCAGAAACCGGTCCTAGGATGCTTGTTTCCGGTCCAGGGAAGATATGGCTTGGCAGTTCGGGCTGGACTGTTTCCATGAGGCACAGGGTCAGACTGATTTGCATATGGCCATGTCTGAACTGGGGTGGTGGAGTGAGCTAAAGAATGATGATGGATTAAACCCAGATCAGTTGACTGGGGGTGAGTGTTTGATTGGCTCAAACGTTCCGTCCATCATCCCCTTTGTATCGCTTTGTTCGCCCTAAGTTGGCGGGGGTATGCCCAGACGTGGGTCCCTTGCTCACTTTGCCACTGGATTCAAGCAAGCCTGGCTGATGACGGCTGGAATGCCAGAAACCGGTCCTAGGATGCTTGTTTCCGGTCCAGGGAAGACATGGCTTGGCAGTTCGGACTGGACTGTTCCCATGAGGCACAGGGTCAGACTGATTTGCATATGGCCATGTCTGAACTGGGGTGGTGGAGTGAGCTAAAGAATGATGATGGATTAAACCCAGATCAGTTGACTGGGGGTGAGTGTTTGATTGGCTCAAACGTTCCGTCCATCATCCCCTTTTGTATCGCTTTGTTCGCCCTAAGTTGGCGGGGGTATGCCCAGACGTGGGTCCCTTGCCCACTTTGCCACTGGATTCAAGCAAGCCTGGCTGATGACGGCTGGAATGCCAGAAACCGGTCCTAGGATGCTTGTTTCCGGTCCAGGGAAGACATGGCTTGGCAGTTCGGGCTGGACTGTTCCCATGAGGCACAGGGTCAGACTGATTTGCATATGGCCATGTCTGAACTGGGGTGGTGGAGTGAGCTAAAGAATGATGATGGATTAAACCCAGATCAGTTGACTGGGGGTGAGTGTTTGATTGGCTCAAACGTTCCGTCCATCATCCCCTTTTGTATCGCTTTGTTCGCCCTAAGTTGGTGGGGGTATGCCCAGACGTGGGTCCCTTGCTCACTTTGCCACTGGATTCAAGCAAGCCTGGCTGATGACGGCTGGAATGCCAGAAACCGGTCCTAGGATGCTTGTTTCCGGTCCAGGGAAGACATGGCTTGGCAGTTCGGGCTGGACTGTTCCCATGAGGCACAGGGTCAGACTGATTTGCATATGGCCATGTCTGAACTGGGGTGGTGGAGTGAGCTAAAGAATGATGATGGATTAAACCCAGATCAGTTGACTGGCGGTGAGTGTTTGATTGGCTCAAACGTTCCGTCCATCATCCCCTTTTGTATCGCTTTGTTCGCCCTAAGTTGGCGGGGGTATGCCCAGACGTGGGTCCCTTGCTCACTTTGCCACTGGATTCAAGCAAGCCTGGCTGATGACGGCTGGAATGCCAGAAACCGGTCCTAGGATGCTTGTTTCTGGTCCAGGGAAGACATGGCTTGGCAGTTCGGGCTGGACTGTTTCCATGAGGCACAGGGTCAGACTGATTTGCATATGGCCATGTCTGAACTGGGGTGGTGGAGTGAGCTAAAGAATGATGATGGATTAAACCCAGATCAGTTGACTGGGGGTGAGTGTTTGATTGGCTCAAACGTTCCGTCCATCATCCCCTTTTGTATCGCTTTGTTCGCCCTAAGTTGGCGGGGGTATGCCCAGACGTGGGTACCTTGCTCACTTTGCCACTGGATTCAAGCAAGCCTGGCTGAAGACGGCTGGAATGCCAGAAACCGGTCCTAGGATGCTTGTTTCTGGTCCAGGGAAGACATGGCTTGGCAGTTCGGGCTGGACTGTTTCCATGAGGCACAGGGTCAGACTGATTTGCATATGGCCATGTCTGAACTGGGGTGGTGGAGTGAGCTAAAGAATGATGATGGATTAAACCCAGATCAGTTGACTGGGGGTGAGTGTTTGATTGGCTCAAACGTTCCGTCCATCATCCCCTTTTGTATCGCTTTGTTCGCCCTAAGTTGGCGGGGGTATGCCCAGACGTGGGTCCCTTGCTCACTTTGCCACGGGATTCAAGCAAGCCTGGCTGATGACGGCTGGAATGCCAGAAACCGGTCCTAGGATGCTTGTTTCCGGTCCAGGGAAGACATGGCTTGGCAGTTCGGGCTGGACTGTTCCCATGAGGCACAGGGTCAGACTGATTTGCATATGGCCATGTCTGAACTGGGGTGGTGGAGTGAGCTAAAGAATGATGATGGATTAAACCCAGATCAGTTGACTGGGGGTGAGTGTTTGATTGGCTCAAACGTTCCGGTCCATCATCCCCTTTTGTATCGCTTTGTTCGCCCTAAGTTGGCGGGGGTATGCCCAGACGTGGGTCCCTTGCTCCCTTTGCCACTGGATTCAAGCAAGCCTAGCTGATGATGGCTGGAATGCCAGAAACCGGTCCTAGGATGCTTGTTTCCGGTCCAGGGAAGACATGGCTTGGCAGTTCGGGCTGGACTGTTCCCATGAGGCACAGGGTCAGACTGATTTGCATATGGCCATGTCTGAACTGGGGTGGTGGAGTGAGCTAAAGAATGATGATGGATTAAACCCAGATCAGTTGACTGGGGGTGAGTGTTTGATTGGCTCAAACGTTCCGTCCATCATCCCCTTTTGTATCGCTTTGTTCGCCCTAAGTTGGCGGGGGTATGCCCAGACGTGGGTCCCTTGCTCACTTTGCCACTGGATTCAAGTAAGCCTGGCTGATGACGGCTGGAATGCCAGAAACCGGTCCTAGGATGCTTGTTTCCGGTCCAGGGAAGACATGGCTTGGCAGTTCGGGCTGGACTGTTCCCATGAGGCACAGGGTCAGACTGATTTGCATATGGCCATGTCTGAACTGGGGTGGTGGAGTGAGCTAAAGAATGATGATGGATTAAACCCAGATCAGTTGACTGGGGGTGAGTGTTTGATTGGCTCAAACGTTCCTTCCATCATCCCCTTTTGTATCGCTTTGTTCGCCCTAAGTTGGCGGGGGTATGCCCAGACGTGGGTCCCTTGCTCACTTTGCCACTGGATTCAAGCAAGCCTGGCTGATGACGGCTGGAATGCCAGAAACCGGTCCTAGGATGCTTGTTTCCGGTCCAGGGAAGACATGGCTTGGCAGTTCGGGCTGGACTGTTCCCATGAGGCACAGGGTCAGACTGATTTGCATATGGCCATGTCTGAACTGGGGTGGTGGAGTGAGCTAAAGAATGATGATGGATTAAACCCAGATCAGTTGACTGGGGGTGAGTGTTTGATTGGCTCAAACGTTCCGTCCATCATCCCCTTTTGTATCGCTTTGTTTGCCCTAAGTTGGCGGGGGTATGCCCAGACGTGGGTCCCTTGCTCACTTTGCCACTGGATTCAAGCAAGCCTGGCTGATGACGGCTGGAATGCCAGAAACCGGTCCTAGGATGCTTGTTTCCGGTCCAGGGAAGACATGGCTTGGCAGTTCGGGCTGGACTGTTCCCATGAGGCACAGGGTCAGACTGATTTGCATATGGCCATGTCTGAACTGGGGTGGTGGAGTGAGCTAAAGAATGATGATGGATTAAACCCAGATCAGTTGACTGGGGGTGAGTGTTTGATTGGCTCAAACGTTCCGTCCATCATCCCCTTTTGTATCGCTTTGTTCGCCCTAAGTTGGCGGGGGTATGCCCAGACGTGGGTCCCTTGCTCACTTTGCCACTGGATTCAAGCAAGCCTGGCTGATGACGGCTGGAATGCCAGAAACCGGTCCTAGGATGCTTGTTTCCGGTCCAGGGAAGACATGGCTTGGCAGTTCGGGCTGGACTGTTCCCATGAGGCACAGGGTCAGACTGATTTGCATATGGCCATGTCTGAACTGGGGTGGTGGAGTGAGCTAAAGAATGATGATGGATTAAACCCAGATCAGTTGACTGGGGGTGAGTGTTTGATTGGCTCAAACGTTCCGTCCATCATCCCCTTTTGTATCGCTTTGTTCGCCCTAAGTTGGCGGGGGTATGCCCAGACGTGGGTCCCTTGCTCACTTTGCCACTGGATTCAAGCAAGCCTGGCTGATGACGGCTGGAATGCCAGAAACCGGTCCTAGGATGCTTGTTTCCGGTCCAGGGAAGACATGGCTTGGCAGTTCGGGCTGGACTGTTCCATGAGGCACAGGGTCAGACTGATTTGCATATGGCCATGTCTGAACTGGGGTGGTGGAGTGAGCTAAAGAATGATGATGGATTAAACCCAGATCAGTTGACTGGGGGTGAGTGTTTGATTGGCTCAAACGTTCCGTCCATCATCCCCTTTTGTATCGCTTTGTTCGCCCTAAGTTGGCGGGGGTATGCCCAGACGTGGGTCCCTTGCTCACTTTGCCACTGGATTCAAGCAAGCCTGGCTGATGACGGCTGGAATGCCAGAAACCGGTCCTAGGATGCTTGTTTCCGGTCCAGGGAAGACATGGCTTGGCAGTTCGGGCTGGACTGTTCCCATGAGGCACAGGGTCAGACTGATTTGCATATGGCCATGTCTGAACTGGGGTGGTGGAGTGAGCTAAAGAATGATGATGGATTAAACCCAGATCAGTTGACTGGGGGTGAGTGTTTGATTGGCTCAAACGTTCCGTCCATCATCCCCTTTTGTATCGCTTTGTTCGCCCTAAGTTGGCGGGGGTATGCCCAGACGTGGGTCCCTTGCTCACTTTGCCACTGGATTCAAGCAAGCCTGGCTGATGACGGCTGGAATGCCAGAAACCGGTCCTAGGATGCTTGTTTCCGGTCCAGGGAAGACATGGCTTGGCAGTTCGGGCTGGACTGTTCCCATGAGGCACAGGGTCAGACTGATTTGCATATGGCCATGTCTGAACTGGGGTGGTGGAGTGAGCTAAAGAATGATGATGGATTAAACCCAGATCAGTTGACTGGGGGTGAGTGTTTGATTGGCTCAAACGTTCCGTCCATCATCCCCTTTTGTATCGCTTTGTTCGCCCTAAGTTGGCGGGGGTATGCCCAGACGTGGGTCCCTTGCTCACTTTGCCACTGGATTCAAGCAAGCCTGGCTGATGACGGCTGGAATGCCAGAAACCGGTCCTTGGTTGCTTGTTTCCGGTCCAGGGAAGACTTGGCTTGGCAGTTCGGGCTGGACTGTTCCCATGAGGCACAGGGTCAGACTGATTTGCATATGGCCATGTCTGAACTGGGGTGGTGGAGTGAGCTAAAGAATGATGATGGATTAAACCCAGATCAGTTGACTGGGGGTGAGTGTTTGATTGGCTCAAACGTTCCGTCCATCATCCCCTTTTGTATCGCTTTGTTCGCCCTAAGTTGGTGGGGGTATGCCCAGACGTGGGTCCCTTGCTCACTTTGCCACTGGATTCAAGCAAGCCTGGCTGATGACGGCTGGAATGCCAGAAACCGGTCCTAGGATGCTTGTTTCCGGTCCAGGGAAGACATGGCTTGGCAGTTCGGGCTGGACTGTTCCCATGAGGCACAGGGTCAGACTGATTTGCATATGGCCATGTCTGAACTGGGGTGGTGGAGTGAGCTAAAGAATGATGATGGATTAAACCCAGATCAGTTGACTGGGGGTGAGTGTTTGATTGGCTCAAACGTTCCGTCCATCATCCCCTTTTGTATCGCTTTGTTCGCCCTAAGTTGGCGGGGGTATGCCCAGACGTGGGTCCCTTGCTCACTTTGCCACTGGATTCAAGCAAGCCTGGCTGATGACGGCTGGAATGCCAGAAACCGGTCCTAGGATGCTTGTTTCCGGTCCAGGGAAGACATGGCTTGGCAGTTCGGGCTGGACTGTTCCCATGAGGCACAGGGTCAGACTGATTTGCATATGGCCATGTCTGAACTGGGGTGGTGGAGTGAGCTAAAGAATGATGATGGATTAAACCCAGATCAGTTGACTGGGGGTGAGTGTTTGATTGGCCCAAACGTTCCGTCCATCATCCCCTTTTGTATCGCTTTGTTCGCCCTAAGTTGGCGGGGGTATGCCCAGACGTGGGTCCCTTGCTCACTTTGCCACTGGATTCAAGCAAGCCTGGCTGATGACGGCTGGAATGCCAGAAACCGGTCCTAGGATGCTTGTTTCCGGTCCAGGGAAGACATGGCTTGGCAGTTCGGGCTGGACTGTTCCCATGAGGCACAGGGTCAGACTGATTTGCATATGGCCATGTCTGAACTGGGGTGGTGGAGTGAGCTAAAGAATGATGATGGATTAAACCCAGATCAGTTGACTGGGGGTGAGTGTTTGATTGGCTCAAACGTTCCGTCCATCATCCCCTTTTGTATCGCTTTGTTCGCCCTAAGTTGGCGGGGGTATGCCCAGACGTGGGTCCCTTGCTCACTTTGCCACTGGATTCAAGTAAGCCTGGCTGATGACGGCTGGAATGCCAGAAACCGGTCCTAGGATGCTTGTTTCCGGTCCAGGGAAGACATGGCTTGGCAGTTCGGGCTGGACTGTTTCCATGAGGCACAGGGTCAGACTGATTTGCATATGGCCATGTCTGAACTGGGGTGGTGGAGTGAGCTAAAGAATGATGATGGATTAAACCCAGATCAGTTGACTGGGGGTGAGTGTTTGATTGGCTCAAACGTTCCGTCCATCATCCCCTTTTGTATCGCTTTGTTCGCCCTAAGTTGGCGGGGGTATGCCCAGACGTGGGTACCTTGCTCACTTTGCCACTGGATTCAAGCAAGCCTGGCTGAAGACGGCTGGAATGCCAGAAACCGGTCCTAGGATGCTTGTTTCTGGTCCAGGGAAGACATGGCTTGGCAGTTCGGGCTGGACTGTTTCCATGAGGCACAGGGTCAGACTGATTTGCATATGGCCATGTCTGAACTGGGGTGGTGGAGTGAGCTAAAGAATGATGATGGATTAAACCCAGATCAGTTGACTGGGGGTGAGTGTTTGATTGGCTCAAACGTTCCGTCCATCATCCCCTTTTGTATCGCTTTGTTCGCCCTAAGTTGGCGGGGGTATGCCCAGACGTGGGTCCCTTGCTCACTTTGCCACGGGATTCAAGCAAGCCTGGCTGATGACGGCTGGAATGCCAGAAACCGGTCCTAGGATGCTTGTTTCCGGTCCAGGGAAGACATGGCTTGGCAGTTCGGGCGGACTGTTCCCATGAGGCACAGGGTCAGACTGATTTGCATATGGCCATGTCTGAACTGGGGTGGTGGAGTGAGCTAAAGAATGATGATGGATTAAACCCAGATCAGTTGACTGGGGGTGAGTGTTTGATTGGCTCAAACGTTCCGTCCATCATCCCCTTTTGTATCGCTTTGTTCGCCCTAAGTTGGCGGGGGTATGCCCAGACGTGGGTCCCTTGCTCCCTTTGCCACTGGATTCAAGCAAGCCTGGCTGATGACGGCTGGAATGCCAGAAACCGGTCCTAGGATGCTTGTTTCCGGTCCAGGGAAGACATGGCTTGGCAGTTCGGGCTGGACTGTTCCCATGAGGCACATGGTCAGACTGATTTGCATATGGCCATGTCTGAACTGGGGTGGTGGAGTGAGCTAAAGAATGATGATGGATTAAACCCAGATCAGTTGACTTGGGGTGAGTGTTTGATTGGCTCAAACGTTCCGTCCATCATCCCCTTTTGTATCGCTTTGTTCGCCCTAAGTTGGCGGGGGTATGCCCAGACGTGGGTCCCTTGCTCACTTTGCCACTGGATTCAAGTAAGCCTGGCTGATGACGGCTGGAATGCCAGAAACCGGTCCTAGGATGCTTGTTTCCGGTCCAGGGAAGACATGGCTTGGCAGTTCGGGCTGGACTGTTCCCATGAGGCACAGGGTCAGACTGATTTGCATATGGCCATGTCTGAACTGGGGTGGTGGAGTGAGCTAAAGAATGATGATGGATTAAACCCAGATCAGTTGACTGGGGGTGAGTGTTTGATTGGCTCAAACGTTCCTTCCATCATCCCCTTTTGTATCGCTTTGTTCGCCCTAAGTTGGCGGGGGTATGCCCAGACGTGGGTCCCTTGCTCACTTTGCCACTGGATTCAAGCAAGCCTGGCTGATGACGGCTGGAATGCCAGAAACCGGTCCTAGGATGCTTGTTTCCGGTCCAGGGAAGACATGGCTTGGCAGTTCGGGCTGGACTGTTCCCATGAGGCACAGGGTCAGACTGATTTGCATATGGCCATGTCTGAACTGGGGTGGTGGAGTGAGCTAAAGAATGATGATGGATTAAACCCAGATCAGTTGACTGGGGGTGAGTGTTTGATTGGCTCAAACGTTCCGTCCATCATCCCCTTTTGTATCGCTTTGTTCGCCCTAAGTTGGCGGGGGTATGCCCAGACGTGGGTCCCTTGCTCACTTTGCCACTGGATTCAAGTAAGCCTGGCTGATGACGGCTGGAATGCCAGAAACCGGTCCTAGGATGCTTGTTTCCGGTCCAGGGAAGACATGGCTTGGCAGTTCGGGCTGGACTGTTCCCATGAGGCACAGGGTCAGACTGATTTGCATATGGCCATGTCTGAACTGGGGTGGTGGAGTGAGCTAAAGAATGATGATGGATTAAACCCAGATCAGTTGACTGGGGGTGAGTGTTTGATTGGCTCAAACGTTCCGTCCATCATCCCCTTTTGTATCGCTTTGTTCGCCCTAAGTTGGCGGGGGTATGCCCAGACGTGGGTCCCTTGCTCACTTTGCCACTGGATTCAAGCAAGCCTGGCTGATGACGGCTGGAATGCCAGAAACCGGTCCTAGGATGCTTGTTTCCGGTCCAGGGAAGACATGGCTTGGCAGTTCGGGCTGGACTGTTCCCATGAGGCACAGGGTCAGACTGATTTGCATATGGCCATGTCTGAACTGGGGTGGTGGAGTGAGCTAAAGAATGATGATGGATTAAACCCAGATCAGTTGACTGGGGGTGAGTGTTTGATTGGCTCAAACGTTCCGTCCATCATCCCCTTTTGTATCGCTTTGTTCGCCCTAAGTTGGCGGGGGTATGCCCAGACGTGGGTCCCTTGCTCACTTTGCCACTGGATTCAAGCAAGCCTGGCTGATGACGGCTGGAATGCCAGAAACCGGTCCTAGGATGCTTGTTTCCGGTCCAGGGAAGACATGGCTTGGCAGTTCGGGCTGGACTGTTCCCATGAGGCACAGGGTCAGACTGATTTGCATATGGCCATGTCTGAACTGGGGTGGTGGAGTGAGCTAAAGAATGATGATGGATTAAACCCAGATCAGTTGACTGGGGGTGAGTGTTTGATTGGCTCAAACGTTCCGTCCATCATCCCCTTTTGTATCGCTTTGTTCGCCCTAAGTTGGCGGGGGTATGCCCAGACGTGGGTCCCTTGCTCACTTTGCCACTGGATTCAAGCAAGCCTGGCTGATGACGGCTGGAATGCCAGAAACCGGTCCTAGGATGCTTGTTTCCGGTCCAGGGAAGACATGGCTTGGCAGTTCGGGCTGGACTGTTCCCATGAGGCACAGGGTCAGACTGATTTGCATATGGCCATGTCTGAACTGGGGTGGTGGAGTGAGCTAAAGAATGATGATGGATTAAACCCAGATCAGTTGACTGGGGGTGAGTGTTTGATTGGCTCAAACGTTCCGTCCATCATCCCCTTTTGTATCGCTTTGTTCGCCCTAAGTTGGCGGGGGTATGCCCAGACGTGGGTCCCTTGCTCACTTTGCCACTGGATTCAAGCAAGCCTGGCTGATGACGGCTGGAATGCCAGAAACCGGTCCTAGGATGCTTGTTTCCGGTCCAGGGAAGACTTGGCTTGGCAGTTCGGGCTGGACTGTTCCCATGAGGCACAGGGTCAGACTGATTTGCATATGGCCATGTCTGAACTGGGGTGGTGGAGTGAGCTAAAGAATGATGATGGATTAAACCCAGATCAGTTGACTGGGGGTGAGTGTTTGATTGGCTCAAACGTTCCGTCCATCATCCCCTTTTGTATCGCTTTGTTCGCCCTAAGTTGGTGGGGGTATGCCCAGACGTGGGTCCCTTGCTCACTTTGCCACTGGATTCAAGCAAGCCTGGCTGATGACGGCTGGAATGCCAGAAACCGGTCCTAGGATGCTTGTTTCCGGTCCAGGGAAGACATGGCTTGGCAGTTCGGGCTGGACTGTTCCCATGAGGCACAGGGTCAGACTGATTTGCATATGGCCATGTCTGAACTGGGGTGGTGGAGTGAGCTAAAGAATGATGATGGATTAAACCCAGATCAGTTGACTGGGGGTGAGTGTTTGATTGGCTCAAACGTTCCGTCCATCATCCCCTTTTGTATCGCTTTGTTCGCCCTAAGTTGGCGGGGGTATGCCCAGACGTGGGTCCCTTGCTCACTTTGCCACTGGATTCAAGCAAGCCTGGCTGATGACGGCTGGAATGCCAGAAACCGGTCCTAGGATGCTTGTTTCTGGTCCAGGGAAGACATGGCTTGGCAGTTCGGGCTGGACTGTTTCCATGAGGCACAGGGTCAGACTGATTTGCATATGGCCATGTCTGAACTGGGGTGGTGGAGTGAGCTAAAGAATGATGATGGATTAAACCCAGATCAGTTGACTGGGGTGAGTGTTTGATTGGCTCAAACGCTCCGTCCATCATCCCCTTTTGTATCGCTTTGTTCGCCCTAAGTTGGCGGGGGTATGCCCAGACGTGGGTCCCTTGCTCACTTTGCCACTGGATTCAAGCAAGCCTGGCTGAAGACGGCTGGAATGCCAGAAACCGGTCCTAGGATGCTTGTTTCCGGTCCAGGGAAGACATGGCTTGGCAGTTCGGGCTGGACTGTTCCCATGAGGCACAGGGTCAGACTGATTTGCATATGGCCATGTCTGAACTGGGGTGGTGGAGTGAGCTAAAGAATGATGATGGATTAAACCCAGATCAGTTGACTGGGGGTGAGTGTTTGATTGGCTCAAACGTTCCGTCCATCATCCCCTTTTGTATCGCTTTGTTCGCCCTAAGTTGGCGGGGGTATGCCCAGACGTGGGTCCCTTGCTCACTTTGCCACTGGATTCAAGCAAGCCTGGCTGATGATGGCTGGAATGCCAGAAACCGGTCCTAGGATGCTTGTTTCCGGTCCAGGGAAGACATGGCTTGGCAGTTCGGGCTGGACTGTTCCCATGAGGCACAGGGTCAGACTGATTTGCATATGGCCATGTCTGAACTGGGGTGGTGGAGTGAGCTAAAGAATGATGATGGATTAAACCCAGATCAGTTGACTGGGGGTGAGTGTTTGATTGGCTCAAACGTTCCGTCCATCATCCCCTTTTGTATCGCTTTGTTCGCCCTAAGTTGGCGGGGGTATGCCCAGACGTGGGTCCCTTGCTCACTTTGCCACTGGATTCAAGCAAGCCTGGCTGATGACGGCTGGAATGCCAGAAACCGGTCCTAGGATGCTTGTTTCCGGTCCAGGGAAGACATGGCTTGGCAGTTCGGGCTGGACTGTTCCCATGAGGCACAGGGTCAGACTGATTTGCATATGGCCATGTCTGAACTGGGGTGGTGGAGTGAGCTAAAGAATGATGATGGATTAAACCCAGATCAGTTGACTGGGGGTGAGTGTTTGATTGGCTCAAACGTTCCGTCCATCATCCCCTTTTGTATCGCTTTGTTCGCCCTAAGTTGGCGGGGGTATGCCCAGACGTGGGTCCCTTGCTCACTTTGCCACTGGATTCAAGCAAGCCTGGCTGATGACGGCTGGAATGCCAGAAACCGGTCCTAGGATGCTTGTTTCCGGTCCAGGGAAGACATGGCTTGGCAGTTCGGGCTGGACTGTTCCCATGAGGCACAGGGTCAGACTGATTTGCATATGGCCATGTCTGAACTGGGGTGGTGGAGTGAGCTAAAGAATTATGAAGGATTAAACCCAGATCAGTTGACTGGGGGTGAGTGTTTGATTGGCTCAAACGTTCCGTCCATCATCCCCTTTTGTATCGGATCAAAATAAGTTTAGCACAATCGAATATCACAATCTTAGTTTGGCTAGACCTAGGTCTAGGGCATCTAGAATCGAGGGACCCCCAAGAACCACCCCAGGTAGTTGTAGGAGACCCACAGGGGACGGACGCGGTGTCCTGGCACCGGTGCGAGTCCTGTACGAGTCTATGCGAACAGACGCGATTAAGATTTCAATGTTAAAGGTCCCTTGCGTGTTCGAGGCGAACACACCGATCGGTCCTTGTACGAGTCGAAGGACGCGGTTACAGATAGAGTTGCAAGGGAGTTGGACGCGGTGTGTCTAACACAGACGCGAACCATGTACGAGTCAGCGCGATAGTCGCACTTGGAAAGTAAGAGTTTTAGGGCACTTCTAGGGTAGCTACAAGCAAGTCACTTACAGGGTAAGTAGTTCTAGGGCCCACACCCACAGGAGCACCGTAGTGCTGAAGTTACCTCACCCAGGGGAGCCGGGTGCATAGGTGTTCTTTGGTGTCGGGTCGCGGCGTCGTTTTCAATGGGAGCCAGTGAAGACTTGCTGCTTGCGGCGACAGGAGAAGTGTCCGGCGAAATCCAAGCCTGGATTCAGAAGATGGAAGACCTGAAAGCAGAGGGGACAGTGTTCAAAGTCACTTGGCAGTGACTCGGGGCAAGGAAGATGGATGCCCACCGTCGTCGCAAGATTCAGGTCGTTCACGGGTGCCTTGACTCTTCAGCCACGAGGTCCAGGAGGCGTCGACGACAACCAGGAGCTGGATTCGGCGTGTCCCACGATGTCTGCAGCTTACTGCTGTGTCGGCGACTCGATTGGAGCCAACAAGCCTTGGTAACAGCAAGTCTTGGGGAAAGTGTAAAAAGTCAATGGCGCAGACCAGCAAGGTCTGAGGGACTCACCCAGCGAGGGTAAGTCAGGGCAGGCCTGGAGCAACCAGGGGAGCCCTTTGGTTTCTTTAGAAAGTCTTCTGGGGACCCACAAGCCGGCTGGCAAGGGATCGCGAAGACGCCTCGGGAGGATTCGCTCAACAGAGGCCCACGGTCACTCGCGACGTGGTAGGCCTCTGATCTCTGGAGGGATTCCTGCTGGAGGCTAGGACCACACGTGGTCCAAAGCACAAGTTCGTAGAATGTTGTGAAGGGGTTGCACTCGACAATAGTGCACGGTACCCAGGGGTCGCGGTTTCTCGTCACTCTTGGGGTCCACTGGCCTCAGCTTCGCTGGGGACTCACGATGGCCTTTGAGAAGTCAGGAAATCCACTTCTTGGGCTGCAGGGACTTCGGACTCCGGCGGAAGCGGCGTAGTTTGCGACCGTCGTTTGTAGTTTTTGGTGCCTGCCAAGCAGGGGAGTCACTCCTTGACTCCAAGGGAGATTCTTCAGTCTTCCAAAGGTAGTGGAACGTCGAAGGTCTCCAAGGGAGATTCTTCTGTCTTCCAAAGGTAGTGGAACGTCGAAGGTCCGGGATTCTTCTTGTAGAGCGTCGTCCAGGGGTATCTAGTTTGCAATGCACAGGTTCCCCCTCTTATACTAAAAGAAATGGAGGGACTAGCTCTATGACCCTACCTATGGGAGGGTCAGGGGATTGGGTGGCTACACCCACTTCCCTTTGTCCAGTTTCGTGCCAGAGCAGGGGCAGGTAGCCCCTGAGCCGGTTTGAACTGGGGTATGCACAGAGGAGCCTTCTGCTCCCCCAGTGCAGGACTTCCAAGCACTCTAAGAGTGCACCCACCCAGCCCCAATACACTAAACCCTGTCTGGGAGGTGGTCACACCCCCTTGGGACAGGATATCTATTGTTGGGCTTCCTCCACTGCGAGTGTTGGTCATCAGCAGGAGGGCAGCCCAGTGTCTGTGACTGGTGGCATCCATTTTGTGATGCCAGGGCTCTGGAGGATTCTACCGCGTTTCCACAGTAGGTACATGTCTATCCCTCTAGAAGGGTGGAATGCTACCCCCGCCGCCAGGACTGGCGGGGGGTAGTATTCCAAGATGTTTGACACCAAACACGACATGTTTTGATGCAGCCATTCCAAAGTTAGCATTTTACCGCGAGGATATAATGCACTTAAGAGTATATGGTTTAACCGCATCCACAAACAGCACCAGAGAATGGACTCTGAGAGCTGCAGAGGGGCCCTGCTCAGGCAGAGGCACCCCCTCACATAGAAGCCAAGCACCCTGCCCTCAGGATTGATAGGGCCTGCCTTAGGGGTGACTGATAGGTTTATATGTGTGCGTAGGAGAGATATAGAGAACCTAGATCTCAGCTAGCACCATCTCACCCAGGCTGCAGTAGCAGGCCTGTGGTGTCAGATTTAGTCTGCTTCCCAGGGGTGGCATAATACATGCTGCAGCCCCTGGTAGGCCTGTGAAGTACCTATGCCCTTAGTACCTAAGGTACCATATACTAGGGACTCATAAGGTACCACAGTATCCAATCACTAGTGCACCTAGAGTGCACTCCAAGTCGTTTAGAGAGAACAGAGAGGCTGGGGCCCTGATTAGCAGGGACCCAGCCAGACTATAGCCAGAAACCAGTGTAAACATCAGAAAAAAAGTGGGGGCAACATAAGAGGCAGATCCTACTCTCCTACACCCCACAAGTCAAAATAGTGTTTTCTTTTATTACTATTGTTGCTATGGTTGAAGACGCCCAATCTACAAGGATAATTTCTCGTGAATTATTCTTGTACAACAGTAAATATTTCACTTAAATTATGTCCTGGTGGTGAGGTTAGCCAAAGAGGGTAGTGCTTTCAATAGTTTCAAAATATTTCCTCTATTTAATGTATCATGTTGCTCTTGGAATCATCTTCTGGAAATAGGAGAGCCCTGTTCCACCTTGTTCATGCAAGCTAGTGTTTATCAAGCCTCCTTGTGTAGTGGAAAAAATAGGGACCAGACATGTATTTAATTTGCCTTCATCTGCATTAGGGGACATGTGTTGTGTGTTTTGGATGACAGTGTTCTTCTCTGCTCTGTGATTTGCCTTGCTGTCGTTATCCATTCTGACCATATGTATAGCTCTTTGACATGTAGACCTAGGTGCGTTTCTGTTAATGCTTATTTGTACTTGATTTGCTGGAGGGTTTAGCTCTCTATTTTTACCTTGGTTTCCAAAAGGACTCGTTGGTCATTTGGATGGCTCATGGCTAAATCCTTACTAACTATTTCTGTATCGCAAAGGTAGAGGTCTGCATTTAGACTTTTAATCATAGAAGAACTGTGGATACTGCCTGCTACTGGTGGATTGCTTGTTGATTGGTCAGTTATGAGGGGGCTCTTTGCTGTCTGCACAAAAATTGGGTATTTTTCATGTAAATTTTCTCTCGCTAAGATGTTATTGGTTCCTTTATTCCTTCCTTTTCTTAGCATTTTTTTTTTGTCTTTTTGTTTAAGGTGAGCCCTTCTGCACATACAATGATAATGGGTGGCTATCATGTTAGATGTCTTCTGTTTTGGTTAGAGTCTCTTGATTTTCACTAACTATTTTTCCCTGTTGTTGGCAGACTCTTAATGAATGGGCATAAGACATTGGTTCAATCGGCAACTTCTTTAATTCACTTACAGCTTCGACCTTTAATGAATGTGTCTCAACAACATTTTCTAATATTTTATATTTGCTCAGCGTGGGATGAAACCCTCTTTTGGTCTATCAACTCTTTTGTTGCCCTGCTGGATTCAAAATTGAAAGTGTTGAGCTCGATTTTATATCGTCCAATAACATTGTCAATTATTGGACTACAGGAACACTTTACAGGTGAAGGAGGATAGGTGGCCTCGGCTTGTCGTGTAGTTCCTATATTACCCATACAGGATCTGCGCGTTCGGATAACATAAACTGTAGGATTGGTGGCAGACTGGCTCTGAGCACCCCCACCGAGAAAGTTAGCCTTTCTGTTTTAGCTAGCTCACAGTGCCACTAGAATCTCCTCTGATCGGGGAGAGAATAGTTTCTGGCAACCTCAGAACATGACAACCCTGATCCCCCAGGATCGTGGAAACAATATACTACTTTTCTTTCAGTCACTCGTGCTCACTTATTCGGTCTCAGAGAGTTACACAGAAGAAACAGTTGGGCGTGTTACAATAAGAATTTATTGCACAGTTGTTCTTCTAGTGTAAAATAGATGTGCTGCAACAACCGTTAGACAGTAGCAGATATATATGATTAGCAGTACAGTGAAAATAAAAGGATAGTACAGTTCTACCATCTTGCAATAATCATGAATACATACATGAATATAAAATGCCTGATAAAAGTGTGCGTACTCCTACGATGCCTATCTAGATGTGCCTAAGTGTACCTATCATGTGAGTAGGTGTGAAGCCAAGAATCCCTCAAAATGTTGGTCAAACCCCATTACCTGGAGAGAGAGAGTGTGGGACCCCGTCCTGGTCTCGAGTTGGACACCCCGCAAGGGATGTGTTAGACCACTGTCAGCTGGAGCGTCTGCATGCAGGAGCCTCAGCGTCTCTGGTCAGTGTGTCTGCCTGGAAGTCTCAGTTCCCTCTAACAACCCTAGCAAGATGTGCTGTATTTATACAAAAAGTATCTAGGGTTTCTTTGTCCCTTGTTTCTTGTATTAGCCATTGTTGGATTTGAGGATGACGTATGGGATGAACCTTGTACGTAGATATTATGCAGGTGGTGTAGCCCCTGCCTGGTTTCCAAGAACCATCATGAATATTCATTCATACTGTATGAGTCCATTGATGGAGTTATAGGACACTAATTCAGCGCCCAGGACTAGAACTAGGTAAAGGTTCAATCCTAAAGGCTCGTTACTGTGTAGTATAAGGGAGATAATGTAGGTGAAGGTGTATGATGTTACCCGGGCCTATATTAGGGTACCTATATGAAACGTAACACCCACTCTTCTTCCGAACAGTCAATAATGATAAAAATGCTAGCGAACTACTGTTTTTACTAGGTAGCAGCGCATAAAACTATCATAAAAATATTGTCATTAAAACCATTTAAAAACAGTCTAATCGGGGGAAAAAAAACTTATTTTCGAAAGCTAGTATTGGAAATGTCACTTTAAGCCAAAGTCCTAGTTGAGTTCGTTTATAGAAGCCGAACCACTACAAGCTCAAGAAGGCCATGCTTTTCCAGCGAAAGTGTCAATTTTAGCAAGTGTTCCAAATTTAGTTAAGTTTTGAAATCAAAAAGGAAAAATTCCGAATTCTTTCCCAGCACACGATGAGCCAATTATAGATTAAGGGCCAGATGTAGGTAAAATCAAATTTGCGAGTCCTTAATAGCGAATTTTACCGATTCGCTATTAAGGACTCGCAAAATTGAATGTAGGTAGGAATCGCTAAAATATTAGCAATTCCTTAATAACGAATCGCAAATTGAGATTCGTTAATAAGGAATACCTACCCATTCATTCCTATGGGCTAGGAGGCCCATAGGAATGAATGGGAAGATATTCACTATTTGCGATTCGCTATTAAAGAATCGCAAATAGCGGGAGCTATTTCAAGGGTGCCAGGGTGTCAAAAGGACACCCTGTTGCACCCCTGAAATGTGCATGTGTGCACATGTGGCGCACATACATGCCCTAAGGGCATGAATGTGTGCCACATGGCACTTAAAAAAGCAAAAAAGTGCTTTTTTAAGGAAATCGCTAATTACCACCAACTTGAAGTTGGTGGTAATTAGCGATTCCTTAAGGCTAAAGTGCCCTTTTTTGTGCTACTTACATTGCATTTAAGGAATCGCAATTTGCGATTCCTTAAATGCAAGAGCAAAATAAGGAATCGCAATTTTGCGAATCCTTATTTTGCTAGTAGGTTTAAAATCACCTACATTGCTCGCAGCCAAATAGCGATCGCAAACGAATTTCAGCGTTAGCGCTCGCTATTTGGCCACCTACATCTGGCCCTAAGTGTCCTGGCTGGGAGACGCAACATCGTTGTTGCTTGCCGCTGCAGAGGACGGTCCCTGTAACACCTCGCAGAGTACGTTAATGGAGCACAGATAATATTCAGAATTGCCAATAGCTGGTGCAGAGGCAGCCGGTGCTGTAGTCGATACCTGAGTGCTTGTGGAAGAGCTGATGCTTAACCCAGTTGTAGTAAAAGGCACCTGCGGGTTCTCGAGGAATGCAGCCATCAGTATAGGAATACGGGAGGACATTGCAGAGCATGGGACCTCACTCGTTCCAGCCTTGTATTCAAGTCCGTAGGTGTGTCCGATGCAAGTGTCAGACAGAGATCCAACACGCATTCTTCTCCGCAGAACAGGCATCGAAGAACAGGTAAGATGCAGTCCATCTAGACTGGTCTAAACAATAGGAATCAAGAGGCGCTCAGTTCCCGTAGGCGAGGTGTGCCCAGATGTTGGACCATGCGTTCACGGTATTTACGCTCCAGGAGTGCTTTTGCCATCTTGTTGGTTATTGGGCCGTCCATTGCGTAGCAAAAAAATGACAATCAGGATACCTGCAATTGAGAGTAGGATCAGCGGAAGACCTCCAAAAACGCTTCCCAATACGGAGTGTATAAAGTTTGGAATAACTCCGAGGATTGTCTGAAAGGTGCTTAGAAATCCTGACCCTATGGTCTTAAATAGGTGTACAATACCACTCGTATCAAACATATTAAAGATACGACCCACCATTTCTGCGAAATGAAAGGGGCAGTTTGTACGTATAAGTGCCTGTATCTCAGTCGAGGTCCTTGCGATTTGAAGATCAAAGGTCTCCCGAGCGGAGGTTAAGGGTGCGGTTTGCTGTAAAAGCATGGCTTTCAGTCTGCTCAAAGTATCAAACTGTATAAAGGAAACATTCAACGAAGGCCATAACGGCGCCTCCCTGACTGTATTTACTGGGGGAAACAATACTTGCATACAGCAAGTAACCCTGGAGTTCACAGTGACCAGATAGGCAATGCTCGGAAGCATCCCACAGCAACCTTGATCGTTCAGCATCAAGTAACTCCAATTCGAGAGCAGCCTGAATACCGGAGTAATCACGGCCGCTGGAGTCCCTGTCATGTGGCAGGACAAGTTCGCTACTGAACCATTACAAGCTCTGTGCAGGGAAATATCCTGGCACATGAGAGAACCGCTTAAAGCGTTCTTGCAGTTTGTACCGCTTAGAAACACTTCTCGATCCCCACTCCAGCATCAAAATTTGTACTGTAATTCCCAAGATTCCTTAATGTATTCCTTACCCAATTTTTCATATTTGCCTGCCTGCCTTTGCTCAAGGCAATATTGAAACTGAAAAGTAGTGACCGGTAGAGTTATGTGGCCATGGATTAGCCATTCCGTTGATGGTGATTCCGCTATCGTAAATGGCAATCTATCCAGCTTTTCAATGCGCAACATTGTATATTTTGCTCCACTTTGTGCCATTTCTACCTGTTTATCTGTTAGATTGTATTCAGAAAACAGAGACGTACTGTTGATAAAACGCCAAGGCATATAGCCTTCACGCAAAGATTGCAGTGTCCAGCTTAACAACATAATAGAACGTAACTGAGATTGCCCGTGTTGTAATATGGCCAAATCTTGTTCCAGTATGTCTATCGCCGAAGATACAATGTTGCCTAAGGAATATATCCTGGAGGTCAAAGTTGTTAACCCATTATCTACTACCGCTAATGCCTTTTCTAAGTTAATGCGGCCTCTTGTTGGGATATTTTCCGATTTTCATTGTAGGCAGCATAAATGCCAGCATATATGAAACGTTTCTGACGCTATTTCCTGGGGCCTAGTAAAAAGTCCCTAAGATCCATGTCATGTGAGAGTAAGGATAAGTGATGTTTCACTTCTGTGAGTGTTGAGGTTTCTAGCCCATCAAGGCACAACTTCCCAATACTGTAGAATGTCACTACCCCTGGATGTTCTCTTTGACCATAGCGTGGGTCTGGCCTATGGATACTGAACCCTTCGGTTATAACCCAGAATCTTTTCTGACATGTGTTCGTGTCTAAGGGCCAAACCACCCATTTCTTCCAATTAGGGTCTGATCTATTGAACTGTAAAATGTCATCTACTGTTGCTCCTTCTTGTGAAGTTGAATTTTGCCACCCCTCCATCTGTGATGGTGTTGGAAACCGAGGTGTGTTCAGGTCCTTGTTTTTGGCTAGTCCAAGACAGGACGTCTGTTGCACAGTGTCATTTAGAAATATCATCTGCTGTGGAATGAGGCACGCTCTAAATAGCGCTTCTGTTCCCTGGACTTGCCAGTCTCTAGAACCCCAAACTGATTTTAAGTCTATTGTGTCTTTCCATAGTTCAAAACCCTGTTCAGGCAATTGGGTGATAAAGGAAGCAGAGTATATCTGTTTGGTGTTTGTCAACATAGTTTTCAGTGCTGATGTCAGTGCAACCTTGTAGTAACAAGAGGTCGGGTCAGTGGTGTTAAACCCTGAAAAATATGAAAACTTCTGTGCAAATGTATGCAAACTACCTTTTGGTGGTGTAGGGCAATGTTCCCACTGGTGGTACTCAAAAACATTTCTAGGTGATATAGATTTGTGCAAGAAATGATGACCATAATGTTGGTAACAGTACAAAGTGTCATAGTCTGAAGTACCGTCTAACATTTCAATGTTCGGAAATGCTGCAGTTTTCTCTAAATCAGACAACATATTATTAACCGTTTCAGAGTCCCAATCATCAGAAAATGTACTGGAGGTAATGATATCACTCAATGAAATTTTAAACACATGAGAAATTTTTAAAAGTTCAGTAGGACCGAATAGATCGAAATCAACCTCGTCCCAAACTTTACCATCCGGTATAGGAACTGCTGTAATGTTCACTGATGACAAGTTTCTTTGTTCACGATGTGAAGATTGATGTGGATTCAGAATCAAATTTACTTTTTCGGCTGCAGGTCTTTGTTGAAGGTATTGTCCATTAATAAGCATGCTTAAAGTTATAACTAAACCTAGCCAGAAAAGAAAGAACAGTATCCCAGTAATTACCCAGAGTTCTACCCAAGGTGATACCAGGTAAGTCTTTTTGAGAAAGTTCGGAAAGTCTGTAATCTGTTGTTTGCGTGTTTGTTGGGCTGGCGTTGTTTCTGGCTCACTTGGATCCAAGGAAAACGTATCATAGTTCATGAAGTAGCCAGAAGCAGTTCGATCAATTGTTGGAATTGCATCAGGATTTGTTGAAATCGTAGTTTGCTCTTGTCGAGGCATGTTGACGTAAACATCAGTATTTGGTCTTATTGCAACTTGTGCGTTATTTTGAGTTTGATTTTGAAGTTGAACTTCGGGTTCAAGGGGAACGAGTTCCATAGCATTGTTGCATAGTCCTTCATTCCGTACAGGAGGCTCTTCCAACATGATGAGTCTTTCTGTTTGAACTTCTTGGATTGTAGCTAGAGGAGGGCGTCTGCTACAGCTGAGTCCACGAGGCCTACTGTTCAGTATCGGCCACATAGTGTGGTTTGATTAAGTCGATTGAGACAAATCGTTTCTCCTTTTTCCCGGCAAGAGGCGGCAAAAGCACAGTTCTTGTTCCTTGAACTGCTAGGACAGGTACAGGCTTTTTGTATGATGGTCCAAATTCTTTTTTGTCCGCTATTTTCTCTCTGACCAGATCCCTGACTTTTGGGATCCAGACAGGTCTTGCCGTGACTGCCTTGACTTCCCCAGTGGCGGTCTGTTTCAGTTGGACGTTACTTTGTTGTGTCCTGGATTCATTTAGATCCTGTAAAACAGCCAAACGATCATGGATATCAAATGGTTTTTCATCCGCCACTGCGCCTTCACAATCAAGATCAGGTACCCACATTCTTGTCCCAAATTGGACCTCGTAAGGAGTGACACCCCCTAGAGAACTTCTTGGCTGGTTATTGAGAGCTCGTTGTACCGCATATATATGATTGACCCAACTACCGCCCTTGCCTAATACCCTACCTGTTAAAGATTGCTTTAGGTCCCGGTTTTTCCTTTCCACAACCGAATTTTCCTCAGGATGGTACGGAGAGGAGTACCGCAATGCTACGCCCATACTTTCCATGGCCTCTTTGTAAGCCCGAGAGCTAAACGCCGGGCCATGGTCAGAATGTAACGGGCCAAATGCGTATGTCCCTATCACGACTCGCAAATCTTTGATAACAGTTCGAGCGTCAGCCGAGCGCTGAGGCCAAACCCATAGGAATCTTGAGCATGAATCCACTGCAACCATGATATACTTGTAAGCCCCATCTGATTGTAAGGGGCCGCAGTGGTCCAGATATACACAAGCGAGAGGTCTGTCTGATTTTAATAACGGTGTCTGTGCGGGCGTGCTATGGTGGAGCCTTTCATCTGCCGGCAGATGTCACATTTCAAGACGTAGTCTTTATTTTGTTTTGTTAGACCTGGCCACCAGTAGCGCTGTTTCTACAATGAAATAGTCGCTGTAACGCCTGTATGCGCAGAGCCCAAACCCTTGTGTGCTGCAATAATCAAACCTTGCCTACGATCCATATTTGGTATTACTCTGTCCCAAACTCCAGGAATCTGAGCATATGGAATGTTGTTTGCTTCTAACTTGTAGGAGTAGAAGTCTTTTTGGTACTGCACCGCTGTTTTTGCTTGAAGCAATAACAGCCACCATAATCTCACCGTCTATCCTCGTTTTTGAACGAGTGATTGCAGCTACAGAAGCTGTGCGTACAGCCCCCTTCGCGGCTTCATCAGCCAATGAATTCCCTTCAACGTGAACGCCATCACGTTGATGACTCAGTGTATGAATCACGTGAGCCCGTGGTAGTTCGTTTCTCAACTCAACTACCTGGTCCCATAGCATTTTATGCTTAATTGTGCCACATTTTGCGTCTTTGAACCCATTTAGTTCCCAATGATGTAAATATTCATTGTATGATTGCACACAGTAGAAAGAATCACACTCTATCAGTGTGGGGAATTCGTGATCCGTATTCCCCAGTGCTAGTATCAGCGCTTTTAACTCTGCCAACTGAGCCGTGCAGCCTCCTAGAGATTGTGTTTTGGTGCAACTTTGATGGAACTTTCCATACCGCATGCGACCTTTAACGATAGCACATGCTGCGCTGTATTGTTGCTTACTCCCTATGGCCGGTTGAGCAGATCCGTCAGTGTAAATAATATATTCATACTGATCTAGAGGCAAGATTTCATTCGGTAGAGGGTATTCTTGTTCGTATTGCAGAAATGCTTGTGTTTTTAGACTTGGATCAAATCTGTATTCAACATCCGTTGCAGTAAGAGAATTAGCCCATTGTATCTATCTCGGAGGTAAGGCTTTTGCATTGGGAATGCTAGCCTTTGTAACAGCTTCTAAAGCCGGTACCGGTGTTACGACAAATATGCGCTTTCCCTGAGCCAGTGCTCTTTCTCTTGCTACAGTGGTCTGAACTGCTGTCAGGATTTTTTCTGTTGAAGTGAAACGCATTTCTGCGTTTGTGTACAGGTGTGATTTGTAAGCGATTGGTACTATTTCGCCTTAATTGAAGGTTAAGTAAGTGTACCCGCATTGACCCGCTATTACGCGGATCACTAAGTTGCGTACGTTTACCCGCGTCTGTAAGTGTTTTGAAGCTATCATGTCTTCTTGTAGTGAACGCAGGATGTTTGTGTGTTCCTGTGTCCATTGTCTAACTGAAAAGTCAGGTTTTATTAAGTCGTAGAAAGGTTTTACTCTTTCCGCGTAATCCAAAATGTATGTTCTGCCGAAATTTAGGAATCCCACTATTGATTGTAAATTTTTTAATGATTTTGGAGGTTGGACCAGCGCACACATTTCTAAAAAGTTAGCTGCCCGACTTTTCCCTTCACTTGAAAGCTCATATCCTAAAAACAGGATACTGAAGTGGGCGATTTTTGATTTTTTTAAATTAAATTTGTAGCCCTCAGAGGCGAACCCCATAATTATGGTGCTCACCCTGGTCAAGTGCCTTTTTAAGTCATTGTCCGTCAGATAAATATCATCCACATAGGACAATGCTTCCTCATCAAAATTTTGGAGTAACTCAGTTACTCTTGCTGAAAACACCTCCGGGCTATTCTTATACCCTTGGGGGAGACGACAAAATTGTCGCTGGGACCCCAACGCTGAGAATGCGGTCAAATACCTGCTTTCAGGCGCTATATTTTGGCAGAAAAATCCATTTGAGATATCAAGTGTAGTTTTGTATTTTTTCCGCACGATGTTATTCATTAATGCGGCACTGTGTGCATTTTGAACAGCGAATGTCTTTGTGTTTAAATGTCTGCAATCTAAAACTAGACGATATGAGTTGTCCGGTTTCATTACAGGAAACAAAGGATTGTTCATTGGTGAGGTGCAATTTTCGATCACCCCTTGGTATTCAAGTTGATCTAAGATCTCCCTGACCTGTTTTTTAACTTCTTGCTTTATTGGATATTGTCTCTGTGCATTTGGTGAGACTTTTAATGGGATCACGTTGTGGGTTGAATTCTCATCCCATCCGGCATGATTTTTGTACAATGCTGGAGCTAGGGCTACTGCCCACTCCTGTGCATATGTGTGTTTTAAATGAATGGGAACGAGGTCGGAGAAGGCTGGAAAAGTTACCGTTTCTCCCCTAGGGCACTCCATAACAAATGCTGGTGGCCAATCTTGTTCAGCTAATAGGATGGCATAACCAGATGACAGATTCTTCCAAAAGAGACCTTTAACTTTCTTGGGCTTGTCCCCCTCCATTTGGAGTGTTATTTCATATAACTTATGTGGGACGCTTACCTTCGTATCTGGTGTTTCCACCGTGATGTAATCATTCAAGTCCGCTGTCACCAGAAATTCCCTCAGGTTCAGGCAAGCTATTGTTACTTCTGCCGCACTGTCTAGCATCGTCTGAGCCCATTCCCCATTCAGAAGTTGTGTCCTCAGAATTCTGGGCATGTCTGATCTTCAGGCGTGCAACTTTCTTCTTCTTAAACTGAGGTTTTGATTTTGCCTTTTCTTCTTTTTTGGAAGTATAGTCTTGAGCGTGCTGTTTGTCTCTGGACTTTGTACGCTCTTCTTTGTGTTCTGACTCTCCTTCTCTCTCTGAGTTTTTTGTTGAACCCTGAAAGGAACGAGAGGAACGTGTATCAGTATCCTGATACCTGTCAGGTTTCCAAATATTATCCCTATTCCTAAGGTTGTACCTCCTTTTGGAGGGCTCCTGTGGAGGCGATCTGCCTCGGGATTGAGATCTGTTTCCTTTAAAGTTTTGTTGTTTTCTATCATCCCACTTCTTTTTAGAAGAAGCAGGTGTCTGCTAGGAAGTGTCCTTTTCAGGACTGTCCATCAGTTGTGGTTTTAAAGCTTTCCCACCTAATCTGTCTCTGCCTAATTCTGCATATGCAGTTTCAATTATTTTGGGTAGTTCGTGTTGTTGATCTAACGGACTGAACTCCCTCAGGCGTTGGCAGATTGCCACCGAAGCTGCTTCCCCTTTAAAATTAGCTAGTATTATGGCTGATACCTGGTCATAGTTACCTAGTAACTTCATCCCTAAGTTTAGGGTAGGCCTGGGCGGTAAATTCCGTTCCGCTCGCGGAATTTGCGGAATTTGGGTAATTTCGCGCTCCGCGGAAAACGCGGAATTACCAAAAATTCCGCGAACCGCGGCTTCGCGGAATTTTTAGCTTGTTCGCGCTTTCAAAATGCGTGTTCGCGAGATATTTCTCCCCGAGCACGCAAACAGCGTTCGCGAACAGGAAAAAAGCATCGCGAACGGGCGGAACAAGCAATTCCGCGTGTTCGCGGAACTTTTGCGTGCTCGCGGAGATTTTTTACCATTTCGCGGAGCTTTGCGTAGCGCGACTACGCAAATTCCGCCCACCCAGGCTCTGCTCCGTACTCGTTTTATATTTGTCTTAATACATCAGGCACTACTGCTAATGAAGGAATACCATGAGTTCTGGTATATATGGCAGCAAAGACTGTACCCCAAGTGGTACAATCTTCTACTTGTGGTGTTATCCCCATGGGCAAGCAGATTGTTAGCATTCTGTGTTTTTCATACGGGGTAGTATACGGGAATACTGCCTCGAGCTGAGTTATTTTCTGAGCTACCCAGAATGGCATTTGTTCACGTTTCGTGGGCATTTTGCCCATTACCGCGTGTAATGTTTGTGGTGTGATTTTAGTTGCTGTACCTTGAGATTGAGTACTATTTGTTGCAACTGTTGCAGGTTGGACTGTGAAAGTCCTCATGACGAATTGCGTCAAGTTTCTATAGATTTTGATTAAATCCTTGTGTTGTATGAGTAAGTCTGCCTGTGGCATTGTGTCAATGTCAGGATGTGGTGTGTAGGCCGCTAATATCGGCCATGTTGCCCCCTCTCCTCCGAGCGGGCCTAATCTTACTCTATTTCTTATGTGGGGTAGGGCGCCTTTAAACCAGTATAAGTGTTCCTGGTACGTGAGTGGAACCTCTATGTCCTCGAACAGACCATATTCCACTGGTGCATCTCCTTCTGTATAGTAGTGAAATGTCTGTGTTCTTGCATCTGCTTCTGGGAATGTAACCCAAAAATAGAATACCTCTGTTTTGTTTGATTCGTGTGCCTCAATCACGAAAACTACTAAGCCACCCCTGGCTGATAAATCATTTTCTAATAGTTTCAGGGTGATCGTACGTCTGAATTTAGGTGCAATTTGAATTGCGTTTGTATCTTCTTCTCCGGCTGAGAGGTGCAGATGTACTACTGGGTCTTCCCTGTCCTCAGTCATTTTGTAAAGAAGAAGTTTTTTGTTCAAGGGAACTAAGATAAGGTTTTATTTGCACAATTTTAGGAACACTGTGTCCTTCAAGCTTGATTAACCAACAGCTAATAAATAGGATTTTTCCGCCTACTAAGCTGTGGCGGAATTTGTGCCCACCCACTCCAGACGTCTCTGGTGTTTGTGAGTAGGGGTCTCTGAGAATAGCACAACTGAACTACTCAGATTCTACTGTTAAATAAGTACCCAACCATCGTTGGCGGCGCCATGTCGTGTAGTTCCTATATTACCCATACATGATCTGCGCGTTCGGATAACATAAACTGTAGGATTGGTGGCAAACTGGCTCTGAGCACCCCCAACGAGAATGTTAGCCTTTCTGTTTTAGCTAGCTCACAGTGCCACTAGAATCTCCTCTGATCGGGGAGAGAATAGTTTCTGGCAACCTCAGAACATGACAACCCTGATCCCCCAGGATCATGGAAACAATATACTACTTTTCGTTCAGTCACTCGTGCTCACTTATTCGGTCTCAGAGAGTTACACAGAAGAAACAGTTGGGCGTGTTACAATAAGAATTTATTGCACAGTTGTTCTAGTGTAAAATAGATGTGCTGCAACAACTATTAGACAGTAGCAGATATATATGATTAGCAGTACAGTGAAAATAAAAGGATAGTACAGTTCTACCATCTTGCAATAATCATGAATACATACATGAATATAAAATGCCTGATAAAAGTGCACGTACTCCTACGATGCCTATCTAGATGTACCTAAGTGTACCTAGCATGTGAGTAGGTGTGAAGCCAAGAATCCCTCTAGGATTTGGTCAAACCCCATTACCTGGAGTGAGAGAGTGTGGGACCCCGTCCTGGTCTCCAGTTGGACACCCCGCAAGGGATGTTTTGGACCACTTTCAGCTGGAGCGTCTGCATGCAGGAGCCTCAGCGTCTCTGGTCAGTGTGTCGGCCTGGAAGTCTCGGTTCCCTCTAACAACCCTAGCAAGATGTGCTGTATTTATACAAAAAGTATCTAGGGTCTCTTTGTCCCTTGTTTCTTGTATTAGCCATTGTTGGATTTGAAGAGGACGTATGGGATGAACCTTGTACGTAGATATTATGCAGGTGGTGTAGCCCCTGCCTGGTTTCCAAGAACCCTCATGAATATTCATTCATACTGTATGAGTCCATTGATGGAGTTATAGGACGCTATTGTTCAGGGAAAAACCCTCCTTCTGCGCCCAGGACTAGAACTAGGTAAAGGTTCAATCCTAAAGGCTCGTTACTGTGTAGTATAAGGGAGATAATGTAGGTGAAGGTGTATGATATTACCCGGGCCTACATTAGGGTACCTGTATGAAACATAACAGGCTCAAGTGATTACATTATTTAGGCCTGCCAATTTTGAATCTATGCCTGATATAAAAGCTGCTAGCATGTTCACCAAATCAACTTGAATGTCTGATTTCTTTGACTGGTAGTTCAAGGCATCTACTGCGGCTTGAAGAATGTTTAGTAGTGGCGCCTAGGTGTTCTTTAACCAATGTTCTTGATTTGAAATAGACAAATTTGATAGGGCCTTGTTATCACTTAGCTCTTGTTTGCAACCTTCCGTCTGCTGCAGCTGTGTCTGTGTTTGAGAATTTGACAAAATTGTTGCATTATATATTTTTGCATTGATGTGATCTAACATTGGTCTTAAAGAGCTGGCTAAGTCATCATGAAGTTGTAGGGATTGGTCCATGGGTTCTGATTTAGAATGATTTGAAGTGGCCTGAACCTCATAATTGCTGCTAAGGACATGATCCAATTCAACGTTATTAACTTATCATCATTCATTAGCTTTATTTCGGTTAAAAACCATAAAAGCATTTTTTAAAGAACAACGCATGTTAAAAACCCGTAATCATTTCAGCACAATAAAAACTTAATCTAACCATCCACACCAGCAAACATAAGTCTGTCATGAAACCATAGTGATGCCCTGTGCAATTTACTCCTACACTACTGATTAAAAAGTTTAAGATGAAACCTAGGGTAAACAACATGCTAAGAGGATACAATTCATTCCATATGTAAAAAATGTAAAAAGTAACTAATACATCATATTCTCATCACTAGGCCCGTGGGTATAAACTTGCATTATTATTACCATACTGGGCAACCCCAAGACTGCTTCGATCTATACAGCTATGCCTCAAAGAGGCGGGGGCTCAGGCTGTGTCCACTACATGGCCTAAAAATCATCTCGACCATGGATATATTCATCATAAGGAAACTGAAGGTAAGAGCATTAGATTGGTTTAAAGACAGATAAAATGAGTGGTAATCATTCTCCTCTTCTGTTCTTCAGTCTCCTCCTTATGTCCCACACATAGCCCAAAAACTTGGCAACGACACAAACTATCACTTCTCTAGTGTCGGATCTAAGTCGCGCATCCCTAGTTGTTTGCATAATGGTGTTAGCCACTGTGCTCTAGACAACGTTATTGACTAATGATTTTGACCAATTTTGATCCTTTGTTTGAACGGGGGTTGAGTACCCTTGCTTAATTTGAGGTACTTGCTGTTACTTCAGTGTTTACTACTGAATTTGGAACAGTTAATTGGATATTTCTTCACCGAGCTGAGTGAACTTGAGCAATACACAATACATTCTAGGTAGACTCCACTTAGTTGTAGCTCAAATTGTTCCATTTTGTTTCCTAACCAGATGGTTTGTTTAGTAAATACTGAGAAGGTTGCAAAAAACTGTGTTCAGGGATGTCTTTTTCCACCTTTTGAAACAGTGGTGGGTTCGAGCGTGTTGGCGCAGTTGGTGATCCATTAGTGGAGGTTGCTTGCCGCAGTGTTGTCGTCTGTCGTAGTTGGGGGCGGAGTGCAGGTGAGGGCAGAGGTGAGGTGTTCTTCGGAGACTTTGTTCCAGTTTCTGCGTGGGAGGCGGCAGGCATGCTTGTGTGCGGTGGGTTTTCTGAAGGAAAAGTGGATGCAGTGGTGGCTGACGAAGATGCTTTTTCCTCCTGCGAAGACGGGGTTGAGTGTAGGTCCTGCTGTGTGAGTGGGGGCGGAGACAAGTTGCTACAGTCCTATGTTGGTGAGGTTTTCTAGGAGTGCGGTGGTGTTGGGGTCATCGTGGTTGTCCAGGTGGAAGTTTAGATCTCTGAGTAGTATGTAGTCTGCGGAGGCGAGGGCGTGGGGTACGATGAGGTCGGTGATGATGTTGGTGAACGGAGCGAGGGGGCCAGGTGCTCGATAGACGTGGGTTCCAAGGAGCGTCGTTCTGAGGTAGGTCTGGATCTGGAAGTGGATCTGTTCCCTGTGGCGCGAGGCGTTGTCTGAGACGGTGGTTGTCATGCAGTGCTTAATTTGTAAAATATGAAGTGCAGGTGCTCAAATGTTTGTTGGAGGCCACACCTACTTTTCTCCGGCTCCACCCATTTCCTCCACTGGCTCCACCCACTTACTCTATTAGCGCCACCCACATCCTCAACTGGCACTGCTAAACGTCAGATGTAATACCCGATCTGAATTTCAGCAAGGCAGCCTTCCCCATAGTAAGGTTTTGATAGGACAGGGTAAGATGGCTGCAAACCCTTTTCCCCTTATATTGCATACTTGATTAGGTGACTGAACAACCATTTGCAAAATTCTGTATGTGTGTTATTTTGAGTAATATAGCATTTACCTTCGCCCCTATATATGCTATTAGAGAAAATCAGTCTGGTAACATAGCACTTTCCTTTGCACAACACCGTATACGTGATAGAGAAAAACAGGCGTTCTCATATGGAAAATATTGCCATTACTCTTTGATGTACTATCCAAGGTAATAAGAGCTGGGTTTTTCATTCTCCACCTCTAGTGTTCTTGGCTGGTGACAGATGACTGCAACCCCAGGAACACCCTTCCAAGTGGCTCCCTTTGTTTTGTCCCATCAGTGCAAATGGTGACAAAATAGAATCAACTGTGCAAACCCCCAATTAATACTCTTTTTTGGCATAACATTAAACAACTGGGTTCACCAGGGCTTCAAACAGTAAAAAAAAGAAAATATATGCAGCTTTATTATGAAACTACTTTTTAGAAGCCCTACTTCTATTCCTGAAAATGAAACTTCAAGGGTGAGATAAAGGGGCAGTGTCTGGTGGTGGATGAAAAAGGCATGAGGTGGAATGAAGATAATGCAGCCTTGGACTTCGGTATGCTGACATTCGATCGCACCATCACTTGTTTTTTTGCAAATTTAGCACGAATTCCTTCGTTAAGGAGGCGTCCACGCAACACGCGGGACCTGAACTGGCCTTTAATAGGCCTTGTTAAGCTTGCCTAATCATAGACAAGTCCACTATAAAAAGATGTGGGCAGCTTGAAACCAAAAGAGGTACTGCTTGGCACACAATAGAAAATAATCCGAACTACCCTCCGACCCCCTCACCTGCAAACATGTATCCCCCTCCTCCCCACCCATCCTCCCTCGCTGGTGGGATTGCCCAGAGCACTGGATTCGGAAAGTCAGCACAAAATCTGAAGGATAACTGGTGAATATTCACAGTGGTATTTCCCCTGCTCAAGTCGCTGTGGTGAAATTAGTATATATTCTACCACTGTCAAGCATGCAGAAATAAAATGTAGTACAAATAACTAAATTGGTTTAAAATTGTTTGAAAAAGAAAAACAAAATGGAAAGGCATTTCCCTTAATTTGCATGATTTGAAAATGTACAGCGGTGTCTGTTTATGAGACGACAGGTTCATTTAGACCTGTCCTCTCTTTTCTATTGCCGCTTTTTAATTATGGAAATAAAGCTGGCATAGAGGGAGAAGGGGGATAAACTCCCCCTCAATCACGATTCATTTGCTACCAGCACCAGCCGCACGTGGGTACGAGACTGTTATTTCCGACTCGTGCGTGCACAAGGTTTCAACTTTAAAGCCTGAATAAATCTGGAATATGGCCGGTCAGGAGGACTGGTATAGATAACGCCAAGCATTTGGGCGAGTGAGCCCAAACTACTCTTGAAAGAAATTCTTTTGGAGCGCATGCCATGCACCGGATTTACTCATTCCAGTCAAGATTTTTAACGCCTCAAAATAGTTTATGTACGGCGTTTTATTTTACTGGACTGGACCATCAGTTCATGACCTTCTGTGAGCGAGAAACTCACATACATAATGGCACTGCATAATTGTACCCTGATGGAAGAGGGAATGCCGCTTGCCTCTCTTTTAGGCAAGGGGTTACTGGGAGCATGCCCGGTACCCAGCCGTTTGTTCTTGAGAGTGAGAGACCACACCTGAGAAACTGCGTTTCATCAGGGAATCTAATTCGTGCGCGGCGCACGTCATGTTTTCACAAGTCAGGGGCTGGGCGGGCAGGGCCTTGGCTTTAACTTAACCCCGGCAGGCCTATCGAGATATAAGTGTACGGCCGGTGGGCACGGCGGCTACAGGGCCAGGCAGTCAGTGAATCATCATCATCGAATCTTGTGGAGCCAGAGGTGAGCTACCACCAAGGTGATCTGATGACTGTCACGCCACCACGCTCCCCCAAAAAATAAAATGGCGTTGGTTTGGCATGGCATATTATTGGCATGGCTAGTTGGCAACTACTTAATAATTAACTTACCGTTACTCGTAACTGATTAGGCCCGGTGCTGCTTGCTACCAGTACTGGCTGCTGCCCTCAACGTCATCGTCGGGCTGACTTAATTGATGACTCGTGGTGAGCTGTGCAGGTATGCTGGGACGTGGCAATCTGGAAAAATCTGCCGCACAGCCCCTACCGCCGCAGAACCAAAATCCAGCCCAAATCAGTGTCCCACCAACTGGCAACACTGAACTTAGGGCCGTGGCTGACATTAACATATCATATGAATCTCCTCTTGGCTCAGGGCAGGCTCAGTCTCACAGCTGCAACACTCTTAAGCGTGACTCACTCGGGAGAGGAGAACAACACTCTGCGGCTGCGCCGAGTCCAGTAGTGAGGTTAATTAAATACATCAATATCATCATGCAATATATGACGTGCGCAGCAGATGCGGCCCTGATAAGTAAGTGCTGGTGCTAAGCACCAGAAAGCACCAGCACAAATTAAGCACTGTTGTCATGTGAAGGGAGCTTTTGTGGATGATGACGAGGCCCCCTCCTGGGCGGTCTTTCCTTAGTATGTTGTATCCGTCTGGGATGGCGGTTGCGATGTCGGGTGCGGAGCTGGTGTTGGCCCAGGTCTCTGTGAGGAAGGCGACGTCGGGCGTGTGAATGTTGAGGAGGTCCCAGATGTCTATGGCGTGTCTGTGCAGGGAGCGTATGTTGAGGAGGATGCAGTTCAGTGGTTTGTGTGCGCTGGCATCAGATGGGCTGGGGGCTGCTGCTGGGGTCCGGAGGTGGGTGAAGGTGCGACGGCAGGGTCGGCAGGAGATCGGGCCTTGGGTGTTGCTCGGCGTCCAGAGCTGGCAGTTGTTGTTGCGTCCGGGGTTGAGAGCGTGTAGCATGCTGGGGTTGTAGCAGCGGGGGGTCGGAGGACCAGGGTTCCTGACGCTGGTCGCGGTCAGGGCGCGTCAGACGGGCTTGCCTTTGGTGCGGCAATGGTGCAGCGGCCGCCATTAAGTAGGGGACGGCGATCAGCTGGGAGGCGGAAGCGACACGCTGGGGGGAGGTGCTCTGGGGGCAGCAGCGGCGGGGAGCGCAGGAAGAGGGAGCGAAACGAGGGAAAAGAAGCAAGAGAGAAAAAGTGGCAAAGTGGCGAAAGAGTCAAAAGAGAGTAGGTGGCAAAGTGGCAAAAGAGGCAAAAGAGAATAAGAGAAAAAAGTGGCAAAGTGGCAATAGAGGCAAATAAGAGTAAGTGGCAAAGTGGCAAAAGAGAAAGAGAGGCAGAAGAACAAAAAGGAAAAAAAGAGAAGACAAAGGACACAGAACAGAGCGGAATAGCAGAAGAGCAGAGTGCTCTTCCACTAGACCACCAGGGATGAGGCGCAGGCAGGAGTCTGTGGGTGGAGGAGGGCCTCAAACACCTACCTGGTGAGGAGCTCGGGCTCAAGGGCAGAACGTAACCGGTGGAGCTGCACGGGGGGAGAGCAGTGACACTGACCAGGAATGTCAGAGGTTTTGCTCTTCTTGCCGTGCAGCAGCCGCCATTAAGCAGGGGTCGGGGGAGGGTGATCAGCTGGGAGGCGGGAGCGACACGCTGGGGTGGGATGGTCCGCGGAGGCAGCAGCAGTGGGGAACGCGGGAAGAGGGAGCAAAACGAGGGAAAAGAGGCAAGAGAGAAAAAGAGAAAAAAAGTAGCAAAGTGGCAAAGTGGCAAAAGAGGCAAAAGAGAGTAAGTGGCAAGGTGGCAAAAGAGAACTAGAGAAAAAAGTGGCAAAGTGGCAAAAGAGAAAGAGTGGCAGAAGAGCAAAAAGAGAAGACAGAGGACACAGAACAGAGCGGAATAGCAGAAGAGCAGAGTGCTCTTCCACTGGACCACCAGGGATGAGGCGCAGGCAAGAGCCTGTGGGTGAAGGGGGGCCTCGAACACCTACCTGGCGAGGAGCTCGGGCTCAAGGGCAGATCCTTACCAGTGGAGCTGCGCAGGCCCAAACTGGACAGACCCTTACCGGTGGAGCTGCGCTGCCCAAACTGCGCAAGTCTGCCAAGATGCTGCCTAGAGCTGCCCGGCTCAGCAGCCCCTCCCCAACCGCCTCCAGCGACTGACCGGCCCGCAGGCCACAGCTGACCACAATCAAAAATAGAACCATCTGGCTTCAAGGTTTTACCTCACCACACACGGGGCCAGAGGACCTAAGGGGGCCTGGTGAGTTTTGTGGGTCAGATCGTTGGGCGGGTTGGACCAGCTGGATCCTGTTGCGAAGACGGGCTGCTCCGATGCAGCTGCTCTGATACCTCGGTGCTACGGAATGATGCCACCCAACTTGTTGATGATGCATCTGTCAATATCATAGTTTTGGAGTGTCTTCTGGAATGGCACTCCTTTCAAGAGATTTAAACGATTGTTCCACCATGCTAGAGAATGTTCGGCATGGGTAGTTAATCAGAGATGATCTTTCCAATTGTCTCTATTTTTGTGACCAATGATCCTCTAGGCATTGTTGTACAGGTCACATAAATAGCCTTGCATTTGGGACTATATTTGTGCATGATACCATGCAAAGTAGGAGATATGCAATTTGACGTGCTGTGGAATTGTTGGTTTATTTGAGGCATTTCTGGCTGATTGATAAGGCTTTCTCAACCGAAGGATACGCTCTTTCTGTTTTTGTGTTTGTGAATGCTCCCAAGTACGTGAGAGCTTGCACTGGTTACTCGATTGACTTTTGCATGCTGACATTGAGACCTAGGCGCTTCAGAAGCTTTAAAGTGAATTAGAAGTCTCTTTTTGCTTTTGCATGGGTGCTAACTTTTATGAGCCAATCATCGACGGGTACACACAAATCTTGTTTCTTCTGAGATAAACTGCGATTAGTGACATGCATTTTGAAAATGTCCTTGGAGCAGATTTTTTGTCCGAATAGTAGAACAGTATATTGTTAATGGGAATTTCCTACCAGAAAACTCAGATAATTTCTGTTTTGGGTTGCAATTGGAATGTGAAAATATATGTCTGGAAGATCTGTTGAACTCAGCCAATCATTTTTCTGATATGAGGGAAGATTTGATGAAGGGCTAGCATCCAGAACTTTTCTTTTAAAACACATTTTTTGAGAAGATGCAAGTCTAAAATTGGGTGGTATTGTATGGGTTGACTCTTTTTCTTTATCAAGAAATATCTTGAGTATACCACCATATTTTCTCGATGAAAAAGAACAGTTTGTATTGTTCTTTGGCTAATAGGAGTTCGGGTTCCCTCTTTAGGATGTAGATCTGAGATTTCGATGTTGGTTTCGGCGGAACAGAAGGTGGCAATGTTCTGAAATGTATGTAGTATTACTTTTGTATGATCTTTAGGACTGATTTGTTGGATGTTATTAATTCCCACGCTTCCAGGTGTTTCTTTAACACTCCCCCTACAGGAGTGGGTAACTGGAATGGAAGTGTTGAAACATCATTGTTTGTTTCCTGAGGAATGACTATCTCTTGAATTTGAAGTCTTTGGAGGTGTTGTTTTTCTCTTCCAATATCCTCATTGATATTGCTGTATTTGATTTTGTTTCTGTTGCTGCTGAGAAGGCCATTTTGGTGTTGAACCCTTTGCTGAAAATAACGACGCTCCTTTCGCCTATATTGTCTATAAACTCTTTTCTTTGTTCTTTTAGACAAACTGCTTTAAGTGTCTCTGCCTCATTTTTCATTTGAAGCATTTCCTCTTCAGTATGTTGGCCAAATAGATACGTATCCGAAAAGAGGAGATTTCCTATTTTAATTGAGCTTTAGGGTTTAACCCCTTCCATGCCAAGGACGTAATGGTTACATCCTCGACTGCGGTGCTGCTGTGCCAAGGACATAACCATTACGTCTTCGGCACAGCAGTCAGAAACCCATCTGCTGTAAACAGCAGCCTCAGGAGCTGGGGAAGAGCTTCCCCAGCTGCCTGAGGCATTTTTTTTCACTGTAGTGATGATCGGCGCGCATGGTGTGCTGATGTCATTACTTTGAAAGTAAAAGTGAAATGAGCCGATCGACTCATCTCTCTTTCACTGCCTACGTGCTCCTGGGGCTATCTCAGCCCCCTGAGCATGTATGCAAACGGGAGAGGTATCATTGGAAAGGGGAGGATCTAACTTTTCCAATGGTACCCTTCCCTAGTGGATCCCTGCTTGGGGAATTGCCACAGGAGGCGATCCCCAAGCAGGGATCCACCGCTAGACACTAAGGAGGGGGGAGCGGTCTCTTGGGCAAGGACCTTTGGTCCCCCCAATATAATATTGTCAATATTCAGTCTTTCTGGCCTCCCGGGGGGGAAGGGGGGGCAGAAAGCACACTAGACACCAGGGATTATATTTTTGTTTAAAATTTAGGGGTGGGGGCTGTCCTAAATGGGCATTATAATTCCCCCGCTCCTCCCAAAATTGGCGCAGTCTTTCTGCGGTGGGAAATTTGTGCCAGTGCAGTGATCTGACAAATTTTCCACACAGAAATGTGAGGAAAGTGTGAATTGTTAGCTAAATTTGAGGTTTGCAGGGGTGTCTTGGCAAGAAAACTTTGGGAGATCCATGCAAGTCACACCTCCCTGGACTCCCTGGGATGTTCTAGTTTTGAGAAATGTCTGGGCTTCGTAGGTTTCCCTAGATGGCCGCCTAGCCCGGGACCAATAACGCAGGTGCCCCCCTTGCAAAACCAGGTCGTTTTCTGATACATAATTTTGATGTCTTCACAATACGTTTTGGACCCTTCCCTGTCGTGGGTACTTGTCTCACCCACACAAGTGAGGTACCATTTTTATCGGGAGACCTGGGGGAATGCTGGGTGGTAGGAAATTCTTGTTGGACTGGTGTTCCCACAACTTTTCCACAGAAATGTGAGGAAAGTGTGAATTGTTAGCTAAATTTGAGGTTTGTAGGGGATTCTGGGTAAGAAAACATTGGGAGATCCAGGCAAGCTACACCTCCCTGGACTCCCCTGGGTGTCTAGTTTTCAGAAATGTCTGGGATTGGTAGGTTTCGCTAGATGGCCATTGAGCCCGGTACCAAAAACGCATGTGTCTCCCATGCAAAACCAGGTTGTTTCGTGAAAAATAATTCTGATGTCTCCACAATACGTTTTGGGCCATTTCCTGTTGCAGGCACTGGGCCTATCTACACAAGTGAGGTACCATTTTTATCAGGAGACTTTTGGGAATGCTGCGTGGGTCGAAGTTTGTGGCTACCCCCAGATTCCAGAACTTTCCATCACAGAAATGTGAGGAAAATGTGTTTTTTCTTTAAAAAGTTTGAGGTTTGGAAGGAGTTCTTGGTAACAGAACCTGGTGAAAGCCACACAAGTCAAATCGTCCTGGATTTCCCTGGCTGTTAAAAAATGCAAAAACAACAGTTGATGGACAGAATGCAGAACAATGTCATACATTCACCCCAGTACAGAGATCTGGGCCTAAATCCATCGTTTTTTTGCTCGCCATTCCAGTTTGAACCCAGCCATATGCAAATCAGTCTTGACCCTGTGCCTCATGGGAACAGTCCAGCCCGAACTGCCAAGCCAGGTCCTCCCTGGACTGGAAACAAGCATCCTAGGACCGGTTTCGGGGTTTCACCCCTCTTCAGCCAGGATAGCTTGATTCCAGTGGCATGGAGAGCACGGGACCCACGTCTGGGCATACCCGTCCCACTCGGGGTGACAAATCCAAAAACAACAGTTGATGGACAGAATGCAGAACAATGTCATACATTCACCCCAGTACAGAGATCTGGGCCAAAATCCATCATGTTAAAAAATGTACAGGTTTGCTAGGTTTCCCTTGGTGCCAGCTGAGCTAGGGCCCAAAATCCACAGTTAGGCACATTGCAAAAAAGGGTAAATTCTCACTAGAAAACTTTGATGTGTCTATGTTGCATTTGGGCCATTTCCTGTTGCGGGCACTAGGCCAACCCACACAAGTGAGGTACCATTTTAACGGCAGACTTGGGGGGGAATGCTGGGTGGGTGGAAGTTTGTGGCTCCCCACAGATTCCAAAACTTTACAGCACAGAAACTTAAGGAAAATGCATTTTGTTTTAACAAAGTTTGAGGTTTGCAAGGGATTCGGGGTAACAGAACCTGGTGAGAGCCACACAGGCGACCCCATCCTGGATTCCTCTGGCTGTCTAGTTTTAAAAAATGTACAGGTTTGCTAGGTTTCCCTTGATGTCGGCTGAGCTAGGACCCAAAATCCACAGCTAGGCACATTTTGAAAACAGGATCAGTTTTCAGTCCACGTTGCGTTTTGGCCCCTTTCATGTCGCAGACACTAAGCCTACCCACACAACTGAGGTATCATTGTTATCGGGAGACTTATGGGAACACAGAATAGTATAACAACTGTTATTACCGTTTGTGTTTCTATGCATTTTTGCCTTCCAAATGTAAGGCAGTGTGTAAAAAAAAAGTCATTTTGAACAATACCCTCTAATTCACATTCTAATATGGGTACCCACAAATTCAGAGATGCACAAATAACTACTACTTCTAAACTCCATATCGTGTTTCCATTTCAGATATACATTGGTTTCCTTGATACCTATTTTTCACTCCTATATTTTACCAAATGATTAACTGTATACCAGGTACACAATGAAAAACCCTTGCAAGGTGCAACTCAATTATTGGCTCTGGGTACCTCGGGTTCTTGGTGAACGTACAAGCCTCATATATCTCCGCAACCAGAAGGGTCCCGCGGACGTAATGGTATATAGCTTTCAAAAAAAGTTAGAAGAAGTTACATCTGAAAATGTAGGCACAAATGGCCGTTTTTTTCGACTACATTTCAATATTCTTTTATTTCAACTGTTATTTTCTATAGGAAAACCTTGAAGGATCTACACAAATGACCCCTTGCTGAATTCAGAATTTTGTCTACGTTTCAGAAATTTATAGCTATCCAGGATCCATTATTGGTTTCTCACCTATTTCTACCACTAACTGGAAGGAGGTTGAAAGCACAAAAAATAGTAAAAATAGTCTATGTCCCATTAAAATGCAAAAACTGTGTAGAACATTTTAGTTTTCTGACAAAAGTCTGCCTGTTCTTGAAAGCTGGGAAGATGGTGATTTTACCACTACAAACTCTCCTTTGATATCATTTGCAGGGAAATAAAACAGATGTTTTCTTCTGCAGCACTTTCCCCCCCCATTTTTCCCTAAAAACCCAAACTTTTGCTGTATTTTGCCTAATTTCTCGATCCTCTCCAGGGGAATCCACAAACCCTGGGTACCGTCAGAATCCTCAGCATGTTGGAAGAAAAGGACGCCAATTTGGCATGGATACCTTATGTGGGCAAAATGTTATGGGGGTCTAAGCGCGAACTACCCCAAATAGCCAAAAAAGGGCATGGCACGGGGCAGAGGGGAGGCCTGGCAGCAAAAGGGTTAAAGATGATAATCTGAGCCAAGAGGATCTTGAAAGAGATATGCCATGACAATAACTGGTAATAGAAAGTTCTACAGCATCCACAGCAGCACTAATTGATTTGCCAATAGTGAATCTTCCTTCACCATTTCCAAATAATCTTGCTGGTGATGTTTTGGCAAATCATCCACAAAGGATTTCATGCCATCCAAAATGTACCTTTGGTATAGTCCAAGTAGTACAAGAGAGCTTGCATTTTTTATATGTGATGAAGCAGTTCCACACATTTTTCTATTTTTGAAGGTTTGTCAGGACAGGTTAGGATCGTCACTTTTTTCCTGGAACAAATTCCAATACAAGGTTATGTTTTAAGGTATTTATGAAGTTTGACTCTTTCCAGAACTCAGAGTCGGGTACAAAGGTGAGTACAGAATCAATGTTCCATAAATCAAAAGTGTGAAGGTTACAGCCTACACGTGTTTCGCCCCCTTTAGACGGCCGTCCAGCCTGAGGCTTCCTCAGGGCTGTACATACATGTGATAATAATATACAAAGATCGAAGTCGGGGACATAGTCACAAAGAGCGCAAAAATACAGTAATCAACATTTATCACCCGTAATCATACCATCAAGGTGCCTACAGGTGCAATCAGAGGTAAGTAACGGTAAATGATATGAGGGAAAATGAAGGAATAATGTCAAGTAGGATATTCATTGAGAAGAACGAAAAAGGAAAAGATACCGGCAGTCCCAGAAAGTGGTATGAGGGAAGATGAAGGGAAGGAGATTTAGGTAAAAAATCTCAGCAGTGTTCATGGCATCCTTTTCTCACGAAATGGAAAAAAGTAAGGGGTGAAAGTACGGGGTGAAAAAGGCAGCTACCAGTCAGTACAAGGCATTCTGGGTAGAGGTGCTTCCTAGGTTTTTAAAGGGACAGGCTCCTTTCTTTTATGTCTCTGTTAAATGAAAATCAACAAGCTGCATTTTTTTCTATTAAAAGATGCTGCAATATTGAATTATGAATGCTTTTGGCAGGTTTATAACAGTAGAACATCCAGAAAAATGTACACCTTTTTTGGCTTCAATTCACAAATGTATTCCTAAGTTTTCAGATTCAAAGACAATATTTTCATGCTGTCCGCAAGAGATTCAGCTATATAATGTTGTTCTGGGGTTCGGCAAAAACAGCAGGTAATTATTCAAGAGTGTATGACTATCAATGAAGATCCTACAATGCAGAAGTAACTTGTTCAACTTGCACCACCACTGTGCAATGTTTATGACCTTGCATATTCAAGAATGTATGACTATCAATAAAGATCCTACAATGCAAAAGTGACTTGTTCAACTTGCACCACCACCATGCAATGCTTATAACCTTGCATATCCATTATTTTCTATAGGAGGGTTACAATATTGGTGGTTGGCCATGTGTGGTGCTGGACTTACTACTCTTTCTTTTTTTGGCAGTAGTAACTTAGATTTGAAAATTTGTCTCCACCTCCTTTTTCAGGGGGTGGAGTCATATAAGACTACACTTTTGAGTAAGTTTACGCTTTGATTTTGTAAATAGCCAAAAGAAGCAAGTTACTCAACAGTGTAATAGTAAATTGCATGTGTAAATTACTCACAGATCTAAGTTACATCTGTGAATAGCCCTGCATCAGTTTGTTCAGGATCCTATGCATTCTAACAACTGGAAAACATGAAATATTCTCTAGCATTTTGTAAAATGCGATGGTGAGCCAGGATAACATGCTCAAGTAGTAAGGCGGTGTGCTTTTATCTTTTTTTTCAGGCCGCTTCCTATTACTGCAACAAGATGGGCTTCGAACCATTTGCCTACCAGGGACTGGAGACTGGAAGTAGAGAAGTGGTGTCTCATGCCATCAAGCAAAATAAGGCAAGATAATAGAAAATGCACGGCATTGAAATAATAGATTTTTTAGTAAAACCTTCAACATAAATTTTTTTTAAATGGTGAAATAAATTAAACATTGTTCATAGTGTAACCATTTAAGAATTGCACAAACAAAAACACCATAACTTCATATAGCTAAATTTCACTTACAATTCTTAGTGGGGGAATTGTGACTTAGTTCAATATGCAAATAGAACATATAAACACAAATAAGGTTTGATCAAATACATTATTTTATTCATTTCTATATGGATGATTACAGTGAGAGTATGGTGAAGGGAGGATGTGGAAGTCTGTCCTGTGGCTTTATCTTGGTTTTGGATGGGTCAGTGTGTATTCAGCGAAATGCTAGGTGGCCATGTTTGCAGCCCTATCTAAGTATTATGGTGCGCTAAGATAAGAATCGGAAGGCATTCAAGTGCATGCTCCTTTTTCATGTCAATTAATTCAGCGAGCTAGAAGAAATTGTAGTCCATATGTGTAGTTTAACAAGAAAATATATACAAAACTAAGCTTACAATATTGCAGCTTAAGAAAATGTAAAGTAATAAAGGGTCTTAACTTTAAAGTTGCACACCTAAACAATTTACCATTCTTAACTCTACATCTAAGTACCTTGACAACATTGTCAAAGTATGCAGCTGTAGAGTAGAGTAGTGTTAAGAAAGCTATACTAACCTATATATATATTTACCTTCCCAATATTGTGTTAGGTGATATTTCGGATACAGTATTTTGTTAGGACAATATTTTTGTTGTTGATATTATGACATACAACCTCTTCTGAGAAGCTTCTTCTGATTGAGGCTGAGAGAGTTTGACATGGACTGTCATCCCAAAAAAAGATGTACTCTAGAGTCCATAAGAGATTAACTATTATTATTTCTGTTTCTTGTCTTCTTGAGAAATTTGAATCTATCACATTCTTACTCTTGGAAAAACTACAGTTGATCAGTCCTAGATTTCTCATAATCAGCCTGACTTAAAGAAATACCAAAGTTAGGTTAAAGGGTCATTCGATAGATTGGGCTTTGGTCAACTAACCTAGACATTTAATATCCAGTGCTTTAACAACTAGCAGCCTAGTGGAAATTATTGTTGCTTATATTCTGCCTACTGCTACTGCCCAGAATCTGGACATCATTTTTGACACACAACTGTCATTGTCTGCTTAAATTGATTAGCTTTCTCCGACCTGTTACTTTATGCTCCACGTCATTAAGAAAATGATTCCACCCCTGCCCTAATTCTAACATAAATCTCTTGTCCAGGGCTCATTCTTCCCCCCCCCTAGAGCATTCGTATTCTTGTTATCTTAACTTACCACCCTGTGTTTTGCCTAGAATTCAATGCATCCAAACGACTGTGTCTCGGCTTGTTTTTGGACTGAATTGTCTGGACTGAATCTATGTAGCCAAGGATTATTCATGTCTTTTGGGATGGCTGGGACAAAGGAGTCTGGGTAGAGTGTTAGATCCAACAGCCCAGAAAATGCGATGCTGAGGAAAGAATGTAGGTGTGTTTTAGTTGTGGAAGTTCCAAATTGGGTGAATGCTTTTCCTGTTGGTTTTTCAGAAAGGCTGGGCAAACGGAAGGGTTGCACACATCAAACCATGTTGAAGAGCAATAATCTACCAGCTGTGCACACAGTACGACATGTACCCATTTCCATTAGGGATTCTTTAAAAAAAGAACTAGATAATTTATGCAAGCAAACTATTATTGAACCAATAGAGATTTAGGATCGGACGTGACCAGTGGTTTTGGCTATGAAGGCCAACGATTCTATGAATGAATGAATGAATATGCATTTCTAGAGCGCATGGCTACCATAAGGCCTCCCAGCGCTAAAAGGCAGTAACATCACCGTGCAATGGTCAGGAATCATGAAAACAGAAAAGGATCTGTCTTTGAGGGACGTGAGTGAGAGAATCTGAGCAGACAGGCATCATTTTCCCAGTATAACCGAGGTGTTCAAGGAGGTGTTAAAGGATGGCAAGGTATTTTAAACTCTTACCTTGACATCGGCGTATCACCAAATTGTTTTACACTGTGAATCTTGACCTTTAACATCCTTCATTATGCCTGAAGGCGCATACAGGTTCAAAGGAATGCCTTTTGGGTTGGCTTCTGCCTCCTCGGTTTTCCACCGGGTGGTAGAAGCCCTATTCATAGGTATTCCCAATGTTAAGTGCTTTGAAGGTGACATCTTTGCAGGCTAGGTCCCGGGCCAGAGTTCTATGCATTTTGAAAGGCAAAGAAACTACCTTAAAGGCTAGTTAATGCAAATGTATCTGGAATACTGTTGATTATTTGGGGTGCAGATAATTTTCTCTGGGTATTGAACCAAAAGAGAGTTTAATCAAGGCAATTACTAAGTTTCAGTCCACGGATAATAAGGACCAATTACGATCCTTTTCAAAAGTGTTAGAATTCTATGCTAGGTTAATTCCCAAGAGTGCAGAAAGAAACACACAATTTACATTCTCTGGTAAAAAAGAATGAAAAGTACATATGGAATGAGGTGATGGACTGGAAATTTAAAGCTGTGAGATTGGAGGCAGCCAATGCCATTCCCCTCAAACCGTTTGACACAAGTGAACCCTGCATAATTTTTGCGTATCCCAGTCAATATGGTTTAAGTGCTGTATTACTTCAAATCTGTAATGGCAGGGATAAAGTGGTTACCTTTGTATCACATACTCTGATAGTGGGCTGAAGTTACCTACTCTGTGATTAAACATTATCTTTGGACTTTTGTTGTGTGGATCACTTTAGAGGTTACTTGTGGGATGTTGAGTATCATCTGTGTGGATCACAAGCCCCAGGGGAATGTATTCACTACTAAAGGAGCCAGATAAGGCCACACCCAGGATAACTAAATGGCAGTATAGACTCGAAGAATTTCAATATCATGTAGAATATATTCCTAGAGTGGAGAACATTTGCGCAGACTACTTGCCCTATCTGCCCTTGAGTGCACCTCAAATAGTTGTGGATAAGAAGAAAGAAGAAGTTCACATGCTTTGATTTATTTCCACATTCATGAATGATTGTATATAAGAAGGTGAATAGAGAACGACAATAGAGGAAGACAGATAATTACAAGAGGTGATAGGGTTTGTCAACAAGGGATTGCCTGTGTTTTAGTAACGCCAAAGTTGGGGAAGATATTTATAATTTTTTCAGACATGTAGCTATTGAATTAAATCTTTCTGACCCGATACTCCGATGTTCAGATTTGTTGGGGGTTACTGTCAGGATGCATAGCAAAGTATTGATTTTGGCTCATAAGGGACATGTGGGAATGAAAGCAATGAGAAGAATTAGAAATAAATTCAGGTGGCCGGGGTTAGGCGGGGATGTTGAAGATTTTATAGGGAGAGTGTTGCATGCATCATCAGTGACAAGTCTCAAGTGACTGTTCCCAGTACTGTTAAGGCTTTTCCTGTTCGTGATAAGCCCTGGGTAATACTGGGACTTGATGTTATTTACCCAGTGAATGTGCTAAGGGAAAATTGCAGGTATGGGACAACAGTTGTAGATCTGTTTTCTCATTGGCCAGAGGTACAATTTGTTAAGTTGGCAAATCCTTGTGAAATAATTGATTTTGTACAAACCCTGTTTTTGAGAGAAAGAGCCTCAAGTGAAGTGATCACCGACAACAGTGTACAGTTCCCTTCTCATGAGTTCAAAAAGTATATGATGCATTGGGACATAAAGCACACTACCACGTCATTATATCATCCTAAAAATAATAGGTTGGTGGTGAGGTGTAACAAGGTGATCAAAGACGATGAGCAGTTGTCAGTAGCCAATAGGCTGGACTGGTCAAAAGAACTGAAAAATCTGCTATGGGCCATTCGTACTACACCTAATGCTACCACATACGTTTTGCCTTTTGTTCTTCGCAGAGACTGTGTTTCAGCTACCAAACTTGTACAGCCTGGGATGGGAGGACTGGACCTACCTGAAGGCAAACTGGTATCTGTGGAAGAGAAACAAAATAAGGCCCAAACTCTTGCATGGTGCACGTGTAGTCTCCATTTTAGATTCAACTCCTTAGGCTGACATCTCTTTCTCGTGGTGCTTTTTGCAACACTTTCTGCTAACGTGTGAAGGTGCTGTATGTGCATATATAATTGGCACTGGTGCCCATGTTTGATCCAAATCGTACATGAAGAACACAATGCCATTGTTTTTCTTTCTTTCTGTGCTTGTTTGGAGACATTTCATTTTAGCTAGACGAAACCAAATGAGCTGCTCTGCACCTCCTTCACAGTTTGATAAGAACCTTACTTTATTATATAAAGAGCTTCCGTGCTAAAGCTCTTTGAGAGGAGCATTTCCATGGTGGGATTATCACAGAACAGCTGCGAACTGTGACGGAGTTGCAACCTTGCTGACTTCAACCTCCATCCTGCTGAGGAAATTACCTGTGCACTGCGACCAGCTTCCTGACACCTAAGAGCAAGATATGGGGGTTAGGCTGTCCCAACTGATCTGGCAGAGGGTACTCCCGCTATGCTCTCTTTAGTATAGTATTAGATACAGACAGGAGTAGGCAAACATTAGCAACAATTAACACTGTTGAATTGTTCATATTGTTTGCCATTCTAATAATGCTGATTACAGTAACATGTCTCATCTATATAATAATTGCAGATCATGCTTTCTTTGCAGGAAAACGATCATTTCAATAAATGTTTGAAAATGCATTGTCATATCTTTCTTGTGTTTACCTTGGGCATGCAAGAGTGACCAAACAAAAGGGGTTCCCAGTGTTGTGTTCGAGGTTGCCAATAACATCTGTTACCCTGGTTGGTTTAGGGGTTGGATATGGTACTGTGAGCTAGCTGAAACCCACCAACACTTGCTGATGGTATATGAGAACTGAGTCCCTATATTGTGAAGTTCATGTTGGTCCTATACACAGTCCTGCTATATTTGTAGGAACCGTATAACAAAATGATTTATGCCTGTATGGCAAATGAGAAACGTCGGTTGCAGGTCAAAGTAGGAGACTAGTGGGTTAAGGTCAAATTGCCTGGGATCACTACCAAGGTTTTTTCCATGTTTTCACATCCCAAGAGAGTAGTAAAAGTGAGTGAGTGTGTGGTCATATTTAAGGATGGCAAATGGTGGAATAAAGAAAAGTTGTCTATTCAAACAATGGCATCAGGAGTGGAGTGTAAACCTGTGAAAGAATTCCATTCCAATCTAGAGAAGCCTATGAGATCCTCGTCTGCGAGGAGGCCTGCTGTGAAGTTCGAAACACCTCTCTTCTGAAAACTGTGAAATAGAACCATCTACTGACCTTAATGCCACGTTGCATAAGGAGGAGAAATCTGATCATGCCTCCAGTATTGTTATATTAATCCCTGAGGTAATGAGAGCTATTAAATCACAGAAGGCTAATAATAAACTTGGCCTTGACCTGATCTATGTAGCTTTCTATTTAACAGATCCTAATTGTAGTTAAGTTTTATAATGCAGTGCTGACATCTAATTCTATTCCATCATCCTGGCGAGCAATTTTTTGCATGGCTGGGCTGACCCAAAATGTATCTTGGGAGATGCCCAAGCTAGATTTAGAAAAGGGATAAGCACTGCCGATCAGGCTCTCCAGCTACACTCTATATGTATATAGTACATACATATAAAGATAATTCCTTTAAATCTGACCTTTGTTGACTGAAATGCAGCCTTCGACCTGGTCAGTAGGCCCAAACTTTGTAAAACATCCTGAAAACAACACTGGGAAATTGACCAGTCTATGTTAACAGCTTTAAAAGCGCATATTGGCCCCTCTTATTTAGTGTTTCCTAAATTATGTTGTGGCATATTTATGGCGCACAACTTTGATGTTTCAAAATTGCTTGACACAATAGTACCAATTCCATACAGATGGTGCAGTTTATTATTGCTCACCCGAGAAGTCAATGCATAGGCTTGTAGATCAGGCTTCTCAAACGAGTAGCTCATAAGCTACTGGTAGCTCTCCAGCTACCTTTAAGTAGCTCTCCTGTGTGCAGCCCAGCCTGCTAAATTTGAAGCTTTTGATATATGTGAACAAGGCTCGTTCGAGCCGAAACGCGTAATGGCGACGATGCAATAAATCAATTTTGAAGCACCTACAGAGTGGTCCGTGTCCGTATGTGGAGATATCCTGGAGGTAACGGAATGGAGTGAGATATATATATATATATACATATATATATATATGTATATATATATATATATATATATTACCTACTGGCGTTCGCCAGTAGGTAGTTATAGTTAGGACCTCATTTCTATTCAAAAAGCATTTTTTCTGTGTTTACCTGAGGAAGTGATAGGCCGTTTTCTGGATGATCTTCCGCCTAAAGCTTTGTCCGGCGAGGCGAGTGCGGAGCTGGATCTTCCACTCACAGAGGAGGAGCTGAGTGCCGCCCTGGGAGACCTCCACGCTAGGAAGGCCCTAGGGCCAAATGGTTTTCCGTGTGAGTTTACAAAAAAAAAATTTGGGCAGCTAGGGCCCCACTATCTTCGGGTGGTGGAGGAGACCAGGGAGCGGGGCTGTCTGCCTCGTGATTGGAGACACGCAGAGGTGGTGGTGTTCCACAAGCCTGGTAGACCTCCTGACCAACACGCGTCATATCACCCTATCTCTCTACTGAACGTGGAGGCCAAAATCCTGGCCAAGGCTTTGGCCAACCGCCTTCGGTCCCACATCACTTCCCTGGTACATCCCGACCAGGCTGGGTTTATGCCCCAGCGGGCGACTCAGCACAATATTCGTCGAGCACATGTTGCTCTTGCGGCCATCCAGGGGTTGGGTGAACGAGCAGCGATGTTACTGGCAGATATGAATGAATGAATACTTTATTGTATGATTACCTAAAATCGTTTACAAATGCAATGCATGTTACTATCATAGTTAAAACAGTAGGTTAATAAAAAGCATCCTAAAAAGCATTTAAAATGAGGTGGTATTTAAAAGAGAAAAACATCTAGAGACATATGCATCTGTTGATCAGTCAATGCCCTGATATTAGTTCATCTTAACTAGTCGGGCTTAGTGCAAGATCACTAATGGCCATAACGTGCTGTGTTATTAATTGCTCAACGAAAGTAGCACTGTTCTTGACCATTAGATTTAGCCCAGAGACATTAATGGTGATGTAGATGCTCATCGGCAGTCGGCATGTAGATTGTTATTATGCTGTTATTTTTCGTACATTGAGTTTGGCATAAGATCTTTCCAGCAGCGGCAAAAAACTTCCCAGCACGTGCAAGCTCCATTGGTACTGTCGTGGTATATATGTGCGTTAAAGCCTCCTTGCATGTTCTTACTTTATTTAGGTTGAACATTGCCCTTAAGTATTTGCGCCTCGGGCTTACCAAGGCTGGACAACAACAGATGACATGCTCTGCTGATTCTGTGTGGTATTGACACAGACGACATCCTCTATTTCCAATTGGTGTGGATTTCCAATGTGCCCTAAAGTCCTTTATTGGTAGAGTTAGCAGCCTGGTCTTCTGAACATTTTGAAGAGCTTGTCTGCCCAGGCCAGCTTTCAGGTATGGTTGACATAGTGTGGCTTCATGTGATTTGACAAGGCCCTCTGCGCCACGGATAGCTTTGATCGTTTCTAAGTCCTGGTTCCTTGAGATGATCTTTCCCTGTTTTTTAACAGGTTTTTTAGGCTAGCTGTTGGCAGCTGTAATATTGTTGTGTGATCGGCTGTCAGGCATAGTGTTTTGTTAGCTGAAGCAAGGTACCTAGCCCAACGACTAGTTTGGTCCGTGAAGAGTATTTGAAGTGCTTCCCTCATGGTACCCGGGCTAGCCTTGTTCACACAGTGATACAGCTTCACTATGTCTTTTTGCATTCTATGTCCATTGATGTTAAGTTAAATTCAAGTCGGATCAGTGTACACCTTGTCGAGAATGGCAGCCTAAAAACCTTCCTGAAAGCCATGATATGCAAATGCTCCAATTTATCGGACAATAAGCCCGGGAAGGCCAGATGACCATAGCTAATTGTTGAAAATAGCTTGGCTTGTATTACTCTTCGGATGCCCTCCGTTGAATGGCTCACAAGATTCTGGTGTATTTTGCATAGGGCGTGTGTGACCTTAGCCGATTTTGTCTCCAGTGATTTGGCCTGGGGTATTGTTCTACCAGTATCTGAGAATTGTACACCCAGGTAGGTATACTTATTTGCGGTTGCAATTCTTAGTGGTCCGATGTTCCAGCCCAGCAAGGATTTTTTTGGTTTATGTCCAAAAACCAATACTTTGGTTTTATTTGCATTGGTTTGGAGTTTATTTTCTATGTTGTAAAGATGCAGAGTCTCCAGAGCCCTTTTCATGCCTATTCTGGTTTGGTCCAGGATGACAAGGTCGTCCGCGTATTGCATAATAGGTATTCTAAGGTGACCCAATTTGGGTGGGAAGATATTGGTTTTTGAGAGTGCAACTCCCAGGTCCGCAGTGTATAGGTTAAACAGTGTCGGTGCAATCACACAACCCTGTTTTAACCCTTTGTTCGTATAAATCTTGGCGGTTGTGTGAGTCTGTGTGAGCTTAGTACGGACCCATGTACCAGTGTGGAGGGACATCATGGCCGCCAAAAGTTTCCTTGGTATACCCCACTTCGCAAGTTTTGCCCACAATATGTTGCGGTCAATGCCATCAAAAGCAGCACTATAGTCAACGAAGCAGGCGTATAGGGGTGGGGTTGCACCGTCTGTGGCCTTAGTTACCAGGTATGATAATGCAATGGCGTTATCCATTGTTGATGAGTTCGGCCGGAATACTGTCTGGTATTGTGGTATTATTTGATTGCCTGTTATCCATTCCTCTAGCTCTTTCAGAAGAACTTTTGCATATGCCTTCCCGTCCACATCTAGTAAAGCAAATAGTCTGTAATTCTCTGGCTGTGAGACGTCGCCTTTCTTATAGATTGGTTGCAAAATGGAACCTTTCCACAAGTCTGGTACTCCAGAGGTTTTGTAGCAGTAGTTGAATAGACAATGCATGTGGGGGGCCCAAAAGGCCCGATCTTCATTAAAGACACTTCCCGGTAACCCGTTAGGACCTGGGGCCCCATCCTTCCTTATGCCTTTCAAGGTGAGCAGAATTTCTTTTTCGCTGAGAATGAGAGCCTTATTCTCGTTTCCCTCTGGGCAAAGGTTTTCAACTACCACTGTTTTTAACCTGGGTTTATCTTGGTCGACGTATAACTTTGTTGCATGGGCTGCCCATTCTTTGGCGAGTACTGCATTGTGTATGTTGCTTCTACCGTTAAGATTGTTGACATAGCTCCAGAATCCCCTGCTCTTACTGGGGGCAAGCAATGCATAAATGCGTTTCCATTTGTCGTCTATGATGTTCTGTTTCAACTGCCATACCGTGTTTTTATGCGATCTTCTGGCTGCTTTCAATAGTGACTCTGTCATTGAACTTTTTTTCCTCCGATGCTGTTGCTCCGCTAAACGACACTGCTTTTTGCTCTCTTTAAATTCTTCAAAGTCAGCAAGGTTGGCTGGCCCATAGTTGCGACGTTTTCCTTTATATGCCAATTGTTTTCCTGAAGTCATAGTTTTGGATAATGACAAAATAATTTCCGACCAATTCGTATGTGGGCTGGTTATGCATGTTGCCTGTTTCCAGGAGTTATATTTCTCTTGGCTTGTAGGCCTCCATTTTATACGTTTTATCGGTGCGGTGTCAATGTTTGTATGGAGCATTTTTCCCGCAGTTAAATGTTCAAAGTGCATTATTGTGCTTATATTGACAAGGATGGTTAATAGGTTGTGGTCACTCGCGGTAGTGTTAGTCACCTTGTAATCTTTGCACCTCCTCTGTAGGTCCTGGCTCAAAAAGATGTAGTCCAGCGTGGAGATGTTTTTGAAAGTTGGTTGTGGTTTCGCATTTGGCTGCACCACTTGATTTGCCGACTCCAGGCTGAATTCATTGATGCAAGCTTCCAAAATATTCTGGCCTTTATCTCCTCGGTGGCTGGCCGAGTTGCACAGGTCTCGCATGTTGAAATCCCCGGTGATAATGCATTCGTGTCCTGGGTTTTCGTAGAGATATTCTCTAATTAGGCTGGTAACCATCCTTGTGCTCGCTGTTTTTGTCTTATTATTTGGGTTAATGTATAGGTTAATTACTGCAGTTGTGGTTGGGATTCCCTCTAACCTTATTCCCTTTATACTGACGATCTGGATATCGGGTGAATTTGTGGGCCATTCCTCCATCTGTACTTGCAAATTCAAATTTACATAGATTGATATCCCACCAATAGGTCTTCCAAATATGTTTTTCTTACATGCTAAGGTGTGTATTGCCTGGAAGCCTTTGATGGGGGTTGGTGATGTTGTCCATGTTTCCTGTAAACATAAGATGTCTCCTGTTTTAAGTAGGCTTATGGCCTCCTTGTTTGCTAAGGTTGATTTGAGGCCTGCAACATTCCAGCTTATTAATCTGAGGGTTGTTCTTGCTTTTACTACTTGTGTGCTAGGGATTTGTCCTCCCTTTAGTGTGCAGAGCCGTTGAGATCCAGGCCCAATCTTCTGTGGAGGTGCCCTGAGTCGCTCTTGTCTCCATGCATTGTCTAGTTGCTTCCCCTTCATAAGTTTGATTTTAATGTTGTTGTCCCAGTGTGGACTCGGGATCGATCTTATGCCCTTTAGAATGCAATTGCGTGGTACTGCTGCAGTTGATTTTTGCAGCCTCTGCAGTAGTATGTGCGGATACTTTTCAGTTGGGCATGTGTCTACGCGGATCCCCTAGCCCCTGAGTACGTCTTTCTCCGCCAGGATATTTTGAATATCTTGCTTGTTGGTCCATTTTGTTAGAGTGGACTCCCTATGACTTATACAGGGATAGTTTTTAAAATGCACCGATTCAAGTTGCACTGATTTTAGGTAGGCCAATGAGGATATGCAAGACAAGATGTACAATATATTCATGCGGTTTAAGATGTCGCCCGGGCCTCTTGTCTCAAATTCAGGCGTGAAAATCACTGTGTGCTCTGTGGCCAACAAGTGTGCTTTTCCCGAGTGATTTCCCTTTTGCACATTACTTTGACCCTCATGCTCGGTTAGTTCGGCAGTAAGCCCTATTTGGTCGTTGTTCCAGCAAGGTGTGGTTTGCACGTTTCCGTCCGGGACATTAAGAAAGTGTTCACAGGTCTGATGATGATTGCCCAGCAGCAACGACCGTGCTGGTTTGGGTTTCGAGACTGCTTTATTTTGGATATTATATTGTGATTCCGTTCCGGATGGGCATGCTTTCATTAAGCTGGTTCCCTGCATGGGTGCACTTGTTTTCTTTTCTGCCTTTTCGCATGGTTGTGTTTCTTTGATGTTGTGTCCTGACAATTGGCTTTCGTATTTTTGTTGGTCTTGGGCGAAGCCTTTGCCTCCGAGCTTTCTACTGTTTTGGTGGCGATTGTAATATTGGCATTTGTGACTTCGGCATATGATTGTGTTTGAGGATTGACAGCATTACAGGTTTTATGCTGCGTGGTGGTCACCTTGGCGGGACCCTCTGTTGGGTTTTCATTTAAATGGTTTGGTGATAAGGTTTCCTGGCTAGTATTTACTGACGAGACCTCAAATGTGGTACAATTTTTCGATTTAAAGATGGGATAGTACATTAGGCCCTTGTCAGGGCTAGTTACACCCTTATCTCCCTGTCTGTTGTTTTGTCTGAGTGCGGTCGGTCTTTCATTCATTTTTTGTGGGAGTGCCATTGCTCTTTTCCTTTTGTTTGTTTTCAGTGATTTCCGAAGTTTTTTCTTTTGCCGTCTGGATAGTTGTCCTTCAATTGGTCTTTGATCTGGTATCCCACCATCATCTCTGGCCTCTGAGCTTGGTGTTGGGCTCCAGCATTTGTCCGATAGTTTTTTATTGATTGCACTTGGAGTACCCTCTGTTATTTCTAATTTATTGGGTGTTATTTCTTGTCCAGAGAGTAAGTTCCCTTTTTCTGTCTTTATTTTGCTTTGTGTTTTGCTTAGTCGTACTTGGCTACATTCTTCTATTAAGGTTTTTAATAGGTCAGGCAGTGAGGCTAATTTTTCCACTATTGCCTCATTGAGATTTTTTGTTGGGCTTGTAATCCCCCATGACCTGTTTCTCTGGTAGACCACTGGTCCATTTTTGAATTTATCAGGTCCACCTTTTGTTAATTGACAAGACACTTTGCGCAAGCATATGTATCAAGTCCACCTGTATCTCTAGTTTGTGTGATTGCCATGTGAGGGCCTTTACTGCTGCCAGAAGTGATGTATATATTGTATTTAGAATGGATTCTGAGCCATCTTTGTTTATTGAGTCTTGCAGATCGTACTGTATTCCGGGATGTTCGCCTGAAACAAATCCCATGAATTCCTCGGTTGTTATTTGCGGATATGGATAGGGCATTTGATTCCCTCAGTTGGGTATATCTATTTGCGCTTTTACGCAGGCTGAATATTGGACCACGCTTCCTGTCCTACCTGACATTGCTCTACACCGACCTCACCGCGTCAGTACGCGTAGCTGGCTCTATCTCCTCCACTTTTTCCATTGGCCGGGGCACCAGGCAGGGCTTCCCCTTGTCCCCATACTTGTTCGCATTGGCTATGGAACCCCTGGCTGCCTGGGTGCAAATCGATGCACAAGTAACTGGCTTCGAATGGCCGCACGGACTGTCGGACCGTATTGAACTATACGCCGACGATGTGCTATTCTTTCTCACCAATGTAGATAGGACGGGGCCGAGATTGCTTCGCATCATGCAGATCTTCGGGGAGTCTTCTGGCTTATATATGAACCCCCGAAAGTCCACTCTATGGGTCCTTGGGGATACAGCGGGTCTCGGCTCCTGGGCATCGTCCGTTCAAGTGGTTTCTGGGGGGATGAAATATCTGAGAGTGTTTTTGTCGGATTCGCCTACCACATCTTGGGACAGAAATTTGGCTCCAATATGGGAACGTGTACGGGAGGATCTCAAGACGTGGTCCCATATGCCATTGTCTATATATGGCAGATCAGCCATCTTCAAGATGGTCTCGCTCCCCCTCATATTATACCATCTGCAAAATCACCCCTACCCGATCCCTCCCAGATGGTTCCGGCAGGTTAATGCGGCCCTGGGACAGTTTTTGGGGGCCGGTGGAGCGGCGAGAGTTGCATTACGGACGTGCTTCCAATCCACGTACTGTGGGGGGCTGGCGACCTCTGACATATTATCATAGTATATGGCCTCGCACTTGCTTGTCTTAAATGAATGGTTTTATGGGGATAGGGCCGATCCTGCCTATGCTGTCGAACGAAGGTGTATGGGGGATCACTCTTTGCACACTATACTATATTCTGCACCACTGCGCAACTCCCTGCCGTCAGTTACGAAGGTGGTATTCCAAATCTGGAGGCAGGCTCTACTGAGGATGGGGTGGTGGAATAGACTGACGCGGGAGACTCCCCTCTGGAACAATGTGCGATTGCCACAGTTGGCTACTCTACCTGGGTTTCGTGGCTGGGATAGCATTGGTATCTCTACTCTGGGTGATGTAATGTGGGGGCCGGTCCTGAAGTCCTTTCAAGACCTACAGAAAGATTTCCAAATGCCGAAAACCCAATTCTATAGATATCTTCAGTTTCGACATGCTATCTCCCCTAGCGTGGAGGGCTTAGAGTCCCTGGCTGAGTTTAGCCCGATTGAGGCGAAGGTGTTCATGGGAGATCTCCAAGATCACAAGATCTCTAAAATCTACCAATCCCTGGTTACTCATAGCTCCCCCACGCTACAGAAGCTCAGAGAGGCCTGGGAGGGTGATGTGGGCTCACTGGACGGAGGCCCTGGCCTCCCCGCGGGGGCTGCTATAGCTGTACGTCTGCGCCTTATCCAGTTCAAGTACCTTCATCGGGTATACTTCACTAGGGTTAGATTGTGGAGGGCGGGCTTGGTGGCCTCCCCTGTGTGTCTCAGATGTGAACGGGAGGAGGGTACCCTGATGCACACGGTCTGGCACTGCCCTGCCTTGGCACGATTCTGGAGGGGGGTTATGGCCTGCCTCTAAGAGGTGTTGGGCTGGGACCTTCCCCGCTCGCCGAAACTGGTACTCTTACATGTTATGGAAGGGGTTGGGGGCAACATATACAAACGCCATCTTATGCTGCTTGGGTTCACCCTTGCTAAGAGAGATATTGCCAGGGCATGGAGGGCACCGGCAGCGCCCTCAGTGTCCGCATGGAAGAACGGCCTGGACTTCTGCAAGGGCCTGGAGATTCCCAATTTCACAGCAAGAGGGTGCCCGATCAAACATTTTAAAATCTGGAAGCGATGGGCGGACTACTGTGGCTTGGAGTTGCAGCCCGTCTCTACGGCAGGGCCCCTGGACCCGGCTTGAATCTCCACTTTGTTGGTGCAGGACATAGTCTTATGTGTAATGGCGGGCTACGCTTATTGAAGAAGGTGCTATTTCTGTTCATGTGCAGCTCTGGGGTGGACTTTAGTGCGATGGGGGGGAGGGTTGTTGGGTTATGGTTTCTTTGTTGGTTTTTCATCTGTATTGCTCTCCATTTTTCCTTGATTTGCTCTTGTAAAAAGTCAAAGTCATGATGATATACGTTTCTTCTGCAGAAGTTTCTGGGGTACAGAGCTCTGCTGCATATGTGCAATTTGACGAATAAAATCTGTTTTAAAAAAAAAGCTTTTTTTCATTTGCCAATATCTTTGGCGCCGTTTGACAAATCTTCGTGAAATTTTCAAAACTGGTGGGGCGCTCCGGTCAGCTCCTGTCCTGAAAGTTTCGGGGTGATTCGTCAAGCAGGGGCAGAGAAAAAAGGGGGTCCCAAAACGCGTTTTCCCCATGTTAATTTCTATAGGAACTTTAGACAAAGCTACAGCCCGAACTGCTGAACGGAATTCCACCAAATTTGGCAAAAAGGTAGGTCTTGGTTCAGAAAGAACCCTTTTTTTAAAATGGTGTAAATCCGTTCAGTCGTTTCAGAGAAATTAGAAAAAGAAAAGTTTCGATATCTGAGCACCGAGGAGGAGTCACGACTCCTCCCGAGCACAAGCTGACTTCTGATTGGCTGCCAACACTCCAAACCAGGAAGTGTTGGCAGCCATCTTGTGACTCGGTAACCGAGTCACAAGAAAACAGTGAAAAAAACATTAAAAAACAAGAAAAGGGGGCAGGGTAGAAACACCCTGACCCCCTAGGCCTGCTGAGGGGGTCCCACAGGGACCCCCAGGGCCAAAAAAAAACAATTTTTTTTTTTAAACGGCAGTATTCGCGCTGGGTGCGCGAATCCTGCCGAGAAAATTTTAAAAAACGAAGCGCGGACTCCCGCGCTTCGTTATTGTTAAGCCCCCGGGTGGGCCAGGTCTCGGGGGCAATCCCAAATTATATAGCGGGGGCCCCCGCAGCCCCGGGGACCGCCACCTCCCCGGGGCTTCATTGATGATTTGCAGGGGCACGCAGCCCCCCACATGCCTCGGGGACCACCACCTCCCCGGGGCTTTGCCAATTTAAATGCGGGGGGCACGCGGCCCCCGTAGCCCCAGGGACCGCCATCTCCCTGGGGCTCTGTTTTTAAAATTAAGAGATGTGTGTGGGGGGGCTCGAGCCCCCCCACACGGCCCGGGGACCACCACCTCCCCGGGGCACTAAATATTCACCCCCGGTCCCGGGGACCACCACCACCCCGGGGCTTTAGAAATGAAGGGGGGGCCGCGCAGCCCCCCCTCCTGGAGCCCTTGATGACCCTGGGGACCACCACCCTCCAGGGCCGGCTCCTGCAATGTCCCGGGGTGCCCACCCCGGGACATTGCTGTTTGCTATGGCAGGGCGGGAGCCGTGTGGCTCCCGCCCTGTCATAGCAAACTCTGCTTTGCTTGATTGAAGCGAGAGCCGACATCTAGCCGGAGGCCATGCCCCCTTTCTCCACCACTCTGCAAACGCGCCACCTGGTGGGGCGATGAGGTCCTCTTGTGTCCTGATGACCTCAGGACACAAGTGGACTTCATCCCCCGAGCAGCAGTGCGCCAAGAGGCGCGTTTGCAGCATGGTGTAAAAAGGGGGCGTGGCCTCGGACCATCTCTCTGAAATCCAGCTGTGTGGTGCTTACTGGAGGTACCTGGTGGGCTAGTTGGCCCCCAGGGACCCTCAGTATTGAAGGGGACTTAATCCCCCAACTTAGAACGCGCCAGGGGGCGCGTTTGCAGAGTGGTGGAGAAAGGGGGCGTGGCCTTTGTCCACCTCTAAGCAATCCCACTGTGTGGGGCTTACTGGAGGTAAGAGGTAGGCTAGTTGGCCCCTAAAGGACCCCCAGCAGCAAAGGGGACTTCAATCCCCATCCAAGACCGCGCCAGGGAGCGCGTTTGTAGAGTGGTGGGCAAAGGGGGCGTGGCCTGCTACGAGTACTTGCCAATGCTGCTGTGTGGGACTTACTGGAGGTAATAGGAGGGGTAGTTGGCTACCAAGGATGTCCTTGGGGGCCAACTACCCCTCTTGTTACCTCCAGTAAGTCCCACACAGTGGGATTGCTAATACGTCTTTGGAGGCCATGCCCCCCTTTCTCCACCACTCTGCAAACGCGCCTCCTGGCAGACTACGGGATGGGGGATGAAGTCCAATTTACTCCTGAGGGCCAAGAAGCCCTCCTGGTACCTCCTGTAAGTCCTACGCGGCAGGATTCCTGAGCGCTGGTCGGAGGCCCAGCACCCTTTCTCCACCACTCTGCAAACGTGACTACTAGTTAAAGAAGCATCTTTCTGCACCTCTGACTTAGAGGTAGTTTTAATCCCCCTGCCCTATTATATACTAGGGCCTTACAGAGGAGGTCATGCCAATCACAGGGGTACCCCAACCCATAGTGTACCCTAGTGTATGTAGGTGTTTTCACTGTATTCCAAGTGTCTTTAGCATAGCACTGGCTCCGGGCCTGGTTAGTCAGAGTCACTTACCACCAGTACCAGTCAGCAAAAAGTTGGGGTCACAGGATGACTTTGCAACAAGGCCTCTTTCTGCACCTCTGTTGGTTCTTTCTGCATATCTCTTGCTTCTTTCTGCACCTTTCTTTGTCTTTCTGGACTTCTGTTGCCTCTTACTGCATTTCTCTTGCTTCTTTCTGCGTGTTTCTTCCTCTTTCTGCACATGTCCTACCTCTGTAGGAATAGTTAGAAATTAGCATTTAAAAAACCTTTGAAATTCACTGAAAAAACTATAGGTTTCAGGGACGTTATAGTTAGAAATGATCATTTAAAAACCTTTGAAATTCACTGAAAAAACCATAGGTTTCAGGGACGTTATAGTTAGAAATTAGCATTTAAAAACCTTAGAAATTCACTGAAAAAACCATAGGTTTCAGGGACGTTATAGTTAGTTAGACATTTCACTCAGTACAAAACCAGAGAAATTCGGCCGTTATAGTTAGTTGAGCTAACTATAACTCGCGCCCCGCAATGCACTGCTGATGACGTCACATATTACATCATTCATGACATGGTCAGTGACATCACTGATGACATCACTGATGACATCTCAAATGACATCACTGATGACATCACTGATGACATCATCCACGTGAAAATCTGATGCACCTCCTCACATCCTAATATAACCTTTGAAACACCCACTCTAAAAAGCAGACTAACATTTTCGAAACCATAGACACACCAATACCAATAACTACATACCCACTCACTGATTCCTAGGTCTACACACACATCCACTCATTCACCCATACAGTTACTCATACACGCAGTCACTCATCAATACAGCACTATCGTATGCACTCATACACCTATACAGACACTCACACACCGCCGCTCATCCATAGAGTTACTCACACACCTAGTCAGTCATGCAAAGAATCAATCACACTCCCATTTACTCACTTATACAGTTATACACACACCACTTCACTTATTCATACAGATACTAACACATACTTACTCTCTTCTACAATCACTGACACAAGCACACACTCATCCATACAGCCACTCTCACATATAGTCATTTATATACTCCAACACTCATATATACTGCCTTTCACATATGTAGTTACTCACACATGTACCACTGAGACATCCATTCACTCACCAACACACCCATACACACACTCACCCAGCCATACAGACCTTCACAGATGCACTCTTGAACCCATACACCCAGTGAATCACCCACTCACACATCTATGCACAGAGCCACACACACCCACTCACCCACACAGACACTCAGGCACCCATGCAGATACTCAGACAACCAATCAATAACCCATATAGACACTCATGTAGCTACTCACCAACCCATGCAGCCGCTTACACACCAACTGACAGACAGATACAGACATTCAGACAGTGTACTCACTAACCCATGCATTCAGTAAGACACGTTTAATCACTCACTTATACAGTCAGTCACGCACCTACTAAATCATCCATTCAGACACTCATACACCCACTCATACTTAAATACACCTTGGCATATATATATAACACATATTTAAACTTTACAGAAACACAGTAACTGGATGATGTCATCAGTGATGTAATCAGTGATGTCATTTGAGATGTCATCAGTGATGTCACTGACCATGTCATGAATGATGTAATATGTGACGTCATCAGCAGTGCATTGCGGGGGCGCGAGTTATAGTTAGCTCAACTAACTATAACGGCTGAATTTCTCTAGTTTTGTACGAGTGAAATGTCCAACTAACTATAACGTCACTGAAACCTATGGTTTTTTCAGTGAATATATATATGTACAGACCATCCGAATAGGACGCGCTCTCAGAAACTATACCAAAGTTCACAAACACCGATTTATTCCATCATAAATCGTTAACGTGACGCGTTTCGGCTAGCAAGCGGCCTCGATCACACACAGTGAAACAATGAGACGGAGCCCATTACATGCAAAAAATGTGAAACAAGCGTAGGACTGCACCATAGAATCTGACACAGACATCAACATAGGACTAATGTCACTACTATAGCCGCCATCTTGTAACATTAAACATAACAATGGATCGCAATTGCTTATTCATATGCTTCAATGCATCCTCCAACGCCTGAGTGCCTAAAATACATCATGTGTGTGGACGTTATAAGTGTAGACATTTATGCATACTCCATAATTGCAAATCACCAAAAGCGCAATGTGTTCGTTTTCGCAGAAAAAATATCTGGGCACCTGCACATGGGAAAATCCCTATAAGTGAAAAGGGTTATGTCCTTATGTGAGATGGTACCGTAGTGGATACCTACCCCAGATTTGTATAGATATACCTGAAATGAATGTGCTGTGCAACACAAGGCTATCATAATACTGTTATAGGGCAAGTACGGCCCTGTTGGGACAGATCATGGTAGCTATATCTCACAGAGATTTCTAGCGGCATAGTGCCTGAACATGACTCAGTCTATGATCCCTGCATCGCGTACAGTACTGTACCCATAGTGGGCTAGGCAGATTGGAGTACCGACATGGTCGCTATTGGTAATATCATAGCTCGACATATTCAAATCCCAGTATTCCGAGAGTACAGTCAAGGTAAGTATGCAATCATATTTACAGTGATGTCATAATGGCAGTAGATCAAAACACTTATACATCGTGGCTAATGTATAACACGCTGCCCCAGCTGGGTTGCTACATGTTAAACGTCATGGTAATTCAAGGCTCCGTCTCAAAAGACAGTGAAAACTTGTGATACATAATAAGATATAAAGAAAATCAAAAGAAAGAAACAATTCCTTATCTGGGGTGACCAGAACATCAGGAGGATGATAACACGAAGAAAAGGGTATGGAACCAAAGTAGAATTACCGGTCCAGTCCAGTAGGTCCCTTCCTTTCCTCCTGTTAAAAGATAGCAAGATACAGTTAGATATCTTGATGACACATGGTTAAAACACATACTATACAACATAGTAGTACATCAATAAAACACAGGCGCAGTACCATGAAAACAACGTCTAATCATCATGCAGGTGTATGGCCATCTCCTCATCAATATTGTGCCCCCCCAGGGTAGTGGGTTCCTAGGTCGATGATCTACCTAGATTCACGTTTTCTCAGTTGCAGTACCCTGTCCCCTCCTCTGTGTTTAGTAGTGATTTGTTCAATGATGAAATACTGGAGTTTGGAACTGTCCGAGTAATGACGTGTCTCAAAATGCCTTGCTATCGGGTAATGTTGGTCCCTGTTGTTATTGGCCCTCATATGCTCTAAATCCCTCTTTTTGGCCATCAGTGTGGTACTGCCAATATAACATAGATTGCAGGAGCATTCCAAGACATAAACAACAAAGGAGGAACTGCAGGTGAGGAACTGTTTGATCTGTATACGAGCATTGGTGCTTGTGTTGAGAAACTCTTTTCTCATGCGGCTGCTGCGGCAAGCTTTGCAGTGGCCGAAAGGAAAAAAGCCCTGTAGGTCAATACCCTTAGTGGCATCTACCTCTGTAATATCACTGTGGACCAGTATATCCCTAAGACTACGACCCTTTCTGTAGGTTATGCGTGGTCTTTCGGGGATGGAAGTCCCAATGACAGGATCTTTTCTTAACATCTCCCAGTTCTTGGCAAGGATTTTCTGGATCTCGTTTGAGTTGCCGTTGTAAGTTAGTATGACTCGGGTGGTATCGTCAACTTCATTAGATATCTCAGTCTTGTCATTGCTCTCTAAGGTCCTAGCTCTGTTAACTAGTTCAACCTTTTCGACTGCCTTCCGTAGCACCCACCTGGGGTACCCTCTCTCAAGAAATCTAGTGAGCATGATATTCTGTTCATGTAAGAAAGAATCTTCCGTACTAAAGTTCCGTTTAGCCCTCAGGAGTTCCTCATAGGGGATACTCCATTTGAGGTTGTCCGGATGACTGCTCATTGCGTGGAGAAGGCTATTGCCTGCTGTTGCTTTTCTGAACAGGCTTGTTTGGATGGAGTTGTTGGCAATCTCAACTTTCACATCTAAGAACTCAACCGTTCTGTTACTGATGTTGCTGGTAAGTTCAAGATTACGATTATTATGATTCAGTCGATGTATGACATCCTGGGCTTCACTGGTTGTGCCCTTCCAGATCACAAACAGGTCATCAATATACCTGAGCCATAAAATCACTTTTTTGAAGTCATCACTGAACCTAGTGTCATTCCTGATTTCATCCTCCCATGCTCCAAGGAACAAGTTCGCAAAACTGGGAGCGAAGCCTGTCGCCATCGCAGTGCTGAGGATCTGTTTGAAGATGTTACCATCAAACAGAAAAAAGTTATTCTTGAGACAATACCTGATCATTTCAATGATCATATTGGTATGTTCCAGATGTCGCACAGGTCTCCTAGATAAGTATTTAGCACATGCCGAGATGCCCTGCTCATGTTCGTATATAACGAACTGACATCCATGGTCATAAGAAGATAATCATCATGCCAATCAACCCCTTGTGTTTTGATAAGGAAATCCTTTGTGTCTTTCACATACGAGGGTAGTGTGACCACCTGGCCCTCAAGAAGTGGTCCACATATCTCGACACATTCTCCAAAGCACTGCCTCTGGAAGACACTATTGGCCTACCCGGAGGATTGGAGTAGTTTTTGTGGATTTTAGGAAGGAGATATAGGACGGGAGCTTGGGAAAATCCTTTTTAAGGAAGCAAAATTCTTCCCATTCTAGGAGACCTTTGTCCCTCCAGTCACCTAGGTTGTTCCAAATGCCCGTTATGCTCTTGGTGTACTCATTTCTGTCAGTCCTAACATAGAATAGGGGATCATTAAGCTGTCATGTTGCTTCCGCTATATACATCTCCTTGCTCAGAATCACCACGTTCCCTCCCTTATCTGCTGGTCAAATCACTATGGAGCTTTCGGTGGCTAGGTTGTTTATGGCATTTTTTTGTGCGACTGTGAGATTGTATGACAAAGAACATGTTTTCTTAAACCATGACTTTTGCCTGAACCTGAGTATTTGATTAGAAACAATGTCTTGGAATGTGTCGATATTATCGTGCAGCATATTGGGAAGAAATGTTGACTTAGGTTTGAACTTTGTACAGGCAGCCATATCATATCTTACATCTAGGTCATTCAACATCTGGTATACATCGTCATTGTCCGTTAGACCCCCCTCTCCCAATTCATGAAGCGTCACAAGAGTATCAATGTCACTGGTGTTAAGGTCTACATTGGTGGCAGTTCCCTGGCTGGCATATAGATCCTTATTGGCCTTCGGTTTCAGTTTATGCCATTTCTTCAGCTTCAGTTTGCGACAGAATTTGAATAAATCTATGCGGGTGTTAACATAGTTGAGAGGTTCTGTAGGACAAAATGATAGCCCAAGGCATAGCGTTCTTTTCTCCAATTCGCTGAGAGGTTTGTCTGTGAGGTTCACAATAGTGCGGTTTACCTTTTCATCATCCATTATGAGGCTGTTGTGGAGCGTGTTGATGAGCTACCCATGAACCCCTTGTTGCCCCCCCTTCCTCTGCCTCTGCCTGAGTCTTTATCTTCTCTTTCGACAGTGCCCCGACCTCTTCCTCTGCCCCTTCCTCGTGGATTCGAATTCCTGTTCTTGGGTTACGGGGTAGTACGTGTTGTTTGCCGGCCCCTGCGGAGGAGCCGGTACTCGTCTAAAAAAGTCTTGGGTCTTATTTCTGCCTCATTGCTTGAGACTGAACTAGGAGAGGTTAGTGATGTCTGTGATGTTGTTGAGTTATCAGTATTAGCGTCACTGGGACTGGCACCCATATCCTCAGGTCTCGGCTGGTTGGTGCTGGCGTTGGATTTGAAAGGCAATGCTGTGTCGTACAGATGGTCATATTTACGGCTGAAAGTTAAAATTCTCCCTGTTTCATAGTTGACACAGTCCCGGTGCAACTTTCTCTGTTTTCTCGTGTTTGTCATCCTCATGGTTGCTCAGTCTCTGTTTAAGTTCTCCCATAAATTTGGTGATGGTCTCTTGTTCAGAGCTTTTGTCAAGTTCACATTTTTTGCATGTAATGGGCTCCGTCTCATTGTTTCACTGTGTGTGATCAAGGCCGCTTGCTGGTCGAAACGCGTCACGTTAACGATTTATGATGGAATAAATCGGTGTTTGTGAACTTTGGTGTCGTTTCTGAGAGCGCGTCCTATTCTGTTGGTACTGTGGATTACTTGCTGGCTGCTCCGCCGGCTGACGCGCCACCCCCCGAGGGACTCTGATTCCCAGCAGGAGCTGTTTGTTCTTGGATTGCATGGAGGGAACCCTGAGCTGGAGACCGGCCGCCCGACCAGGAGGTTGCCAGGAGTGACGGTAAGTGTGAGGGTGTCTCAGAGGTGGCGTCTACGTAGACTAGTGGGGTGGTGTGGGTTCGCCGGGGTCGGAGGACAATGGTGGTCCTAACTACGCCCGGTCCGTCACGTGACGCGCACGGCTCTGACTGGCGCTCACACTCCGGTGCATTGGCATTTGGGGAAAAGGATATATTGGTATCTCTTCACCCATTATACTGAGAGAGAAACTCCTAAAGCACACTGTGTTTCACATACTGGCCCTTTACCTCTGACGTGTCCACTGGAGAGTCACGTTTTTTGACATTACTGGCGGCAGGGGGAACCTGATATCCATATCAGGGGAACCATTGAAACACCACAAAACGGATACTGGGTGTTGACCAGAACACAGAAGGGATTATCAAATGGATGATGACAGTGACAGGCGTGCAGTCGCACATACCCTTTTCGCAAGAGCTGCCAGGAAAGGGACAGAAGATCGGAACTAGCACCAATCGCGACTCTACCACTAGTGAGTTACTCAAGAAACTTGAGAAACTGAGCAAGACGGAAATTTCAAAATCGTGGGAGGCCATCTCCCTCCAAGATTACATAGATAAGGAGATGGTACCGAGGGAACTAAGGATAAATACCACGCCATCGTATGTGTCCCCCAACCCCGCAATGCTTGAAGAATAGGCAGCAAACTCTGCAAAGAGTTCGAGAACCATGCTGGAAATCCTAGTTAAATATGCCTGGAAGGACAGGGAGGCCATCTTGGAGGAAATTAAACATATTAAAGAAGAACTTGACAAAAGCTCTGAACAAGAGACCATCACCAAATTTATGGGAGAACTTAAACAGAGACTGAGCAACCATGAGGATGACATAAAGGCGACAAAACAGAGAAAGTTGCACCGGGGCTGTGTCAACTATGAAACAGGGAGAATTTTAACTTACAGCCGTAAATATGACCATCTGTACGACACAGCCTTGCCTTTCAAATCCAATGCCAGCACCAACCAGCCGAGACCTGAGGATATGGGTGCCAGTCCCAGTGAAGCCGATACTGATAACTCAACAACATCACAGACATCACTAACCTCTGCTAGTTCAGTCTCAAGCAATGAGGCTGTAATAAGACCCAAGACTTTTTTAGACGAGTACCTGCTCCTCCACAGGGGCCGGCAAACAACACGACTACCCCGAAACCCAAGAACAGGAATTCGAATCCACGAGGGAGGGGGCAGAGGAAGAGGTCGGGGCACTGTCGAAAGAGAAGAAAAAGACTCAGGCAGAGGAAGAGGGAGCAACAAGGGGCGCATGGGAAGCGCATCAACACGCTCCACAACAGCCTCATAATGGATGATGAAAAGGTAAACCGCACTATTGTGAACCTCACAGACAAACCTCTAGGCGAATTGGAGAAAAGAACGCTATGCCTTGGGCCATCATTTTGTCCTATAGAACCTCTCAACTATGTTAACACCCGCATAGATTTATTCAAATTCTGTCGCAAACTGAAGCTGAAGAAATGGCATAAACTGAAACCGAAGGCCAATAAGGAACTATATGCCAGCCAGGGAACTGCCACCAATGTAGACCTTAACATCAGTGACATTGATACTCTTGTGACGCTTCATGAATTGGGAGAGGGGGGTCTAACGGACAATGACGATGTATACCAGATGTTGAATGACCTAGATGTAAGATATGATATGGCTGCCTGTACAAAGTTCAAACCTAAGTCAACATTTCTTCCCAATATGCCGCACGATAATATCGACACATTCCAAGACATTGTTTCTAATCAAATACTCAGGTTCAGGCAGAAGTCATGGTTTAAGAAAACATGTTCTTTGTCATACAATCTCACAGTCGCACAAAAAAATGCCATAAACAACCTAGCCACCGAAAGCTCCATAGTGATTAGACCAGCAGATAAGGGAGGGAACGTGGTGATTCTGAGCAAGGAGATGTATATAGCGGAAGCGACACGACAGCTTAATGATCCCCTATTCTATGTTAGGACTGACAGAAATGAGTACACCACGAGCATAACGGCCATTTGGAACAACCTAGGTGTCTGGAGGGACAAAGGTCTCCTATAATGGGAAGAATTTTGCTTCCTTAAAAAGGATTTTCCCAAGCTCCCCGTCCTATATCTCCTTCCAAAAATCCACAAAAACTATTCCAATCCTCCGGGTAGGTCAATAGTGTCTTCCAGAGGCAGTGCCTTGGAGAATGTGTCGAGATATGTGGACCACTTCTTGAGGGACCAGGTGGTCACACTACCCTCGTACGTGAAAGACACTAAGGATTTCCTTATCAAAACACAAGGGGTTGATTGGCATGATGATTATCTGCTTATCACCATGGATGTCAGTTCGTTATATACGATCATAGAACATGAGCAGGGCATCTCGGCATGTGCTAAATACTTATCTAGGAGACCTGTGCGACATCTGGAACATACCAATATGATCATTGAAATGATCAGGTATTGTCTCAAGAATAACTTTTTTCTGTTTGATGGTAACATCTTCAAACAGATCCTCGGCACTGCGATGGGGACATGCTTCGCTCCCAGTTTTGCGAACTTGTTCCTTGGAGCATGGGAGGATGAAATCAGGAATGACACTAGGTTCAGTGATGACTTCAAAAAAGTGTTTTTATGGCTCAGGTATATTGATAACCTGTTTGTGATCTAGAAGGGCACAACCAGTGAAGCCCAGGATTTCATACATCGACTGAATCATAATAATCGTAAACTTGAACTTACCAGCAACATCAGTAACAGAACGGTTGAGTTCTTAGATGTGAAAGTTGAGATTGCCAACAACTCCATCCAAACAAGCCTGTTCAGAAAAGCAACAGCAGACAATAGCCTTCTCCACGGTATGAGCAGTCTCCCAGATAACCTTAAATGGAGTATCCCCTATGGGGAACTTCTTAGGGCTAAACGGAATTGCAGTACGGAAGATACTTTCTGACATGAACAGAATATCATGCTCACTAGATTTCTTGAGAGAGGGTACCCCAGGTGGGTGCTACGGAAGGCAGTCGAAAAGGTTGAACTAGTTAACAGAGCTAGGACCTTAGAGAGCAATGACAAGACTGAGATATCTAATGAAGTTGACGATACCACCTGAGTCATACTAACTTACAACAGCAACTCAAACGAGATCCAGAATATCCTTGCCAAGAACTGGGAGATGTTAAGAAAAGATCCTGTCATTGGGATTTCCATCTCCGAAAGACCACGCATAACCTACAGAAAGGGTCGTAGTCTTAGGGATATACTGGTCCATAGTGATATTACAGAGGTAGATGCCACTAAGGGTATTGACCTACAGGGCTTTTTTCCATGCGGCCACTGCAAAGCTTGCCGCAGCAGCCGCATGAGAAAAGAGTTTCTCAACACAAGTACCAATGCCCGTATACAGATCAAACAGTTCCTCACCTGCAGTTCCTCCTTTGTTGTTTATGTATTGGAATGCCCCTGCAATCTATGCTGTATTGGCAGTAATACACTGATGGCCAAAAAGAGGGTTTTAGAGCATATGAGGGCCATTAACAACAGGGACCAACATTACCCGATAGCAAGGCATTTTGAGACACATCATTACTCGGACAGTTCCAAACTCCAGTATTTCATCATTGAACAAATCACTACTAAACACAGAGGAGGGGACAGGGTACTGCAACTGAGAAAACGTGAATCTAGGTCTATCATCGACCTAGGAACCCGCTACCCTGGGGGGCACAATATTGATGAGGAGATGGCCATACATCTGCATGATGAGTAGACGTTGTTTTCATGGTACTGCGCCTGTGTTTTATTGATGTACTACTATGTTGTATAGTATGTGTTTTAACCATCTGTCATCAAGATATCTAACTGTATCTTTCTAGCTTTTAACAGAAGGAAAGGAAGGGACCTACTGGACTGGACCGGTAATTCTACTTGGGTTCCCTACCCTTTTCTTCATGACATCATCCTCCTGATGTTCTGGTCACCCCAGATAAGGAATTGTTTCTTTCTTTTGATTTTCTTTATATCTTATTATGTATCACAAGTTTTCACTGTCGTTTGAGACGGAGCCTTGAATTTCCATGACGTTTAACATGTAGTAACCCAGCTGGGGCAGCGTGTTATACATTAGCCACGATGTATAAGTGTTTTGATCTACTGCCATTATGACATCACTGTAAATATGATTGCATACTTACCTTGAATGTACTCTCGGAATACTGGGATTTGAATATGTCGAGCTATGATATTACCAATAGCGACCACGTCGGTACTCCAATTTGCCTAGCCCACTATGGGTACAGTACTGTACGCGATGCAGGGATCATAGACTGAGTCATGTTCAGGCACTATGCCGCTAGAAATCTCTGTGAGATATAGCTACCATGATCGGTCCCAACAGGTCCATACTTGCCCTGTAACAGTACTATGATAGCCTTGTGTTGCACAGCACATTCATTTCAGGTATATCTATACAAATATGGGGGAGGTATCCACTATGGTACCATCTCACATAAGGACATAACCCTTTTCACTTATAGGGATTTTCCCATGTGCAGGTGCCCAGATATTTTTTCAGCGAAAACGAACACATTGCGCTTTTGATGATTTGCAATTATGTAGTATGCATAAATGTCTACACTTATAACGTCCACACACATGATGTATTTTAGGCACTCAGCCGTTGGAGGATGCATTGAAGCATATGAATAAGCAATTGCGAACCATTGTTTTGTTTAATGTTACAAGATGGCGGCTACAGTAGTGACATTAGTCCTATGTTGATGTCGTTGTCAAATTCTATGGTGCAGTCCTACGCTTGTTTCACATTTTTTGCATGTAATGGGCTCCGTCTCATTGTTTCACTGTGTGTGATCGAGGCCGCTTGCTGGCCGAAACGCGTCATGTTAACGATTTATGATGGAATAAATCGGTGTTTGTGAACTTTGGTGTCGTTTCTGAGAGCGCGTCCTATTCTGTTGGTACTGTGGATTACTTGCTGGCTGCTCCGCCGGCTGACGGGCCACCCCCAGAGGGACTCCGGTTCCCAGCAGGAGCTGTTTGTTTTTGGCTATATATATATGTATATATATATATATATATATGTGCATATATATATGCCAACGCCAACGAGCACCCGCGGCGATCTATATATATATATATATATATATGTATATATATATATATATATATATATAGATAGATTCCTTTAATCGTTCATTTATCGGGATAGCAAGACCGATCTACGCGTTTTGTTTTTACAAAAACCTTGTTCACGATCATGTGAACGCTTGTCCCCGCCCAGTACAAATATTCAAACAGTCATTACCTCATTTCCTGTTTGGTGGTTACCAACGTCCTTGTGTTTTATGGGTGATGTAGTTTATAGTGAATAAATAACTTATTTACAAAAAGTGACATTTTTGTGACTAATCAATCCTGATTATACAGTGCTCAACTGTTAAAAAAGACAACCATTTTTTCCATTATTTGAAAAGTGAAACAGAGTTCAAGAGTCCCATTTTCATTTCATACTTCGTAGTTATCACACCCTTGTTATATCCCTCCAGTGGGACCTGAAATTATTTCTATTCCTTATCTCTTCTGTCCCTCTAGTGGGGTGTGGATGCAAATACACCTTTGGACTCCATTCAATCTGTATTCCCTTTATTTTATTTTCTTGTTTACTTATTTTATTTTTCTTCCTTATTTTTCTTCCTTATTTTTCCTTAGGTTGGTTCCTTTGAATTCTTGAGAAGCTACAATTTACCATTTTTTATACATGAATGTATAACTCTTCCGATTGATTTAGGCCATGAGGACTTAATGTTCGCAAATTTTAAATATGACGTGATTCTTTTCGACGTAAACGTTTTTCTCTGTCCCCTCCATGTTCTTTCTTAGGGACTGTTTCAATGCCATAGAACTTAAGTTGTTTCCAGTCACTCTGATGGTATTGTTCCATGTGCTTGGCCACTGCGTTTGCTCTATCTTTATGTATAGTTGCCCTGACGTGTTCCATTACACGTTTTTTCAGCTCACAGATGGTACTTCCTACATACATTAACGGACATGGACATTCCACCACATAAACTGTGTATTGTGTTTTACATGTGATTAGTTGACGAATTTCCCACATTTTATTGTTGGCCATTCTGACTTCTTTAGTCTGCTTGGCAATTTGACAAACTTTACATGCATGACATTTCAAAAATCCTTTGGTTTTCAACCATGTGTCTTCCTTTTTCTTTCCTTTAAAGTGACTATGGATTAGATGATCCTTTAGGTTCTTTGCTCTCCGATAGGTTATTGTCGGATGTTTCCCCACTATTTTGCTCACTGTACTATCTAGTTGTAAAATTTTCCAATTTCTTCTCAGAATTTTGGTGATTTGTTTACTTTCCTGTGAGTAATCCATTATTAGCCTAATTGGCTCCGGGTCATCCTTCTTCTCTTTGTGTCTTTGCACTAGACATTCTTCTCGTGATTTTTCATTTGTTCTTTTCCAAAAAATTTTAATCATGCCTGTATTATATTTTCTTCTTTTGAATCTTTCTGATGTTGCTGCGCTATGTTTCTGCCATTCCTCTTCCTCACTACATATTCTTCGAATTCTGAGGAATTCCCCATATGGGATGCTGGAGATGAGTGATTGTTGATGGAAACTGGTTGCTTCCAGGGTGGCATTAGTTGCTGTATTCTTCCTATGTAATGTCGTGTGGATTTGGTTATCCTTGATGTAAATCTCTGTATCCAGGAATACTACTCGTAGATTACTTATCTCATAAGTAAATTTCAGATCTTTAATACTATTATTGATTATTCCGAAGTATTCCTGAAATTCCGACGTGGTGCCATCCCAGATGATGAATAGATCATCAATGTATCTTATCCAGCTGACAATTTTGTTCATTGTGTGATCATTTCCTGTATTCCATGCTACTTCTTTCTCCCACCATCCCATTGCTAGGCAGGCATAGCTGGGACTAAAAGAAAATCCCATTGCAGTCCCGTTGTTTTGGCGATACACTTCTTCTCCAAATAAGAAGATATTTTTGGTCAGGCAAGTTGAGATCATGTCTAGGAGCATCTGATTGTGGTCCCCATATTGTATATTCCTCTCCTGTAAGAAAAGGTTGCATGCTTTTAGACCCATATCATTCCCTATATTAGTATATAGGGATATGACATCCATCGTTATCAGCTGATAAGTTTCTTGCCATGGTGTGTTTTGAAGTCGTCTCAATAAATCACTAGTGTCCTGTATGTAGGAGCTCAGTTGGGCCACATAAGGTTTTAAAAAGTGATCTATATAATTTGAAATTGGTTCCAATATCGATCCCTTGGCAGATAAGATTGGACGACCAGGTGGCTTTTGTTGGTCCTTGTGTAGCTTAGGTAGAAAATAAATCGTAGCTGTCACTGGGTAGGTTACCGTTAAGTATTTCCGTTCTTCCTCATCAATTAGATTGTTGGACATCCATTCCAGAAGTTTTTCATCCAGATCCCTTTTGATATACATGGTTGGATTTGTTTTCAATTTTTCATAGTATTTTGTCTCTCTTAGCTGGCGATGTGCCTCCACGACATATGCTGCTCGATCCCAAATAACTATGTTGCCGCCTTTATCGGCTATTTTTATTTCGATCTGGTCATCTGATGTTAATTTCAACAACGCTTCCCTTTCTTTCTTTGTTAGATTGTCATTGTACTTAGAACTTTTCAGTTTATAAAGATCTTGAATGACAGCATCTTGAAATAGGTCCACTTTATTCCCTGGTGTTAATTGGGGATAGAACTTGGATTTGGATTTTTTGCCACTTAAGCCACTTTGTGTGCATGCCATTCCCAGCGAGATTTAATCATCTTCCTCTGTGTCTAAATTTACTAGTGTTAGGAAGCCTTCCGTGTCGTTGACCATTAAGGTAGTTGTTGGTTCTTCTGTTATTTTCGTTTTCTGCTTTCCCTGATTTTCCTCGAAAAACTTTGCCAATTTGATCTTACGGACATATAAGTATAGATCTATCCTTACTTGTGCCAAATTCATTTTCTTTATTGGACAGAAATGTATACCTCTTTTTAGTAATGATGTTTCAGTTATGATTCTCTTTGATAAATTTACTATTTGTAATTCATCCATTATTTGTTCCTCCTCTGGCGCATACTTCGTGTCTCGGTTCCAATTTTCTCTAGGCTTTCGCTTGTGCCTCTTTCCCCTTCTTTTCGGTTTCTTGGGGGGGCCCATTGGTTTCCTCTTCCTCTTCCTCTTTGTTGTTGCTGTGTGGTTCGATTTTGCTCCCACTGTCTCTGTTGTAGCACTAGGCGCATGTCCCCTAAAAAAGATTATTTCCCCATATCAGATGACACCCCGGTTTCTCCTTCACTCAGGTCCGTGGATGCCTAAGAGGAGGCGCTGCTTGAGATGCTTGCTGTACTGTTCAATGTCACTTGCTGTTTAAGTGCATCGAATTTCCTCGCAAACGTGAAAATGCGCCCTTCCGAATAATCAACTGAGTCCCGTATAAATTTAGTATGTTTGCGTGCTCTCACAACATCTTCATGTTTTTCGATTTGGATTTCTAACTCTTCCTTAAATTTGGTCATTTCTGTTGTCATTTTTAATTGTGATATTTCTCGCTGTCCAAGAAAGAAAATGAATTTGGCACAAGTAAGGATAGATCTATACTTATATGTCCGTAAGATCAAATTGGCAAAGTTTTTCGAGGAAAATCAGGGAAAGCAGAAAACGAAAATAACAGAAGAACCAACAACTACCTTAATGGTCAAAGACACGGAAGGCTTCCTAACACTAGTAAATTTAGACACAGAGGAAGATGATGAAATCTCGCTGGGAATGGCATGCACACAAACAGGAGCAGGCTTAAGAGGCAAAAAATCCAAATCCAAGTTCTATCCCCAATTAACACCAGGGAATAAAGTGGACCTATTTCAAGATGCTGTCATTCAAGATCTTTATAAACTGAAAAGTTCTAAGTACAATGACAATCTAACAAAGAAAGAAAGGGAAGCGTTGTTGAAATTAACATCAGATGACCAGATCGAAATAAAAATAGCCGATAAAGGCGGCAACATAGTTATTTGGGATCGAGCAGCATATGTCGTGGAGGCACATCGCCAGCTAAGAGAGACAAAATACTATGAAAAATTGAAAACAAATCCAACCATGGATATCAAAAGGGATCTGGATGAAAAACTTCTGGAATGGATGTCCAACAATCTAATTGATGAGGAAGAACGGAAATACTTAACGGTAACCTACCCAGTGACAGCTACGATTTATTTTCTACCTAAGCTACACAAGGACCAACAAAAGCCACCTGGTCGTCCGATCTTATCTGCCAAGGGATTGATATTGGAACCAATTTCAAATTATATAGATCACTTTTTAAAACCTTATGTGGCCCAACTGAGCTCCTACATACAGGACACTAGTGATTTATTGAGACGACTTCAAAACACACCATGGCAAGAAACTTATCAGCTGATAACGATGGATGTCATATCCCTATATACTAATATAGGGAATGATATGGGTCTAAAAGCATGCAACTTTTTCTTACAGGAGAGGAATATACAATATGGGGACCACAATCAGATGCTCCTAGACATGATCTCAACTTGCCTGACCAAAAATATCTTCTTTTTTTTCAAAGATATGTTTATTGTGAGTTTAACATAGTAAAACATATGACATTGCCATCATTGTTCCCACCTTATTGAGAGTACGGGATCAGTGCAATCAAAAGTTATACTTATCAATCAGATATGAAGACATCGCCCTCCACCCACTCTGAACAGAAAGCAAAAAGAAAGATACATTGTCTGATATGACCAGGTGATGGACACTCTCTCTCCACCCGTACATTTGCCTCGTCAGGGATAGAAACTCATCCCACCCTCCTTTAGGATGGCACTCTCTAAAGCCCCTCTAGTCAGAAGGCATTGGCACATAATGTTTGCTGTTTATATGAAACTGCCCCGAACTGGGGAGCAGACAAACAAGAAGAAGAGAAAACAAAACCCCGTCCCCCCACCTCCCCTCCCCCCCAACATGGTGGTGGCGCCTACTTGTTACTTTAGTGGATCGTCCAATAAGGGTTTGCTTTATAGCTGAAAGAGGTGTAACCCTCTAATGGAGGTGGGGCAAACTGCAGACGGAAGGCCACAGGAGAGAAAGGAGACCAAAGGGCCCCAGCGGAACTCAACATTTTTAAAGGCGTCCCTAGAGACATCTGACATTCGCTCCATGCTGAGTAAGTTCCAAAGTCTGGAGTGCCACAAAGAAATTACTGGAGCCTCCCTTTTCTTCCACGCCGCCGCTAATGTAACCTTCGCAGCCCCCACACATAGCCACATGATTGCCTTATCTGCCCGGGTCTGGTGCTCCAGAGAAGGATCACGTAAGCCCAGTAATACTCCCTCCATAGTGGTCGGGACAGGATAGCCCAGCATTTCTTTAATATGTGCCAAGATTTCTTCCCAAAATGGTCGGATGTGCGGGCAGTCCCACCAAATATGTCGGAAGTCTCCCAACAGTCCACATCTTCTCCAGCAGCGGTCTGACGTATTAGGGAAAATCCGCTTAAGCCTGGAGGGGTGGAGATACCAATCCATCATGGTCTTGAGATGTGCCTCCCTGAGAGCTATGGAATGGTTAAACTTCCCTATGTCCGACCACAGATGGGACCACTCATCCTCTGAAATGTGTCGCTGCAGGATCCCCTCCCACATGGCCAAGTAGCGCAGGCGCGGGGAGCGTGTGGTAGTGAGCAAAAATTGATAGATAAAAGAAATCGCGCCTCTCATAGTTGTGGTTTTAGTGAGAAAGGCTTCAAATTTCGTGAGAGGCCTAGTAGCCGCCTCTCATACCTGTGGGACCTGAGCCCAGTGCATTAGCTGAGCGTAACGGAACTGTTCTATATTCTGCAGGCCGAAGTCCCTTTTGCAGTTATCAAATGTAAGGGGGTCATAGTTATGAAAGAGATGCGTCAGTGCCAGACATCCCCCCTCCCTCCATGCATCAAACAGACCCGCCTGTAACCCCGGCGGGAATGCCGGGTTAAAATGTAAGGGCGTGAATGGAGAGGGAAATGAGGTCCACCGCTCATCACTAGCCACCGAGTCCCAGACCTGCAGCGTGGTGCGTGTAGGCGTGCTAATGTATGCGTTTGTGGGTCTGTCGCGTTTGGGTCACCATATTAGGTCCCATATAGTGCGTCCAGTCACACTACGGTCCATGTGAAGCCAGTGTTTATCGGAGTCGCGCTTTACCCATTCTATCAGTACCCGTAGTTGGGCAGCCTTGTAATACAAAGAGACATCTGAAAGACCCACCCGCCCCCCCCCCCCCCGGCCTGGAGCGTCGGAGAATCGAGAATGAGAAACGAGCACTTTGTCCCTGCCACACAAAGTTAAGAAGCATAGTCTTGGTGCGCTGAAAGAAATCTTTCTCCATTATTATAGGCAGAGCTTGGAATAGGTAGAGAAGCTTGGGCAGAAGTGTCATTTTTATAGCGTGGACGCGACCTAGCCAGGACAGAAAGAGAGGCTTCCATTTGGTGAGCTCAGTTTGTAATCGTGTTAGCATGGGTGGGAAGTTAGCCGTATACAGACTCTCCACCTTGGATGTGATTTGGACCCCAAGATATTGGATAGAGGACTTAGCCCACTGGAGGGTTGTGAGAGGCCGAAGCCTATCTACTTCCGCTCCAGGTACTGTAAGGTTAAGGATTTGTGATTTTTCCAAGTTTATCTTAAACCCCACCACCGCCTCGAATCGTGCTAACTCCTCTTGTAAGGGTGGCAAAGATGTAGCCGGGTCTGCGAGTGACATCAAGACATCGTCCGCAATGATGGAAATTTTATGTTGTTCCCCAGTGAAGGGAATCCCCTGAATTGCCGGGTGAGCTCTAATCGCTATGGCTAGTGGCGCAATACTAAGAGCGAAAAGTAGTGGGGAGAGAGGGCAGCCCTGTCTGGTACCCCTGCAATGAAACAGGGAAGCCGAGGCCATGCCATTAACCACCACCCTGGATTGGGGTTGCTGATAGTTGGCTCGGAGCATAGTAAGGAAATTAGGGGCAAAGCCAAAAGCCTCCAGGGTGCGGAAGAGAAAGGGCCAGTCCACCCTGTCGAACGCCTTTTCCGCACTAACCCCACCAAGACTGCAGGGATCCGGCGTTTGTGAGCTTTTTCAATCAAATGGACAATACGGCGGGTGTTATCATGGGTTTGACGCCCCTTTATGAATCAGGACTGATCCGGATGTATAAGGTCTGGTAGTATGTCATTCAGCCGCCTAGCCAGGATCGAAGAATAGAGTTTTGCATCCAGATTGAGCAGCGCGATAGGCCTATAAGAAGAGCATAGTTGAGGTCCTTCCCCGGCTTGGGTATGACCGTGATCACCGCTTCCGACATAGAGCCGGCAGTCAGCCCCTCCGCCGCCATTTTATTAAAAAGTCGCGTGAGATGTGGGATGATGTCTGGGGCAAATGTCTTGTAAAAGAGGGCAGTGAGGCCGTCCGGGCCCGGAGCTTTATGGGGTTTAAGCGCCTTAATGGCCGAGGTAACCTCATCTATGGTGATGGGAGCAGACAGGCGTTCATTATCCTCCATTGAGACTGCGGCAATTGAAGATCCCGGAGATATTCTCGCTGAGCGACAAGATCCAAGGGATCCCCAGAATAAAGGCGTTTGTAAAAATCGCCGAAAATAGCCGCCTTATCCTCGTCTTTGTGGGTGATATCGTCCTGTGCGCCACGTATCCCCCCCTATATATTCCTTTTCCCGTTTGTCTTTAAGCTGTCTAGCCAGCTGTTTGCCAATTTTATTGCCTTGGGAGTAGGAAAGTTGGCGCAGTTTAAGCAGCGTGAATTCCGCCCTGTTGGAATATATAGAACGAAGTTTCCCCCTAAGTGCCGTCAGATTGCGCAGAGTCTGCCGTGTGGGATTCGCTTTATGGTCTTGTTCGATGGATGTTAATTCCGCTTCCAGCCTCACTCTTTCCTGCGCCCTTTTTAAGTTTAATGCTGAGTTGAGAGAAATACATTGTCTGCGAAAGACGGCTTTGAAGGCGTCCCAATTAGTATATTCGGAGGTGTCATCTGGCCGATTGATATCAAAAAAGTCAGCGATACTTTCCCTAAGCTTCGTGCATGCCTCTTTATCCCGCGATAGAGCAGGCGGAAAATACCATCTGGGTAAGGTCGCTCGACCTACCCCCCAAGCTAGCGAGACTGCCAAAAGGCTGTGGTCTGAGACCGAAAGCGGAAACATTTTTGCGTCTTGCAAGGCGCATTGGAGCGACTGGCTCAGAAATACATAGTCTAGTCGGGAGTAAGTACGGTGCACGTGCGAGTAGAATGTGTAGTCACGTGAGGCAGGATATAGAGTGCGCCATGCATCGAGGAGGCCCATATCGTGGATTTTTTGTCGCGTATCAGGGGAAAAGGAACTCGTCTCTGACCGATGTGGGTGAGTGCTATCTAGGTCGTTTTGCCAAGTTAAATTCAAGTCGCCCATAAGGACTAAGGAACCCTCCACAAAATCCACCAACTTGCCCAGGAGATGCTGCAGGAAGGTTGATTGTCCCGTGTTGGGGGCGTAAACCGCAACAAACGTGCTTAATCGTCCCTGAAGTCGCCCCTTCACCATAACCCATCTGCCGTCCTTGTCGTGTTGTATATCTAGGGGCTGAAATTTAGTTGTCGATCGGAATAACAGCGCAACCCCCCTATGTTTCGTGGATGCCGAGGATTTATAAATCAATGGGAAGTGTTTGTGGCGGAGCCGTGTGTCCTCTGATCTAGTTAAGTGCGTCTCCTGCAGAGCCACTATGTCTAAATTGTGATCGATTAGGTATTTCCAAACTTTCTGGCGCTTCTGAGGAGAGTTAAGGCCCTTAACATTCCAAGTTCCGATAGTGATTGTCATGGCGTCATAGGAAAAGAGCAACTCTCGGCGACTGCCCAGCCAATCGAGACTGCGCTGCGACAGACATATGAACTCCCCTGATCCCTCCACTCCCCTCAAGCAGTACAACATTGTGCTGTTGCAAGAGCCCACCCTCACTAAAGGTTAAAAAGCCACCACCATGTCCCACCCTTCCCCACCCAACAAATCCCCAAAAATAGAAACAAACATAACAAAATACAACCCATACTTGGATAGCAATGAACAATGACATTGCCCCGTAAGAGGTATACAAACCCCCAGGAACTCGGGAGGCGGTGGGGCCGAGGTCCCCGCCCGCAGCCACCCGGAGCGACATCAAAAAGGAAAAGCAAATAAATTATCTCCTAGGGTCAATAGCAGTGCAGCCCAGCAGGCCCTCATCCAACCGGAGCTGGAGCCTCCCCACGATGCCTGATCGTGCCGGGTCAGCGGAGATCGCTTGTGTGAAGCAGAGTCCCCCAAGTATGTTTGTGTGCAGTTCAGCGTTCCCCCCACCCACATCGCAATGGTTGCGGGGCGTACCCAGTCCACCCCCCTCTGGGGTGTCGTGGTGCAGGGGAACCAAACAGAGAAGCCTGATGAACATGTGAATGTGACAAACCAGGATATCACGATACCAGTCATCTTCGTCGACTACGGTGAACATCGGTTCATGAAACGATTGGAAGGCAAGTGAAATCCAACGCGGGGTCCGGTGGTCATCTAACCAGGAGCATTGAGCAGGGAATCATCTGCGGCCCCTGCGGGGACCCGCGGTCCATGTGGATGCGCCCATCTCCACCCTGCGCGTGCCAGCAGATTTGTCCACCGCCGATTCTGTGTCATCTGCGGGGAGACCTAGAAGATCCAGGCCCACCTGAAGGTCGGTGATGTGGCGCTGTTTATTATTAAGTTCGAAGCTGAGCCCAAACGGGTAGGTCCAACGATACCTGTTCTTGTCGTTTCGTAATTTGGTGGTGATAGGCCTGAACATCTGTCTCCGCGCTAGTGTGGCCGGTGCAAGGTCCTGATATATCGCACAGGTGTGGTTTTGAAAGGAGACCACATCTTTCACTCTGGCAGCTGCGAGTACTGCCTCCTTCACCCTGAATGAGTGAAACTTAGCCAGGACATCACACGGCCTCCGCTTATCACCCTGCAGTGGGGGCCCCACACGATGCACCCGGTCCAGCTTAATTTTGAGGGATTGGGGGCCTAGGATCTCCGCGAAGAGCCCTTCCATAAACGCTCCCAGGTCCGGCCCCTCCGCGCCCTCTGCCAGGTCTCGGACACGGATGTTTTCCCTCCGAGCCCTATTCTCCAAGTCTTCCGTCTTGAGCTGGGATTGGAAAAGCTGATCTCGAAGCATCCGAACATCCTCCCGGAGCTCCGTCGTTTGCTTGTCCTGATCCTGTTGGTGGGCCTCCAAATCCAGCACCCGGGTGCCCACGGAATCTACGTCTTGCTGAAGGGAGGTTAAGTTCTCCGTCAGATCAGTCCTCAGCTGCTCTATAGAGGACTTAATGTCCTGGCCTAAATCTTTCCGCAGCTCAGATTTGAAGTCTTTAAACATAGCCAAGAGGTCAGCCTTCGTGATCGCCATGGCGGTAGTTGCGTCCTCGGCTCCCCCTACTGCGCGTTTTTCCGAAGCCACAAAGAAGTCCGAGACCTTCGTAGACGTTCTGGACGTCCCTTTCTTGGGAGGCATACGGTCCTATCCTTGGGCCCCTCTCGTCGCTGCGCCGCCGTTTCCTGCGGGGTTCTCTTAGCGTGGAATAGGTGTCAGGCCGTCGCGATGTGGTGCAGGTGGGCAACACTCGTAGGGCAGTTGACAGGTTAATACCCTTCCCGTCCGCTCGCGCCGCCACTGCAACGCACACTGGATTTCCGTGGTGCGGCCCGCACCACCCCCAACTCGATGACCTGTGGCAGCTACAACAGATCTAGGCCACTCAGTTGGGGCCGGAGTAGAGTCTCACCCGCTCACCTCAGGTATCTCCCAGGGGTCACGTCATATTTTAAATTTGCGAACATTAAGTCCTCATGGCCTAAATCAATCGGAAGAGTTATACATTCATCTATAAAAAAAATGGTAAATTGTAGCTTCTCAAGAATTCAAAGGAACCAACCTAAGGAAGAAAAATAAGGAAGAAAAATAAAATAAGTAAACAATAAAATAAAATAAAGGGAATACAGATTGAATGGAGTCCAAAGGTGTATTTGCATCCACACCCCACTAGAGGGACAGAAGAGATAAGGAATAGAAATAATTTCAGGTCCCACTGGAGGGATATAACAAGGGTGTGATAACTACGAAGTATGAAATGAAAATGGGACTCTTGAACTCTGTTTCACTTTTCAAATAATGGAAAAAATGGTTGTCTTTTTAACAGTTGAGCACTGTATAATCAGGATTGATTAGTCACAATAATGTCACTTTTTGAAAATAAGTTATTTATTCACTATAAACTACATCACCCATAATACACAAGGACGTTGGTAACCACCAAACAGGAAATGACGTAATGACTGTTTGAATATTTGTACTGGGCGGGGACAAGCGTTCAGATGATCGTGAACAAGGTTTTTGTAAAACCGAAACGCGTAGGTCGGTCTTGCTTTCCCGATAAATGAACGATTAAAGGAATAAAATTATCGTTGCACTGAACTACGGGAGTGCGTCCCATTTTTCCTTCTGGCCGAAGGATTGTGTGGAAGTATTGAGCGGCGTGGTTCTGCCGCAGGGAGCCGCACCCGTGATGAGCGCTGCAGTTCCCGGTGCAAGGGAACCGTTTTGGAGGAAATATATATATATATATATATATATATATATATATATATATATATATATTCATCCATAATCAATTTAGACGATCACAAAGAGGATTAAATCCTCTTTGTGATCATCTAAATTGATTATGGATGAATAGTCGACAAACGACGATCTACCTACCTTGGGCGAGGGGGGGACGGAAGGAGCAAACTCGTGTTTGGATATATATATATATATATACACATACATACACCAAAGAGGTGCCTGCTGTAGAAAGACCCCACGACAGGTAAGTATCAGCCACACTCATTTATTGGAGGGAACAGCGAGGATGAAGACTTGCAGGCACAATATAATGTCCAAACTGCCTGACGCGTTTCGTGGAAAACCACTTCTTCAAAGGCGACGGACTCGTAATGCAAAGGCACGGCATTTTCAGACACCACCATTTATATCCACAATCCCGCCTCAGTGGGCGTGGCCACTCCCGTGGCCTGATGGTATTTGTAGTGCCATGTATTACTACCGTGAGCTGGCGTGCCCTAGCACTCACAATGTTCAAAATTGTTCCACAGTGGGTAGTGATGAAAGGCTCCAAACCACCGCTGACACTTTGTTTCTCCAATACACCGGCACCTGTCCCTTCAGCAGCGGCGTCGGTTGGCGTTGTTGCAGGGGTGCTGTAAATAACACCGGGGCTCTCTCCGCGGCTCTGGCGTGGCTGCTAAACATAAACCAAAGAGGTGCCTGCTGTAGAAAGACCACACGACAGGTAAGTATCAGCCACACTCATTTATTGGAGGGAACAGCGAGGATGAAGACTTGCAGCCACAATATAATGTCCAAACTGCCTGACGCGTTTCGTGGAAAACCACTTCTTCAAAGGCGACGGACTTGTAATGCAAAGGCACTGCATTTTCAGACACCACCATTTATATCCACAATTCCGCCTCAGTGGGCGTGGCCACTCCCGTGGCCTGATGGTATTTGTAGTGCCATGTATTACTACCGAGAGCTGGCATGCCCTTGCACTCACAATGTTCAAAATTGTTCCACAGTGGGTAGTGATGAAAGGCTCCAAACCACCGCTGACACTTTGTTTCTCCAATACACCGGCACCTGTCCCTTCAGCAGCGGCGTCGGTTGGCGTCGTTGCAGGGGTGCTGTGAACAACACCGGGGCTCTCTCCGCGGCTCAGGCGTGGCCGCTAAACATATACCGAAGAGGTGCCTGCTGTAGAAAGACCCCACGACAGGTAAGTATCAGCCACACTCATTTATTGGAGGGAACAGCGAAGATGAAGACTTGCAGCCACAAAATAATGTCCAAACTGCCTGACGCGTTTCGTGGAAAACCACTTCTTCAAAGGCGACGGACTCGTAATGCAAAGGCACGGCATTTTCAGACACCACCATTTATATCCACAATCCCGCCTCAGTGGGCGTGGCCACTCCTGTGGCCTGATGGTGTTTGTAGTGCCATGTATTACTACCGTGAGCTGGCGTGCCCTAGCACTCACAATGTTCAAAATTGTTCCACAGTGGGTAGTGATGAAAGGCTCCAAAACACCGCTGACACTTTGTTTCTCCAATAAACCAGCACCTGCAGCGGCGTAGGTTGGCGTCGTTGCAGGGGTGCTGTAAACAACACCGGGGCTCTCTCCGCGGCTCAGGCGTAGCCGCTAAACATAAACCAAAGAGGTGCCTGCTGTAGAAAGACCCCACGACAGGTAAGTATCAGCCACACTCATTTATTGGAGGGAACAGCGAAGATGAAGACTTGCAGCCACAAAATAATGTCCAAACTGCCTGATGCGTTTCGTGGAAAACCACTTCTTCAAAGGCGACGGACTCGTAATGCAAAGGCACGGCATTTTCAGACACCACCATTTATATCCACAATCCCGCCTCAGTGGGCGTGGCCACTCCCGTGGCCTGATGGTATTTGTAGTGCCATGTATTACTACCGTGAGCTGGCGTGCCCTTGCACTCACAATGTTCAAAATTTTTCCACTGTGGGTAGTGATGAAAGGCTCCAAAACACCACTGACACTTTGTTTCTCCAATAAACCGGCACCTGTCCCTTCAGCAGCGGCGTCGGTTGGCGTCGTTGCAGGGGTGCTGTAAACAACACCGGGGCTCTCTCCGCGGCTCAGGCGTGGCCGGTAACAAAAACCAAAGAGGTGCCTGCTGTAGAAAGACCCCACGACAGGTAGGTATCAGCCACACTCATTTATTGGAGGGAACAGCGAGGATGAAGACTTGCAGCCACAATATAATGTCCAAACTGCCTGACGCGTTTCGTGGAAAACCACTTCTTCAAAGGCGACGGACTCGTAATGCAAAGGCACGGCATTTTCAGACACCACCATTTATATCCACAATCCCGCCTCAGTGGGCGTGGCCACTCCCGTGGCCTGATGGTATTTGTAGTGCCATGTATTACTACCGTGAGCTGGCATGCCCTTGCACTCACAATGTTCAAAATTGTTCCACAGTGGGTAGTGATGAAAGGCTCCAAAACACCGCTGACACTTTGTTTCTCCAATAAACCGGCACCTGTCCCTTCAGCATCAGCGTCGGTTGGCGTCGTTGCATTTGGTGTCATGTGATCAAGGCCCGAGGTGGGGCTGAAACGCGTCATGGCTGTAGAGGTGTTGGAGGAGCAATAAACGTACATCTGTTGGCTACTATTTGGGTCCGTGCTCCGTTTCTTTGGGATTAGATGCACGCCAGAGGGCAAACGGAGTTGCCAAGAATATATATATATATATATATATATATATATACACTTGAAGGTGTGTGCAGTGTGCTGCCAGATCGCCGCGGGTGCTCGTTGGCATCCGCGCCCGGACGTGTAATATGCAACTCAAATGAAATTCCTCAAGAGACGGCACTCCCATAGTGCGGGCATTTTATTGAATTTAAATGAAATGTAGCGTGTAGACAGAAAACGTCTACACGTTTCGGCTAAACTAGCCTTGTTCACGACGTCTTGTCGGTCAATACAGCAGACATTTTGTATCCTCTACAAACAATGACATAGAAAGCGGCTTCGCCATAGTAGTATAAACAATGAAAAAGTGTCGGCCATCTTTTAACATATCTGAATTGGGTAAATTCAATGCAAATGACAATTATGCACGGACATAGATTTGCAATTAATAAAACTTTCTACTAATAATTCAAAATAAGTTCCCCAAAAATGTATTTAAGGAAACTTAAGAAGAGGTTGTATATTAATAAAATAAACAGAGTCTTGAGTGCATTGTTTGTCAGATGTCAAATAGCCATTTAAGACGACAGTTCAAACTTGCATAAACCCTCTATAAACAGATTTAAATAAAAAAAAATATGAACATACATATACTAGTGGCTGGTACCATAAAATAGAGCCCTGTTGGGCTTATTGATGCACCTACTATTGTGCAAAACAAAGCAAAGCCAACAAATCTCAATGGTTGTTCACACCCTATTGCTTAATAAATAACGCCCCATTGGGAGACGGACTACATCTTTGGCACAGAAAGCAAATTACAGAACTGTTCATGAAAAAATATTACAGAAATAAAAATATATAAAAACAAATATGATAACAAAAGATATCTTAGCTCTCTTGCATTCATGTCACGGTGTTCTTCTCGAACAACCTAAAATAGAATAAACAACAAAAAATTAGTCTATTGCTGCTGGAAAGACAGAAAAAGAATTAAAACAGCTAAAAAACATATACATGTCTTTGCGAGTGCACAAAGACTAGCCATGAAGAAGCAGCAGAAAGGCTAAAATAGTAATAGATATTTGCATTCATGAAAAGGTGTATAAGTCTTCATCGATATTCAAACCCTTTGGCTCATTGGTGCCCATTCTTAGGATGTATCTGCACTCTAGTTGCCTAAGGGCTTTCTCTCTGTCTCCTCCCCTGATCGACTTTCTACCTGATTTAAGACACTGTACGTGAGTACTGTAGGATCACTGTTATGATACTCCATAAAATGCCTTGCCACTGGGTAGGTGATATCTGAGTTTTTCACTACTCTCAGGTGTTGTAGGATACGTTTATGAGCTTGTAGTGTTATGTTTCATATAGGTACCCTAATATAGGCTCAAGTAGACACCTAACCTTTCACCTATATTCTCCCCTACCATTACACTACATAATGGTTTTAGTACTGACCTTTCACCTAGTTACGGTAATGTCTAAATGACATGTGGTTTCTCTGAAAACTAGCCTCATTCATTATGCTTGAGGATTCTTGGAATCACAGCAAGACACAGCAGGACACCATCTCCTGCATAATAACTATGTACAAGGGTCATTCCTTCTGTCATCCTAGTCCGACATGAAACAGCAAGGTATATCCCCCTGAGGGTACCACTTCGGGTATATATACACCATATCTTGCCGAGGTAGCCAGAGGAGAAAAGGACTTCCATGCTGACACACTGACGCGAGACACTGAGGTTCCTGCACACAGACACTCCAGCTCGAAGTGGTCTGACATCCCTTGCGGGGTATCCATCTCGAGATCAAGGCGGGGTCCCACAGTCTCTCACTTCAGGTAATGGGGTTGACTTTATCCTAGAGCGATTCTTGGCTTTTATACCCACATACATGCTAGGTACACTTAGGTACATCTAGGTAGGCTCGCATCGTAGAGTACGCATTTATTACTGTCATGTATTTTATATACTTGCCTGTATTCATTGTTTTAGCACGATGGTAGGAATCTATCATCCTTTTATTCTGTTAGTGCTTCTAATCATATATATCTGTTTCTGTCTAATGGTTGTTTCTGCACACCTATTTTACACTAGAATGACGCTGGTTCAATAAATGCTTATTGAAAAACGTCCCCACCGTTTATTCTGTGTATCTCTCTGAGACAAAGTGAGCACGAGTGACTGAGCAAAAAGTATCATACTGTTTCCAAGGTCCTGAGGGATCAGGGTTGTCATGTTCGATAGTTGCCAGGAACTATTCTCTCCTTGGTAAGAGGGGTTTCTAGTGGCACTGTGAGCTAGCTGGTATACAGGCTAACATACCCGGTGGGGGTGTCTAGAATCAGTCTGGACACCAATCCTACAGTGTATGTTGTCTAAACGCGCAGATCCTATATAGGTTTATAGGAACTACACGACATGGTGCCGCCAACGTTGGTTTGGTACTTATTTAATGGTCAAATCTGAGTAGTTCAGTCGTGCTTTTCTCAGAGACCCCTACTCACATTTCCCCAGAGACTTCTGGAGTGGGAAGGGAATTATCCGCCACAGCTGAGGAGGCATATCCTATGTATTGGCTCTAGGTTTATCAAGCTTGTAGGACTAATTGTTCCTATTGTGCATAAAACCTTATCTCAGTTTCCTTGAAACTTTTCCTTGAAAAACGTTGTCAACAATGGCTGACGAAGACGCCGCTGTGCGAGCACAACACGCTACAGTCAGGGAAGAAGAACAGGAAAATTAAATTAACATTTCAGAAAATGTCAGAAATGCCCTTACTCTAAAACTAGCAGACTACTAGGGGTGGGACAGTAACATTCGTGATTGAGGCTCACGAATCATATTGAACAGAGGTATTCTAGTCATGGGTTAAATTCCCACAAGCAGATGCACAATCACATACATTTCATTCTTACACTGAGGATGAACCACCAAACGAATACTGTCCGTATGAGGACATCGAAGTTCCGCTCACTTACTAGGAGCACAGAAACTGGTTTAAAGGCGCCCTCCCCCACACAAAAGACAACGTAAGACTAGGTCCGCTCGGAAGAGATGGAGCCACTTGGCCAGTCTTAGCAGCTTACACACCGCATTCAGACATTGACTCAATGCCCGTAGCAGACTTATGTCTGCTTCATAAAGAAATAATAAAACTTTACAGAAACCTGACACAGTTCGTGATGAGAACACTCACACTTCAGCTAGCAAGAGCTACACAAACAGGACAAATTCAGGGATCTACAACTAAAATTACACCACAAACGCTACACACAGTTATGGGTAAAATGCCCACTAAACGTGAGCAAATGCCATTCTGGATAGCTAAGAAAATAACACAGCTAGAGGCAGTATTTCCACACACAAGCCCTCAAGAAAAACACAGAATGCTAACAATCTGCTTGCAAATGGGGATAGCTCCCCAAATGGAGGATTGTACCACTTGGGGTACAGGTTTCGCTGCCATATATACCAGAACTCATGGTACCCCGTCATTAGCAGTAATACCAGATGTATTAAGACAAATACAGAATGAGTATGGAGCAGAACCTGCTCTGAACTGAGGGATGAAATTGTTAGGAAATTTTGCCCAGGTATCAGCTACCATACTAGCTAATGTTAAAGGGGATGCAGCAGCAGTGGCAATACGCCAAAGCCTGAGGGATTTCACTCCTTTACAACAGGAACGTGAATTACCTAAAATTATTAAAGACACCTATGCTGAATTAAGTAGAGATCGTTTGCAAGCTAGAGCAATAAAACCTCAACTCGTGGGTGGTCCTGAAAAGGATAACACCAAGCAAGCACCTGATTCTTCCAAAAGGAAATAGGATAATGACAATAAAAACAAACGTATAGAGAAAATAGATCTCAATACAGGGGTGGGTCTCCTCAACAGGAACCCTCCGAAAGGAGAGTACAACCTTAGGAATAGAGATAACATTAAAAACCTGACAGGTATAAGGATACTGATACACGTTCCTTTCAGGGTTCACCAAGAAACTCAGAGAGAGAAGGACGGTCAGAGCACAGACAAGAAGAGCGTACAAAGTCCAGAGACACGCCACGCACTTCAGGTTATACTTCCAAAAAAGAAGAGAAGCCAAAATCAAAACCTCAATTCAAAAAGAAAAAAGTAGCAGGTCTCAAAGTTAGACATGCCCAGAATTCTGAGGACTCAACTTCTGAATGGGGAATGGGCTCTGACGATGCTAGACAGCGCAGCAGAAGTAACAATAGTTCGCCAGAACCTGATGACAGCGGAGTTGAATGAACATATCATGGTGGAAACACCTGATACGAGGGTAAGTGTCCCACATAGGTTACATGAAATAACACTCTAAATGGAAAGGGACAAACCCAGAAAAGTTAAAGGTCTCTTTTGGGAGAACCTGACTTACGGCTATGACATCCTTTTAGCTGAAAGAGATTGGCCGCCTGAAATTGTTATGGATTGCCCAAAGGGAGAAAGGGTGAATTTGCCAGCTTTTTTCGGCCTTGTTCCAATATACTTAAAACACACATACGGGCAGGAGTGGGCGGTAGCCCTTGCTCCAGCATTATATCGCAACCATGTTTGGTGGGATGCTGAGTCACCTCACCATATAATCCCAGTAAAAACTACTCCACCTCCACAGAGACAGTATCCAATAAAACAAGAAGCGAAAAAACAGGTCAGGGAGCTCTTAGATCAACTTAAATACCAGGGGGTAATAGAAACTTGCACCTCCTTAATGAATAATCCTTTGTTTCCGGTAATGAAACCCGATAATTCATACTGTCTAGTTTCTAGACTACAGACATCTGAACAAATGCACTTAAACATTTGCAGTACAGAATGCACATAGTGCCGCATTGATGAATAACATTGTGTGGAAAAAATACAAAACAACACTAGATATCTCAAATGGATTTTTCTGCCAAAATATACCGCCTGAAAGCAGGTATTTGACAGCATTCGCAGCGCTAGGTTCCCAGCGTCAATTTGTTGACTACCCCAAGGGTATAAGAATAGCCCTGGGTTGTTCTCTGCTAGGGTAACAGAGTTACTTCAGAGTTTGGATGAAGAGGCATTGTTCTATGTAGATGATATTTATCTGACGGATGATGATTTAAAGGATCACTTGACCAGGGTGAACAACATAATTTTGGGGTTCGCCGCTAAGGACTACAAATTCAACTTTAAAAAATCAAAAATAGCCCACCTCAATGTCCTATTTTTGGGATACGAATTATCGGGTGAAGGTAAAAGCCTGGCATCTAACTTTTTAGAAAAGTGTGTGCTGCTCCAACCTCCTAAATCGCTGAGAAACTTACAATCCATATTTGGATTTTTAAATTTTGGCAGAACATACATTTTAGATTACGCAGAAATGTAAAGCCTTTCTACGACTTAATCAGACCTGATTTTTCAGTTAGGCATTGGACAAAGGAACACACAGATATCCTTTGTTCCCTACAAGCTGACATGATAGCTTCAAAACACTTGCAGACTCGCGTAAATGTCCATAATTTTGCTGATCCATGTTATAGCGGGTCAATCTGGGTATACTTACCTAACCTTCAATGAAGGAGAAACGGTACCCATAGCATACAAATCACACTTGTACACAAACTCTGAAATGCGCTTTGCTTCTACGGAGAAAATCCTGACAGCAGTACAGACCGCTGTAGTAAGAGAAAGAGCACTGGCTCAGGGGAAACAAATAATTGTCTTAACTCCAGTACCAGCCTTAGAGGCTGCTACAAAGGCAAGCGTTCCTAATGCTAAAGCCTTACATCCAAGATGGATACAATGGGCTAATTCTATCACTGCAACGGATGTAGAATACAGATATGACCCTAGTTTAAAAACCCAAGCATTCCTGCAATATGAACAAGAATATCCTCTACCAAATGAAATAATGCCTCTAGATCAGTATGAATACATTATTTACACTGACGGATCTGCTCAGCCCGCCGTAGGAAGTAAACAGCAATGCAGCGCCGCATGTGCGATTGTAAAGGGTCGTATGCAGAATGGCAAGTTCCATCCCAGCGATACGAAGACACAGTCTCTAGGAGACTGCACGGCTCAGCTGGCAGAACTAAAAGCCCTATTACTGGCACTAATAAATACGGATCGAGAATTCCCCACACTGATTTGTGCGAGTCTTTTTATTGTGTCCAGTCATACAACAAATATCTTTACTTCTGGGGTCAAAATGGGTTTAAAGACTCAAAAGGTGCCACAATTAAGCATAAAATGCTATAGGAACAGGTAGCTGAGTTGAAAAACGAACTACCAAGAGCTCACGTGATACACACACTGAGTCATCAACGTGATGGCGTTCACGTTGAAGGGAATTCATTGGCTGATGAAGCCGCAAAGGGGGCAGTACGAACTGCTGCCATAGCTGCAATCATGCGTTCAAAAACAAGAGTAGACGGACAGATAATGGTAGCTGTCATTGCTTCACGTAAAACAGACCAGCCTTACCGAAAGGCTTTCCACTCAAGTACTCCTACAAGTTAGATGCAAACAACATTCCGTATACTCAAATTCCAGAAGAGGGGGATAGAGTAATACCAAACATGGAATGAAGATTATGCTTAATACTAGCTGCACACAAGGGTCTAGGTTCTGCACACGCAGGGATTACCACAACGGTTTTGTTATTGAAACAACACTATTGGTGGCCTGGGTTAACTAAACAAACAGAGGGGCATATTCTCAAGGACTTATCGCCGATTTATCGGCACTTTAGCGCCGCAAAAGTGGCGATAGATTTATCGCCCTATTCTCAAGCTGCTTCAAACTGCCGATATCGCCAGTTTTCCAGCGATAGCTGGCGCAAAAAACATCGCCACGGATGAGAGCGACAACTAACGCTAATGATATGCAGAGTAGGCGTTCCCATTCAAAAACACACGAAAACACCACTTCTCGATATTCCCAACGACCAGCCAGATCGGCGAAGCGATCCAAAAGCAGGTGATAAAGCGCGCTAGCAGCAGGGATTTAACACCTGCCTTTTACTGGTGTTAAGCAGGACGACAACCTGCAGTATGAAATGGAGCCCAGCCCAGAGCCACATCTGAAGACCAACAGACGCCATGGAGGCAATGATCATGCAGCTTGGAGACCCAAGAGAGCCACAACACCCACCGCCACCACCCCCCGCCCCCCCCCCCCGGACCACCCCCTCCAGTACTACCACCTAGGCAGCGCAGAAGAAGACAGCTGACCTTCCGAAAACGGCATGGTCCCTCAGCCACACAATTGCAGAATGTGGGGAGAGGTGGGAACCAAGTATGTGTGAAGGAGGCAAGTCACCCATGAAAAAGAATGTACACAATGCCAAGTGTGGCGGTGATGTGCTGGACAGACTTCAGTATGCTGAGCACAGACATGTCCATGTGGACATATACTGCTGGTGTTTGTACTGTTGTGGACAGTGGACGCAACCATGTTACCTCAGGCAGTGGGGAAGACCTCGGTCACGTAGCTGTGTCGTCCCCCCCTGTAAGCGTAAGCGGAGTGGGCTGGGCCGGCGTATGCCAGTCCAGCGTAGGAGTGTGAATAAATAGGCCGGGGCTCTGGGCGTGGTTCACTTCTGGGATGGCCAACGCGTCTGCCACGGCGGCGCCCCTCACCCTGCCACGAGTCTGCCGCCATGACCACCAGCCTCCTTAGCCGATCGCTGGCTCCCGCGACACAGGCCCCAAGCGCACCCAGCGGCACAGCACCGCAGAGTTATGTGTGTGCTGACTACTGTCTGCGGCCTACACTGTGGTCAGCAGGTCCCCCAATTCAAATTGAGCCTTGATTTGTTTATGGCGCAGTCCAGTAGGCAACAGACATTGCTTCCAGTGCGGCCCGCCCGGACGACGCATCATCGCAGGCTGCGCACCAGCTGAGCGCTTCAGGTGCCACCAACTCTGTGCAGCTCAAGTCATCGCCACGTGGCTGTAGTCCCTTGCTAACTGCTGCCTCCTGCCTACACTGCGGTCAGCAGGGCTCACACATATCGAATCCAATCCTGACCTGCAAGGACACGCCATCATCGCTGGCTGCACACCCGCTGAGCGCTTCAGGTGCCACTAACTCAGTGCACCACAAGTCATCGCCACGTGGATGTGGGCCCTTTCTGACTGCTGCCTCCGACCTACACTGCGATCAGCAGGGCTCACACATATCGAATCCAATCCTGACCTGCAAGGACACGCCATCATTGCTGGCGGCACACCCGCTGAGCGCTTCAGGTGCCACTAACTCAGTGCACCACAAGTCATCGCCACATGGCTGTGGGACCTTGCTGACTGCTGCCTCCGGCCTACACTGCGGTCAGCAGGGCTCACACATATCGAATCCAATCCTGACCTGCAAGGACAGGCCATCATCGCTGGCTGCACACCCGCTGAGCGCTTCAGGTGCCACTAACTCAGTGCACCACAAGTCATCGCCACGTGGCTGTGGGCCCTTGCTGGCTGCTGCCTCCGGCCTACACTGCGGTCAGCAGGGCTCACACATATCGAATCCAATCCTGACCTGCAAGGACACGCCATCATCGCTGGCTGCACACCCGCTGAGCGCTTCAGGTGCCACTAACTCAGTGCACCACAAGTCATCGCCACATGGCTGTGGGCCCTTGCTGACTGCTGCCTCCGGCCTACACTGCGGTCAGCAGGGCTCCCACATATCGAATCCAATCCTGACCTGCAAGGACACACCATCATCGCTGGCTGCACACCCGCTGAGCGCTTCAGGTGCCACTAACTCAGTGCACCACAAGTCATCGCCACGTGGCTGTGGGCCCTTGCTGACTGCTGCCTCCGGCCTACACTGCGGTCAGCAGGGCTCACAATTCAAATGGAGTCTTGATTTATTTATGGCGCAGTTCAGTAGGCAACAGACATTGCTTCCAGTGCGGCCCGCCCGGATGATGCATCATCGCAGGCTGCACACCCGCTGAGCGCTCCAGGTGCCACTAACTCAGTGCACCACAAGTCATGGACCCTTTATGATTGAATCTTGTGTGTGTGATGTCAGAGCTGGGGCCCCTACCTCAGTGCACCACAAGTCATGGACCCTTCATGATTGAGTCTTGTGTGTGTGAACCGATGATCACTGTTCTAGTTGTTGCCAGCACCAACCACTCCCTGAGGGCTGGCTTACATTCACCCCACACCCATCCAGCACAGGCGTCACTGGACATGTGACCCTGGTAATAAAAGTGGCCGGGCACACGTGCCCGTAGCCAGTTCCACTATCAATCTAAGTGTGTCCGTGTGGTCATTATGTTTGCATGATGGCCCCGGGCCCTACCACATTACATTGTGCTGTGGACAGCGGACGCAACCATGTCACCTCAGGCAGTGGGTAAGACCTTGGACACGTAGCTTTGTCCCCCCCCCCTGTAAGCGTAAGCGGAGTGGGCTGGGCCGGCGTACGCCAGTCCAGCGTAGGGGTGAAGAATTTGCCCGGGGCTCTGGGCGTGGTTCAGTGCTGGCCTGGACAAGGAAGTGACTAATGCGTGTGTCTCTGTTGTAGTGTCGGCGCCACCCGGCCCGCAATCGACAATGTTGCAATGTAGCATGCACCCGGAGGGCAGGCTCGCACGAACGGAGAAATGAAGGAGCGCAAGACCGCTCGGGGTCTTGGCTCATACATGCCAAGTGTTGTGGGTATCTGTATTGGCGCAGCATGAGCCAAATGCCTAGCCTTAATCGCAGCGCGAGTACAGCCAGGCATGAACTCTACATCTGTGTCCGCCCTATTCTTACCATAGGCCTACACTCACGTGGCCACCCACCTTCAACGGCCATCATCACAGTGTTGTTGTCAGGCTTGTGGACATGCGCAGACAGGCATGACAACGGTGTGCCGTAGGAGTGCAAGTGATGCAACCGTGCAGCGCACACAAGTAAATAGGCTCGTGGGGAGGGAGGTGCAGCTGTGAGGCAACCTAACACACAGTGATGCCGCTCATCTGCCACATGCAAGACATGTCAAACATGAATCCCAAAGTCGCACACATCCCATCCCACCCCACCCCCAACAAGCCACATCACATTTCCTGAATGCAAGCAGATGACAAACTAACATTAGGGATGAAAGCTCCTTTGTCTGAGCTATCAGGCGGAAGCACATCTGCACCTCCGACCTCGGAATTGCATGCGCCCGGCACACCCTGACAGATACTATAGCAGCTGATGACGACTCCCACACTACTCACAGCCCGATGAAAGACCAACATATACACACCCCACACACAGGAGTCCTTGCTCAAAGTTATCTTGCATGGAATGGCCTTCACACTTACTCCCACACCATCCCAGGCGTACAACCGTTGCACACTAAAACAACTCATTGATCCGAGCTGTGGCATTTCATCCACAGAACTGGCGCAGGTCAGAATAGTGCCACTTCAACTACAGCCACTAACGCAATGGCAGAACATCCCGGACACATGCACAACCCCTGTCACGTGGAACTGTACCGGGCACGTATGCTGCATTTACTGGGGGCACTGCCATTGGCAGTGCTGCGGATCAGTTACCGGCTAAGCTTCCGCCTTGCCAACGTCACCTGCGTTCAGCGTGTGTTGCAATGTCGATCGTGCATATTCGAGTGGTCCATGGATGTCTGCCTATCCAACAGGACGGTAGCTGAACTGGATCTTGACATTTGTGTGCGCCCCTGTTGGCCCACGACCAGGAGTGTCACCGTGATACCCGTTTATGGGATGCCTTGATACTTGGCATACATGCTGGCAGCTGGACTCTGGGAGATTGCACAACTCCTCGTGTGCAGTGACCACATTGAACCGCTCCCCTATTGGGCTGTAGTGCTAATTGGTGAAAGGGGGTGGACGCAGCACATCTGTCCGGACCTGCTAATGGATTGCCTCGCCATCTTGTTTGATGAAGTCGACAACGACCTCATGTTGGAAATGATAGCCTACGAAGCTGCAATCGCTTTCATGGACGAGTAACCCATTGCACATGTCCCAACACCTTGTTGCATCTTGGAGATCTGGTCACATATCCCACGACAACAGTGGACATGGCTGCATTCTCCTGGACTCCGAATACATGAGCGGACAACAACTCGGGTTAACACACACCTGTGAAAGGTGAGGCACTCCCCCGGAGTGGACAGCGGCGCTTGGCAACGTTCCAAAATTCTGACATACTGCTGCATTGGTCTGCATGTTGTGGCACTTATCTTGCCCGTACTGACACGCATATGCTAATAAAGTCTACACACCTTCACTTGTATTCAACTGTGATGAGTGTTGATTTGAATGACAATGTGTGTCTCACTGCCGATCTGGGTCACGGACATACATGCGCATTGATAGCATTACCCAGGGAGTACCTTTTTGTGGAATCACTGTCCCTACATTCATCCATACTTTCATACTTGATTGATCATAGCCATGACACATCTGTGTGAATTAGAATGTTTTATTCGCATTCATTGGAGTGTTGAAGCTGGAGCAGTACAGGGTCATGCAAACCCCACTTTACATTGTTGCCCCGTGGAGGGCCAGCCAGAGTCCTTTGGGATTGACAAGTTCATCGGAAGAGGAAGACTCCAGTCCGCAGTGTGATTGCTGTGTCATTGGTAACCAAACAAAATATGACAGTCCATGTCGGGGTCCAAGGTGAGTGCCGCTGAGTGTATCGGGGGACAGTGGAAGGTGTTATTCCAGGGCATGATGCAGAGGGCAGAACCAAGCTGAAACAGGCCATATGGCGGAGATGAATGCTACCACTTCATTCTTACCACAAAGCCAGATTCATCATCATCTTCGTCCTCTGATGTGTCAGGTGCCTCACATGTGGGTGGTGGTGTTTAGTCTGCATCACTGTGTGGCACTGACACATCAGGGGCCGGAGGTGGAATGTCTGCCGCACTGTGTGGCACTGACACTTCAGGGGGCGGAGATGTGGATGGAGTAGTAACAGCAGCATTCATCCGCGCCAGGCCTTGTGGTGGCAATGCCATGACGAGGATCTGCAGGGCATGGAAGATCACAGCTACATCTCGCTGGTGTGCAGCCGTGGCAAACATTCTTTCCGCCTGCATTCGCTCCAAGCTCTCCATCATTCTCCTTATGTGTCCCAACTCACGGCTGACATCGCTGGAGCCACTCTGACTAGACAGTTGTTCTTAGCTCAGAGTCATGACTCCAGCGATGTCAGCCATGGATTGTTGGAGAGCATGGAGCGGACAGTGGGTGTCCGTTAGGGACTGTAAGTGGTCCCTGATGGGCCTTAGACACCCACGTTTGGCATCTAGTATGGCTGCCATGAGGTCGAACCCCACCCGCAGCTGATCAGCCATCTTCTCCTGGCACCCTAACACACGGCGTTGGAATGCCATGTGTTGGTCGTGGGGGTCCTGGGAGACAGCTGTGGTGGTGGGTGCTTCCTGCTGTGTGGTCTGTGCAGGGGGTGGGGTCTCCTCGATGCAGCTGGGCTGCCCTGCTCCTGGAGGTGTGGTGCCGAAGCTGTCCGTGAGCTGTTGACGGGCGTCGGTGTCGATGTTGGGGAGGTCTTCTTCATCATCAGTGCTGAGTTGTTGGGTCTGCTCTGCAGGAGGTGTTGATTCTCCCTCTGCAATGTGAAGGGGAGATGCAGATTGACATTGTGCATGACAATGTACATTGTGACTGTTTGTGAGGAGATGCCTATTTGATGCGGGACAGTTGACATTTCTACACCATCAGGGATGTGAGATTGTACTTGTACATTATCATCTCACAGTTTCCTGCTATGCCAAATGCGAATGGCCATTTTCTGCACACAAGCGGCAGCAGTTGTGTCCTCTGTTCTGTTGTGAAGGTGTTGCAGTTTGTACCACATTGTTGTCAATGTTGAGGTGCTCTGATTCTTATGTGTGTGTGCTGCATTGTGGGTGTGTTGCCCCTTCAGCTCTGATTTCGCTGGCCCTTATACCTTTCAGGTGGTGTGCCTTTCACTTCTGTGCTTATACAGTGCTGAGATATTGCAGACTTGGGTAAATTGGGCTCTTGGTCGGAGTTGTGACTCTTGGGCATGGTTTGAACGCAGATGTGCTATACTTAATTGTGCATGTGTGCCATTGTGCCCATCTCCCCCGTCCCCCAGTCCCTGGTCGTTACTCACCCTGTTGCTGTTGGCTCAGGTCATGTTGTGCAGTGTCCGGTCCCCCAACTCCTGCCACCGTCTCCCCAATGATGACTCGGGTCACCATTTCCTCCATCTCATCCAGCTCCTGGTGTGTTGCTGGACTCCCACCTCCAGTCTGTATTGCTGCTTTCAGGTTGGCTGCAAGTTTCAGCTTGGTTTTGCGCTTCACATCAGTCCAGCGCTTCTTGCAGTCGTCCACTTCCCTTCTCTTCACTTCGCCTGCATTCACCTTGGCCAAGATGGACTGCCAAATAGTATTTTTAGTTGCCAATGACACAGTGGAGGTGATGAACAGTTGGTGGTGGTGTTCTATCATCTCCGTAATGAGGATCTGGTTTTCCTGCGTACTGAAAGGCGGGTTCCTCTTCTTCTTCTCCTTGCCCTTCCCTGATCCCGAGGTCCCAGGCTGGTCCTCCGTGGGGCTTGTGGGGTTCTGCTTGTCCTCTGTACTTGCTCTGGCTACCTCCATGGTTCTTCACAGTTGTTTGTGTTGTCTTTGTGTTTTTTGTTGCTGTTTTTATAGTGGTTTTTCCTGCCTGACTTGTGGGACTTGCAGGCCTGGCGCTGCTTATCGCTGGATTTTTTATCGCAGTTGGGCCCATCGCAACTTTTTTCACGTTAGGCTTTAGATTTTTATCGCCGTCCCGGTAATTTTATCGCGGACATTTGACGCGTTATAGGGAAACTATCGCATGTTACCGCCGTGTTGAGAATAAGACGTTAACATGGAGTTATTTTCCCGCGATAGACGGCGATGTGAAACATTGCGTTAACCTATTTTTGCGATGATTATCGCACGTTCTTGAGAATATCCCCCAAAGAATTTTGTCCTAAATTGCGACACCTGCCAGCAGATGAAGGGTTCCACCGTGGCGCGTCCAGCGCAGACACCATTATTGATATCAGACTGACCACACACTTGTGTCTATTTGGACTACTGCGGCCCCCTACAATCGGATGGGGCTTACAAGTATATCTTGGTGGCAGTGGATTCATGCTCTAGATTCCTATGGGTATGGCCTCAGCGCTCGGCTGACTCTCGAACTGTTATAAAAGATTTGCGAGTCTTTATAGGGACATACGCAGTTGGCACATAACATTCTGACCGTGGCCCCGCGTTTAGCTCTAGGGTTTACAAGGAAGCCATGGGAAGTTTGGGTGTAGCATTGCGGTACCCCTATCCATACCATCCCGAGGGACATTTGGTCGTGGAGAGGAAAAACCGAGACTTAAAGCAATCTTTAACAGCGAGAGTATTAGGTTCGGGTGGTAGTTGCGTCAATCACTTGTATGGGGACCAACGAGCCCTTAATAACATGCCAAGAAGTTCTCTAGGGGGTGTCATGCCTTACGAGGTCCTATTTGGGACGAGAATGTGGGTACCTGATCTCGATTATGAAAGCACATTGGCGGATGATAAACCATTTGACATCAATAAACGTTTGGCTGTTTCACAGGATCTAAATGAATCCCAGGCACTACTAAGCAACGTGCAAGTAAAACGCGCCACCACTGGGGAAGTCAAATCAGTCACGGCAAGAACTGTCTGGATCCCAAAAGTCAGGGATCTGGTCAAAGAAAAGATCGAGGACAAGAAAGAATTTGGGCCATCATACAGAAATCCTGTACCTGTCCTGGCTGTCGAAGAAACAAGAACAGTACTTATTCCGCCTCTTGCCGGCAAAAAAGAAAAGAGATTCGTCTCCATTGATCTGATCAAACCACAAAATGTGGCCGATACTAAATAGTAGGCCTTGTGGGCTCCTGGGTAGCCGACGCTCTCCTCTCGCTACCATACAGGAAGTTCAGACTGAAAGTCTCACAACGTTTGAAGAGTCACCAATACAAAATGATGGAATTTCCAGCAATGAAATGGAACTCGTTCCTCTTGAAACAGAACTTCAAAACACAAATGAAAGACAAATATCAATTCGGCCTACCACCGAAGTCAATATCAATATGCCTCAAGAAGAGACACCTGCCGGTTCAACAAAACCTGCTGAGCTACCAAAGATGGACCGAACTGCATCTGGCTACTTCATCGATTTTGATACCTTCTCTCTTGATCCTAGCGAACTTGAGACAACCCCAGCTCCAGTTTCCTGTAAGCAACAAATTCGTGATTTATACATTTTTCTGAAAAAGACTTACTTAGTATCACCTTGGCTCCAACTCTGGATCATAACTGGAATATTGTTTTTTCTGTTCTGGATTGGCCTAATACCTGTGTTTTGCATACTCATAAACGGAAAATATCTCCCAGAACGCTCTGCAGTATCGAATGTGAACTTGGTCCTGAAACATCATACATCATCTCATCGTGAACAAAGAGACTTGTTTTCCGTGAACATTACAGCTGTTCCAATTCCTGATGGTATTGTTTGGGACAAGGTTGATTATGATGTATTTGGCCCTACTGAACTTTTGAAAATACCACAATTATTTAAAATTTCTCTAAATGATATCATTACCTCCAGTACATTTTCTGGTGATTGCGATTTTAAAACTGTAAATAATATGTTGTCTGATTTAGAACAATCTGTTGCATTTTCAGGCATTGAAATGTTAGAAGACACATCAGACTATAACACTATGTACTGTTACCATCATTATGGTCATCACTTTTTACACAAATCCAGTATCCCACGAAAGGTTTTTCCTTACCACCAATGGGAACATTGCCCGACACCACCAAAAGGTAGTTCAAAAACGTTTGCACAGAAATTTTCCTATTTTTCAGGATTTAACACTTCTGACCCGACCTCATATTACTATAAGGTTGCACATACAACTGCACAGAAAAATATGCTAACTAACACCAAACAAATTTATTCTGCATCCTTTATTGCCCTACTGTCTGAACAGGGTTTCGACTTATGGAAGGACACTATAGACATAAAATCATTCTGGGGTTCAAAGGATTGGCAATTTCAGGGAACAGAAGCACTATTTAGAGCGTGCCTCATCCCACAGTAAATCATCTTTTTGAATGACACAGTGCAACAGACTTCCTGTCTTAGACTAGCCAAGAACAAGGATTTGAAAACACCTCGGATTCCCACAACTTCACACATCAATTTTACATCACATGGAGGAGATACAATAGATGACATCATGCAGTACAATACTTCAGACCCCAATTGTAAGGGATGGTTAGTTTGACCCAAAGACACAAACAGATGTCAAACAAGATTCAGGGGTACCACCGAAGCGTTTAGTATCCATAGGCCGGACCAACGCTATGTACAGAGAGAACATCCGGGTGTGGTGACATCATACAGTGTTGGGAAGTTGTTCCTCGATTGGCTAAAAACCTCGACACTGTCCCAGGTGAAACAGCATTTATCCTTACTCTCAGATGAGGTGGATCTAAGGGATTTTTTATTAGGTCCCCGAAAGCCACGTCAGAAATGTTTCTATTACGCTGTCTATAATGAAATCTGGAAAATCACTCAACAAGAAGCTGCGGAGAGACTTTGTGAAATAGATAGAATTAACCTAGAAAAGGCGTTAGCAGTAGTTGACAATGGAATGACTACATTAACATCCAGTATTTATTAACTGGGCAACATTGTATCTTCTGCTATAGATATACTAGAACAGGACTTGTCCATACTACAACACGGGCAATCTCAACTATGTTCTATTATGTTATTAAGCTGGACGCTGCAATCATTGCTCCTGGTTATGTGCCTTGGCGATTTATCAACAGTACGTCCTTATTTTCAGCATACAATCTGACTGAAAAGCAGATAACGATGGCACAAAGGGGAGCAAAATATACAATGCTGCGTATTGAAAAACGGGACAAATTACCTTTTACTGTGGCAGAATCACCATCCACAGAATGGTTAATCCATAGCCATATAACACTACCGGTCACAACTTTCCAGTTTCAGTATTGCCTAGAACAACAACAGGCGGGCAGATATGAAGCGATGGGGAGGGAGTTCATCAAGGAATCTTGGGAATTGCCATACAGATTTCGGTGCAGGAATGGGGACATGGAAGTGTTCCTTAGCGGTACCGACTACGAGAATTCCTTAAGTGGATCTCTCATATGCCAGGATATCATGCTTCATGGGGCCTGTAATGGTTCAGTTGCTAACTTATCCTGTCACTTGAAAGGGTCCCCGGCTGCCGTGATTAATCCGGTGTTCAAGTTGCTTTCAAATGGGAGTTACTTGATGCTGAATGATCAAGGGTGCTGTGGGAGGCTCCCGGGCATTGCATATCTTGTCACTGTAAGCTCCAGGGTTACTTGCTGTATGCAAGTATTGTTTCCACCGACCCACACAATCAGGGAGGCGCCTCTATGGCCTTCGTTGAATGTTTCCTTTATACGGTTTGATACTCTGAGCCGAATGAAAGCCATGCTTTTACAGCAAACCGTGCCCTTAACCTCCGCCCGAGAAACGTATGATCTTCAGGTTGCAAGGTCCTCGACTGAGATACAGGCACTAGTACGAACAAACTGCCCTTTCCATTTCACAGAAATGGTACAACGTATCTTTAACATGTCTGATATGACGAGTATAGTACACCTATTTAAGACAATAGGTTCTGGACTGTTAAGCACCTTTCAGACAATCCTCTGAGTTATTCCCAACTTCATACACTCCGTATTCGGAAGCATTTTTGGAGGACTTCCGCTGATCCTTTTCCTAATAGCAGGTATCCTGATTGTCATTTTTCTGCTACGCAATGGACGTCTCAGTCACCAAGGAGATGGAAAAACATTCTTGGAGTGCCAACACCGTGATCACATGGTACTCCATCTGGGCACACCTCTCCTTCGGGAACTAAGCGAGTCTTGGTTCCTATCATTTCGACCAGTCTGGGTAGACTGTGTTCTGCCTGTCCTCCAATGCCTATTCTGCAGGCAAGAATGCATGTTGGATCTCTGTCTAACACTTCCATCAGTTGCGCCACCGGACGTGGATGCTTTACTGGACCCCTTAAAGGCCCATGTACTCCTGTGTCCTCAGCGTATTCCAATGTTGATGTCGGCATTCTTAGAGCCACCACGGGACGCTTCAGCTCCTGTTGGAACGGAGACCGGCTCCTCTACAGGCACACCAGTCATGGAGACTAAACAGGATTCCCCAGCATCGTCTGTGGGCACTGCAGAAGATCATTTGTGCTCGATTGACCTGATCTGTGAGGTGTTGCAGGGATCGTCGCCTGCATTGGCAAGCAACAGTGATGTTGCGTCTCCCAGCCAGGACACATAAACATTTGGCTCTTCGTGTGCTGGGAATAATTTGGCCTTTTTCAAAAAGTTGTTCGAACTATATATACAAACTTATTTTAGTAGAACTTCTACAGCTTAAAATATGATACCATTACACTACATAACGGTTTTAGTACTGACCTTTTACCTAGTTACGGTAATGCCTAAAAGACATGGGGTTTTCTCTGAAAACTAGCCTCATTCATTATGCATGAGGATTGTTGGAATCACAGCAGGACACCATCTCCTGCATAATAACTATGTACAAGGGTCATTCCTTCCGTCATCCTAGTCGAACATGACAAAGCAAGGTATATCCCCCTGAGGGTACCACTTTGGGTATATATACACCATATCTTGCCGAGGTAGTCAGAGGAGAAAAGGACTAGTGGAAGAGGTGTGGCGCAGCGGCCAGGGTGCCTGACTCCAGACCACGGGGTTCGCGGTTCGATCCCCGGCACCGGCGGCAGGTTAGCCCAGCACCATGTGACTCTGGGCAATAGCTCGCTTAATCTTCCCAATGGCCCCCAGCGCCGGGACACCTCTCCAGAGGTAGCTGTGCGCTTTACAAATGCTGGTATTTCATTTCATTTCATATACACCATATCTTGCCGAGGTAGTCAGAGGAGAAAAGGACTTCCATGCTAACACACTGACGCACGGCGCTGTGGTTCCTGCACACAGACACTCCAGCTCGCAGTGGTCTGACATCCCTTGCGGGGTATCCATCTCGAGACCAAGACGGGGTCCCACAGTCTCTTACTTCAGGTAATGGGGTTGTCTTTATCCTAGAGGAATTCTTGGCTTTTACACCCACATACATGCTAGTACACTTAGGTACATCTAGTTAGGGTCGCATCATAGGAGTACGCATTTATTACTGTCATGTATTTTAAATACTTGCCTGTATTCATTGTTTTAGCACGATGGTAGGAATCTATCATCCTTTTATTCTGTTACTGCTTCTAATCATATATATCTGTTTCTGTCTAATGGTTGTTTCAGCACACCTATTTTACACTAGAATGACGCTGGGTCAATAAATGCTTATTGAAAAACGTCCCTACCGTTTATTCTGTGTATCTCTCTGAGACAAAGTGAGCACGAGTGACTGAGCGAAAAGTATCGTACTGTTTTTGCGATCCTGAGAGATCAGGGTTGTCATGTTCGATAGTTGCCAGAAAATATTCTCTCCTTGGTAAGAGGGATTTCTAGTGGCACTGTGAGCTAACTGGTATACAGGCTAACATACCCGGTGGGGGTGTCTAGAATCAGTCTGGACACTAATCCTACACTGTATGTTGTCTAAACGCGCAGATCCTATATAGGTTTATAGGAACTACACAACAGCAGTTTGGTGCTCCCTATATACCTTTTGGGACAGGGACACTCCAGCAGATAAACTACGAATTCTGATTTGCAATTCAACGGTTTGGTGACAGTTAACCTTTCTCCCAAACATGCTTCCAATTCTGTAAGATTCTTACCATGTTTGCATTCCTTACATTTAGTACACCTTTAAAACCCTTTACTTGGTTCTAACCACTTTTGATTTGTATCTATGTACGTTTTTACAAGTTTGTTACTCATCGAGGCGATCTGCGATAGGTTATATTGGGTTTTGCACTAACATCACCTCCTGTCACTGGATCCCTTTTCATCAAGTGCCTGTGTCTGTTGAGAGCTTGTCTGAGATCTTTATGCTTGGTATTATACATGGTGATGAATTTACTTGCCTGATCTTTTTTCTTATCAGGTTGTTCTTTTTAATAAGGAGATCCATTCTATTAACCTTACTGACCTTGGCTTTTGCCATCTCTAGAGCCGGATGTTGGTACCCTCGTTTCCCTAGTCTGTCACAGATCTCTTCTTCTGCTAACTTATATTGTTCATTAGAGCCACATATTCTCTTTGCTCTGAGTAGTTCCCCAAATGGAATACTATTCTTAAGTGAAAAAGGGTGGAAACTATTTGCATGTAACGTGTTATTGCCAGCAGTCGGTTTTCGGAAGATGGAAGTTTTAAGGCATGAATTTCTCACCTCAAGTTTGACATCTAAGAAATCAATTGTGGTATTGCTTACCCGACTCGTAAATGATACATTTAACCTGCTCTGATTTATACTTTTCACAAATCTTTCAATTGATCCTGTATCACCCTTCCATAAAATGAATAAATCGTCAATATATCTAAACCACATAACTATGTGTATTGACCACTCTTCCATTTCTGGACTATGTAGCACCTGCTCCTCCCACCAGCCCATATGCAAATTCGCATAGCTGGGGGCGAAGCAGGTACCCATCGCTGTCCCCTGTTCTTGTTTATACAGAATATTGTTGAATAAAAAAATGTTACATGTAAGACACCACTTAATCATTTGCAATAGCATTGTATTGTGCTCTGCGAGCTCTCATGGTCTAAAACTTAAAAAATGTTCTACTGCTTTCAAGCCGTCTTCATGGCAAATACTTGTGTAGAGAGAGTTAACATCTAAGCAGACCATAAGGTAGTCCTCCTCCCAATGTACATCAAATATGTGCTTAAGAAAGTCCGTGGTGTCCTGAATATAGGAGGGTACATTTTCACTATTGGTTGCAAAAAATAGTCCACGTACTTTGACACATTTTCCAAAAGACTGCCAATGGCAGAAATAATCGTCCTTCCTTGTGGATAAACTTTATTTTTGTGTACTTTCGGCAGTAAGTATAAGATTGGAATTTTTGGATAATGGATCTTTAGAAAATTATATTCATCAGGTGTGACGCAACTATTGTCACGCCATAATGTCAAGTCCTCATAGAATTTGTTTTTGTACTTTTCGTAGTCTCCCTAGGAAATTATTTTATAACATCTGGTGTCCTTTAATTGTTTTAAGGCTTCTTCAAGATACATATTTGTTGTAATATGTTATTAAAATCTCCCCTTCTGCCCTCCTCCTTTTCCTTCCTTCCTGTCCATCCCTCCCTCTTCTACCCAGTTGGTAACTACCATTCTATAGAACTCTCATGTGAAGCTCACCTTAGAATGTTGAGAGAATCCTGTTAGTTGGTGTCTGAGGATCACTGAGAATAAACGCGTTCTACACTTCTCCAGTGTCATCTCTTCTTAACATTTTGGTGACGATCTATGCTGCGCAGGGGGCAGCTCTTGATCCTCTCCCCTTTTCTGCACCACCAACCAAAGGCTGACTATTCTTATGACCTACTCTACATTACTTTTGGATCACCCACGCAAGTACAAGAAGATACTGACCTTACCAGTCATCTTGTGGTGAGTCCTCTCTCTTTTCAATTGTGTTCTCTGCCAGCAACACTATCGCTGACTGGCACAGCTGTTCCACTTTAGGCAACTTTTAACCTGTGTGCCAATCTTCACCACAGCTGTGTGACATGCTTGCTTGCCTGCCGTGCTTTCCTTTCTCCGTGTGGGAGCGGACCTAAGCACTCCTTCATCGGATCTATGAACCCGCAAGCCCTGTCAGTGTCTCACCCTGTGAGTTGGTTTGCCAGCTTCCAGAGTCTCTCCCGTGGTTTCGAAGGGCCGTTTAGCCGCCTGCCAGCTGCCCTGACCGCTGACAGGCTCAGCTGTTGCCATCATTACCACGCGCGGGTGAATTTCACAGCTCCGTCTCTCCTCACCAGGTTTCCACTCAGCTGCCTTTCTTTGTGTTGAACGCTGTGGTGTCTCGTCTTCATGCTTTCCTTCATCGAGCGCTGAAGAGTGTATTCATTCCTTGAGACAATTTCTTTTGGCATTTTCCCCATTATCGTCTCTCTCTCTCTCCCGCATTGAGGAAAGCAGCGTGCTGCCTGGTGTCAGGTTTCCTCTGTGTTCCAGTCAGCTGATCAACGTTCAGTTCGCTTCATTCCAGTCAGCTACTCTGTGCAAGTCTCGCGCAGAGTTCATTTCTCTCACGTTCTGGGTGCCTTCCTTCACTGGTAGGCACAGCATTAACTACATTACACTGTTGAAGCCTTTTCCCTGCTTTTAGGCGTCTGTGCAGTGAATTGAACTGCTGTTCCCCCTCCTTGCTTCCTGTCATCCATATTTCTTCACCGCCGCCCACCAGCTTCTGTTCATTGACTCAAGAAGAAATAATTAACCTTTTGGTTGCCTGTCTATCGCTGATAGGCATAGCTTCTTTCACCAGTAAAGATTGATTTTGTCTGCTTCACTCTTACCTTAACTTTATATTTTTTCAAGAACATATCCTTGCCTTCGTCTTGCTATTAATTGCATAAAGTTCTGCCTCCTTTTGACTTTTATTTTGCCTGTCAAACGCTGATAGGCACTGCTACTACCATCTATGTGGAGACTTAGTCAATTACTCTAAAAAAAAATTACAATTTTTTTATTTTTTTATTATTTCAAATATTTGTACTAGCCTTTGTAATGTATTACATGGATGTACTTTTATTGACATTCTCTTTAGTCATATTACTGTAGCGTTCTTCTTCTTACTCAGTCTCCACTTTACTATTCTTCTCTCCATTTTCCTTTTCTCCCTTTCTCTCCTGCATCGTTTCTCAATATTCTTCTGTTTTCTCATCAATGGCTTCATTTGCTATATCTCAACCTCCTTCTTTCTTGAATGATGAGGGTGAGCCACTTATTCCTTGGAAAAAGTGGGTTAATCTTTTTGAATCCTATCTAATAGCAATAGGAGGTGACAGATTTTCCAATGTGCGGAAACAACATATTCTTTTACATAATCTGGGTAAACATGCCAGAGAAATTTACGATGATCTTCCCGATCTTGCTGAGGAAAATCAAAGTATCAATGAGGATGCCATGGGTGATACTCACCTTGATGTTTATCACAACACCCTTAAGAAATTGGAAATTCAGTTTGGAGAAAAATTGAATGTTGTTTTAGAACGCCATAAAAAAAATTCTAGATCACAAGGAAAAAATGAGAAAGTGATTAACTATATAGCAGTCTTGAGAGGATTAGCTGCAACATGTGATTTTGGTACGTTAACTGAATCTTTAATTAGGGATCAGCTGGTGAGGTGTACTAGCGAGAAAAGAAAATCCAAGAAAAGTTATTGGCTGATGCACCTAATCTTAAACAAGCCATAGACATCGCAAAAGCATAGAACATACCACTTTTTGTATGAGTGAAATGAGAGACACTGTAGATGTCAAGCAAGTCATTGATAAAAGCGTGTATAAAGTATCAGGGAGAGAAGATAAAAACAAACCTGTTACTACTGAAACATTTAAACAAAGAAATGAAACTACAAAATTTAAATGTTACAGGTGTGGGAACTCAAACCATTTAGCCAATAATATCAAGTGTCCTGCCAGAGGAGTAATATGCAGGAAGTGCAATAAACGTGGGCATTTTTCCAAAATTTGCAGAGACATGAAAAATAACGTCACACACTTAGTCAATTGTGAAGAAGTTCACAGTGAAGATATCATTTTTCAAGTTGCAGATAATCTATTAGATGAGGTGATTTTTTACAGTTTTTGCAGATTCATGCTCCCCGTATACTCTAATTAACTAATCGTATTTTATGGAGAATTCTAAGAACAAGAGCTACATTCTTATGCCTCCTAACATCAATCCTGGTGGTTATAATAATGATCCCATACCATTGGTTGGAATGCTTGTTATGCAGATTAGTTTCAAGGGCAGATCCACCATTGGGAAAGTGTATATAACAAAAAATGGTTCTAATCTGCTAGGGTGAAAACACCAAAAAGATTTAGGGATTAAGCTTGATCCCAATGCTCCAGAACCAGTCTATCTTGTAGACAAATCAGTGACTTGGAATGACATATGCGAGAAATTTCCTGAAGTTTTCTCCAACAATTTAGGCTTACTCAAAGGTTACCTCCATAAGATTAAGCTGAAAGATCAATACAAGTCTGTAGTACATAAAGCCAGGTCTGTTCCTCTGATGGTACGGGACCCTTTGGAAAAAGAATTGAACAAGTTAAAGACCAATGGAATAATTGAGAAGATTGAGAGCTTGCCCCCATTGTTATAGCATCCAAGGAAGGGGGTAGGAGTATCAGGTTGTGTGTCGATCTGAGAGATCTAAACGCTAATATTTGGGTGAACAGACATCCTCTCCCTAATATTAATGAAATGCTCAGCATTATACAGGGAGCGAAGTACTTTAGCGTTCTCTCTCGTCGGCATACCACCAGGTAGCTCTTCATCCCGATTCCAGAGCTCTCACATCTTTCAAAGCCCCATTTGGAGCCTACCAATCTTTTAGAATGCCGTTTGGATTGGCATCCGCCGCGGCAGTGTTCCAGCGGATTATGCAACCCATATTGCAGGGCACTGATAAAGTGTTATGTTTTCAGGACGACATCCTTATATGTATGGCGAGTCAAAGGAGGAACACAATAGAGTCCTTGAAGAGGTTCTGAGAAAACTGAGCAGAGCCGGGTTTACCACACAGAAAGACAAATGCAAAATTGGGGTGGAATCTGGGGTGGAATCTGTGGTGTATCTTGGTCACACTATTTGTAGCGAAGGAATAAGTCCCAAATCTAGCCTTGTGGATGCAGTTAAATTAGCACCAGCACCTTCCAACAAAGAAGAACTTAAGTCATTCTTGGGCTTAATTGAGTACATGTCTAAATATGTAAAAAAACTTTGCTGACTGTGTTCATTCCCTCAGGTCCTTATTAAAGAAGGGTACCCCTTTTGAATGGAATGCTGATAGTCACAATGAGTTATCACACATTAAGCAAGCCATCACGGAAGCACCTCTTTTGAGTATGTTTAATCCCAATGCTAAGACCACCTTAACCACAGATGCAAGCATGAGGGGATTAGGTGCATCACTCACACAAAGTGTTGAGGGGAAAGAGAAAGTGATAGCTTTTGCATCTAGAACACTTAATGATCACGAGCGCAACTACTCCACCATAGAGAAGGAGGCCCTTGCCTGTTTTTGCGCAATAAATCATTTACATTTTTTTTATGGGGTATCCCATTCACCATAAGAACTGATCATAAACCTCTATTGCCCTTGTTCTCCGCCAAATGCATGGAGAAGGCCACCCCCCGCATCGCTAAATGGGTGTTAGGTCTACAAGGTTTTAATTACAATATGATATTTGTACCAGGTGAGAAGAACCTGGTTGCAGACTGTTTGTCTAGACTATCTATTGACGTCGTACATTCCTACACTAAACCCTCTGATTACGCTATTCTTTCCATTGACATTCCAGCCATCAGTAAAGAGGAGTGGGAGAAATGTGCACAAGACGACAACAACACTATCGTCTCTTAAAGTGTTCATTAGTAAAGGGTGGCCTAAGAACGTCGAAGAAGTTCCTGAGAATCTCAGACCTTTTTGGATTGTAAAGGACGAATTGTCTATCATTGGTAACCACATACACAAGTGCAATAAGATCATACCACCCAAAGGCATGTATGAACGCATCATTGAAATTGCTTATGAGGATCATCCCAGCAGGAGTTTGATAAGAAACAAAAATCACTCGCAAGGCCCCCCTCCTTCCCATTCCTGTTCCTTCTAAACCATGGTTGGGTCTTGACATCATTGGCCCCCTCAATTTTCTTAATTTCTCTCAGAGATTCATGTTCGTGTTAATGGATTATCACTCTCACTGGATTTGCACCAAATCTGTCACTACTATCACCACTTCAGCACTTATTGAGTTGCTTAAAGACACATTTTCCAAAGAAGGTATTCCTAACACGTTAGTTACCGACAATGGAGTTCAATTTACTTCTGAAGAAATGAAACTGTTTTTGAGAACCTTGTCCATCACTCACTTAAAATCCCCCCTTTATTGTCCTAAGGCCAATGGGTTGGTCGAAAGAGCCAACAAGATGATAAAGGACACCATCCAATTGGCTTTGGTCTCTAAGGAATCTGTTGATGATGCCGTAAGAAAGATGCTATGGTCATTCCACACTACTCCCAATAGTGTTTCTGGGGTATCTCCTTTCACTTCTTTCAAGGGAAGGAATCCAGGCTCAAAATTGACTCCTAACTGGCTCAATGGTGGATGTCCTGTTTGGGTAGACAGAACGACGGTCTTAAATAAAGTTAAGAGTCATCAAACAGATTACAAATCCAGGTACGATCAAAAATGGGGGACGAGCAACAGAGAGTGGCATGTTGGTCAGTGGGTTGTTATCAAAAGACCAAATGTTAATCGTTCTAAAGTTTCTGTTTTCTCCAAACCTTTGGGAATTAAACGTGTTAATAACAACTCTGTTATTAGAAGATGGAAGTACTTGGAGGATGGACAATGTTGCGAGTTGCTCCAAAGTGTGCACTCCTGAATTTGGCAAGATCGAAGGATCAGAAGAATTCCTTCCCAACTTCAGAGCGTTCAAGGATGTCAGGAATCGTCATCCGCCCAGTTGGCATACTGAGTATGAAATGTAACCGTATCTTCTTCTGTATCTTAAATCATCAAAGCTTTGTTCTAACATTATTTCAGTTGATCTCCTTCTCTTTTGTTCTCCCTTTGCAAGGGAGATGTGTTGTAATATGTTATTATAATCTCCCCTCCTGCCCTCCTCCTTTTCCTTCCTTCCTGTCCACCCCTCCCTCTTCTACCCAGTTGGTACCTACCATTCTATAGCTCACCTTAGAATGTTGAGAGAATCCTGTTAGTTGTTGTCTGAGGATCACTGAGAATAAACGCGCTCTACACTTCTCCAGTGTCATCTCGTCTTAACAATATTCATCGGCCAGATCACAACATTTCCTCCCTTATCTGCATTGCGGATGACACAGTTTTTCTCATTTTACCATTCTTTTATCACATTGTTATACTGCCTATTCCAAAATGATAATTTACTGCCTTTTTGAAGTTCATTTCTTTTGATTTTCTTAATTTCTTTAATCATGGTCTCATTAAAGGAATCAATGCCATCATTTGGAAGGGTCAGATTGAATTTCGATTTAGGTTTGAAGGCGGGACTCAGCTATATCTGTGGGTAAAATATTCTCCAAATGGTCCTCTGATTCCAGACAGCCCTCTAATTCCAGCGCCTTCAGGACTTTTATGAGACTAACATCAGTAGCAGTTAAACTATTATCTTGATGGACCGCCATAATCAAATTTTAGTTTTTTGTATGTTGTTTAAAAAACCTTTTTAGGTTGAGCTTACGTATGAAATTATGCAAATAAATTCTAGTTTGATCATAGTTAAATTTAACATCAGAACAATAAGATAAACCCAAGTTTAAAATTTGTTGATCCTCTTGTGTAAGATCATTAGAGCTTAAACTAATTACCGTGTTTGTTTCAATCACTTTTTGCTGCTGTGACTCCATGTCACCACCCCTTCTTTGTTTCCATTGCCTTTTTCCCTTGCCGCCCCTCCTCTGCTTCTCTTCCTCTTCTTTGTTGTGCTTGTGGGCGATGGTTGGTGTAACGGCCCAAATGTAAAAAACGAAATTTGTCTTGGACTGCTGTAATCCTTAAATTTTCCATTGACCCTTCACGCTCAGACTCCGATCCAGTGTCCGAGCTAAGATCACTAATGGACATTTCTTGTCTAATTTTACTGCTGACCTCCAATCTTTCTCTCCTGATATTGTCATATTTCCTTGAGAAGGTATATATTCTGCCGTATTTATGATCCTTCCTGTCGCGTTGAAATTTATGGGCCTTTCTCGCTCTTATGACCTCTTCATGTTTTTTGATTCTTTCTTTCATTTCTTTGGTAAATTTGAGAATTGTATCTTTATCCGCTATAGAGTTCAGTTGGTTAGTTATTTATTTAATTTGTTCAAGGATCATGTCTCTATCAATACTTGCATATTTTATAAGCAATAATGTCATTTTTCTTGAACTCTCTGCATTAAGCTTCGCCCATTCTTTTATTAACTCTGGATGCGGGTTCTCATACGTAGGAGTGATTATGATTCTAAGTCCCCTAGGGACTCTGCCCACCTCAGTGTAGCGCTTAAATGATTGCACTTCCCACCACTTAGACACTTCAGCCTTGGATAAACGTTCCAGCTAGTTACTCAGGGAATAAAAGTTTCCTTTTATCCTTGTCATCTTTGGAGGGCCTGGCTGCCTCTTCGTTGCTGGGCCCATCCTAAAACAGCCCCTCTGCTGTCTTTAGTCTCGCATTTATTTCTTCATCTGCCATCGCGCTACAGAATATTTGAAGAGCTGCAAACATTCAGCTCTACCGCTCCTCCACGTGCGCTGCAGTTAACCAATTCTGGAAACCGAAGCGCATATGTGGCTCCCGCTATGAATAATAATGCTGTTATCAGCTTCCCCGGCTTTCCGCTATGAGTGCGAGCCCTCTGGCTCCCTCCCGCCCACGAACTTACCTTAGGGGCTGAAAAACGGCTTATTCCTGCAAGGGGGGGGGGGCACACCGTCTTCTAATACAGGGACTTGAAGGCGTGCACGGTGTGCTGCCAGATCGCCGCGGGTGCTCGTTGGCGTCTGTGCCCGGACGCGTAATATGCAACAGCTCAAAATAAATTCCTACAAGAGACGGCACTCCCGTGGTGTGGGCATTTTATTGAAATTAAATGTAGCATGTAGACAGAAAACGTCTACGCGTTTCAGCTAAACTAGCCTTGTTCACGACGTCTTGTCGGTCAATACAGCAGACATTTTGTATCCTTTACAAACAATGACATAGAAAGCGGCTTCGCCATAGCAGTATAAACAGTGAAAAAGTGTCGGCCATCTTTTAACATATCTGAATTGGGTAAATCCAATGCAAATGACAATTATGCACGGACATAGATTTACAATTAATAAAACCTTCTACTAATAATTCAAAATAAGTTCCCCAAAAATTAATTTAAGGAAAATTAAGAAGAGGTTGTATATTAATACAATAAACAGAGTCTTGAGTGCATTGTTTGTCAGATGTCAAATAACCATTTTAGACGACAGTTCAAATTTGCATAAATCCTCTATAAACAGATTTAAATCAAAAAAATTATGAACATACATATACTAATGGCTGGTACCATAAAATAGAGTCCTATTGGGCTTAATGATGCACCTACAATTGTGCAAAACAAAGCAAAGCCAACAAATCTCAATGGTTGTTCACACCCTGGTGCTCAATAAATAACGTCCCATTGGGCGAAGGACTACATCCTTGGCTTAGAGAGCAAATAACAGAACTGTTCATGAAAAAATATTACAGAAATAAAAACAAAAATATATAAAAAACAAACATGATAACAAAAGATATCTTAGCTCTCTTGCATTCATGTCACGGTGTCCTTCTCGAACAACCTAAAAAGAATAAATAACAAAAAAATAGTCTATTGCTGCTGGAAAGACAGAAAAGAATTAAAAACAGCTAAAAAACATATACATGTCTTTGCGAGTGCATAAAGACTAGTCATGAAGAAGCAGCAGAAAGGCTAAAATAGTAATAGATATTTACATTCATATAAAGGTGTATAACTCTTCATCGATATTCAAACCCTTTGGCTCCTTGGTGCCCATTCTTAGGATGTATCTGCACTCTAATTGCCTAAGGGCTTTCTCTCTGTCTCCTCCCCTGATCGACTTTTCTACCTGATCTAAGACACTGTACATGAGTACTGTAGGATCACTGTTATGATACTCCATAAATTGCATTGCCACTGGCTGGTGATATCTGAGTTTTTGACTGCTCTCAAGTGTTGTAGGACACGTTTATGAGCTCGCAGTTTGGTGCTCCCTTTATACCTTTTGGGACAGGGACACTCCAGCAGATAAACTACGAATTCCGATTTGCAATTCAACGGTTTGGTGACAGTTAACCTTTCTCCCAAACATGTTTCCAATTCTGTAAGATTCTTACCATGTTTGCATGCCTTACATTTAGTACACTTTTTAAACCCTTTACTTTGTTTTATCCATTTTTGGTTTTTATCTACGCACATTTTTACAAGTTTGTTACTCATCGAGGGCGATCTGCGATAGGTTATATTGGGTGAGCCCACCCCCGGGACATTGCTGTTTGCTTTTGCTTAGGGGAGGCTTTGACAGCACCGGTTCCAGCGGGCTGGAACTGTCAAAGTGCTCCCGCCACTGGAAGTGGAGGTTTCATCTCTTTTCGCAGACATGCGGGCAGGGAAAGAGATGTAACAGATTGCTCCTGCACAGAGGGAGCTGCCTTTCCAGCAGCTTCCTCCATGCAGCAGCAATGCCGACTACCGCAGGAGGCGGGGAGCTGGCTGGGACGAGAATAAAGAAGCAAAACAAAGGTCAGAAACAAGCAAAAAGAGGCAGATTAAGATCAGAAACAAGCAGAAGAGGCAAATTAAAGGTGAGCAATGAGGTGAAAGAGGCAAAATAGATATCAGTATGGAGCAGAAAGAGGCAAAATAGAAATCAGAAACAAGCAGAAAGAGGCAATATAAAGTTCAGAAAAGAGCAGAAAGAGGCAGAGTAGAGATAAGCATTCGAACAGAAAGAGGCAAAGTAGAGATAAAAATCGAACAGAAAGAGGCTAAATAAAGGTCAGAAACTAGCAGAAAGAGGAAAACTAAAGGTCGGCAATGAGCAGAAAGAGGCAAACTAAAGGTCAGCAACCAGCAGAAAAAGGCAAAATAAAGGTCAGAAACAAGCAGAAAGGCAACATAGAGATCAGAAACGAGCAGACAGAGGCAAAATATAGGTCAACAATGAGAAGAAAGAGGCAAAATAGAGATCAGAAACCAGCAGAAGAGGCAAGATAAGGTGTAAAATGAGCAGAAAAGGCAGAATAAAAGCCAGAAGCGAGTAGAAGAGGCAAGCTAAAGGTGAGAAACAAGAAAGAGGCAAAATAGAGATCAGAAACTAGCAGAAAGAGGGAAAATAAAGGTCAGAAACAAGCAGAAAGAGGCAAAATAGAGGTCAGAAAGAGGCAAAATAAAGGTCAGCAATGAGCAGAAAGAGGCAAAATAGAGGTCAGAATTGAGCAGAAAGAGGCAAAACAAAGGCCAGCAACGAGCAGAAAGAGGCAAAATAGAAATCAGAATCGAGCAGAAAGAGGCAAAATAAAGGTCAGAAACGTGCACAGAGGCAAACTAGAGATCAAAAACAAAAAGAAAGAGGCAAAATAAAGGTCAGAAACTAGCAGAAAAAGGAAAACTAAAGGCCAGCAATGAGCAGAAAGAGGCAAACTAAAGGTCAGCAACAAGGAGAAACAGGCAAAATAGAGGTCAGAAATGATTATCAGCAATTAAGGTCACAGCATCAGTATAAAAACTGCAGCACAACAGTTCTCCACCATCTTCGGGATGGGGAGGAAGCTCTGGACATTGTACCTGGGCATCATATAGAAAATAAGTAAGAAAAGTGCCCACCAATGGACCGAATAGAGACATTAACAGAGCAAATTTGTTTTGGAATTCGTATGTCTTAGGAAACGGTTGTCATCTTAGATATTCAAGTTAACTTTCCTCATGGTTCACTGAATACTTGCTAAGCAATTGTACTACAAAGTTGCTTCAACCAGAACCTCGCTACATTAATGTTCAATTTCAAGTATCAAGACCAATTGCTTCCTAAAGGATTATTCTATGGACCTTTTGAATTATAGGGAAGAATTGTTGCTCGGATATGAATTTACCTTAAAATATGAAAAGACAAGAGGCGTTTGGCAAAAGAGGAACAAGTTGGTTTAATTAAACGCAGCGGTCGGGAGAGTATCGACAGAGTAGCATATGAAGAAAGTCTCTCACTGTACAGAAGTTTTGGTCGTCCGTTTATACAGTTCCTGAGGTACAATAAACCGATCTGGCATTCTTGGCCTAGTCATAGACAACAAGTACATCCATCTGATAAGGAGGACACAGGTGCCTCTTGTCCTCGGGGAGAGCTAGTGTGGGCCAGTGTGTATGGTCCAGATGTCTGGCGTAAGACGCATGTGATCATTACATGTGGTATGCATGCTGTGTCCTGATTGACTGAGTGTTCCTAACTGTTTGTTGTCATAGCATATCTCAATATTGTCTTTACTGATATTAACATTGTTATGCATGCAAAGATTATGGCGTACATTGACATTGTTTCTACTGGTATCGACGTTGTTATGCAAACACATTTTATCACGTGCATCGACATTGCATTTATTGGTATTGCCCTGGTCGGTTCTGCATATATCATGATGTGTAATGACATCATATTTACAGATATTAACGTTATCTTGAAGCCATGTGTTGTAAATAATGGACTTTGAAGTATTCATTGCACATTTATTTCAACCCTTAAAGACTGAGGGGCTGATTAATATGTTGCTGGTATGTATACACTGTTGCAACATAGTATATATATCGCCAACATGAAGGCATGGCAGCCTTTGCCGCTGGGGTGAAAGAGGTAGAGGAGAGTAGTTCCGGCTGGTGAGAACAGCCTCGCCGCTGCTACAACCTCTGCTCTGATAGGACTGGGCCTGTTGTTGTTCCACGGGTCGAGAAGGCTGGCAATGTATATAGACTAGCCTCCTGGGATAACCCCTACATTTCCTGAAGCATGTTTGTAACTGCTTGGCAGGAGAAAAGAGTCCCAAGGATAGTGCAGCGGCTCAACTGTCCTAAAATCGTACCACCACTGAACCAGCCTCCTCCCCAAACAATCTAGACCCGCCAAAAAGCATGTCCATACAGGACACCTGGAAATCCTCTGAACAGATAAAGCTGGAGTTCTGCTTATTTCGTTAGTCTTTGGCATTAGATGTCACCTTCCTTTCAATTTGGCATCCCATAAAGAGCGCTGACCAAGGTTCTTTAAGATACCTGCCATGAAAAGAGCTGCACTAGACTTCGACCTCTTGCAGTGTCATCTGGCCACTTCATTAGAGTAAACTATTCAAATGATTGCCCTTGTAACAAGCAATTGCAATGCAATAGGTCTCGCACTTATGCGAGTTTGAGCTCTTGGCATTGTAAATGACAACTTTTATTTATGTTTTGGTTTTTAAAACATAAATAAAATGCATTGTCATTTACAATGCTAATAGCTTAAACTCTCGCAAATGCGAGACATATTCCTTTGCAATTGCTTGTTTTAGAAAGCTGTGTTGTAACTGGCTAAAAACGTAATGCTGCCTTTAGGCTATTCTATCAGTTCAGTCTGTTTTAAATGTATTCACACCTTGTGTTTAAAAAAAGAAAGACAGATGTGCCAAAAATGTGGCGTGGTGTGAAATGTTGCAATTGTTCTAAATGTGCTTCCATTAGAGATTGCGGCAGCACACTTAAAAGTTGGGATATAAGGATATAGGATATAACTAAGCTGCATGTTCCTTTGGCGTGCCCCATGGCTTAATGTGGGAGCAGTAAGCCAGTAACAAGCATTGGCATAGCCAATAGGTCTCGCCTTTGGGACCTTATAAGTGTTTAGCCATGCAGCACATTATACATTCCATTACAAGTTTGCTTTGCCGAATGAAATGTATCTTTTAGTCATATATAAAGTACATTATGCAAAGTTCCCCGACGCTTGTGCTCTACATATATATATATAATATAATATAACAGTAAATGGCATAATCGCCCTGCCTCTTAAAACACAAACTCAACAGCACTTGACATACGTGCAAGAGTAGAAACTGAAATGTGCTACAAACCTCCACAGACCTCTCAAATAATAATCATTATTAATTGTATTTTTAGAACTGTACCTTTTGTCAGTCTTACTGTGACGTGGAGACACCAATCGTCAAGGAAGGAAAAGGACTTTAACTAGGTCTATAGAACCTCCAGCATATGCAGCCCTTTTGAAAAGCAGGCATTTTTTCTAATGATTATTTTTAACTTTCAACATTTGACAGACTGTCAGCAGAAGCAGGTCCAGCTACATTGCCTGTTTCCTGCTTTCTACCTGGGAGAGCAATCAATAGTCCCTTCCTAGTGTTTGACAGTATTCGGAAAAGTAGCATCTGTTTAAAATAAATACATTTCATGAGCCTAATGAGGTAGACGTGTCAAAAGTTGGTGCAGGAGCAGCGGCGGCGAACTGGAACGGCGCGTGGTCTTGTGGACACATTCATTATGCTCCTGGGGCATAAACTGTGTCACATACATTTGTGTGTGATCCTGGAAGTGTGTAAAAATGTTGTGTTAATGGCCAATTCAGTCTGAAGCCACTATAATGAAAACATGCACCAGTGAGCACAAGAATATTAAGAATCCATGACTAAAAACAAGGATTGGGTGCCCTAGGGATACTTCTCTATTTCTACATTTGCTCTCTGTTCGCGTTGCGGCGTTACCCGTGCTCTTACTAAAGAAAGGAGGACCATAAAAGACAATAAACATGTTTTACTGTTACACATTCTTTCCTGCAGCATGCTCAGAAGACAGCGTTACGTGCTGGCATCACACGCTGTAATTACAATAGGGCAGATGTAGATAAATAAAAATAAACACGCGCCCTCGGGGAAGCCACATTTGATCTCGGTCTTTGCATGAACAGCAAATACCACGAGATAAGGATTCATTTGCTATGTTGTAATGTTAACCAATGTGGCTTGCAGCAAAAGTAACAGTTATCGTTTTTCTATACAGTCCATGGTTAAGATAAAGAAATGAACGTGACAAAAAGTGTGATGATTGAGTCTACTTTTTTATATGCAAGAAAAGTCCCTCAGTCATTTGTCCAAAACAGAGACCCCATTCACACCTTCACGTACGAACCTACTTCCTGACCGATTTATTGTCTTCTAGACCACTACCTGGGCCTCTGGCAGAGCGACCGGTTCGACCAAGGCACCGCAGACCAGCCACTGGCTTTCCTACAGTTGTCCCAGTAAAGGATGCTGCACACAAAGCTCCATGACGTCACTGACGTCACAGTGGAAGGAGGCAGACGTCACGAGAAGAACGCAGTGCGTGATACTGGCAAGTGCCGATGTGGACAGGCTTGCTGAGTGTACAGACAGAACTCAGTGACGTAACAGTGGGTAGAGAATGCGCCTCCGAAAGCACGCAGAGAGGTCATGTTGGCAACTGCGTAAGGCAGAGGTAACTGGTGGCAGCCGCTGTGCGTAGGTAGGCTTGCTGTATGTGCACACTAAGGTGGATGACCTGACGGTGTTAGGCAGTAGCGAGGCTAGCTATGTATGCACACAAAGCCGAGTGAGGTCGGTGATATCACAGCAGAAAATCGCGGAGTGGCTCGTGGGTGTCATTAACAATACGCACATTGGGATTTAAACATTCATGTCTGTAAACCAATTTTCCTCCTTCGAGTGAGTGAAGTCCACGAGATAGGAAACTGAAAGCTCGGGTTAAACAAGCGCGGCCGCGAAAGTGAAAGCGACGCGCACTCTTGTGGAGGTGGGGTGGAGGGGACGCGCCTTCTAATGAAAGCGGCAAGGTCTGGAAATGAAACCTGACCCAAAACAGATGGCAGCCTGCGCGCCGCTGCTGGCTCCAGAGAGCAAAACGCTCTGGGAGTAAACATTTCCCGAAAAGCTGGGACATTCACACGCCTTTGGCCAATTGCATGCTAAAGCCAGAGGCAAAGGCCAATAGCGTGTGAGCACCACACGCACGAGCTTGTAGAAAACCTGAAGTGATTCCAAGAGGCCGATTTCCTAGAGCAGCGCATGCGCGCTGCGCTAGGCTCGACCTAAAAAACTGCTGACTGTTATCAGTTCTTTCCTGCCCCAAGAAGTCTGGTGCGGTGTCAAACATTCCAATTGTTTAGACATCTGCTTCAATTGAAGACTGTGGCAGCATAATAACAAGCATTTGCAATGCAATCGGTCTCGCCTTTGGGACCTTATATGTATTTAGCTATGCAGCACATTAGCCTGGGTGCTGAAACATCTACTGTTCTTTAACATGGAGGGAAAGTAAGCACCAAACTGCCAGGTATGGGAACACATGGAGAGAAATATTGCCTTTCAGTGGGAAATGGTATAGTCCAAAGCTCTGTTTTTACTATAAAATCAGGGCCTTCGGTGGTCATATCACTGAAAATACAAGATTTGAAAAAAATATTATTCTCTACGGGTGCTCGTGGAAGACAATTTCTATGGACTGGAATCTAGAGAATGCTAAAGTGATTCTGGTATTTTACTGACCTCTGCTGGTCGTTTTCTATCAAGAAAGTTAAATAGAGGCAGTTGCCAGAAAAATAGAAAAAGAAAGTCCCTAAGCAGAAAGCAAATCTGGTATTTTACTGACCTCTACTGGTCGTTTTCTATCAAGACAGTTAAATAGAGGCAGTTGAACAGAAAAAAAGTATATACAAGAGGTCTTGAATGCTCGACCTAAAAAGCAACCAAATAGTACAGTCTCGTTATTATTATAATGTAAATACCACTAAGTAATAGGTGTTAGAAACAGACTACAGTTTTTGGGACTTGTCTGACTGCAACATAAAGCCCTGTCAAATTTCCCTGTTCCAGGAATGACTAGCTGCTCCAGACTCCAGGTTTATTCTTTGAAATCTGTGGCTTTTAGAATTGTTTATTATAAAACCAGCACTACAAGTCCCAGAATTCAAAGAAAAAAAACTGGTCTGGAGCTGCTTATCACACATGGTCTTTGGGAAGCTTGGCAGCTATGGACACCTAACCTTGCACTTTCAGGTGTGATTGGGAAGATAGATACTCCAGTGATGTGTCATATCTGCTACTGCAAAATCATGAGAACTCCAAAATTTCCCTATTCAGACCCCCCCCACCCCCGATTTTGCGATTTGCAAAAAAATTGCAAAAACAGCACTTTTGTAAAAATACTGCGATTTTTACAAAAGTGCCCGTAAAATATGTTTTTAAAAAAACGTTGATGTTCACCTTCTCTTTACTGGCTCTGTGCTGCAACTGAGCCAGACACCAGTAAAGGGAAGGTAAGCAGCAGGCAACGGAGGTGTTTGAAATGCACAGAGGCCCCCTCCTGTGCGATTAGCCTGCAGCCGGCCTCACACATTTTTGTCCCCCCTGCGGACTCTTCAGGCCCCTGAAAGACACTCTGCCCCCCTTCCACTGCACTTCTCTCCCTCGACCGCTCGTGTCTCCTATAAACCCCTAAACCCCCCCCCATGTGTCTCTCTCTCAATCTCTCCTTTTATATACATACACACACACTTCACGCAAAGAGCGTGCAATGAACTTTACCCATAAAACGGTTTAATGAAAACGTCGGACAATAAAAATAAGTAAAAGAGGGGACTGCAAACTAGTTAATGGTTAAATAATTCACGGACATAATGGCACAGAATATATGTCCCTACCCCCAAAAGATCTTTGGTTCTGATTACACAATCACTCCAATCTGCTCGCTGCTTGCACACACTTCTACCTGGCCTCCATACATAGCTCTTTCGTGAGCCCGTCCCTTGGTAAGTTGCGAGCCCTGCTCTCACACACAACTCCTCCACCAATGCCCCCCCCTATCCTCCACTGGAGGGTGTGAACACATGTAGCCGGTGTCTTCTAACGCATCAGCACTCGCAGGATACTAGGACTGCGGTCACAGTTTCGCATCCTAAGCCAACTTTGCGGACTTTCACAATTGCAGAAATGTAAACCCAAACATAACTATTTTAAGAGCTACTCCCCCTGCCATTCTCTTAAAAACACATGCATCCGCAGAAGACAAAAGTGAGTATGTTTACACGTCCATGGTGTGTGTTCCAGCATATTATGTTTAAACTACATTCTTACACATCCGGTTCGCTCACTGTGCTTTTACAAAAGAACGTATTCATTTCTGTATGCTCTAACAACTGTGTTATATATACAGTAATTAACAGGGATGAAAACGTTCTCACGCTAGCCTAGCGGGTTAAGGCATCTGTTGCAGCGCTCTTGAAAAACCAGCAGCTCACGAGTTTGACTCGCCGCAGATGCATCTCAGCCTTTCATCCTTGCCAGGGAGGTAAACGCATTACTATCAAGTCTGCAACTTTACATAGTGTTAATTGCAGCGCTACAGAGTCACAAGGAAGTGCTAGTTACAGCGTTCTGTTGCCATTTGGCACATCGGTCAGTGCCATAAAAAAAGAGTGTAGCAATTAATAAAATAACGTCCGGCAGCAAACTCTGCCCTGAGCAGCGCATTACAAGTGCACGGTTTTATCTTATTTTTGTTAGAAGTGTGACAGCAATGGTAAAATATTACACAGCAGGCAATTAACATAAAACCCTCAGCAAACACGGAAACAACAATTAAAAGATGGGGGAAGGGTGGGTGTATGTGGAAAGCAAGGACCGCGTGGAGGGGTGGTGGGATGGGGAAAACAAGAAACACGAGCAACAAGTTAAACAAGCATGGACAAACACCAACAGGAAACAAAGAACAAGCGAGAGCACATTCCGTCTCACGCCGCGAAAGCGAAGTGTGAAAAATATAGTGCGTCCGTCTCACGCCGCGAGTAAAGCATCCAGTCCCCGCGTGCACATCTTCTGTCCCTCCGCGTGCACATCTGGAATCCGTATTGATTCCAAAAGGCCCTCGCATGGCGAGAGCAGCGCATGCGCCCTGCTTACGCCAGGCGAGACCTAAAAAGACATTTAGGCTGGCACTTAAGATTGCTATCTGTTTGAGAAGCTGCATATGTGTGTTGTACCAACAAGCACAGATTAATTGATGTTTTGTAAACAACAGGATGAGAAGTGTTCTACAAACACTATAAGGTTGCTTTGAAGCTTTGATTCTGTTGTTTTGCTTGTAACAGTTGGAGTTGCTGTTCTGACCCATAGGAGCAGTGAAAGGGAATTCCATTCAGGTAGGAGGAACACGGAAGGTTTGTAAGGAGAAAAGAGCAAACTCTTTGTGCTAGGAGAGGAATACTAACATATATGAATTTAAGGGTAAAAAGGAAACAAATACTATTTTTGAACAAAGTATTTAACAAACCTGAAGTCCGATTCCTAATTAATAACCCACTTTAAATTGTAATGCATTATAGAATATGTAGTTCCTACTCTCTGTTTAAGAAAGAATCCGCCCTTGATAACTCACTGTAACCAAAGGGTACATATTACAAATTATATAAATAAACAAATACCAGCGCAGAGCAAAGTGTACTGTCCTGTTTTTTCTCTCACACCAGCCAACCAGGGCCGGACTGGCTACCGGGCGTTTTGGCATGCTGCCGAGCTGGGGGCTGATGTCACTGCGGTGGGGGCTAATTTCGTTGATGGAGACCTGCGTGTGCTACGAAATAAACAAAGCAAAACGAATTTCGTTCAGCACACGCAGGTCCCCATCAACGAAATCAGCCCCCAGCTCGGCAGCATGCCAAAACGCCCGGTAGCCAGTCCGGCCCTGCAGCCAACTCGTCTATGCCTTGCTGTATTCAGCATCATTAGTTATAAGTAGCGAATTGTGCGTATCTGCGCTTTAATATCTGACACTGAGCCCGTTTTTCTGTCTTCTGCAGGTTGCTTTAAAAACATCGACACCGCTGCAACTAAAACCAAAAGCCCAAAACATAGTCCCACCCCAAAGAATAAAACTTCTCTTTATGTAATATTTTATTATTCATTTTTTCACATGCTTGCGGTGTCCCCACCGGCGATTATCACGAAGGGAGTGGTGGGGTGGGGTGGGGTGGGGGACGATGGAATGCGTCTGTTGTTTGAAACATTATCTATATTTTTTTTATCCTGCCTTAATACCAGGGCCGGACTGGCTACCGGGCGTTTTGGCATGCTCAGGGCCGGACTGGCTACCGGGCGTTTTGGCATGCTGCCGAGCTGGGGGCTGATTTCGTTGATGGGGACCTGCGTGTGCTGAACGAAATTCGTTTTGCTTTGTTTATTTCGTAGCACACGCAGGTCTCCATCAACGAAATTAGCCCCCACCGCAGTGACATCAGCCCCCAGCTCGGCAGCATGCCAAAACGCCCGGTAGCCAGTCCGGCCCTGGGCATGCTGCCGAGCTGGGGGCTGATTTTGTTGATGGGGACCTGCGTGTGCTGAACGAAATTCGTTTTGCCTTGTTTATTTCGTAGCACACGCAGGTCTCCATCAACGAAATTAGCCCCCACCGCAGTGACATCAGCCCCCAGCTCGGCAGCATGCCAAAACGCCCGGTAGCCAGTCCGGCCCTGCTTAATACCTGCTGCAGACAAGTTGTTTTTAAGTAAGGATAAAACTGGTTAGAAACAATCAAGTGCACTAAATTTCATAGCATCTTTCTTTTCTAATTTATTATACAAAAGTGCCTATGGATCCTTTTTTCACTACATTTAAAATGGAGAGATTTTTGAAGTATAGCCCTCCCTTGGACGCCTTGTGGCAGCTCCACTTCAGTAATGTATAATGTTATAAACGGTAAAGTAGAGTTAAGCAACAATTTGATTTGTTGGAAAGGAAGATAACAAGACAGAAGGCAGGGGAGCGACAGTGACAAAAGAGAAGAAAGATTCGGGGCAAACGAACAGTGTGAAAAGACTAGTTAGCTCGCATCAGTTTCCCAAACATAGTTCACAACAGGTCACAGCAGGCCAAAGACAGAGGGGGCTGTTATTAAAGCTCAGGGTTGGGAACCCCGATATCAGAAGCATTCAAATGGACTGCAGTTGTAATTTAGAAAACGTATCATTGATGCTCAGTTTGCAATGCAAATATTAGAGCTGCCTTATTATTACAAATTGTGGCTTAAGCTACATAAAGGACGACCAAACTTTCAAGGTGGTGGCAGGACATTCATTGGTTTATTTTTCACTTCATATTAATAATGCTTTGCTTGCTTGTCAGTGCCACGCGTTTGTTCGCTAATGGTCATTGGCACTATTCAACTTAAAAGACAATATATTCCACCTTTTAGTTAGTAGATTCTCTTGGTATTGTTAAACTAGTAAAATGCGTAATATTAATTAAATCTGTTTGTGACAGTGAGAAATACGCATACCACAACAACACTACCACCCGAGATAAATGTGTTTAAGTAAGCACTGTTCAGAAAACGTACTAGGCAACAAAAAAAAAATCAGGAAAATATGTATTGTATCACTAAGGTACTGCTGTATTTGCTAGTGTTGTCTTCGAATTGCACTTCAAAATCCAAATAAATACTTTAAGCCTATCCAAAATAAATTTAGAGGACTGTTATTGCTAGGTATCAATATAGTCGCTGCTGCGTACATACATTTGTCTCTTAGGCACAAGGAAGGTGTTTGCTATTAGTAAAAGTATGTGTTTTAAATTATTTGTTCTTTACAAGCAGGAAAAACAAGCGTTTTGTAAAATATTTGCAAAATCATGTAGTTTTGAAGGGTTTTGGTAGCAACAGAAAAGTTATGTGTTATTTAATTTGTGTATTTTGAAAACGGTACTTAATGTGGCTTAAAGTTTAACTACATGTGTGTGTATTTCAATACATTATTTAATTCAGCTTAAGGTATAATTTGTAAAACAGGGGTAAAATCGAATGCAATATTTTAACAATATATAGTGGGAGCATTGACCTAAAAATATGTATTATTTAAAATATGTATTTCAAAACCTATATTCAACATACCTTAATGCATATTTATTGAAACACGGCCAAAAACAAAGCTTGCACGTTAAAAATATCCCGTAGAAGCAGCAAAGGATTTTAGTGCTGAGAAAACAAAGGCTGCATACTAAAAATGTCCCACAGCAGCGTTTAAACCAAAGGCTGTATATCACATATGTCCCAAGGGAGGAGTGGATTATTTTGAAAAAAGTCACCGAAAATGGAGCCGAGTGAAAACATAAATATAATCCCTATGTTTGAAGTCGGAAGATGCTGCGTGCATTTTTCTCCCAGACAAATCTTAATTCTTGTCTTCATCCTCTACAGGGAACAGGTCAGTGTATGTTTGTTTTCGTTTTAACAACAGAGTTAACAGCTATCAAAACAAAGGCTGGATGTTAGAGAGGTCCCACGGGAGCATCGAAGCCGCTTGGTAGTTGGTAAAAAATGTGTATATACAAATATCAATCAATCAATCAATCAATCATGTCACTTATAAAGCGCACTACATACCCGCGAGGGTCTCAAGGCGCTGGGGGAAGAGGGGGGTGGTGCTGCTACTGATCGAAGAGCCAGGTCTTGAGGAGTCTTCTGAAGGCCAGTAGGTCTTGGGTCTGTCGGAGGTTGGTGGGGAGGGTGTTCCAGGTCTTGGCGGCGAGGTGGGAGAAGGATCTGCCGCCGGCGGTCGTTTTCCGGATGCGGGGGACTGTGGCGAGGGCGAGGCTGGTCGAGCGGAGCTGGCGGGTGGGGGTGTAGAAGCTGAGTCGTCTGTTGAGGTAGGCTGGTCCGGAGTTGTGGAGTGCTTTGTGTGCGTGGGTGAGGAGCTTGAAGGTTATCCTCTTGTTGACAGGGAGCCAGTGCAGGTCTCTCAGGTGGGGTGTGATGTGGCTGCGTCGGGGGATGTCAAGGATAAGACGTGCAGAGGCGTTCTGGATGCGTTGCAGCCGTCTCAGGAGCTTAGCCGTCGTTCCTGCGTAGAGGGCGTTTCCGTAGTCCAGCCTGCTGGTGACGAGGGCCTGGGTGACTGTTTTTCTTGTTTCGGTGGGGATCCACTTGAAGATCCTGCGGAGCATTCAGAGGATGTTGAAGCAGGATGAGGAAACGGCGTTGACCTGCTTAGTCATGGAGAGGGTGGGGTCGAGGATGACCCCTAGGTTGCGTACGTGGTCGGTGGGTGGCGGGGCTGTTCCCAGTGATGTTGGCCACCAGGAGTCGTCCCAGGCTGAAGGGTTGGAACCAAGGATGAGGACCTCCGTCTTGTCCGAGTTCAGCTTCAGGCGGCTGGTCCTCATCCATTCGGCGACGGCCTTCATTCCTTCGTGGAGGTGGGCTTTGGCGGTGTGAGGGTCTTTGGTGAGGGAGAGGATCAGCTGGGTGTCGTCGGCGTAGGAGATGATGTTGAGGTTGTGCTGTCGGGCGACGTGGGCGAGGGGTGCCATGTAGATGTTGAACAGCGTTGGGCTGAGGGAGGAGCCTTGGGGTACGCCGCAGATGATCTTGGTGGCCTTGGATCGGAAGGGGCGAGGCGGACGCTTTGTGTTCTGCCGGAAAGGAAGGATGTGGTCCAGTCCAGGGCCTTCTCTTGGATCCCGGCGTCGTGAAGGCGTGTTCGTAGTGTGTGGTGGCAGACCGTGTCGAAGGCGGCTGATAGGTCCAGGAGGATGAGGGCTGCTGTTTCTCCGTTGTCTAGCAGGGTCCTGATGTCATCGGTGGCGGCGATGAGGGCGGTTTCGGTGCTGTGGTTGCTGCGGAAGCCGGACTGGGAAGGGTCCAGGATGTTGTTCTCCTCGAGGTAGCGGGTCAGTTGTTTGTTGATGATTTTCTCGGTGACCTTCGCGGGGAACGGGAGCAGAGAGATGGGTCGGAAGTTCTTGAGGTCCTTGGGGTCTGCCTTGGGTTTCTTGAGTAAGGCGGTGATCTCGGCGTGCTTCCAGCTTTCTGGGAAGGTTGCTGTCTCGAAGGAGATGTTGATTATTTTCCGGAGATGGGGCGCGATGGCTGTACTGGCTTTGTTGAAGATGTGGTGAGGGCACGGGTCTAGCGGTGAACCGGAGTGGATGGTGTTCATGATCTCGCTGGTGTCCTCGTCGTTGATGTTGGTCCAGGAGAGCAGGCGGTTGGTGGTTGTGGGGGCAGTGGTCTCGGTGGTTGCCGGGGCGGTCGTGGTGTTGAAGCTGTCGTGGATGTCGGCGATTTTGCGGTGGAAGAAGGTGGCCAGTGAGTCGCACAGGTCTCGCGATGGCTGGATGTCGTTGGTGTTGGAGCTGGGGTTGGAGAGTTCCTTCACGATGTTGAAGAGCTCTTTGCTGTTGTGTGCGTTGTTGTCTAGGCGGTCTTTGAGTGAGGCCCTTTTGGCGGATCTGATGAGGTGATGGTGACTGCGGGTGGCGCTCTTGTGGGCGGCGTAGCTGTCCGCTGTCCGTTCGTGGAGCCAGATCTTCTCCAGTTTTCGGCATGTTCGTTTGGAGGCCTGGAGGTCTTCGGTGAACCAGGTGGCTTTCTTGCTGGTGTGGCTGTTGGGCGGATTCTTGAGCGGGGCGAGGGTGTTGGCGCAGTCGTCGATCCACTGTCTGAGGTTGCGGGCGGCGGTGTCGGGGTCGGAGGGTTCGGCGGGTGGGCTCAGGGCGAGGTTGTGGTTAGCTGGTCTTCCGTGACTCTGCTCCAGCAGCGGCGAGGCATTTGTTCGGTGCGGTGGTGCGTGGTGGGCTTCCTGTAGGTGAAGTGGATGCAGTGGTGGTCAGTCCAGTGGGGTTCGGAGGTGTGGTTGAAGGAGACGTGTGGGCTTGCGGAAAAGATGGAGTCTAGCGTGTGGCCGGCGGCGTGGGTGGGTGTAGTCACGAGCTGTCTGAGTCCGAGGGTGGCGAGGTTGTCGATCAGGGTGGTGGAGTTGGTGTCCTTGTTGTTCTCGAGGTGGAAGTTCAGGTCCCCGAGGAGGATGTAGTCCGTGGAGGCGATGGCGTGTGTGCTGACGAAGTCAGCGATGGAATCGCTGAACTGTGGTCGGGGTCCGGGGGTCTGTAGATGAGGGTTCCTCTGAGGGTGGTGTTGGGATCGGTGTGGATCTGGAAGTGCATGTGTTCGGCGGTGCTGAGGGTGTCGTCGGTGTTGGTTGAGACTCTGAGGGTGTTCCTGTGGACGATGGCGATGCCTCCTCCGACTCCGTTGGTGCGGTCCCTGCGGGTGATCTTGTATCCGTCCGGGATGGCAATGGCGATGTCGGGGGCTGAAGCGGGATTCAGCCAGGTCTCCGTCAGGAATGCGACGTCTGGGGAGGTTGAGTCGAGAAGGTCCCAGAGTTCGATGGCGTGTTTGCGGGCGGAGCGGGTGTTGAGGAGGATGCATCTGAGGTAGTTGGGTTCTTTCCTGGGCGGTGGTTTGGCGGGGCGGGTGCTGGCGAAGCTGCAGTTCCGGCAGGTGAAGGGCCCTGGGTGCGCTTCGGGGTGGCCTGGTAGCAGGCGTGATCTTTCCGGGGTTGAGTGCGTGGAGGGTGCTGGCGTCGTATCGGCGTCTGTTGATGTGGCGGGCGCGGGGGATGCCCGGACCAGGGGGTCTGGGGCTGGGCGCGGTCACGGCGCGGACGGGCGCAGACGGGCTTGCCTTAGGCGCGCCTTCGGCCGCCAGCGACGCGGCCGCGCAGCGGCCGCCATAAATGGGGAGGTGGGAGGGAGGAGCAGGGAATGGGGCAGCGAATGGGCAGTGAGGGGGCGGGCCGCAGGCGCAGCGGCGGGAAACAGGCACAGAAGGGAAAACGAGCACAATCAGGGCATCAAGGGGGCACAGAAAGGAAAAAAATGAGCACAATCAGGGGCAGCAAGGGGGCACAGAAAGGAAAAACGAGCACAATCAGGGGCAGCAAGGGGGCACAGAAAGGAAAAAAACGCAGCACAATCAGGGGCAGCAAGGGGGCACAGAAAGGAAAAACGAGCACAATCAGGGGCAGCAAGGGGGCACAGAAAGGAAAAACGAAGCACAATCAGGGGCAGCAAGGGGGCACAGAAAGGAAAAACGAGCACAATCAGGGGCAGCAAGGGGGCACAGAAAGGAAAAACGAGCACAATCAGGGGCAGCAAGGGGGCACAGAAAGGAAAAAAACGAGCACAATCAGGGGCAGCAAGGGGGCACAGAAAGGAAAAACGAGCACAATCAGGGGCAGCAAGGGGGCACAGAAAGGAAAAAACGAGCACAATCAGGGGCAGCAAGGGGGCACAGAAAGGAAAAACGAGCACAATCAGGGGCAGCAAGGGGGCACAGAAAGGAAAAACGAGCACAATCAGGGGCAGCAAGGGGGCACAGAAAGGAAAAAAACGAGCACAATCAGGGGCAGCAAGGGGGCACAGAAAGGAAAAAACGAGCACAATCAGGGGCAGCAAGGGGGCACAGAAAGGAAAAAAACGAGCACAATCAGGGGCAGCAGCAGGGCACACAGACGGAGCTGTGTGGTGGGGGAGCGACCTACCAGTCAAGGTCAGGGGTCGCAAATATCTTGTTTTCGGAGGCTATAAAGAAACACGCGTAGCGTTTAAATATGAAATGTCCCACGCTAGCAATAATTAACTTTGCTAAAAATATCCCATGGGAGCAGCAATAAAAAATACTATATATGTTCCACACTAGCAGTGATAAAAAATATAAACAAGATAGTATGACAGCTTTCAACCCTAAATAACCAAAGAAAAAAGAAAAAAAGTTCGCTGATGCAATGCTAAAACACTCGGTGGAGGAAGAAGACTGTACTTGGCCAGAGCTCTCGGGGAGGGGCATTAGGAAAAGAGGCAAGACAAATCCATGCCTTAAACCAATAAAAAAGCAAGAATGACCAAATGACAATGCGGCCAGCGAATAGCAAGAAAGGAGGTTAAAAAAAAAAAAACTTCAAGCCCACAGACTGATTACAGCAGGTCTCGAAGCTCGACCTAAAAACGTGAGAATAGAACCTGGCAAATGCTGCTTTCAAAAATGTACTGGGGAAGCGCTTGGCTCTATTATGAACAGAATCTGAGTGAAATTCCCGTATAAAACATGCGGGAATTCTCCTCATGTCTTTTGTAGAGAACAAGCTTAAAAAATATCTTGTTGAATCTATCCCACTGTTTTATAAACTAAGCAATCTGAAACTAAGATTTTGCCCCCTCCGGAAAGAGGAGTCGCATCAGTCTTGTAAATATTTATCTTGGACTGATGACTGCAAATTATGCTTTTTATGGGCGAGTCTATCATGAACGTTCTCTGAACTGCCCTGCCATGCTAAACGGAGCGCAGGATTACGTAAACGTCTTCGAAAAAGATACGTAAAAGATTTCTTCTTAATTCAGTCTATTTTCTTCAGTTGCAATGATGAGCAGGTATTGAGCGGTGTTGTAAAATAATATATGGAGTAGTTAAAAAAACGCTAATGAATTTTATTCATGCCTGTCAACGTTCCCGTGATACATTTCGCTTTTAGATTCTGTTCTGAAGCCCGGAGCTGTTACGTGTGAGGGTTGCAATAACCACACCTTAACACCTCCCAGCAAGTTACGTAATTTCTCTGTTGAGTCCGCCCAGAACCACAAGGGTCCTCACAACAGTACAAATTCCCCAATCCATCAAATCCTCCACGTATCCCTCGTTAATCGGTCTTAAGTAATTGACCACAGTAAAGTTGTCTTTACTTTAGGTTACCTCAGGAATAGAACTGGACGCCATGTGCCTTAATGATAAGTGAACCATTTGCGTTATTAACTATTTAGTCTCTGTAAAAATGCAACACATTATATACATACAATGTAGAGTCACCTTAATTGTCATTTATATAGTGCTTTGCTGTCACTAGAGCGGCCCCACGCACCCTCACAGGTTTACAGACATCTCTGTATCGATTATACACATACACTAGGAGAAGCTATCAAATATAAATCACCATGAGACTTTTGTCATTGCAAGCTTAGTTCTGCTAATTCTTGCTAATCATATTTTCTGTTATATTTCCATAGATTATTTTTGTTTTTCAATCTCCGCTGAATCCTGGCAATGAAGGTAAGTAATTCATGCTGGATGTCATCTCATGGGATATGATCATTCCCTTTCTCTCTCCATGTCTCTTTGTGGGTGTTCCTTCATCTCCATCTCTCCCTGGGTCTCATATTAAAACCACTGCTTTCACCTTTAGTCATTATTGGTCTCCTCAAAATCATAGTCCTCTCTGCACAGGTGTATAACTAATCAACCATTCAGTGGAAGCACTGCAATTTCAAATATTGTGTAACTCTTGAGGGGCAAATTACCCTCGCCTCAGGTTTTATTCTCTAGAATTGAGAACAGAATTGTGCATTCAGAAGCATTCTCGGCCTTGTAGATTAATCAACAGAAGATACTGAGAGTGTGATGGTATCCCCCACTTGTCTATTTTATTAAAGTAAAGGAGGACATTATTCCTATTAAAGGACAGTATTCATGGAGAGTTTGCTACAGATTTGATGATGTGTCCAAATAGGAGTAAAGCAAAAAAGTCTATTTCGAAATCAGTAGTAGGCTAAATTGGCAGAGCTCCTTCCAGTGGAAGAGTGGGAAGTGGAACATTGCGGGTGAATGTGCTATAACACTAGGGGGTACATTTGGATAGGAATTTAGATGCATCAACATCTCCAGTGTTTCAGCTACTCACCTACATCACCTTCTAAGCCTGGTGTGTCACCTGAAAGACATCAACAACAGCACACTATGACACCTGGCATCCAAAATCAAGCCATCTGTAAAATTTTCAGCAATATTGCTATCAGACTAGAGGCCAGGAAATGCAGGAAGAAGACTAGTCACAAGGTCTTCTGTATGCCACCACTGTATGAAATGCCACCACAATCAAAAATCAAGCAAGCACCATTCTTCATACTCTTCACAAAAGAGCTCATGGACCTGTTCTTAAGCAACATCTAGTCACTATGTAAACTCATGGCCTTTTACACTACTTGAAGAAAACCCTCAACCCAGTCACAACCTTTCCAAAACCCTCCACTACTTCCTGCGACCAGACTAATATTGCCACTTTTGCCATAGGCTAGTCACTCTCCCTTCACTGACACCACCCCATCTCATTCTACCCTTTATCTGCCCCATTTCCACCCATTATACTTTACACAATTCCGATGTTTTGTGGCTAGGTATGTGCTTCATAAGTCTGCATACATACAGAGTTATAGAGAAGAAGGGGAGCTAAGTACCATTACTTTTCCACACAGTTTCTGTGCAACGTTTAGGAAAATCATCATTTGTATAGATACGATCTTGGAACAGACATCACTCCACATGACCACCTTTGTCACCAGCCACCTCGATCCTGCCCGGACCCCTAGAACGGTAGAACTTACTACAATCCGTGTGTGAAATATCTTTGCCCCTGACTGTGTTTATATAAACCCTAAAGCATTGGTGAGCCATTCTACATGTGTACGAGGGAGTCAAACCCATAACTCACCAGCACATGGATGACACGGACGGTGGTCGAACAGGAGCAAACACTGCTGCATAAAAGCCTCACCCATTCAAAGCCCTTTACCTTCTCTTTGGCCACACATAAAAGGCCCACGACTGATTTGAAGTTGTAGAAATGTACCAAAACAGGAGTCAGATCTATGTATATAGCTGTTGAGATGTGTCAAAATAAAGGGCAGGCAGTTTGAGCTCCCTTTGGGGCACATGCATCAAGGTATGATTTTGCGAGTCCTTAATTGCGATTATTAAGGAATCGCAATTAAGGACTCGCAAAAGCCTATGCATGTAGGAATCGCTATAAAAATAGCGATTCCTAAACATTCCTTAATTGCGACTCGCAATTAAGGAATGGCTCCCCATGAATGGGAAATTGCATGCGCAATTTGCGAGTACCAGTAGGTACTCGCAAATTGCGTATGCAATTTAAAGGGTGCAAGGGTGTCAAAAGGACACCCTGTTGCACCCCTGGAATTGTGATGTGCACCCATGTTGCGCACACACATGCCCCAAGGGCATGTGTGTGTGCAAATGAAACTTTGAAAAATGCACTTTAGTGCATTTTTAAAGTTTTGCAAATTACCATCAAGTTCAGATTGATGGTAATTTGCGCTCCTATTAGCGAAATCGCTATGTTTTTCAGTTTAGTTCATTACATTTAAGGAATAGCAATTTGCGATTCCTTAAATGCAATCGCAATTAAGTAATCGCAATTTTGCGATTCCTTAAATTGCGATTTTTGCATTTGGGATGATGCATCCCAAATGCAAAAATACAGGTCGCAAAGGGCAGATTCTGCGAATCTGCCCGTTTGCGACCCGATTTTCGGATGATACATGGGGCCCTTGGTTATTGCATTGCATTTAAGGAACCGCAAATTGCGATTCCTTACATGCAATCGCAATTTAAGAAATCGTAATAAATTGCGATTTCTTTAATTGCGGGTGCCTTACACCTTGATGCATCGCAATAGCCCTTTTTGCGGGCGCAAACGGCCGATTTTTGCAAATCGCACCGTTTGCGCTCGCAAAAAACGTTGATGCATGTGCCTGTTTGAGTCTTCCTGACCTTCAGACGGAGTACGGTTCAAGCTTGATGATTCCATTTGTGGTACTGAACATAAAATCACATAGAGCCGGGTATTGGTGTTCACGTCATTATGTCCAAAGGAATGTTTACAGCCACAGAGGTATGTAAAGCTGGATCTAAAGGTCTGAGTTAGCTATCTGATCCTATTGCAGTGCCCAGGAAGGCAATGTCGAAATTCAGTGCAGGAGCTCAACTTAAACAGAGTTGACAGGACTGACAGATAAAAATGTTAGCTATACCTAGACTGTAAGTGACCAAGATTTAACAATAGGCAACAAACAGGAAGAATATAATATAATTATGCCCCGATAATTGTGTCACAGCAAAACACGTCCTTTATGTTCAAAACCAATACTCACAGAGATTGAGTCAGGGAATATATTGCAAACTGCATTTTTATATTCATGATAAACAGTTCCAAGATTTCAAAATGTACTGTAGACTCTAAACTTCCTAAGAATCGTTTCATGGACAATGTTGTGTGGGTAACTTTAATTAACATTATTAAAATTCTTATAGATATTTAGATCAGTCTCCAAGTACTACTGACCACTTGATTGGCAGTTGTAGATGTCTCAACACACACGCAAACTGTAAGGCTCTCTCCAGCCCTAAAAGCCAGCAGAAAAGAAGAGAATCCCCACACGACAAGCAATCCAATCCAAAAGACCTACAGGCTTCTTTTAAAGCATTAGGCACCCTTCCCATGTCACAACACTTCCAGCTAGCAGCAGACTCTTGTTACTAAAGATACCAAGGTCAGGTGGTTGTGTGGCATAACCCTAATGGTCAGTTATTGGAACATAGCTTCTTTCTTCCTCTTTCAGATTGGTTTTGAGGACCAGTGTCACTGGAAGAAATATTTGAAGTGAGCAAACTTTCACAATAGTGTAAAGACTACCACCCCACCACCTAACAATTCCTGTACCATAACACTCCTTCCATTACTGCACCATTATATATGCATGGTAGGGTATCTTCTGGCTGGAAATCACACCATGGCGTATGCACAGAAAAAGCACAACTTGGCAGTAGAAAGCCTCTTTAGGTCAGAGTTTTTTAAAAGACCCAGCTTTCCTGCATGTGCCTATAGAGAACAAGGAGAACTTCAGAGTACCCTGACAACAATTAAGAGTCAATTCTTCAGTTAGACTAATTGGAGAAGGCAACAGAAGCAGTACCTCCGTCTACCATCCCCTCGCGGGTGCGCTGCCCATCCTCGGTAGATTGCACGATCAAGGCTTGGACCCATATCCGGGATCATATGCATACGCCTAGCTTATATTCCCCTCTCCTTCCGCTCACATATCATCCGGATATATCACTGCTTCAGGAAGGCCTATTTCAAAAAATAGCCCGCACACGAAACATCACATGCTGGGGAGACCCATATATCAATGGCAAGTTTCGCACACTCCAACAATTGTTTTCTGATCCGGCACCGTCCATCATGGAAACGTTTTTATACGCTCGCCTACGCCATGGTATCCAGGCTAGCAACACTACATACCCCTCGGAGCCTGCAACACTGTCCCCGTTACATCACATGCTACGGGCATCCACTGCTTCCCACTTGGTGTCTACCCTCTACCGTACTTTGTATAGTGATGTTGAATACCCAACATGCGCGGCGCGCACCAAGTGGTCACTTGAACTAGACCAGGACATTACCTACGCACAATGGCTCTTCTGCTGCAGACAGACAGAACAGATCTCTTCCAATAGTCGACTCCGCATCATACACTATAGGTTTCTACCCCGCAGCTACTACACCCCGGCTAAACTTTATAAATTTGGGTTGAAAGACACGCATAGATGTGACAGGTGTAAAATGGAACACGCTGACTTTTTGCATCTAGCGTGGGAGTGTCCCGATGTCCACACTTACTGGAACCATGTCTTCACGGCTCTAGATACTATGGTTTCGATACCCATCTCGAGATCTCCATAGTGGCCCTATTGGGATATACGGAACAAATACTGGCCACACACCGTAAATTTGTCTCCTTTGGCCTCGCCTTGGCTAAGCGGGGACTTGCCTGCAGATGGGGTAGAGGCCGGTCACCTAAATTTAAGGACTGGCTCACAAGCATGATTCTTTGGCAAGATCAACTTTGCACCTATGCTGAACTTTTACCACGTTCCTCTCGCCCACGGGACATCTGGGGTCCGTTACAGACATACTTAATGGACCACCCCGATGACAATGTGCAACGATCCTAGGTTCTAGGCTTACTTCCCAAGAAGTCTATTTACAAGGGTATAATGTGTTCCCCCCTCACGATAAATATGTTTGTTTATAGCTGTCTCCTCCACTAAAGGGATATCCCCCCTGGGGCTCCATGGTTAGTGCAGTAGAGATGTCGTGAGGTGAATGTATTGATCTGTGTAACTATATAGCTGCAGGTGCTGCTACTCCAAAAAAAACAACAAAAAAACTATATTTACTAGCTATTATGCACTGAATCTTTCTGTGAGATGTCTAGTATTTCAGATGCTCTAGCTGTATAATTGCCCTATGTACTGAAATGTCAAGTATGTAATTCATGGAAAACTCAATAAACAAATAAAAAAAAAAAAAAAAAAGCAGTACCTCCTGTTACTGAAAACAAATCACTTACTAGGCCTTCAACTCCCCTGCCATTACCTCTAATTACCCCTTACAAGTCTTGGAGAGTCTATATTCTTTGTATTCTGTGTTTCTCCTCCAGGCAGAAATTCACCCCACCTCCCCCTTTGAGAAGAAAAATAAGACAAACTCTCTTTCTCCAATTTCTCTTAAATAGAAGCAGATAAAATAAATCTGTTTCTTGATTCAGAGTCCCTTACTGTGCAGCATGTATGGATATAAGCTGTTTATCACCATAAGCCCTCATCACAGAAATAATAATTCTATTAAATAATCACATTACATTTCAGAAGAGATGACTACAAATTAGATACCAGCTTTGTCACATTGATGTCTGATGTGATTCATGAACAGAACAACTTATCTTTCTTCTCCATTTTATAACTGAGACATTAGAAACTATACCATTTGACATAACCGTGGCTATCATTCTATAGTAAAATGTTGGCTCTGGCACAACAGTGCCAATTCCTGGTAAATTGTGTGAATTCCTGACAAAAATCGTATGACCTCTGCCATAATGATGGGCGCCATTCAGTTATATGCGATGATAAACCTGAAAGGCAGTGTCTGTACATGTGTTTTGCAATAGTATAAGAGTACTTAATGAAAATGACAAGTTGCTATTCGAGGTCTAAACCTGTACTTATTTTCAGCACAAAAATGATTTTATGATAAAAATGACAAGCCTTTGTGTAGGAAATTTAAGTTGTTTATCCAAATTGAAAGATCTACATTTGATAGCAAAATGTATTTTCTGAAACTGGTAAGATGATGTTTAGGGGCAAATTATTGCATTTGCTAAAATAAGAGTACCATAAGAAAACAGGAGAAGTAACGGAGTATATAAAACAAACCAGGAGGACCTTAGCCTTCAGAAAGTAACTCCAACTGTTGCTCCATATTCCCCACAGCTAATGTCACATTACTGCAAAACCACCCTCAACAGAGCAACTAACAGAAGGAAAGCTCTCTTTAAGGCTATGAACCAGTGTGCCAAACCCATCCCTGAAGAACAAGTAACTTACCTTCGTTAGCCCTCTTTCTGGTGAATACTCTATCTAAACCCAGATTCTTCACCTTGAGTATATTCCCCAGGCATCAGACTAGACCCGGAAACGTTTAGAACAGTACTCCTGCGTGCGGTTATGTGGTGTTGTGGGGCTCCACGCCGATGTCACTCCACTCTGGTGCACTGACGTCAGTTGCTTTCTTAGCAGCCCACGCCCTAAGAAGCAGAGCCAATCAGCAAATTGGCATGGCCAGTCTGCAGATCTCTAATACTGGAATGTTTTTACATGGAAAGGAGTCCAGTTCACAGAACAGGAAGGTGGGAGAGGTAATGAGGAATCTACAGTTAGATAGAGCGTCCACCAGAAATAGCATTACCAAAGGTAAGTAACTTGATCTTCTGATGGATACTTCTAACCCCAGATTCATTACCTTCTGCATACATAATATAGAAGTAACCCACCAGGTGGTGGATCTGTGAACTGCCTCATACCACAAAGTCCTGCAGTACGGAGTGGGCAAAATGCCCATCTTAATGGACCTGACTGTCAAGGCAGTGGTGCTTCATGAACATGTGTATCGACGCTCACGTAAATGTCTGACAAATCTGAACCGGCACTCCACGTGCCAACACACTGGTAGAAAATTTGGCTCTGGTGAAAAGGGTTCGTAGTCCTTCCAGAGGCTGCCTCATGGCCACTGCGTAGCAGATCTTGGTGCAGTTTACAATCCATCAAGAGATTGTCCGCTTCTGCACTTGCCTTGCCCTTCTTTGCACCAGCAAACCCCACACAGAGCTGAATGGCAACTTGATATTCTTTGGTCCCAGGCCCAGCTCTCCGGTGCTTCTGCATCATTTTGCTTCCTCCCCGTTTGCCTGAGTGCTTTCTCCTGCTTTTTGCCTCACTTTTACTGCTTTTTCTTTCCTTCCCCCCATTTTTTTGAGTGCTTTCTCCTGCGTTTTGCCCCGTTTTTACTGCTTTTTCTTTCCTTTCCGTTTTTCTGAGTGCTTTCTCCTGCTCTTCCATCATTGCTTCACTGCTTATCCTTGTTTTTCCCCATTTGCCACTCCCACCTTCCGCCCATATTCCGCCCACTGCCTCCCAGTGACCCTTCCTCCTTTTAGGACCTACTTAATGGAGGTCGAAGTGCGGCCATGCCATTGGTGCGCCGTCAGCCACGAACACGGCTGCAGACCTCCGAGCCCTGGGCCCTGGGCGCATCAACAACAGCAACTGCTGCCGCAAATCTCCACGCACCACCAGAGGACCGTTTTCCTGCCAGCACTGCCACTTCACCTGCAACACAGAAGCAACCAACAACGCAGGAGACACTGCAAACACAACTGCACCCACCACTCCGATAGAGACCGTCACAGCACAACTCCAGTAGATTCTACTCAATGCAAGATCGTTCCACAAACAAGCCACGGAGATCTGGGACACGTTCTCATCTCTCACCCCGGACATCATCTTCCTCACAGATCCCTGGTTGAACCCCACCTCCACGCCAGACATCGCCATCACCACAATCGAAGGCTACAAGATAACACACTGGGACCGAATCATCAAACACGGAGGTGGAATTGCCATCATCTACAAGGACATCATTCACTGCACAACATGCTTAGATGACCCAACCCCGATAATAGCGCATCTCAATTTCCAACTTCACACAGAGGAAAAAGCACCATCAGAGGCACCCTTGCATACAGACCACTGGGATCACGCCCCAACTTCTGCAACGCCATTCCTGACCTCACCCCCCCCAATCGCCATAGACTCCAACCACTACATCTTCCTAGGAGACTTTAACTTCCACCTCGACGACCCCGGCGACCCCCAACACAACCGACCTCCTCAAAAACATGAGCAATATTGGCCTCCAACAACTTGTCACCGACCGCACCCACATCGCAGGACACACGATTGACCCCATTTTTACGTCCAGAAACAGAGTCGAGTACAACCACGTATAACAGCTCACCTGGACTGACCCCTATAGTGTCCACTTTACCATCTCAGGATCTACCAACACTGGCACCGCGCACCTCAACTCCACACGCAGAAACTGGAAAAAGGTATCAGAAGACCAGTGGAACGATGCTCTCAACTACCGCCTCCCAGACACACCACCCAATCCAGAACAGGCTGCTAAGAACTTCTCCCACTGAATCACGGAACGGGCCGACACACTCGCCCCAAACAAGCCAACCAAACCTAAAGTACTAGTTAGAAGAGCCAGATGGTTCTCCTCAGAACTGAAATCCTCCAAACGCAACTGCTAGCAACTAGAAAGGAAGTGGCATAATAGCGAAAAGACAGAAAACCATACCACCTTCAAAACAGCACTCAACCAGTACCACCACCTCTTGAGAGAAACAAAGAAGGACGCTCTAGCAGACCGCATAGAAGCCAGCCCAAACCACAGCAAGGAGCTCTTCACCATTGTGAAGGAGTTCTCCAACCCGAAGCAACTGGGAACAACATCACCCCCTTCCAAGAACTGTGTGACACCCTGACAGACTTTTCCATGACAAGATCTCAGCCATCTACGAGAACTTCAAACCCAAACCCCCTGCCGCCAACTGCATCAGACTACTCACACCCACAAACACAAACCCCGAACACCTGCTCATCCATTAGGACCATCTCACAACTCAAGCCACAATATCCATCATGAACTCTGTACACTCAGAAGCACCCACGGGCCAATGTCCCTACCACATCTTCAACCGTGGTAGCAAGATGATTTGTGTAGAGTCCTGTACACCTCCATCTCCACAGCCTCATTCCCTGAGGTCTGGAAACCCGCTAAAGTGAGGCCACCCCCCCTGAAGTAACCATCAGCTGAGCCGGAACAGCAGCCCTCATCCTCCTGGGACCTGTGAGCCGCCTTCTGTACACACCATATCTCGATCAACAGACTCCACCAAATTGGAATCCAGGGAGATGTCCCCATATGGATAGCCTCATAACTCACTGGAAGAACCCAGAGAATCCGTCTCCCACCATTCACCTCGGAACCCAAGGAGACCATTTGCAGCGTCCAACAAGGATCGTCCCTCAGCCACACCCTCTTCAACATGTACATGACCCCCCAGGCCAACACCGTCAGATCCCATGGACTTAACATCATCTCCTATGCTGACAACACCCAGCTCATCCTCTCGCTGTCACAAGACTCCTCCACCATCAGAACCAACTTCCACAGAGGTATGATGAACGTTGCAGACTGGATGAAGCACTACTGTCTCAAGCTCAACTTGGATAAGACGGAAGTCCTCATCTTCGGGAACAACACCTCACCATGTAACGACACTTGGTGGCCTGCTGAACTCATCCCTTCCCCCGCCCAACAGACCACGCCGGCAACCTCTGCATCATCTTGCACAGCAAGTTATCTATGCAGAAACAGGTAAACGCCTGCTTCCACACCCTACGCATGCTCCATAAGATCTTCAGGTTGTTCCCAACTGACACCAGACTAGCATCACCCTGCAATACAAAAAGCTACAATGGCTACTGATCTAGAAGAGATTCTAGTTGAAGATGCTGACCCACGCATACAAAGCCCTGCACGATGAAGACCAGCATACCTCAACAAACGAATGCCCTTCCACCATCCAACTAGACACCAGCTATCCACCTCCCTTTTCCTTGCAGACACTCCTTGGACCTGCCAATCCAACAGTGGAGGACGCTCCTTCTCTCACCTAGGAGCCAAAGCCTGGAACAATCTTCCCCATCACCTCAGGAACAGCGCAACGCTACGGGAATTCTGAAAAGGACTAAAAACATGGTTATTCAAATGAACAGAGCACCGTAAACCAGCTAGCAACTACAGCCGCTTTGAGAACCTCACAGGTAATTTGCTGCACTTTATAAATCCTAATTGATTGATTTGGTGCGATCAATAAAAAATGAGTACTGTTTTGGGGTTCAAACAATGACGTCTCTCTTCCTCTTTTGAGGGATAACCTCGAAGTAAAGAATTCAGGAAGGGTGATAGCCTGTCCAAACTGAAACGGTGTTACCACTATAGGTAGAAAAGAAGCTCGGGTCCTCAGCACCAGCTTATTAGGGAAGAAAGTGGTATATGAAGGTTTGACAGAAAGAACCTGAAGTTCGCTCATATGCCGAGCTGACATTATGCAATGAGGAAGAACATTTTGAGGGTCAGGAGACGTAATGGAGAATTCTGCATTGGTTCAAAGGGTGTACACATTAAAAAAGTAAGAACCAAATTTAAATCCTACTGGGGCATCAGTAAGGGCTGAGTGCTAATAAATGTTGCTAAAATTAAAAAATCTCACCAAAATGGGTGATTTAAACAATGAAGGATGGTCCAGCAAAAGCAAAAAAGACGACAGTGCCAACAAGAAGCCTATAAAAGGGCCCAAAGCAAGTCCTAGCTGTGCCAGTGACAAAACAAACAGCAGGGTTCGTATCACGTAACGGGTACACTGTCCCTGTTTGTGTGATAGCACACCTTTAAACAGGTCCTCTGGGCATAAACAGGGGCAGTGATGGGCTGTCTCATGAGCAGTCGCGAACTTGCACTGACCAGAGGCCAGGGCGTTAGTGAAATATGAAGCGAATGCTAGAATCAGCCGCTCCTTCTTTCTCTGTGCAGACAGCACCTGCCTGCACATTAATGAGGGGACAGAAATCAGGTTCAGTGAGTGAAATTACCCACCTGCAGGGGAAGTCAGGGGGTCTATGGGATCCCTTTTCCCCTTTGCAAGGGTAGCACTCAGGGGGGTGCCACATTTTGCGCCTCCTGGGGGACTCTTTGCCTCTCCGCCTGCGTCCATACTAGAGCGTATTGGACACTGGTTTTGTAGAGGGATGCGTAGCCGCTAAGATGACATCAACAGCCTCAGAAGGAAGGTCAAATAAGGTCAACTGCTGCTGCTAATCTCCAAGCATGGAGATGCAGATTGCACAGGCCTGGTTGCAGCACCGTGCCCTGCTGCTGTGACAGAAGATCCTCCTGAAGCAGTAGCTTGATTAGAGGACTGAAGCTCATGCTCAGGAGTCCGGGTACCACACTCTCCTGGCCCAATCCAACGCCACTAGGATGACTTGGACCCACTTGTTTCTGATTTTCTTCAGAACTCGGGGCAGGAGTAGTAGCGTTGGGAAGGCATACAAGAATCCTAAGCTGCACATTAGGCGGAATGCATCTCCGAGTGAAAGCCTTCTTCGGATCTCCATCACACAAATGTGCTGACATTACGCATTCTCAGCAGTGGCAAAAAGATGGAGCCGAGGGTCTCCCCATTGATGGAAGACATTCTGGCCCACCACTGGGTGCAACTGATATTTGAGGTCCACTAAGCGTTGACAGCAAAGTTTATATTCCCTGGTTTTTAGAGATCAAGCCAGGTAGATCACCATCAGATAAAATTCCCTGCCTGTCCAACCACTTCTAGAGGCATAGAGCCTCCTGGCACAGGACCCAATACCCCACTCTAGCCTACTTGATGCAGTACCACGTGGTGGTGGTGTTGTCTGTGAGCATCTGCACCCTGCTTCCTCTGAGGGTGAACAGGAAGGCCTTTAAGGCATAACGAATCACTCTCAACTTCAACAAATTGATGTGGAGTCAGAGACAAGAGGCCTCCGATTTCCACCTCTCTCAGATGGCCTCCCCGACCAAGAGATGATGTATCAATTACCACTGTCAAATCTGGGTGGAGTAAGAAGAGGGTCTGCCACTGATCCAATCACAATGTAGTAGCCACTACTGCAGGACTTTTGCCCTCTCCTCCAAAATCTGGTTACAATCTGACAGATTCCACAAGTGATGTGCCCACTGGGACTTCAGGTTCCACTCCAGAGCCTGCATATGCTATCTGGCTTGTTTCACCAGCAGGATGCAGGAGGCCAATAATCCCAGAAGCCTTAGAGTCACCTACATTGAGATCCAGGACAGATGATGAAACATTGTGTCCTGGAATTTCTGTCCCAGGGGAAAAGCACGAAACTGTACCATATCCAGAATTGCTCAGATGAATGGAGGAATCTGCGCAGGAGTGAATTTGGCATGTTGTTAGTGAACCCCAATGATGTTACAAGGTTTTCTGTTGTCTGGAGGTAGTTGACAACTGCCTGGGGAAAGACAGTTTTAACCCGTGTTTAACAGCCAGTCGTCGAGGTAGGGGAAAAGTGGTAACCCTGACCTCAGAAACTGTGCTGCGACCACCGCCATCACATTTGTGAACAACGAAGGGGTTCTGGAGAGGCCAAAACGGAGCACTGCAAATTGAAAATGCTCTTGGTCCACTGTGAACCGCAAGTCGAGCCTGTGGGCCTGCAGGACGTGAATATGGAAATAAGCATCTTGGATGTCCAGCGCCACCATCTAGTCTCCAGGGTTTAGGGCAGACAAGACCTAGGCTAGAGATAGCATTTTAATTTGTCCTTCCACAGGAACAAGTTAGAGCGAAGATCTAAAATAGGACGAAGTCCTCCGTCCTTCTTCAGCAAAATTAAGTAATGCAAGTAACAGCCAGTTTCTACATCTGCGGCCGATACCTCTTGATGGCCCCCTTGGACCTACACTTCCTGCTGCAAGATGGACAAGTGGTCCTACGCCAGCCGTCCTGATGGTGGTGAAAGATGCGGCGGGGTAGAAAGAAATGGAACAGCATAGATCTGATTGACAATTTGGAGGACTGACTTGTCTGTCTTACAGGCTTGCCACCTGGGAAGAAATGTTGGATCATGCCCCAACAGCCTGGGTGTATCCCACGAATGACACACTTATGAGGTTTTGTGGCTGCAGGAGCTTGTGGGGTGCGTGGACTGAGCTGGCCGTTGTCCCTGATGCCTTGGGCGCTGGATTTTCAAGCTATGGCCTTGAACACGAAAGGACAGGGAGACCTGTTAGGCTGTTGGCGGAGGCTGATGTGGGTGGTATTGGAAAGCCCTATTGTCAACTTCAAAGGTGCAAATTTGCTGATGGAACTGTCTGGATGGGGCAGAGAGGTCCAAGGAACATGCTGTGGCCCTTCTTTCTTTAAAATGTTTCAGAGCGGAGTCTGCTTTCGTGCCAAAAAGGCGAGAGCCATTAAATGGTATGTCCATCAAGGACCCTTGGACATCCCCAGGAAAGGCCGGATAATTCACCCAGGCATGGTGCTGAAGTGCCACACTTTGGCCATTGCCCGACCTAAGCAGTCGTTTGTATCTAAGCCAGAGCAAATCACAAATTTAGCTATGTCACAGTCATCCTGGATAACTTGGCTCTAGGACTTCCAGAGGTCATCCAGAACTGCAGGTAAAACGTGGGCCACGGTGTCCCATGGAGCATGGGAGTAGCGGCATAGAAGGCACCTTGCATTTACTGATCAGTGAGCAAGGGTAGTGAAGGAAAAGATGCACTTGTCAAATGTCTCTATTCTCTTAAAGACTCAGGTTCCGGTTGGGTGGTGGTGAAGGCGTTGGGATTTACCTTACTGGTTGATGCATGCACCACCAAGCAATCAGTGTGGACGTTCTGTAAGAAAGTCAGGGTTGCCCGGTGCTAGATGATCGTGCTGGGTGGTCTGCCTATTAACTGGTGGTCCGGAGCATGGTTTCACCAAAGTAGGTATCTGTGAGGGCTTCATTAAATGGTAATAGAGGTTTTTTTAGGCTCTTGAGCAGGCTGCAGTATCTGTCAGAACATTAATTTTTCCGTCCGTAGAAGGGAGTTGTCGACATCATACTCCTGCCGCCGTCCGCATAACAACAGTGTAGAAGAAGCTTTCTTTGGTGGCAGGGCCAGGAGGAGAAACAAGGCCAGTATCTGGAGAAGTATCCAGTCCACTGGCACCTTGTAGTTTGTCATACCAGTTTTCCTCGTCATATTAGGGGGACAAAATCATCCCCTTCCTAAAACCTGTCATTATCAAAATCAGTGGCAATAAGATTTTTCAAAGTCTGGACCCTACCACGTGGTAAGGGAAGATTTCAGAACCAGTGAGCACAGGTAGCCTGGGACCTGAGTCCAGGTGGGGATGGAGTCTGCTCAGAATCAGAAAGCACAATGTGCTGCTAATCCTCTGTCGTTGATGCAGCAAAGGGATCCGGCGACAGAACCAAAGTCAGCACCAGAGTCAGTGCTGAACCCAAAGCAGGTTTATGGGGTGCAGAGGGGAGACCTGCTGGCAGAAGTCCAACTAGAGGCCCCTGCAGATGCTTGGGACCAAAAGTGCGTCAATATATAATAAGATTGTTTATGTTTGTTTTTATATACTGACAATATAGAAAAAATTAATTTGAGAAAAGTTATATTTTTAATAATTGTGGGACTAATATGGTTTTCGCACAGGGTTCATGCAGTTTTTATTAAATTGGTGAGTGTATGATTTTTTTTGTGGAATTATGCACCTGCTTTTCTATGAAAAACACCTAGGGAAGCTTTTCGGTGATCTGGACATCATTTTCTTTTGCACACTTCAAATGTTCTTTTTTTCTTTGCAAAACGGGTCCTGAAAAGACCAAAAAGTAACCCTGGAACTGCATCTGAAGTCACAGTAAGAAAGGAACTGACGTCAGCACACAAGTGGCGCTGATATACAGCTCCCCTTGTCTCTTTTAGAGTGGAAACACGTCAGTGTGGAGCTGCACGCCACCTATCTTTGCACAGAAGTACTGCTAAAGATTTTCGGATTCAATCTGACAACAAGATGAGGAATCTGCGGTAAGAAGTATTCCTCAGAACCCCCATGCCATCATCAGCTGACAGATATAGAGCTAAACCTATTCTTCACAGAGAAAATCAACAAAATCATCTCTAACATCATCCATTCATCACTGTCATCCACCCTATCACTTATATCCAGCCGCCCCACAACTAACTCATCCTCAAAGCCAGAATCTACAAAGATGATAAATGTCTTTCCTCCATCATGGGGTCTCTGCAAGTAGAAGGCCTTGCACTCCTTCTCTACATTGTCAAGGCTTCGTTCACCAACAGAACCTTCACAGACAGCCTCAAGACTGGACAGATCCTCTGCCTGATGAAAAAGCCTACGCTAGATCCAAGCAACCGTGCCAACTTCCATCGTATAGCCCACCTCCCATTTGTTAGAAAAATTAAGAAGGCAGTCGCTATCCAGCTACAGGAGCACATCAACTAGAATAGCCTTCACTATCACTTGGGATTTAGACCGTGCTGCAGTATTGAAATCCATGTTCCAAATAGTCAACAACACCCTCTTCCTCAACAACAAAAACAGCAACAACCCTTGCCTCCTGGTCCTGCTCGACCTTTCCACAGCTTTCGACACCATTGATCCTCCAGCTGTGATCCACACCCTGAAACTTGCATGGACTTCACTGGCATAACCCTGCAATGGTTTGCATCCTACCTCGCTAACCAACAGCAACTCATTGGGATAGGAAGTACCAGATCCTGGACACTCCCTATTGCCTGCTGAGTCCCTCTGGGCTCCATCCTGTCACCCATCATTTTCAACCTTCTCAGGCAACCATTTAGCCAATATCCACCAGTATGCGGATGGCACCCAACTCCATCTCAAAATCTCCTCACCCAACAACATAAAGAAACTCAAAGCCTGTCTCAAATACATCCAAACCTGGATGTCAAGACTACTTGATGCTAAACCACACAAAGACCGAATTTCTCCGATCTGCAAACAACGTCCACAGTTCTCTGATTCAGTCATGGACGTCCAAATAAAACCTAATGGGTTTCACACCCCAACTGGAAGAACAGGGCAAATCTTTTGCTCAAAGAACATATTGCCAAGAAGTCCAAAACAATCCGGTTCCAACGCTCTCGCCTGAAATAAGTGAAAATGTTGCTCGCAGGAGAGGACTTCAGAATGACAGTTCAAGCCCTAGTTCTCCCCCCACTAAAACAGTGGCAAAGCCCATCTCAACAGCATCAGTATGTGCGGTCTTGGGAACAGTCCTAACAAGCAAACCTTCAAGGAACAGGTAGGGGAGCGGCTCAATGTGGTATTCAGGGTGTCTGTCACTGTGTCCCAGAATGTACGTATTTGGGGACAGCTCCAGGTCATGTGGGTAAATTCAGCATCTGGCTGCCTACACCGAGGGCAGTTACGAGGTTCCCCACCATAAACTACCTGATGTCTATGGGGGGTCATGTATGAATTGTGGACATAATTAAATTGGGTGTATTTCAGCCTCATGTTCCTGGAGACCCTCTTAGGATATACCAAAATCTTGCGCCACTTCGGGTCCATAATGTCACGTCCCAGTATCCCCCCGCCACATCGCCGTAGCAGTGCTAACAATGGCTTTCTGACCATCTCAAATAAAGCTCGGTAAAACCAACTCACCAAATGTCTCGTGGTGCCCAAGGACACCAACAGTTGCAGCACTGCATGAGTCATTGGTTCATTGCGCCCCCGGCCCATAGGTCTCTACTGTGGCGGTTCCTCCATAAGAGCGGAGGAGCATTGCCCACTCGCACTGCTGCACAGAAAGCTGGTAATAAAATGATTTTATTACCAATTTATTTTCACAGCTTCCTGCCGAACGGACAGTGCAGTGCATCATTGCTGCTGATTGGCAGCAATGAGGAGTGGCCCCTTTCAGTTTGAAGTGCGCATGTCGGTTTGGCCAGCTAGCTTGCTACGGCGAGCCTGACATGCACAATTCAATCTCTCCAACTCAACTGTCTTAGACAGCTCGGTTGGAGATCAGGCACAGCCCTCCAATGCCTTTTGGAGCGCTGAGGCAGCCTGTTCCAGCCATTCCAGATGCTCAGCTGCATAAGGTAGTTTGTTTTGGGATGTCACCTTGTGCTCAGAGGAGTTGGAGCCACGGACTGGAAAACATGATGATGTGCAGCAGGCTAAGGTAAGTTAAACGTTTATTTTTTGTTATATGTGGTACTTTTTTGACTTGCGATACATTTTGGTTGTGTGTGTTTGTTTGAATGTGTTTCTGATTGTGACTGTATATGTGTGTGCATGTTTGTGAGCTTGACTGTGTGTCCCACCATTTTTGTATGCCACCAATCGCCACTGGGTCTCTGAAGGTTCGTATCAAAGCCTCATATGCGAGAAATTGGCCTAGAGGCAAGTCATACTGCGCCACCAGTTCCCCCAACGGGAGCACAGCGCCCTGTTGGTAGCAGTCTCCCACTGTTACCAACCCAGCGTCCGTCCAGGCCGACAATTGCCCAGCTGTGAAAAAAGAGAAAGGGTCACCATGCGGAAGACCCACCAGTGGTAGTGCCGGGGCATAGAGAGGAGTACCCCCTGGCTTCAGCATGCTGCGCCTCCAGCATTTCAATGCCACTGCCAGTAGCACACCCAGATGTGGAACTACCACTGCCAGTCAAAGTAGTATAGCCAGCAAAGTGTCAAGTTGTGTTGATAACCCCACCAAGACCAGCTCCTCCCGGTGAGCTCCATCAAGCCACTGAGTGAGCCGCTGGAGCTGTACAGTCAAAAAGTACAGTTTAAGATCAGGAGCACCTAGGTCCCCCTCATCCGGGGGGGCGCTGGAGAATCTCTAAATACATTCTTTGGCAGCCCCATCCCATATCAATTCCTGCAGCAGTGTATTTAGTTCCTGAAATCAAGTGACCCGTACCCCAACCTTGAGATTAATAAAAAAAATAGAGTAATCTTGGAAACATGACTATGTTAGATATTGAGATCTGGGCCATAATCGTCAGTTTAAGGGAGCGCCAAAATGGAGCACAAGATCGAAGGGATTAGAGGGTTTTTTCCAGATTACCTTCCAGCAAATCCTCCAGAGAATTAAAGACCTGTATGCCCAAATACCGACAGGAGGAGGGGGACCATGTTAGGTCTAGTGGAATATCCGATGGCCCCTGGACACCCGGAGATATGAGTAACATGTACGTCTTGGTATTGTTCGCCCAAGGTATGAAACTTTCTCAGATTCCTGCAGAAGGCGCAGTGCAGACGCAGAGCCAGTGGGCTCATTCGTCAGGTAAAGTAGGAGGTCATCGGCATAGAGAGAAATATGTTCCTGGCCCCAACCACCATGCCAGAGCCCACACCCTCCTGCCGATAAAGCTCAGCCAATGGCTCAATGGCCAGTGCGAATAAGAAGGGGGATATGGGGCACCCCTACCTGGTGTCTCTACATACCATGTATTGCGGGGAGATGGTAGTGCCTGTTTTGACCCTTGCGGTCGGGGCAGTGTAAAGTAGTTTGACCCAGCGCTCCTCTAGTCCCATCCGGTGTATGACCTAAACAAGAAATCCCATGGTACCGTGTTGAAGGCCTTTTCAAGGTCCACCGACATAACCATGGCATGCGGACGAGTTCGGACGTCCAGATGATAAAGGACATGGTATAGCCTTTTGAGATTAAGGGAAGTTTTGCTAGCTGGGATGACGCCTTTCTGATCGCAGTGTATCAACATGGGCATATGGGGGAGTAGTTGGAGGGCAAATACCTCACTAAGGATTTTAAAGTCCATGTTAAGCATGGTTAGTGGGTGAAATTCCGAGGTTCTGGCTCCTGGAGTTTTGGTCTTGGGGAGTGGGATCAGAACTGCATTTCGGATGGATTCAGGCAACACCCCCAACCAAAGAGAGTCCGCATACAGCGATTCCAACCTTGGGGTCAGGGTCTCTGCAAATTGCAGAGTAAAACTCTGTGGGAAGGCCATCAGGGCCCAGGGTTTTACTCGTAGCCATTTCTTTAGAAGCAAACTTGACTTCTTGTATCGTTACTGGTCCCGCCAGGTTCTCCCTAGCCTCTTGGGGAAGCTCTCGCTGCGGCAATCTGTCCAGAAAGGCAGCCTATATCCCAGGCAAGAGTGCTGCTGGTCATTTATACAGTGTTTCGGAATATTCCAATAACAAGGCATTGATGGTTCCAGGTTAGTAGAGCGACTTTCCATCACCCACTAGGAAATGCGTGATAGGGGACCCTCGGGATTCAGGACTAATAAGCCAAGCCAGTAGCCCCATTTCATCATTTGCCTTAGCAAATATAGTCGTGGCAGCACTGCTGTTCTAAGGTGGCATTATATTTCTCCAGGCCCTCCCTGGGTCTGTCTAGTGCTGTTTTATTGGTTCCCAGAGCATTATCTAGCTCATGTAACTTATCGTCCAAGGCCCGAAGTTGCCCGTTCAACTCTTTCCTAATATTGACAGAGTAACCCAAACAATGGCCTCGAACCACTACTTTAAACGCCTTCTACTCGACCAGGCTAGATGACGCTGAACCTTGATTAAGATCAAAGTACCCTGAAATAGTTTCCCCCAGTGAGTCTTGGAAGCAGATATCTTCTAAGGACAATGGGCTAAGTCTCCATCTGGGGATCTGTGGGCGCTCCCCAATGGGTTGGAAGCCCAGCAGCAGAGGGCTTTGGTCCAAAAGGGTACCCCCCAGATATTCGGTGTATGTTACATGTTGACTAAGCCTGTGTGAGCAGACAAACGTATCTATCCCCTGGAGGGGGGAGGAAGGTGAGGTGGAAAGGTCAAGTGAGACATCAGCCAGGCACTTAAGATCCCCACCCAGTAGGAGGTCATCCGTTATTAATGATGCCGGGGGGCTGAAAGGGAGTGGAGGAAAGCCACCTGGTCCTGGTTCGGCTGCATAAATACTTCCTAACCCAGCAGCCTACCCTTGATCAGGACGTAACATCCCTCTTTGTCAATCGAGAAGTGGACAAGTTTAAATGGAGTCCCTGCCCTGATCAAATCAGCGCCTCCCGAGTGAAGATGAAGTGGCGTATAACTGATGCCACCACCAACGTCGCAGGCGGTCAATCTCCCCTCCTTTAAGATGCTTCTCTTGCAGCATGACCACCTGCACCCCTCGCCTTTTTAAATACCTGTGGATGTTATGGCGTTTGTAGGCTGAGCCCATTCCCCAGATACTCCATGTCAGGAAAGTCAAGGAGTGACATTGATGAGGCAACGAATCGTGTTCCGTCCAAACCACTCGGGCCTCCCCGTGTACAGGGCTCCCAATTCAACATGCAGAGTGAGCCCTGAATTAAATAATAAAAACCCCAACTGTAATCACCCCCTCTCAAGAGCAGCCCAGCAAAAGAAGGCCACCCGAACTTGAGATATGCAAACATTGTCTGTAGAATTCCTCCTCCAGTCCCCTGGCAGGGGTTTATCTGGGAGTGGTAGACTGTGATGCACAAGGTAAGCCCAGGGCTGTGCCAGCCCTGCCCATTTTTACTCTCCAGGCACATGGCCCAACTCACAGCTAGCCACCAGTGCATTCATGTTCTTGAACCTCAAAAGAGGCATCAGAACTTCATATATATGGAGTCCCAGAAACAGCAACCTCTGCCAACTCCTTAACTTCCTGCATAGGGGGCACCAACTCTGAACCCCCAAATCCCAACAATCAAAAAAGGCCAAGGACAATTCATATCAAATCAAGTCGTCTACAGATTGTGGCGTCATCGTGGGCAAGCCAACACCATCAACCAGGGAAGACTGATTCTGAGAGTACAGATTTGCGCTCAGAAGGGGTACCGGTCTCTGAGTCCTCTTGTCATCACGATTTAACCACAGCATGGAGACCAGCGGCCCGTTCCTGTTCAGTCTGTGACGGGGATGGTCTCTTCAGGGATGCGACGCATGTAGCTCCACTTAAGAGCTTCTCTGATCTGCATCTAGGAGCGCTTGGTTTAGGGCGAGTCGTCGGAAGAGCCGATCCAGCTCTAGAGGCTTCCAGCCAGTCCCAAGCCATTCCGGGATCATTGAAGAAGTTCGTGGTGCCATCAAGCATTATCCTAGGGTTTTGCAGGGAACATCGGAGAGTTCTGTAGACCCTCATCTCAGAGGGTCTTCTTTACTTCCAGGAAGAAAGCCCATTTGGCTTGTACAGCAGCAGTGAAGTCTGGGAACAGCAACACTTTGCTGTTGCCCACTATGAAGGGGACACCCATCTGAAGGATAATATCCCTGTCCTTATAGTAGAGCAGTCTAGCTACAACAGGGCAGGGAGGGTGACCCAGCACAAGCAGGAGTGCCGGCACCCTGTGGGCGTGCTCTGAAGCGAAGAAGACGATTCGGAACAACTTCCATCTGAACACATTGTTCAAGGTAGGATACCATGTTGCTTCCTTCGGTGCCTTCGGAGAGTCCCACCACCCCGATGTTACTCCATCGGTTATGCCCTTCCACGTCTTATGCTTAGGCCAAATCGTTCCCAGCACTCGGAGAGCCAAATGTTTGTGTCCTGTGTGGGAGACACAACATCACTGTTGCCTGCCTTCGCAGACGATGGTCCCTGTAACACCTCTTGGATCAGGTCAATGGAGCAAAGGTGATCTTCTTCGGTTCCCACAGCCGTTGCTGAGGAAGCACACGATGCCTGAAAGCCTGGTACAGAGCCAGTGTCCATTCCAACAGGAGCTGAAGCATCCCGTGGTAGCTTTAAGAATGCCGACATCAGAATTGGAATACGCTGAGGACACTGAACTACATGGGCCTTTAACGGGTCCAGCAGTACATCCATGCCCGGAGGCGCAACCGATGGTAGTGTTAGACAGATGTCCAACACGCATTCGTGTCCGCAAAATAAGCAGCAGAGTACAGGCAAGACGCAGTCGACCTAGATCGATCTGAATGACAGAAACCAATGTTTTCTTAGTTCCCGAAGCCGAGGTGTGCCCAGATGGAGTACCATGCGTTCATGGCAATGTCGCTCCAAGAGCGCTTTTTCCATCTCCTTGGAGTTGGGGACGTCCATTGCGTAGCAGAAAAATTAAAACCACGATACCCACTACCAATAGCAGGATCAGCGGAAGCCCTCCAAAAATGCTTCCAAATACGTAGTGTATTAAAGATGGAATAACTCCAAAAATTGTCTGAAAGGTGCTTAATAGCCCAGTACCTATGGTCTTAAATAGGTGTACTATCCCACTCGTATCAGACATGTCAAAGATACGATGTAACATTTCTCCGAAATGGAGCGGGAAGTTAGTTTGGACTAGAGCCTGTATCTCAGCTGAAGACCTTGCAACCTGGAGATCAAAAGTCTCTCGAGCTGAGGTTAAGGCCACCTTCTTCTGTAAAAGTATGGCTTTCAGTCTGCTCAGAGAATCAAACCATATAAGGGAAACATTCAATGAAGGCCATAGCGGCGCCTCCCTGTGGATCGGTGGAAAAAATACTTGCATACAACAGGTAACCCTGGAACTTAATGTGACCAGATATGCGATGCCCGGCCACATCCCGCAACAACCTTGATCATTCAACATCAAATAACTCCAGTTCAAGAGTAGTTTGAACACTGGATGTATCACAGCACCTGGGGATCCTTTCAAGTGATAAGATAGGTTTGCAACCGAAGCATTGCAAGCTCTGTGAAGCATAATGCCCTGACAAATTAGAGATCCACTTAACGAATTCTCGCAGTCAGGAACCGCTGAGAAAAACTTCAGTGTCCCCATTCCTGCATCTAAATCTGTAAGGTAACTCCCACGATTCATGGATGTATTCCCTACCCAACGCTTCATATCTGCCTATCTGGTGGTATTGTAGACAATATTGAAATTGGAATGTTGTCACAGGCAATGTTATATGGCCATGGATTAACCATTCTGTGGAGGATGACTCAGCCACGGTAAAAGGTAATTTGTCTAATTTTTCAATGTGCAGCATTGTATACTTCGCATCTCTCCGTGCCATTGTTAACTGCCTTGTTGTTAAATTGTAAGCCGAAAACAGAGATGTACTGTTAATATATCGCCAGGGCACATGACCAGAACGCAATGATTATAGCGTCCACTGCGATTGCCCATGTTGAAGAATGGACAAGGCATGCTCTATTATATCTATTGCAGAGGATACAATGTTGTCCAGTGAATAAATCTTGGATGTTAGTGTGGTCATGCCATTGTCGACCACTGCCAAAGCCTTTTCTAGGTTAACCCTATCAATTTTACGCAATCTCTCCGCAGCTTCCTGTTGAGAGATCTTCCATACTTCGTTATAAATAGCGTATAAGAAGCGTTTATGACGTGGTTTTTGAGGACCTAGCAAAAAAATTCCTCAGATCCATGTCATCCGAAAGTAAGGACAAGTGTTGTTTCACCTTTGACAGTGTTGAGGTTCTTAGCCAATCTAGGTATAACTTCCCAACACTGTAGGATGTCACCAGCCCCAGATGTTCTCGTTGTACATAGCGTTGGTCAGGCCTATGGATACTAAACCCTTCGGTGATACCCTTGAATCTTGATTGACACCCATTTGTGTTGAAAGGCCAAACTAACCATCCCTTCCAATTGGGGTCTGAAGAATTGTATGAACCCTCATGTATAATATCAAGTGTATCCTCACTATATTGTGTATAGTTTTGCCATCCCTCAAAGTGTGAAAGCGAGGGAATCCGAGGTGTATTCAAGTCCTTAATCTGGGCTAGTCCAAGACAGGAATTCTGATGCACTGTATTGTTCAGGAAGATCATCTGCTTTGGTATGAGGCACGCTCTGAATAAGGCCTCAGGTCCCTGAACTTGCCAATCTTTAGTCCCCCAGACAGATTTAGGGCCATATGTATGAAAATCGGAATTTGCGATTATCAAAATGCGATATTTTGCGAATCGCATTGTGAGAATCGCAAAATACGATGTATCAAGAAAATCGCAATTATTTAGCGATTCGCCTAAATTCGCAGAATAATTCTGAGAATCCCAATTTGCGATTCTTTATTTGCGAAATTCGCTAATAAGGAATCGCAAAATGGGGAATCTGCCATTCAGGTGCAGCTTGATGACATCACAACCAGGAAGTGTGACTGCACAGCTGCACCGGATTGCCAGAAGCACAGTCAGAGCCTGAGGGGAGAGTGGAAGAGCACTGCACTGACATCCAGGGAGGCAAAATGAATCCCCAGGAGCAGGAGAAGGAGAAGGAGAAGGAGAAGGAGGAGGAGAAGGAGGAGGCAGGAAGGAAGAGAAAACCCAAATTCAGTGACAGGGAGCAGGAAGTCCTGATAGAGGAGATGGTAGGCAGCCATGAGCTCCTATTTGGGAAAAAAGCCCTGAACGTGCCAGAGGCAAGGAAGAGGAAAATCTGGGATGCCATACAGGACAAGGTGAATGCCATAGGTGTAACCCACCGCACTGTGGAGGACCTGCGCAAGCGCTGGTACGATATGCGGCTGAGATCTAAAGAAAAGCTGGCAACCAGGTTGGCTGAGGCGAAGAAGACCGGGGCGGCACATCCAGTGCTACAGAGTCCACGCCCCAGGAGGAGTTGGTGGAGTCCACCTTGCTATCGGAGAGTGTCAGTGGAGTGGCTGACCTGGACAGCTCCGACCCACCCACCACCAGTCAAGGTAAGATGCATGCCATCTGTCCCCTTCCACTCCACCATAGCACCCACACAGTTATGAGCCCCCAGCAACCAAACAGTTTTTCAACTCCAGTACATGGTGTTGTGTACACCCTGAAATGCATCATGGGAGATGTAGTCACATGCACCAAACAGTGTAGTATTGAGACACAGCAAGGTAGTAACAGTGACAGTGAGTTAGGGAATGCAAAATACAGGCAGACAGGATGTAGGTAATGCAAAAATAAGTAGATTTAACCTCTTACAAAATGAGAATGAGTACACTACAAATATTGTCTGTGCTTCTGTCTTCACAGCACCACTGGCAAGGCAGGAGGGCAGTGCAGGGCATGAGGAGGCAGATGTCACCGATGAGCAGGCAGGGGAGGAGGAGCAGGAGGCACAGACCCCTGAAATCCCTGTTGCATGCAGAAAACGCAACATCGTGCCACCACTACCACAGATGGAGGCAGACCTACAGGGAAGTGGAGACGAATCCCAGGCAGGCCAGGCCCAGCTTACAGTCCCACACAGGCAACAGTCCCCTGACCACCAGAGGGAAGGAGGAGGAAACAGACGCAGGGCAAGGCAGTCCACCAGTGCTGGTGATGAGGAGCAGCAGTCCGTGTTCTCCGGCCTCGAGGGCACTATGGTGAAGGTGCAGCGGCTGCAAGTAAAATCAATGCGGTCAATGCAGCGTCAGTTCCAAACCCTAAACCATCACATGAGCAACATGAGGGGTGAGATGAGGGAAATGACTGGTGCCATACGTGAACTGTGTGCCGTGCAGAGGAGATCCAACGCCCGCATGGACACATACAGCAAGGCGGTCAACCGCCTGTGCACTGTTACGTCCCTGCTGTCACGTAGGTGTGTCAGTATGCAGGTAGAAATGGCACATAACAGCCAGGATATGGCCAAGGTCTTGGTGCAGGTGACACATGCTGTGGAACTGATGCAGGCGGCTGGCTCAGGTGGGACAGGACCCCTGCCCACAGGGGACAGTGAAGACCAATCAAGCCGCAGCAGCATTACACCACCAGTACCTGAGGTCAGACGGCGGAGCGTGAGGCAGGGGAGAACCCAGGATGACCCGGGGAGAGCAGTGGGCACCCAGAGCGAGGTGCAAGCAGCCGTGCACGCAGAAGATAAGGTGGCATCAGGGAAGCATGGCCATGGGTGACTTAACACATTGCTGTGGACTGAAGTGTCTAGGACACCTTTGCATTGTGAATTTAACAGTTGCAAATATCATTCACACACATTAGGTGTGCGTCAGGCTGTGTGCCAGAATTGTACTAGCACCAAATGGAATAAAAACACAGTTGTGCACCAATACATAGCATACTGTCATTATTACTCACCTAGAAATAGTTGTGCGTGATCTCCTGGCGCCTCTGCCGTCCGGCAGCTGCCCCAACACCACCTGCTAGTCCTGCACGAGGAGCCGGTCCCTCCTCATCGGATGACTCTGATTCGCTGAGCTCCACTGGGGTGCCCTTCCTGGTTGCTATGTTGTGCAGCATGGCACATGCGACCACTATCTTGCAGCAGGTCTCCGGGCTGTATTGCAGGGCACCTCCGCTCTTGTGTAGGCACCTAAATCGGCTCTTTAGGATGCCAAAAGTCCTTTCTATCACACTACGGGTCGACCTGTGGGCGTTGTTGTAGCGGCGCTCCGCAGCAGTGGCTGGATTCAAGTAGGGTGTCATGATGAAATCCCTCACTGCATACGCGCTGTCCCCTGCAGGGTGCAAATGAAATGGGTTACACACTGTCATCCCACTCAAGGCCTCAACTGTATGTGTGAATGTTAGCCATTTTTTACCTAGCAAGTAGCCCTCACCAAACTCCCCAGCCAAGAGGCAACGGTGTAGCCCACTGTGGCGGAAAATGAATGAATCATGGGTGCTTCCAGGATATTTCGCAACTATGTCCCTGATGACATGGGTGGCATTACAAACTACCTGGATATTCAGGGAATGATAACACTTTCTGTTCCTGTACACATATTCTGTCTGGGAGGGGGGGGGGACAGGGCGACATGGGGCCCATCAATGCAGCCAATTACATGGGGGAATTGGGCTATCTGATAGAACCCCTGCTTGGTTTGGTCAAGTGCCTGCTGCGTGTTAGGGAAATGGATGTGGTGTTGCAACCTCTGCATCATGGCATCCAGGAACCTGTGAAAGAGGCGTGACAGGCTACTCTGTGTCACCCCTCCTGCTGCTGTTATCACCCCCTGAAAGCTCCCAGACGCCAGCAGGTGCAGTGAGCACAGGACCTGCACATGGGTGGGGATGGTGCGTGTCCTGCGTGTGGGGTGCTCCAGCATGGGCTTTAGCTCCTCAATGAGATCCATGATGCTGTCTGGGTGCAGCCTGTACTTTTCATGGATCTGCTCCTCTGTTTGCTGGAACAAGGTGATGCGTGCACTGAAGATCCTCTCTTTGCGTCTTCTTCTCTGGCCAGCAGCTCTGATCCTCAGCCTCCTAGCGATGATGTACAGCGCAGCCATTGTGAAAGCCCCTGTTGCATTTTGGGCCAGCTTATATGGGTTGCACCTGGTTACCTCCTGCTCTGAGTTGGTGGTAATTGCGAGGTGCTAAATTGCGAATTTTGCTAATTCGCAGATAGCGAATTTTTGGTACATCTCATTGCGAATTCGCTATCTGCGATTACGTTATTTGCGAAATTCGCAAATCGCGTACAGCAATATGCGAATTCGCATAAAATATTCGCAGAATCGGGCTCGCACATTTGTGCGAATCGCTATTTTTGCGATTAGCAATTCTGCGATGCGATTCCGTTTCATACATCGCAAAAGTCATTTTTGCATTCGCAAACACTGAAATTTAGCGATTCGCAGTGTTTGCGATTGCGAAAATGCTTGATACATATGGCCCTTAGTGTCTACGGTGTCCCTCCAAAAGTCAAAACCTTGTAAAGACAGCTGGGAAATAAAGGAAGGAGAGTATATCTATTTCGTATTTGTGAGCATACTTTTCTTTGCAGTTGTAGGTGCAACCTTATAGTAATATGAGGTTGGGTCTGAAGTGTTAAACCCAGAAAAATAAGCAAACGTTTGTGGAAATGTTTGTGAACTACCTTTCGGTGGTGTTGGGAAATGTTCCCATTGATGGTAAGTAAAAACATGTGGAATACTTGACTTGTGCACATAATGATGACCATAGTGTTGGTAACAATACATGGTGTCAAAATTCGATGTTTCATCATACAATCCGTTTTTAGAAAATGCAGCACATTGTTCTAAATCAGACAGCATGCTATTCACAGTTTCAAAGTCCCAATCATCAGAGAATGTACTGGAGGTGATGATATCTTTTTTTTTAATTCGTTTCCCAGAAAGGAACACAGTATCAAATACATTATACAGACACTCATGGATAAATACCAACGGTAAAAAAAAAACAGTTGAGCATGATTAAAACAGGATAATTTAGCCAATGAACTTCATCAATATTTACAGGGAAAGGCTAGTTATTCGTGGGGGGCAGAGCGGGCACCCCCAAATTTAAACAAATAAGAATTGTAGAGGATATAAGTTAAGATAGGGGTGCGGCCGTTACTATCTGTCCATAAAATTCCGAGCATAAGTTAGTAAATTGATTAAAACATATACATCTGCTATATACACACGGTGATTGGACTTGTGGGGCTGCTGTGGCTATTCAGCCAAGCTGACAAAGGGGCCCAAATTTTCTCGCCCAGCCTCCTGCCCTGCCTGCCTTTGCATGAATAAAGTACGGTCTCTTGGTTATAAATCACCAGCAGTCGGGCAAGCAAGGCCTGGAACGATGGGGGCGCTGGATCCTTCCATATGGCGGCGATCAACAATCTAGCAACTGATATAAAAACAAAATAGGTCTGAGTCATATCTAGCCTGCTACTACTATTGTGGCCTAAAACTATCATGGAGGAGCTGAGATTAATCTTGCGCCCAATTAATCTTTCCCAAAATGACTCAAGACCCTTCTTCAGGTGAGATAGCCTGTCGCAGCTGTAAAACATGCGTACCAAAGTTGCCGGGCCATCCCCACACCTGGGACACTTATCATCTATCCTTTTTGCTCACCCAAACAGCTTGGCCGGGGTAAAATAGAGGTTGAATACAGTTTCATAGTGTTGGGCCTTTAAGCTGGTGGACAAAAAGGTTTTTGCGGCTAGTCCAATTGCCATAGCTAAATCAACATCAGGATTGCATAGCCTCCTGGCCCAATCTGTTTTGATCTTTTCCAGATCGTCCGGAAGGTTGTCAAGCAAGATGCTATAGATATTTCTTATTTTACAGTCTGTGCGGGCTAATGCCTCCAGGAGAGGAATTTTATCCAAAGATAAGTCCGCTCTGCGGTTATTAAAAAATTCCTTAATTTGCACATATTTAAAATATGAGCTATCTGGGATACCAAACCCTTGCTGCAAATGTGAAAAGGGACAAATTTGATCTAGGACATTAAGGTCCCCTATTTTTATAAGACCATGTTGCTCTCATCGTCTACCCATAACATCGTAGAGAAAAGGTGGAAGAAAGGGGGATCGCGACAGAGGTGTATATCTACAAAATTTTAAGATCTTCATACATTTACGAATCTTGCTCCATACTTTACAGGCATTGAGTATAGTCTTAAATCGGACTTCCTTAAAATAGCTCGGCTCTAGCTGTCGCAAGAGAAGTCCGTTAGCCTTTTTCCCTAGAGCAAGCTTGTAAATAGTAGGGAGAGTAATGGGACTTTCCTGAACTGTCCTGCCAGTGTTGTCAGCAAAGAATAACATACGCATCTGTTGTAGAAGGGCCGCCCAATAATACAGTGTGATATTAGGTGCTGACCAGTTACCCCGTCCCTGTGGGAGAGAGAGAAATTTTAAGGATATCCTCACCTTCCCATACTGCCAGATAAAATTTATAAAAATAGAATCCAATATTTTTAATACTGACTCGTCAATAGCTACCGGCAGAGATTGAAATAAGTTTAAGATCTTTGGAAGCATTATCATCTTGAGGATATTAGACCTGCAGATGATTGATAAATGGAGCCCATTCATACGCCTTAAATCAATAGAGATTTTTTTAACCAAGGGGTCAAAATTAATTGTATCTACCTTCAGAGCTAATTCTTACCCCCAAATATGTGGCTATATCCACAGGCTGTGCATCAAAATAGACAATGTTATCCGTACAGATAATTTGCGTTTTCCCCTTGTTCAGTGTATACCCAGAGCTTTGCCCGTACTCCCCGGCAATAGATTCAATCTTCCTAATTGCCCCCTCGGGATCGGTGGTAACTACGGCGATATCATCGGCGTATGCTAGCACCTTGGTTTCATAACCCTTACAAATAACCGGCTTTATTTTCTGATTCCTTAAAATTTTCACAATCAGTGGGTTTATGTAAAGGGCAAACAGAATGGGAGAGCATGGGCAGCCCTGCCTTGTCCCTCTTCCCACCTGAATGCTTTCTGACTCTTCACCCATTAGTTGAAGCCAGGCGTGTGGATCTAGATACATAGCCTTAATGGCTGTAATCATTCGGGGGCCAAAACCCTTTAATTTTAATATGCCCCATAGAAATTTCCAAGCCACCCGGTCAAATGCCTTTTCGGCATCAAGGAGGACCATAGCCATCTGTCACCCTGTCTCTGCTGTAACATCAAATAACGTTATAGCCCGCCTTATGTGGTCAGTTGTTCCAGTACCCGGTATTAATCCATGTTGCCAGGGTGACACAAGACGGGCTATAAGCCTCCCAAACCAACCTGCCAAGATTTTCGAATAGATCTTGGCATCCATATTTATCAGTGATATTGGCCCGTAGGAAGTAGGCCTGCCCGGGGGCTTGTCCTTCTTGGGGAAGATAATAATCGCCGTGCCTTTCCATGACTCCGGTGGAAGCCCGTTGTATTGAATTCCCAAAAACAAATCTAATCTAGCTCTGATTGAAGTACTTTGTAAAACTCAAGGGGTATTTTGTCAGGGCTAGACGCTTTACCCGAGGGTAGCTGGTATAGAGCAGTTAAGACCTCTTCGAGTGAGATATCTGCCTCTAGCTCATCCCTAGTGGATTGATCTAGAGGTACCGCGAGGTCCAGCTTGGTAACTACACGGAGGGGGTCCGGGAGTGCACAGTTATCTTCCTTATATAGTTCCTGATAGAATTCTTGGAACACCTGGACTATGTCATTGACCTCTGTATAGGTTGACCCGTCCTTTTTAATTGCGGCTATCCTATTACTTGTTGTTTTTTGTCTCGTTCGTAGAGCAAGCATTCTACCTACTGATTCTCCATACTCGTAGGTCTAATTTTTATGAGTCTGGCACTCTTCGGCTGTTCTCTGAGTAAATTATTTATTTATTTCTGCTTTGAGCATTATAATTCTAAGCTGAGTTTGCACAACTCCCGCCCCCTGAGTGATCCTTACCACATGCTCTTGTTCTGCTTCAGCTAGTCCTCCCAGCAGCCTCTCATTCTCAGCTTTGTGCTGCCTCCTAATGTAAGCGACATAGCTAACAATCTCTCCCCTCAAGCTGGCTTTAAAAGCATCCCAGACTATGCAGCATGATGCGCTGTATCTGTTAGTATCAAAATAGCCAAGTGTCCAGTTCTTTATGTATTCAACAAAGGCTACATTCACCAATAATTTCCTGTCAAAGGTCCATTTATACTGGCGTTTTGGGTTCTCATGCAGTATTACCTCTTAAACCAAGGGATTATGATCTGATATTATCCTTGGAAGCTTCCTGATCCCTGCTTTATCTACCAAACCTCCTGATATTAAGAAATAGTACAGCCGGACATACTTCTTGTATGGACACAAATAATAAGTATACCCTGGATCTATAGGGTGCTTATAATTCCATATGTCCTCCAGGTCATTGCTAGCAACAAAGGAAGACAGGGCCCTATATACTCTGGGTTTTTCCCCCTGGTATTTCAAGGCTAATGTTCTCCCGACTGCTTGATGTATGTTCAAGTCTCCACAGACAACCAGCGGGCAGGGCCAGGATGCTAATTCCACCTCAAGATCCTCCAGTACTTTAGGATCATCCTGATTTGACCCATAGATGGTTACTCCTGCCTCAAACTCAGCCAACGCCCACCTTCCTAAGCTGTCCGCCCGTTTACGCCTTATCGCCCCCATTATGGGCTTAGCCAAAATTGCTACTCCTCTGATATTCGAAATCTGGGAGGAGCTGGTCAGAACAGTATACCCTCTAAATGATAACAACTCCCTCCTGCTCCATGGAATATGTGTCTCCTGGAAACATACTATATCAGGGGCAGTAGCCCTCATAAACTCAGGTACCCTTGATCGTTTGATTTTGTTGTTCAGGCCTCCCACAGTGACCGAACATATACTTATTTTACCCATCTAAGAAAAGTCAAAATACCATAACATTCATGCTATCGACTTTACTAATAAAAAATTCTATATAATCCTCATTGTTCCATATCTGGGAATGACTTTATTTCCGTGTTTCACCCCCCCACACACCTACCCTCTACCATCATGACCGGCAACCCCACCCAATCCACACCTCCCAGCCTTCCATGCCTTTCCACCCCAATCCGCCCCCGAACCTCCTCCCTCGTCCCACCCCACACCCCTCCCCAACCCTGAGAAGCTATCAGACCGAACAGCGGTCTGTTATAAGATGAGTGCGACACCTGTGACCCGTGCAATATATACGTACATGTATTATTACAATACAAGAATAAATGATAGGCCCCAAACCCCCCCCAAATCACTTTCAAGCGTGCGGGATTAACCATATATGCCTGCGCATTTTTGTCCTGGAAAGGCTTAAATGACTGCTGCAACCGCCACCGTCTTTAAACTGTGGCGTGGCAGAAGTCAGGTCGGACAAAAAACTAAACATCACCATTGGACCGCTTCGCTTCAGGTCTTGCTTTCTCTGAGATCAATTGCCTTAGGAGGAAGTTTCCAAAGTAAACTAAAATGGCACGCGGCGTGGTGTCCTTTCTAGCTGGTTGTCTCAAGTACTCTATGGGCTTGCTGCACCTCTTGCGACCAGTTCCATCCTGTTAGTTCAGAGAAGACAGTTCGCAGTAGCTCTACCACATAGGTCTGGATGTCTGTGCCTTTGACTCCTTCTGGAACCCCTGACAGGCGGAGGTTATTACGCCGCTGACGATTCTTGTGATCTTCGAGCTTCCATTGTATGTCAACGAGCTGGGATTCATGTGCCTCCGTCTGTACACGAGTTGCTGCCTGGTCTATTTCTACCACAGTAGTTCATGTTTCAAGATCTGTCAGCCGATCTCCGATAGTTTTGCATATTTTTTTTAATTTATTTTTTAAATTTGTTTATTGAGTTTTTCTATTCTTCGACATCATACACTAATTTGCAGCTGAGCAAAACCTCAGTACATATTTTTCCAAAGCATCATTTTCAATAACAGTAATAACATTACAACACAATAACAATACCACAGTACATATCATACATGGCCACTCGTAGTAGCTGATTCCATTAGAACGTTTAGATCGTTACGGCTACAATGTCTTTGCTCGCTGTAGGTCCGATCTCTACACATATATCTATCTGACAACTTCATTTCAACACATCCGGGTGCTCTGTAAGATACACCTCAACAGGACTGCAGATATCCTTAGGTCTTGAAGCAACAGGCAGATCCTAGGCATATATGTTTAATTGCTCCTTAAAATATGCAATATCTTTGAACCAGGAGGCCACTGTAGGCGCGGCCCTCCCACCCCAGCATTTGGCCACCACCCTTTTTGAAAGCAGCAAAGAGACAGCCGCCAATCTACGATTGCATACCTTTAGTGCTGTGCAACTGCCTAGCAGGCACACCTGTGGGGTACAAGCCACCGGTTCCATTAACATCTTTGTGAGGTGTTGTGTAACACTGCCCCAAAACGGTGGCACATGGGCACATTCCCAGGCTAAGTGTCGGAAATCTGCGGCTTCCATTCCACATCTCGCACATCGCGAGTCCTCCTGCAGCCCATAGCTATGTAATCGTACAGGTGTATAGTACATTTGATGCAAGAACTTAAAGTGAATAATCCGTAAATTGCAATTCGCTGTGAGTCGCCCCGTCAGTGCACAGCAAGCTGTCCAGTCCTCCCAAGATAATGGGTCATCCAATTGCGTGACCCACTTTTCATACGCCTTAGAGGTGTACATCTGATTCTCCCCTAGAGATACCCTATATAGCCTAGTTATCAAACCCCTTCTGCTTTTACTGGTCAGGAGCATCTGAAGGGCCTTCAACATCTGCGGTTCCTCTGGAAATTCAGGGTATTCAGCCCTCACAGCTGCCCGTAACCTAACATATGTAAACCCAAGCATGGCAGTATAGGCCATATTGGCCGTAAGGTCATCCATAGTCACAAAAGATCCACCCTGATACATATCCCCCAGCGTGGTTATTCCAGCCTCTTCCAAAAGAGCTAACGCCCTCCGCTCCTGGGTGACAGAGATACCTGGGTGCGCGTTAATAGATAATGCCGGTGCATACAGATGCGCCCTACCCGCTCTGCTCTGTAACCCCCTCCATGCACGAGTGGTGCAGGATAGTGTTGCATACTTTAGCCAGTTTTGTGACTGCCCCTTGGACTTTCCTCAATACGATTTGAGCCTTGCGGCTGTCTTGGCGTTTCTCCTCACGATGCGTTAATATGGACTGATAGATAGCGCCCAGTGTGGGGGGGTCAGAGCAGTAGTATCCTGTGAGAGCTTGGGAGGAAAGCCTGTTAAATGTTCTGTGGGTGAGTAGTCCCAAGCTAGATCTTTGCCCTCTAGTATTTGCTGGCCTGCCTTCTTAACCATTTTGCGCGCAGTCATGGAGCAAGCCCCTTTGCTATCAACTGGATTGCTATTGTTCTCGCTAGAAACAGCGGAGGAGCCGGAACCGCCCACCGACCATTCAGCTCCATCGGAAAGTGAGAAAAAACAGTCACTGGGCTCCTTTTCCAGGTCGCAGTTCACAGTCTCTTCCCTCCCCTTGCTGGGTCACTAATTGCTGAGTGTAGCTTAAGGAATGATCACTGGTTACTTGGATCGGGTCTATCAAGTCCGGGCTAATATGATTATACAAACTGGGTGGGGGGCAGGTCAAAGAAGGGCCACTCAGGGATGCATTGCTTAAGCCCAGGACTGCCTCCGGCTGATCAAGCCTCCCCTTATCCGCTGGGGGCCAATTCTCCTCTTTGGTTTCACTATGATCAATGTTGGTAATATTCTCAGCGTCTTCCCTTGGCCAGAGGCTGACAAGAAGAAGTAGGAGCCAGCATACCTTTGTCCAAGGTAGAAAAGGTCCCAGCCTCCAATATCTCCTTGCCATCCTGTGTCCTCAGCTCTGGTACCACCATTACCGTCAAATCTTCTATGGCTGCAGTGTCAGGCTGGTCTGTTTCAGTTGCTACAAGCACCCCATGTGTTTGCCTTTCAGCAGCTCCACCACCGTCGGGCCGGCTGGACGCTGGTTAGTGGCGGCCCCGCCTCTCCTATTCCTCTCCGGAGGAGGCTCCGCTCTCGGCGCCGAAGGAGCGCATCTCCCTGCTTGCCGCGGAATCGCCCCCGTGGCAACTTTCTCTTGTGAACCGAGTGTGGGAGTCATCGCGGGGGTGGCCAGCTTTACCCTTCTGTGCTGCTCCGGCTGCTTTGGGACGCATCCCTGCTGTCAGAGGCGTGGGGTGGCAAAGGGTGCAGTCAGAGTGATTTAGAGCAGCAGCTACAAGGCTCCTGAAGGCAAGCAGGCTTCCCGGGATCAACACTATTCGAGAACAGCCTATGGGGGCTGGGTAAACATATGTCGGGACTTCGAGGGCCATAAGTACTTCTCAGGTCAGTTTTTATTCATCTTTATCCATCCACAGGTCAGGGTGCTGCTACCAGCCACCGCAAGCGGCCACCATCTTGTTTCTCCCTCTGACTCTCTCCACTCATTCAAAGAAATTTTAAATACATGTGGTATTGTCAAAAGTTTAGTGGGACCAAACACATCATATGAAACCCTATCCCAAACTATTCCTTCAGGAATCGGAACTGTTCTAATGTTCACAAAGGACAGGTCTCTTCTTTCACAATGAGATGACATATGTGGTTTCAGGACCAAGATTACATGTTGTACTGCGGAGCGTTCTGGGAGATAATGTCCATTCAGGAGCAAAAAAAAGACAGTCACTATACCTATCAAGAGTTCTAGGATCATTATACCAATTGCAATTCAGAGCTGTAGCCAGGGAGAAACAAAGTAAGTCTTTTTCAGCCAAAGGTATATTTTATATAGTTTTTCTTTGCGGGAAACAGAAGCTGGCGGCGATTCAGGTTTACTCGGATCCAGAGAAAAGGTGTCAAAATCGATGAAGTAGCCAGACGCTGTTCGATCTATCTTTGGTAGCTCAGTAGGTTTTGTTGAACTGGTAGATGACTCATTGTGAGAAATGTTCACATAGATGTCGGTGTTAGGCCGAATTGAGATCTGTGTTTCATTTGTATTTTGTTGTTGTTCAATTTCGACTGGTACGAGTTCCAAAACATTGTTGGCAAATCCATTACTTCGTAGAGTAGAATCTTCAAACGTTATTAGTCTTTCTGTCTGAACTTCCTGTATGGTACCGAGAGGAGGTTGGCGGCTACCCAAGAGCCCACGCAGCCTGCTATATAGTATCGGCCACATAGTGTGGTTTGATTAGATCAATGGAGACGAATCTCTTTTTTTTTTTGCCGGCAAGAGGCGGAAGAAGTACTGTTTTTGTTCCTTCGACAACCAGGACAGGTACAGGAGTTCTGTAAGACGGCCCAAATTCTTTTTTGTCCACAATCTTTTCTCTGACCAGGTCCCCAATCTTTGGGACCCAGGCAGGTCTTGCCGGAACAGCTTTCACTTCCCCAGTGGCGGTGTATTTTACTTGGACGTTGCTTTGTAAAGCCCGGAATTCATTGAGTTCCTGTAAAACATCATTGATGTCAAATGCTTTTTCATCCGCCATTGTGCTGCCACCATCGAGGTCAGTTACCCACATTCTTGTCCCAAACAGGACCTCGTATGGAGTACAGCCTCCCAGGGAGCTTCTTGGCATGTTATTAAGTGCCCTCTGGACCCCATATAGGTGATTGACCCAACTGCCACCTGAGCCTAATAACCTTGCTGTTAAGGATTGCTTTAAGTCCTGGTTTTTCCTTTCCACACTCGAATTTCCCTCGGGATGATACGGAGAGGAGTACCGCAATGCTACACCCAAATTTCCCATGGCTTCCTTGTAAGCCCGAGAGCTAAACGCAAGACCACGGTCAAAATGTAATGTGCAAATTGTGCATGTCCCTATGAAACTCGCAAATCCTTTATAACAGTTTGGGCGTCAGCCGAGCGCTGAGGCCAAACCCACAGAAATTTAGAGCATGAATCCACTGTCACCAAGATGTACTTGTAAGCCCCATCAGATTGTAAGGGGCCGCAGTGGTCCAAATAGACACATGCGAGAGGTCTGTCTGATATCAGTAGTGGTGTTTGTGGTGGAGGTGCTACGGTGGAACCCTTCATCTGCTGACAGATGTCGCATTTAAGGACAAAGCCCTTGGTTTGTTTGGTAAGACCTGGCCACCAATAATGTTGTTTCAGCAATGAAACTATCACAGTGATACCTGCGTGTGCTGAGCCCAGACCCTCGTGTGCAACTAGTATTAAAGCTAATCTGCAGTCCATATTTGGTATTACTCTATCCCCCACTCCTGGAATTTGAGCATACGATATATTTTGCGCATCTAACTTGTCGGAGTACTTGAGTGGAAAACCTTTTGGCAAGTCCGTGCTGTTTTTTCGCAAAACGATGACAGCTAACATTATCTGCCTGTAAATTCCCGTGCTAGAACGAGTGATTGCAGCAACGGCAGCAGTTCGCACTGTCGCCTTGGCAGTTTCATCAGCCAATGAATTCCCTTCAGCGTGCACGCCAACATGTTGATGACTCAGCTTATGAATCACGTGAGCCCGCAGCAAGCCCTTTTTCAGCTCCGCCACTTGTTCCCAGAGCAATTTATGCTTTATTGTGCAACCTTTTGAATCTTTGAATCCATTCTGGTCCCAGTAGTGAAGATATTCATTGTATGACTGGATACAGTAAAAGGAATCGCACACAATGAGTATGGGGGATTCTCGATCCATATTTTTTAGTGCCAATATCAGGGCTTTTAGTTTTGCCAGTTGAGCTGTACAGTCTCCTAGAGACTGCGCCTGCGTATTGCTAGGACGGAACTTACCGTTCCGCTTACGTCCCTTTACAATCGCACAGGCTGCCCTGTATTGCTGTTTACTTCCTATGGCTGGCTGATCTGTCAGTGTAAATTATGTATTCATACTTATCTAGAGGCATTATTTCATTTGGAGAAGGATATTCTTATTCATACTGCAGGAATGCTTGTGTTTTTAATGTAGAGTCAAATTTGTAGTCTACGTTTGTTGCAGTGAGAGAATTAGCCCATTGTATCCATCGTGGATGCAATGCATTTGCGTTTGGAGCGCTTGCTTTAATAACAGCTTTTAAGGTTGGTAATGGAGTCACGACAATTATTTCCCCTGAGCCAGTGCTCTTTCTCTCACTACGGCAGTCTGTACTACTGTAAGTAGTGGATGCAAAGTGCATCTCAGTGTTTGTGTACAAATGAGATTTGTATGCAATGGGTACAGTTTGTCCTTCATTGAAGGTGAGGTAAGTGTACCCAGATTGACCCGCGATTACACGGATCACCAAATTCGTAGTGTTTACACGTGTGTGTAAATGTTTGGAAGCTATCATGTCAGCTTGTAATGTTGACCTGAGAAATCAGGTCTAATTAAGTCGTAGAAAGGTTTCACTCTTTCTGCGTAATCCAAAATTTATGTTCTGCCAAAATTTAGGAATCCTAAAATAGATTGCAGATTTTTCAGAGTCTTTGGAGGTTGGAGCAACGCACACTTTTCTAAAAAGTTTGCTGCAAGGCTTTTCCCTTCACTTGAGAGCTCATATCCCAAAAATAGGACATTGAGATGGGCAATTTTTGATTTTTTAAAGTTAAATTTGTAGCCCTCAGAGGCGAACCCCAAAATTATGTTGTTTACCCTGGCCAAATGATCCAATAGTTCATTGTCCGTCAGATAAATATCATCTACATAGGACAATGCCCCATGATCAAAATTTTGAAGTAACTCTGAAACCCTTGCTGAGAACAACAGCGGGCTATTCTTATACCCTTGAGGGAGTCTACAAAATTGACGCTAAGAGCCTAGGGCTGAGAATGCAGTCAAATATCTGCTCTCAGGCGCTATATTTTGGTAAAAGAATCCATTTGAGATATCTAATGTTGTTTTGTATTTTTTCTGCACAATGTTATTAATTAATGCAGCACTGTGTGCATTTTGTACTGCAAATATTTTTGTGCATGTGTTCAAATGCCTGTAGTCTAAAACTAGACAATAAGAATTATCGGGTTTCATTACTGGAAACAAAGAATTATTCTTGGAAGAGGTGCAATTCTCTATAATACCTTGGTATTCAAGTTGATTTAAGATCTCCCGGACTTGTTTTTTCACGTCATGTTTTATTGGGTACTGTCTCTGTGGAGATAAGAGTATTTTTTACAGGGATCGCATGGTGAGGTGACTCAGCATCCCACCCTACATGATTGCAGTATGATGCAAGAGCTAATGCTACCGCCCACTCCTGGGCGTATGAATGTTTTAGCGATTCTGGAACGAGGTCGGGGAAGGCTGGTCAAAGCACTGTTTCTCCCTTTGGGCAGTCCATAACAAACTCAGGCGGCCAATCTTTTTCTTTTCTGCTAAAAGAATGTTGTATCTAAAGGACAGGTTTTCCCAAAAGAGACCTTCACCTTTCCTGGGTGTGTCCCCCTCCATATGGAGTGTTATTTCGTATAACTGGTGTGGGACACTTACCCTAGTATCAGGTATCTCCACCATGATATATTGATTCAACACCGCTGTCACCAGAAATTCCATCAGGTTCTGGCGAGCTATTGCTACTTCTGCTGCGCTGTCGAGCATAGTAAGAGCCCATTCCTCATTCAGAAGTTGTGTCCTCAGCAGCCTGGGCATTTTTTATTTTAAGGCCTGCTACTTTCTTCTTTTTAAATTGAAGTTTTGATTTTGGTTTATCTTCTTTTTTGATATTATAGTCTGAAGTGCGATGTGTGTCTCTTGGTTTGGCTCGCTCTTCTGACCGTCCTTCCCTCGCTGATTTTTTCGAAGAACCCTGAAAGGAACGATAGGAATGTGTATCAGTATCCTGATACCTGTCAGGTTTTATAATGTTATCACCTCCTGTCAGAGGGCTCCTGTTGAGGAGACCCACCCCATGATTGTGATGCATTCTGCTTATTTTTCTGCTGTTTATTATCCCATTTCTTTTTAGAAGAATCTGGTGCTTGCTTAGCGTTATCCTTTTCAGGATTACTCATTACTTGTGGTTTCATAGGTCTAGCTCCCAAATTATCTCTACCTAATTTCAGCGTATGTATCTTTGATAATCTTGGGTAGTTCCCGCTCCTGTTGTGCAGGAGTGCATTTCATCAAGCGTCGGTGTATAGCCACCGCTGCTGCCTCCCCTTTTATGTTTGCTAACATAATTGTCGATACTTGGGGAAAATTGCCTATTAATTTCATCCCTAAGTTTAGAGCAGGGTCTGCTCCATACTCATTCTGTATCTGTCTTAATACCTCCAGTATTACTGCTATTGAAGGGGTGCCATGAGTCCTGGTATAGATGGCAGCGAAGACTGTACCCCAAGTGGTACAATCCTCTATCGGGGGAGCTATCCCCATTGGCAAGCAGATTGTCAATATTCAGTGTTTTTCTTGTGTGTGTGGTAACACTGCTTCTAATTGTGCTATTTTCCGTGCTACCAGAAAGGCATTTGCTCATGTTTAGTGGGCATTCTTCCCATGACTGCGTTCGGTGTTTGTGGGGTAATTTTCATTGTGGTCCCCTGTAGCTGACCTGTTGGGTAAGCCTTGTGGGCTGAAGTGTGAGTGTTCTCATAACGAACTGTTTCAGATTTCTGTAAAATTTTATTATTTCTTTATGAAGTGGACTTAAGTCTGCTATTGGCAATGTGTCAACTTCTGGATGCGGCGTGTAAACAGCTAGAACCAGCCAAGTCGCTCCGTCTCTGCTGAGCAGACCGAGTCTCACTTTTTCTGTGGTGTGTGGGAGGGCACCTTTAAACCAATTTATATGCTCTTGGTACGTGAGCGGAACTTCTATGTTCTCGTATGGACAGTACTCTTTTGGTATTTCATCCGCAGTATAAGAATGAAATGTATTTGTGCGTGTATCTGCTGGTGGCAATTTAACGCATGAATAGAATACCTCTGTCCTGAATGACTCGTGTGCCTCAATACCGAATGTTACGGTCCCTCCTAATGCTGATGGACAGAAATTTTCTAATTTGACAGCAAGTGCATTTCTGACATTTTCTGAAATGTTTATTGCACCTTCCTGCTCTCCATCCCCTGCTGCATTTGCCTGTAATGCTATTGCAGCCTCATCTTGGACAGACATTGTAATAATAGTTTCAAGGAAAATAAGATTTTATGTGCAATGTAGGGAACTATAATCCTTCAAGCTTGAATAAACCTACAGCCAATACATAGGGTATACCTACTCAGCTGCAGCGGATTTTCCCTTCCCACTCCAGACGTCTCTGGGTAGATGTGAATAGGGGTCTCTGAGAAAGCACGACTGAACTACTCAGATTTGACCATTAAATAAGAACAAAACCAATGTTGGCTGCGCCATATCGTGTAGTTCCTACAAATCTATATAGGATCTGCGTGTTTAGACAACATAAACTAAGGGATTGGTGTCCAGACCAATTCCAGACACACCCAGAGGATATGTTAGTCTGTAGACCAGCTAGCTCACAGTGCCACTATGAGCCCCTCTTACCAAGGAGCAAATAGTTTCTGGCAACTATCGAACTTGACAATCCTGACCCCTCAGGGATCGTGGAAACAGTACAGTACTTATAGCTCAGTCACTCGTTCTCACTCGGTCTTATAGAGATATACGGAATAAATGGTGGGGACGTTTTCAATAAGCATTTATTGAACCAGCGTCATTCTAGTTTAAAATATGTGTGCTGCAACAACCATTAGAAATAAACAGATATATATGATTATGAGCACCAGCAGAGTAAAGAAAAGATAGAATTCTACCATAGTGCTAAAACAATGAATATATGCAGGCATATGGCTACATGACAGTAATAATGCGTACTCCAACGATGCAAACCCTAACTAGATGTACCTAAGTGTACCTAGCATGTATGTAGGTCTATAGCCAAGAATCCCCTTAGGATAGAGCCAACCACATTACCTGATGTGGGAGAGTGAAGAACCCCGTCTTGGTCTCGAGGTGGACACCTCGCAAGGGATGTCAGACCACTGTGTGCTGGAGTGTCTGCGTGCAGGAACCTCAGCGTCTTGCGTCAGCGTGTCAGCATGGAAGTCTTTCTCTCCTCTGGTTTGCCCAGCGAAGATGTAGTGCTTATATACCCGAAAGGTACCCTGAGGGGTTCTACCTAGAAGAGTACTATGGACATGTCAGGCAAGGATGACGATAGAGGTGACCCTTATACAGAGTTATTATGCAGAAGATGGTAATCCTGCTGTGATACTGAGAATCCTCATGCATAATACATGAGGCTAGTTTTCGGAGAAAACCACACATTTATGTAGCACCTAACTAGGTAAAAGGTCAGCGCCAGACCTGTTATGTAGAACAATGGTAGGCCAGATGTAGGTAAAGGGTCGTGTAAATACCTAGGCCTATGTTGGGGTACATTGGGGTTCATAACTGTGGAAAGCAGTGCCACAGGAGAGGGAGCAGGCTTGTGTCCCCAAAGCCTACATCAGCTCATGCGGGCTCCAGTGAGAGGCCGCTTCTCAAGGGGTGAAAGCAAAGATGGGGTCTAGGTTCTACAGGAGGTCCACCGGCTCTGCTGAGCGAAAATAGTACATGGATGATTCCCCAAAGAATGGCCGGTTCCAGAGTGCAGTGCCTGGTGAAGGACTCTGTGGTCGCGTGGAGCCAGCCGTCTCCCAAGGCCTGTTCCTCAGGGCAGGGAGGGGGTTGTATTCAAGGGTGAGGGCAAATGTAGGGCATTCACATAAGGGAGGGCTCATAAATAGACACGGCCATAGGCCCCCCGTTATGTCTGTGTTGGGCCCCTACTTATTCCTCCACGTCTCAACAGCCAATCCGGGAGGGAAGGGAACATAAGGGGGCAGCATTTGGCCAGCACCCCGCCAATCCCATAGTCAAGTTTGTGATGGCTACTCAGTTTATGCAAACCAGGAATATTCCCAAGTCTTGGTGTTTGCACCACTGCCTGCGCTGTCCCACAGAGGTAGGGGATGAGGGCCCTGCCGCTCACCGTTTCTGTAGGGGGTAAATCTTGTGAGCAGCGATCCCACCAATGAAGAGCAGGCCTCTTCTGACCGAGAGCCTCAATCCTCTACGGTCACGGGGGGGGCAGTCAATCAACCTGCAGCCACAGAGTATGCGTGTAACCCCACGCCAGGCCCTGAGATGTTCAAGACCCTTGAATGCAAGGCCCGGTTGCTGGCACAATGAATGCCTTGCCCTGGCGCATGTGGTGCCGCCCGCCCACTGAGAGGGAGGGGAGTTCCACCCCAGGCTGAGGCAATCTCTCCAACACGCGTCAGGAGCACCGCGCTCCGTACATGCAGGTTATGCACTCTGAAGGGAATATCAGCAACAGGCCTCAGCCAGTCTCTCGTAGGCCGGAGCTAGCGGTGCACTGTAGTCCACATGGGCACTGCCACTTTAAAGTACTTATATCCTGCGCCCAGGCAGCCCCTAAATCAATGCTCCCAGGCTCTCTCAGCAATCGGGGGTACAACTAGCCAGCTCTCTGGCAGTCCCTCGGTTGCCAGGCTCGAGGTCCTTCGCAGTCATTCAGACAGTTCCCTGCCGGGACCACCTCACCTATCTTCCCGGACGTCTCTCGCCGGGACGTCCGTTTGAGGCAGCAGCACCGACGAAGGAGTTAGGTGCTTTAAGACCTACTCAGTGGCTAGAGAGTAGACATCACTCTTCCAACCATTAGAAAGATGGTGGACCCAGAACAAACACGGGTCATCACTACCCTGGCCACTCCTGATTGCGTGGTGGACAGTATAATTCCATTTATTTTCACAACTTCACACAGAGTGACTATACATCTATTTGGGGTCCTGACGAATGCCCCTGAACCCCATAGGGGTCCTACATGGGTAGAAACATGTTGACCACTGATATTTGTTTAAAGAACCCCTAGTCCTCTCTCGTTTTTACTTTATCTCAGTGGTCCACTGAATAAAGCTGACTCAGCCCCCTGGAGATAATTTTACTTATATTCAACCTTACCTCTGAACTCTGTCCCTCACTGACCCCATCACACTGCTCATCATAAAACACCTCAGCTCCTCCCCTCGGGGTGTCGTAGCCCACAACCTGACCCTTGCAGTCCGGGTGTGAGAAGGGATCCCTATGATGAAGCATGCCACCTTCGGGTGAATGAGGGTTCTTGCCCAAAATGTTTTTCTTTTCCTTTTATTTTATTTTCCTTGGCAACTTCTACGTACAAATTACCAAATAGCAACATGACACTATTTGGAGATACAATTATAACCAGGCGTACGTGTTGTGATGTTTATGTTTACCAGTTATTGGTATGCCTCCGGTTCGGCCCCTCCCTATCAGATCCCCTCTGTGATTATAGTACATTTGTGTTGCCAGGCCTGTGTTGGTGTGATAGTGCCAGGGATTCCCGGCTAGTGCTACGGGGAGATGTCACAGTGCTGGGTAGGATCATGATGCAATGCTTGGAAGTTGGGATGCAGTACCAAAGGGTGTTTGAGCGGTACCAGGGGGTTTTGACAAATTGAAAAGGTAATGTGTAGTGCTGTAGGGGCAGTGTTACAATGCCAGAGATGGTGCAGTGTTGTCAGGTTGTGGTTTTGCTGTAGAGAGGTCTAGGAGGATAAGGGCCGCTTTGTCTTCTTTGATTAGGATCATGCAGATATTGTTGATGGCACCATGAGGGCAGTTGATTTTCAAGGTCTGTCGGGTCAGTTTGAAGGTTAAAGTTGCTGTATATGATGATGATTTTGTTTCTAAAGAAGAGAGAGGGATCATTGCAGAGGTCCTGTGAGGGGGTGGTGGAGCTGGATGTGGCTGCTGGTGTGGTGAAATCTTTCACAATGGCAAAGTTTCCCTTATGACAGCAAGTCCTGTGCACACGTAAATAAGTATTAACAACACGCAAAATATTCGTTGTTTAACATAAGACAACAATAGATTCTTTTCTTCAAGTGTTGGTTTAATGTTATGTTGCTTCACAGGCCAGCCAACACGTGTTTCGTCACTGAGTGTATAACCCTAGACTTCTTCAGGGCTGGAATTAAGTAAAAATCGGCTTGTGTCACAATACATTAAAGAAATTGTTACAAAATATATGTCTCATGAGAGTACGACATATAGATCAAAAGTGGTGATTCATGTTAAACCAATTACAGTCCAGGTGGGAATAGTGGCCAGAGAAGAGGGTACGCCATTTATAAAAGGATGTACCAGTCATAGTTGTAGCCATCTACAACAGGAACTATGCATGGAGTGTAGTCCAAAGCATAAACTCGAATGGTTGCATGCCGACCGCTCGGTGTGCAAGTCGTTTCCTCTCGTTGTGTGTGTCTAATTCTGGTTTCAGCTTTGATCAGGTTCTCATGTGTGTAACATCTATGTTTAAATCTGGTTGTCATAGTCGAGAGGCAGCTCTCGAATTCCTGGTCTGTGCTACAGTTCCTTCTGGCTCTGGTGAATTCACCATAGGGAATGGCACGAATCTGGTGTGGGGGATGGGCGCTATGGGCATGAAGAATCGAATTACATGCAGTGTCTTTGCAAAAAAGACGGGTCTGTAGGTTGTTATGTCTAATAAAAATTTCAATATCCAAGAAAGTGATGCTAGAGTTGCTCTTGTGATGTGTAAAGCGCATGTCATATGTGTTTGTGTTCAGATAAGTACAGAAGTTGTCTAGTTTATCCTGGGATCCTGACCATATAAGGAGGCAGTCATCAATATATCGACCCCAAAAGATAATTGAGTCATTAAAGCAAACGCCCGTCTGACCCCAAATCCAATCCTCTTCCAAACGACCCATAAAAAGGTTTGCAAAACTTGGTGAAAATTTAGAACCCATAGCTACACCTCTCTTCTGCTTGTACCAGTCCCTCTCAAATAGAAAAAAGTTGTTATAAAGAATCAGATTCATCATAGCTAAAAGCATATTGGTGTGCTGCCATTGAGAGGCAGGTCTTTTGTTCAGAAAGTGTGATACTGCTTGCATACCCAGGTCCGGTTTAATACTTGTATAGAGCGAAACCACATCTAGGGTCACGAGGGTCATGTTATCCTCCCATGTGAAGTCAGCCAACATGTTGAGTACATGCTTAGTGTCTCTTATATAGGATGGAAGATTCCGGACCAGTGGTCCTAGAAAAAGATCCACATATTCTGCCAAACGTTCAGTAGGACCCCCTATTCCTGAGACAATTGGTCTTCCAGGGGGGAAAGGTAAATGTTTATGGACTTTTGGAAGTGTATATAAGCACGGGTAGGAAGGTCGGTACACTTTCATGTATGTATGCTCATTTTCATCAATAAGCCCTGCGCTGTGCCATTCACTCAGATTCTTGTTGATCTCTATAGATAAGGGGCCAATTGGATTAAATGTGAGACGTTCATAACACTCTGTGTCATGTAGTTGTGTGAGTATCTCATGATTATAATCTACTCTGTTCATCACAACCACGTTGCCCCCTTTATCAGCCTCTCTAATGATTATGTCGTTCTCATTAGATAATTTTTTAAGAGCTGTCCTCTCGCCTGGACAAAGATTATCAATGTGTCTCGTCTTGTTCCTGGTTCTTTTGTCATGAAATTTGTCCAGATCTCCCAGAACCAAATTGTAAAATATGTCAATAGTGTTTCCACTAATCATTGTTGGTGTCCATCTAGATCTAGTTTTTAAACCACTGGTAATCGTATAGTCTGTCTGAATATCAAGTTCTTGTAGTAAGGTGTCCATACGTAGTGGTGTATCTTCGGTTTCAGTCAGTGATAAAAGTAAATGAGTATCGTGCACATCCTGTATACTTAAAACATCAGATAATGAGCCAGTTGGAATATTCAAAATGTTTTTATTCGGTATAGAGGTGGTACTGAAATGTTTTTTTAATTTCAAATTCCGTACAAATTTAAAGAGGTCAATCTTGGTGTTGCAAATATCCCCCTCATCTTTTGGATTGAAGCTTAATCCTTTCTTAAGAAGAGAGACCATATCGTGGTCAAGTGTCAAAGATGATAAGTTAATGACTTCTACCCCTTCCTTAGTGGTACACGTCAGTTCTTGCTGTTCCCTGATCTCAGTTTCTTTTTGTAGTCTACCTTTACCTGCTCTTTTTCCTCTGCGAGTCTTGTGTCTGTGTTCACTCGTCTTGGTTGCGCCCTGTTTCCACTTCGTATTCTTTGAACCTCGCGTAAAAAAGATGAGGAATGAGTCTGTCCAATGTCAGCAGATGTGTTAGCGTTATCGGCTTCGCTGTCACTGGACAGAGGGGCATTCAAAGAGGTTGCACTAGATGAGACAGAGATTATTTCTTGTCTGTGAGTGTGCCCAGTATCATTACCTGTCTGAAACCACTGATCATACTTTTTAGCAAAAGTAAAAATCCTCCCCTCATTGTAATCATATTCATCCCTTTTAAGTTTTCTCGCCTTCCTCTCCTTGATGTCGTTCTGATGTCTAGCTAGAATCTCGTTCAGTATGGTATAGTTCTTTTCTGTACCCTCTTTTAGGTCCAAATCTCTAATTTCTTTCTCAAGTGTTGCGATTTCTACTTGTAGTTTGGCAACTTTCCTTTCAGAGTTCTCTATAAGAATACCCATGAGTGTTTGTGAGTTGGTAGTCAGTGCATCTTCCCATTGCTTTAGTAAGTCTTCTTCTAAATCATCATAGGTCGGGAAGATTTGGGACCTCAAACCTCTTGGAATTCGATTAAGACGTAAATACTGTTTAAGTGTGGCAGGTGAAAGTACAATGAGGAACACACACTGACCATGCAACATTTCTGTTCCTCCCCTTCCTACACCATAAAATAGCAGCTATCATGGACACATTTCACCATCACTCACTTTTGACCATGTACCTAGGTCTAAACTTGATAGACATACACACTTGCACACCGAGCGGTCGGCATGCAACCATTCGAGTTTATGCTTTGGACTACACTCCATGCATAGTTCCTGTTGTAGATGGCTACAACTATGACTGGTACATCCTTTTATAAATGGCGTACCCTCTTCTCTGGCCACTATTCCCACCTGGACTGTAATTGGTTTAACATGAATCACCACTTTTGATCTATATGTCGTACTCTCATGAGACATATATTTTGTAACAATTTCTTTAATGTATTGTGACACAAGCCGATTTTTACTTAATTCCAGCCCTGAAGAAGTCTAGGGTTATACACCCAGTGACGAAACACGTGTTGGCTGGCCTGTGAAGCAACATAACATTAAACCAACACTTGAAGAAAAGAATCTATTGTTGTCTTATGTTAAACAACGAATATTTTGCGTGTTGTTAATACTTATTTACGTGTGCACAGGACTTGCTGTCATTTGTGTAATACGGACTTTTGTCCATTATTGAGGGCTTAGGGGTTTTCCCTCAACCTGTTGCACCGCACTGAATACTATCAGCTGTGATACTCACGTTATTGGGTTAGCGCCACCATATACCCTGTGCTTAACAATACCCCCGCTCTGTCTCGGCAAAGTTTCCCTTGTTTTTGTTGGTGATGGCATCAATACACTTCAACAAGGCAGTACGTTTTTTGGTCCAGATCAGTTGGTGGTAGAATTTCAGGGCTGACTTGAATGTCCTCCTATCTTTGTTATCCTTGCTGAATCTCTGTGTTCCAGTTGTTTGCGGTGATACTTGATGAGCCTTCTTCTGTGTACAAGCTGGCTTGGGGTCTGGACCTCGTCGTGTTGTTGTTCTTGCATGGGGGCCAAGATGTCGGTGTCCCTCAAGCACAGGTGGTGATCCAGTTGTTGCTGTATTCGGATTGGTGAGTGTTCCAGTCCTCCTCCAGGACGTTATCCAGGTGACTGGAATAGGTTCTTTGACTTGGACGTTGTCAAAGGAGGTGAAGATGGGGTGCAGGAGGTGCCTGGCGGCATTAGTAGGCCCTGGCTGGGTGAGACCTAGTTTTCAGATGACTTTGGTGAGTTATTTTGAGACGGGGTCAGTGAGGTCCCCCAAGTGTAAGTTTAGGTATCAGAGGAGGATTTATTTGGTTGCATCGAGGATGTGTGGTGTGACTAAATCTGTGATGCCATTGCAGAAGTTGGCATGTGGTCCCAGAGGTCTGTAGATAAGTGGGCGGTTCAAGGAGAAGTTGGTTGTAATATAAACCTTGTATGATAGGTGTTCCATCATGGTAGAAAGCATGTCCACAGAGATGGTGCACCTGATGGTGTTCTTGTGAATGATGACAACTCCACCTCTGGGCTTATGAAGTTGGTCTTGCTTGGTGATCTTGTATCAAGGGGGTGGCTGTGGCGATGTCCGGAGCCACTGTGGGGTTCAGCCAGGTTTTCTTGAGAAATTACCAATCCTGGTTGTGATCATGCAGCATAGTCCAAGATCTCTGTGGCGTGTTTGGTGACTGAGCGGGTGTTGAGGAGCATGCATGAGAGTGCACAGTGCTGTGTATGGATGGTGGTTGGTCAGCTAGGGATGGGGGAGTGGAGTACTAGGCGAGGGTGTGGGGAGAGGTGGGTGAGTGTGAATGCCTAAGAATTTGCATGAGACCTAGGAGACTGCTCCCCGAGTGCTGTGAGGAGTGGTTTGGCTGTAGTGCAGCAACCAGTGTCTAGGATTAAGGGTATGAAGGAGTGTGGAGGGGTTGCAGAGAGTGGTAGTAGGACAAGGGTTCTTGCGCTCGGTGCGGTCCACGTATGACAGATGCCGACAGGCTTGACTTTGGCGTGCAGTCAGCACTCTGCTGGTGCCTGCTGCGCATCTTCGTTGTCATCAATGCTGTGGCCATCATTAAGTAGGTCTTGGGAAAGGGCAGAAGCACAGGCGGCAGTGGGCCTGGCTGAGATGGGCAAGGGAAGAGGGAGAGTGTGAAAAAGGTAAGGAGTGCTGGAGTTAGACGAAAAAAGCAGAAAAACTGAGGGCATTGCCAAAGAGAAATGGCACAAATGGGCAATGAGACAGAGAAAAGGCACAAAATGAAGAGGCTCAAAACTGAGCAAAGAGGCACAAAAGAACAGGCCCAAAACAGAGCAAAGAGGCTCAAAACAGCAGGCACAGACAGAGCAAAGAGGCACAAAACAGAGGGATGGCACAAAGCTGAGCAAGAAGTCAGTGAGTGAGTGAAGAGAGCGTGAAGAAATGGCAAGTACACCAAGGCTGGCACAAACCTAAGTGGGAGCGTGAGAGAGACAGAGAGCTCATGATAGAAAGTGACATGCAAAGGAGCGAGGCGGGAGCCTCTCAGCCAAGTCTGAAAGGGCCTTGCCTGGAAGGAGGTTTGGGCACAAGTAAGTCATAGGGGGCTAGAAACTGTACCTGCAATAGGTTATCTAAAATGTAAAAATGTATGCCGAATGAATTTTGATAGTGAGTGGGGCGTAAACCTAAACATCTAATCAACCATTAGTGTATTGTGCCACTGTTCTTAGGTTCTATAGCATGAGTAAGACACAGCTGAAGAAAGCTGACACAGCTACAGGTATGGATAGTACTTATATTGGTAGGACACTCTAGCGGTCTACTTTGTATTCTTCTAAAATATTGAGAGGGGTGAGTTGAGAAACTGAGTTAGATTTTGTATACTCCTCATAAACATAGAGTCAAACACATCTGCCTACTGGTCATCAGCATCATTTCTGAAACTAAACTTTACAACTAGGGTTTGCTTATTCGAGAATGTATTATTTGGAATACAATGTTATTAAACCAATCGTAGGAAAATGTGTTACAATGTTGAATGTGTATATGTTTAGTTTTATATGGATGTATATTTTATTTATTTTGTTGAAAATCTATTTATGAATATATCTTATTAGGCCCTCATTATATCCATACATTTTTATGACAAAAAAGTAGAAAGTGTTGATAAAAAATGGCCTGGTTTAGGACAGGTAAAGGGTAAAATGGTTTCAAAGCATCTGCAAGGGTTACTGTATCCACATCCTGTACTAGAAGATGAAAGTAATTTTAATAGAAGCATCATTTTCGGCATCAGCATTATCTTTCACAGCCACGTCCTGAGAAGATGCCATGGAAGTGACGGTAGGTGTAGAAAAGTAAAAGGTATGGGCTTGAAGATTTGCAGCATCCCAAGGTAAAGTCAGGGCCCACACAGAGAAAGATTTGCATTTGACTGACTTAATGCGAATGAAGGATCACACTTTGCTTGTCTGTTCTTTCTAGTGATGGGGGAGCATCTGGTAAAGCACGGTGATGGTGTTAAGGACGTGGCCTTCCAAGTAGAGGACTGTGACTTCCTGCTCCAGGTAACTACCTCTGTCTTTGTGCTTCCTATACTTGTAGACCTGTTTGCAAGATCTCAACAGACTACAATTGGAACATGCCATATACAAGTAATAGGCGTATGAAGGGACACATGCAATAGACGATGAAGGAAATGAAAGTATGACATGAATACGAAGGGACGGTGAGCTAATGAAGACAGGTAAAGGTCATGGATGTGCAGGTAGAAAAGGCAGCAGGTGCAGTTATAGAACTTGGCAATACCAGGCTGCCAAATAAGGTGCCAAAATTGCAGATGATAGATTGATCTTCCAAGCATAAAAATCATCGCTTTGCACAGGCCATGGGGAATAGATTTCTTAAATACAGGGTGGCAGCTCGTGTCGGAAAGGCATGCAGAGGTAGGTTTAGTGTGAGAAAGGGAAGCAGAAACAGCTCGCAGAGGAAAAGGGAAGCAGGAGTGGTACAGTATGAGAAAGAGAAACAGAGTCATCTCATGTAGGAAAGGATTTCAGAGGTATGCATAGTGTGAGAAAGGTAATCAGGGACAGGAGATGTGTGGATAGGGATGCAAAGGTAAGCATAGTGCAAGAAAAGGAAGCAGGGACAGTAGACATGTGGAAAGGGATGCACAGCTAGGCATAGTGTGAGAAAAGGAAGCATCACCTGATTGTGTGGAAAAGGGAGGCATATTTAGGTATAGTGTGAGAAAGGAATGCAGGGACAGCTCGAGTGGGAAATGGATGTAGAGTTAGGCATAGTGTAATAAAGAGAAGCAGGGACAGCTTGTGTAGGAAAGGGATGCAGAGATATTCATAGAGTGAGAAAAAGCAGGAACAGCACACGTGTAGAAAGGGATGCAGAGTCAGGCATAGTCTGACAAAAGGAAGCAGTAAAAGTAGACATGTAGAATGGATAGTGTGAGAAGGAGAAGGAGGGACAGCAGACTTGTGGAAGAGACATGATAGTACATTAGATGTGTGTGTAAAAGGAATAGAGGAGTGTGAACATGGGATACAGGGGCAACACGAGGTTGAAGTATGACTTGGGAACAGCAGGGGCGGAGGGGCTGTTGGCCACAAGCCAGTAGTTGATAGTATGTTTGGGCGGGGCGGAGGGTGGGATAGGGGGGTACGCCGTTGTTTCCTCCCGTCCTCTGTTGTTGAGGCTAGAATAGAATGGTTTGGCTAACACATGAGGTCATTCAACCTACATTAAGGTGTAGGTCGGGGAGTGGCAGTAGGATAACAAAATAGCGCAGTTGCAACCACTTCATGTCTGCTAGCTCTTAATGCACCAGCGGCCTTGTCATAATGTGCGACAATTGGCGACGCATAACGGGATCGGAGGTACCATGCCTGCTGCCTCCATTCAGCGATGAAGGCAGAGAACACGAGAAACTGTGCCAACCCAGCAGTCAATGCCACACAAGGAAGATCAATCAATCAATCAATCAATCATGTCACTTATAAAGCGCACTACATACCCGCGAGGGTCTCAAGGCGCTGGGGGAAGAGGGGGGTGGTGCTGCTACTGATCGAAGAGCCAGGTCTTGAGGAGTCTTCTGAAGGCCAGTAGGTCTTGGGTCTGTCGGAGGTTGGTGGGGAGGGTGTTCCAGGTCTTGGCGGCGAGGTGGGAGAAGGATCTGCCGCCGGCGGTCGTTTTCCGGATGCGGGGGACTGTGGCGAGGGCGAGGCTGGTCGAGCGGAGCTGGCGGGTGGGGTGTAGAAGCTGAGTCGTCTGTTGAGGTAGGCTGGTCCGGAGTTGTGGAGTGCTTTGTGTGCGTGGGTGAGGAGCTTGAAGGTTATCCTCTTGTTGACAGGGAGCCAGTGCAGGTCTCTCAGGTGGGGTGTGATGTGGCTGCGTCGGGGGATGTCGAGGATAAGACGTGCAGAGGCGTTCTGGATGCGTTGCAGCCGTCTCAGGAGCTTAGCCGTCGTTCCTGCGTAGAGGGTGTTTCCGTAGTCCAGCCTGCTGGTGACGAGGGCCTGGGTGACTGTTTTTCTTGTTTCGGTGGGGATCCACTTGAAGATCCTGCGGAGCATTCGGAGGATGTTGAAGCAGGATGAGGAAACGGCGTTGACCTGCTTAGTCATGGAGAGGGTGGGGTCGAGGATGACCCCTAGGTTGCGTACGTGGTCGGTGGGTGGCAGGGCTGTTCCCAGTGATGTTGGCCACCAGGAGTCGTCCCAGGCTGAAGGGTTGGAACCAAGGATGAGGACCTCCGTCTTGTCCGAGTTCAGCTTCAGGCGGCTGGTCCTCATCCATTCGGCGACGGCCTTCATTCCTTCGTGGAGGTGGGCTTTGGCGGTGTGAGGGTCTTTGGTGAGGGAGAGGATCAGCTGGGTGTCGTCGGCGTAGGAGATAATGTTGAGGTTGTGCTGTCGGGCGACGTGGGCGAGGGGTGCCATGTAGATGTTGAACAGCGTTGGGCTGAGGGAGGAGCCTTGGGGTACGCCGCAGATGATCTTCGTGGCCTTGGATCGGAAGGGGGCGAGGCGGACGCTTTGTGTTCTGCCGGAAAGGAAGGATGTGGTCCAGTCCAGGGCCTTCTTTTGGATCCCGGCGTCGTGAAGGCGTGTTCGTAGTGTGTGGTGGCAGACCGTGTCGAAGGCGGCTGATAGGTCCAGGAGGATGAGGGCTGCTGTTTCTCCGTTGTCTAGCAGGGTCCTGATGTCATCGGTGGCGGCGATGAGGGAGGTTTCGGTGCTGTGGTTGCTGCGGAAGCCGGACTGGGAAGGGTCCAGGATGTTGTTCTCCTCGAGGTAGCGGGTCAGTTGTTTGTTGACGATTTTCTCGGTGACCTTCGCGGGGAACGGGAGCAGAGAGATGGGTCTGAAGTTCTTGAGGTCCTTGGGGTCTGCCTTGGGTTTCTTGAGTAAGGCGGTGATCTCGGCGTGCTTCCAGCTTTCCGGGAAGGTTGCTGTCTCGAAGGAGATGTTGATTATTTTCCGGAGATGGGGCGCGATGGCTGTACTGGCTTTGTTGAAGATGTGGTGAGGGCACGGGTCTAGCGGTGAACCGGAGTGGATGGTGTTCATGATCTCGCTGGTGTCCTCGTCGTTGATGTTGGTCCAGGAGAGCAGGCGGTTGGTGGTTGTGGGGGCAGTGGTCTCGGTGGTTGCCGGGGCGGTCGTGGTGTTGAAGCTGTCGTGGATGTCGGGGATTTTGCGGTGGAAAAGGTGGCCAGTGAGTCGCACAGGTCTCGCGACAGCTGGATGTCGTTGGTGTTGGAGCTGGGGTTGGAGAGTTCCTTCACGATGTTGAAGAGCTCTTTGCTGTTGTGTGCGTTGTTGTCTAGGCGGTCTTTGAGTGAGGCCCTTTTGGCGGATCTGATGAGGTGATGGTGACTGCGGGTGGCGCTCTTGTGGGCGGCGTAGCTGTCCGCTGTCCGTTCGTGGAGCCAGATCTTCTCCAGTTTTCGGCATGTTCGTTTGGAGGCCTGGAGGTCTTCGGTGAACCAGGTGGCTTTCTTGCTGGTGTGGCTGTTGGGCGGATTCTTGAGCGGGGCGAGGTGTTGGCGCAGTCGTCGATCCACTGTCTGAGGTTGCGGGCGGCGGTGTCGGGGTCGGGGTCGGAGGGTTCGGCGGGTGGGCTCAGGGCGAGGTTGTGGTTAGCTGGTCTTCCGTGACTCTGCTCCAGCAGCGGCGAGGCATTTGTTCGGTGCGGTGGTGCGTGGTGGGCTTCCTGTAGGTGAAGTGGATGCAGTGGTGGTCAGTCCAGTGGGGTTCGGAGGTGTGGTTGAAGGAGACGTGTGGGCTTGCGGAAAAGATGGAGTCGAGCGTGTGGCCGGCGGCGTGGGTGGGTGTAGTCACGAGCTGTCTGAGTCCGAGGGTGGCGAGGTTGTCGATCAGGGTGGTGGAGTTGGTGTCCTTGTTGTTCTCGAGGTGGAAGTTCAGGTCCCCGAGGAGGATGTAGTCCGTGGAGGCGATGGCGTGTGTGCTGACGAAGTCAGCGATGGAATCGCTGAACTGTGGTCGGGGTCCGGGGGTCTGTAGATGAGGGTTCCTCTGAGGGTGGTGTTGGGATCGGTGTGGATCTGGAAGTGCATGTGTTCGGCGGTGCTGAGGGTGTCGTCGGTGTTGGTTGAGACTCTGAGGGTGTTCCTGTGGATGATGGCGATGCCTCCTCCGACTCCGTTGGTGCGGTCCCTGCGGGTGATCTTGTATCCGTCCGGGATGGCAATGGCGATGTCGGGGGCTGAAGCGGGATTCAGCCAGGTCTCCGTCAGGAATGCGACGTCTGGGGAGGTTGAGTCGAGAAGGTCCCAGAGTTCGATGGCGTGTTTGTGGGCGGAGCGGGTGTTGAGGAGGATGCATCTGAGGTAGTTGGGTTCTTTCCTGGGCGGTGGTTTGGCGGGGCGGGTGCTGGCGAAGCTGCAGTTCCGGCAGGTGAAGGGCCCTTGGGTGCGCTTCTGGGTGGCCTGGTATCAGGCGTGATCTTTTCTGGGGTTGAGTGCGTGGAGGGTGCTGGCGTCGTATCGGCGATGGTGGTTGTGGGGGCAGTGGTCTCGGTGGTTGCCGGGGCGGTCGTGGTGTTGAAGCTGTCGTGGATGTCGGCGATTTTGCGGTGGAAGAAGGTGGCCAGTGAGTCGCACAGGTCTCGTGACAGCTGGATGTCGTTGGTGTTGGAGCTGGGGTTGGAGAGTTCCTTCACGATGTTGAAGAGCTCTTTGCTGTTGTGTGCGTTGTTGTCTAGGCGGTCTTTGAGTGAGGCCCTTTTGGCGGATCTGATGAGGTGATGGTGACTGCGGGTGGCGCTCTTGTGGGCGGCGTAGCTGTCCGCTGTCCGTTCGTGGAGCCAGATCTTCTCCAGTTTTCGGCATGTTCGTTTGGAGGCCTGGAGGTCTTCGGTGAACCAGGTGGCTTTCTTGCTGGTGTGGCTGTTGGGCGGATTCTTGAGCGGGCGAGGTGTTGGCGCAGTCGTCGATCCACTGTCTGAGGTTGCGGGCGGCGGTGTCGGGGTCGGAGGGTTCGGCGGGTGGGCTCAGGGCGAGGGTTGTGGTTAGCTGGTCTTCCGTGACTCTGCTCCAGCAGCGGCGAGGCATTTGTTCGGTGAGGTGGTGCGTGGTGGGCTTCCTGTAGGTGAAGTGGATGCAGTGGTGGTCAGTCCAGTGGGGTTCGGAGGTGTGGTTGAAGGAGACGTGTGGGCTTGCGGAAAAGATGGAGTCGAGCGTGTGGCCGGCGGCGTGGGTGGGTGTAGTCACGAGCTGTCTGAGTCCGAGGGTGGCGAGGTTGTTCTCGAGGTGGAAGTTCAGGTCCCCGAGGAGGATGTAGTCCGTGGAGGCGATGGCGTGTGTGCTGACGAAGTCAGCGATGGAATCGCTGAACTGTGGTCGGGGTCCGGGGGTCTGTAGATGAGGGTTCCTCTGAGGGTGGTGTTGGGATCGGTGTGGATCTGGAAGTGCATGTGTTCGGCGGTGCTGAGGGTGTCGTCGGTGTTGGTTGAGACTCTGAGGGTGTTCATGTGGACGATGGCGATGCCTCCTCCGACTCCGTTGGTGCGGTCCCTGCGGGTGATCTTGTATCCGTCCGGGATGGCAATGGCGATGTCGGGGGCTGAAGCGGGATTCAGCCAGGTCTCCGTCAGGAATGCGACGTCTGGGGAGGTTGAGTCGAGAAGGTCCCAGAGTTCGATGGCGTGTTTGTGGGCGGAGCGGGTGTTGAGGAGGATGCATCTGAGGTAGTTGGGTTCTTTCCTGGGCGGTGGTTTGGCGGGGCGGGTGCTGGCGAAGCTGCAGTTCCGGCAGGTGAAGGGCCCTTGGGTGCGCTTCGGGGTGGCCTGGTAGCAGGCGTGATCTTTTCTGGGGTTGAGTGCGTGGAGGGTGCTGGCGTCGTATCAGCGTCTGTTGATGTGGCGGGCGCGGGGGATGCCCGGACCAGGGGGTCTGGCGCTGGGCGCGGTCACGGCACGGACGGGCGCAAACGGGCTTGCCTTAGGCGCGCCCGCTGCGCACGTCCGCTGCGCACGTCCGCTGCGCACGTCCGCTGCGCGGCCGCACAGCGGCCGCCATAAATGGGGAGGTGGGAGGGAGGAGCAGGGAATTTACAATATTGACTGAGAAGTGGCATGCCCTGCTGAGCACGGCCGCAGGCAGAAAGAATTAACAAGCATTGGAAATGCAATAGGTCTCGCATTTATTTGAGTTAGAGTTTTTAACATTGTACATGTGTTTTACCTATGTGTTATGGAGTGTTTGAAAGTGGTGTGTAGTGGAATTGTGTGTGTTGTATTGGTATGGTTAGTTGTGGAGCAGTATGAAGCATAAGTAAGGAGAGCGAGGAGAAGAGCTTTAGGAGGTACAAGGACAGAGAGTGAGGAGAAGAGCAGCATGAGGCACAAGGACGGAGAGTGAGGAGAAGAGCAGCATGAGGCACAAGGACAGAGAGTGAGGAGAAGAGCAGCATGAGGCACAAGGAAGGAAAGTGAAGAGGAGAGCAGCATGAGGCACACGGAAGGAGTGGGAGGAGAGCAGCGTGAGGCACATGAAGGAGAGTGAGGAGGAGAGCAGCGTGAGGCACAAGGAAGGAGTGTGAGAAGAGCTGCGTGAGGCACAAGGAAGGGGACTGAGGGGAAGAGCAACGTGAGGCACAAGGAAGGAGAGTGAGGAGGAGAGCAGCTAGAGGCACAAGGAAGGAGTGTGAGAAGAGATGCGTGAGGCACAAGGAAGCGGAGTGAGGAGGACAAGTGCAGTGTGAGGCAAAAGGAAGGAGAGTGATAAGAGGAGCAGGAGGTACAAGGAAGGAGAGTGAGGAGAAGAGAGCATGAGGCACAAGGAAGGAGTGAGGAGGAGAGCAGCGTGAGGTACAAGGAAGGAGTGTGAGGAGGAGAGCAGCGTGAGGCACAAGGAAGGAGTGTGAGATGAGCAGGTTGAGGCAATAGGACGAAGAGTGAGGAGAAGAGCAGCCTGAGGCACAAGGAAGGAGAGCAAGGAGAAGAGAAGTGAGAGGCGCAAGGATGGAGAGCGAGGAGAAGAGCAGGGTGAGGCACAAGGAAGAAGGGCAAGGAGAAGAGCAGCATGAGGCACAAGGAAAGAGAGCGGGGAGCAGAGCAGCGTGAGGCACAAGGAAGGAGATCGAGGAGAAGAGCAGCATGAAGCACAAGGAAGGAGAGCGAGGAGAAGAGCAGCGTGAGGCACAAGGAAGGAGAGCAAGGAGAAGAGAAGTGAGAGGCGCAAGGATGGAGAGCGAGGAGAAGAGCAGGGTGAGGCACAAGGAAGAAGGACAAGGAGAAGAGCAGCAAAAGGCACAAGGAAAGAGAGCGGGGAGAAGAGCAGCGTGAGGCACAAGGAAGGAGATCGAGGAGAAGAGCAGCATGAAGCACAAGGAAGGAGAGCGAGGAGAAGAGCAGCGTGAGGCACAAGGAAGGGGAGCCAGGAGAAGAGCAGCGTGAGGCACAAGGAAGGGGATTGAGGAGAAGAGCAGTGTGAGGCACAAGGACGGAGAGTTAGGAGAAGAGCAGCGTGAGGCACAATGAAGGAGAGTGAGGAGAAGAGCAGGGTGAGGCACAAGGAAAGAGAGTGAGGAGAAGAGCAGCGTGAGGCACAATGAAGGAGAGCGAGGAGAAGAGCAGCCTGAGGCACAAGGAAGGAGAGCGAGCAGAAGAGCAGCGTGAGGCACAAGGCAGGACAGTTAGGGGAAGAGCAGCGTGAGGCACAAGGAAGGAGAGAGGGCGAAGAGCAGCAGGAGGCACAAGGAAGGAGAGCGAGGAGAAGAGCAGCGTGAGGCACAAGGAAGGAGAGCGAGGAGAAGAGCAGCTTGAGGCACAAGGAAGGAGAGCGAGGAGAAGAGCAGCTTGAGGCACAAGGAAGGACAGCGAGGGGAAGAGCTGCGTGAGGCACAAGGAAGGAGAGTGAGGAGAAGAGCAGCGTGATGCACAAGGACAGAGAGTTAGAAGAAGAGCAGCGTGAGGCACAAGTAAAGAGAGTGAGGGGAAGAGCAGCGTGAGGCACAAGGAAGGAGAGCGAGAAGAAGAGCAGCGTGAGGCGGTGGTGTTAATTGTTCCATATAAGAACGAGAACTGCTTAATCAGTAAGCAGAAGTTAGGACAGGCGGGGCAAGTAAGCAAAACTTAAACCAGAGTAGAGCAGCTAGGGCAACGGAAGAGGAACTGCAAACACACATTGATGTCAACGGGGCACACATATTGTTTTTGTTGTAATGTCAGTAAATGACTAAACAGGGAAATATAATCAGACTGTGGTAGAAAACACAGAAGAGCACCAAAATAAAAGTACTTCCCGTTAGCGAATCAGATAGTGAAAAAAGTTATTTTACAAACGCAGTTTTTTTTAAAGAATAAGGGTGTTTGAGTACGTCAACAGAATCTTTTTGCAGGGGTCTGGAGAGTGGGTGGTTAATAAAGCAAAAAAAATTCATATTAAGGCACAGATACATTTTTAAAGTCAGAAACACAAGCAGGAAGGCCACAAATGGATCAAGAAATAAACCGAAGTTATGTGTAAATGTGCATGGATTATGATGCGCTGGAAAATGTTAGTTTATTTTTCGGCATTGCAAGGATAAGGGTACAGGCTGCCACCTCCCAGCTGATATCTTGTCCATAAACCTAAGCTCCCCTCTTACCCCTACCACTTCTCACAGCCGTCGGGCAGTAAATATTGTGCTAATACTTTTAATTGCGGTTGCTTACTGGTGAAAGCGCTAGCAGGGCTGAACATTTTCTCTGCATTAAATGGCACCTAGACCCATTAAAAACTGCCTAATCTCTGGGAAATGGGCAAATGGAGTGGACCAGGGAGTGCATTAGAAAGGCCTGGGTGTCTATTATTAATGGAGCTAACATGCAGAAGTATACAGGCCGGGCTGATTAACCTTACCATTTAGCAAAGTAGAAAGGGATTTCCGGGCGCCATCAATGGACTCTCCTCACTACATTTCGCGAGTAAAGGCTTTTTGATGATGTAGGACAAGGAAGCTTGCGGGCGGGGGTAGTGAAAACATACAGTTCAGCGGGATGTCGCGACAATGGATTGGAAAACCTAATGGAGTCTACTTTTTAAACATGCGGGGACGGTAGGGATGGGCGGAAGCTTTAAAACAATGGGGGATTTCTGATTTGGAAAACGCATTATTCATGCAAACAAAGCACTGCCCTCCGTTTTTTTGTAAAGCCTCGCAGTATATACAAATATAATTTTGCAACCGGAGTCAAGCTGGACAGTTTAGTAACCGTCGGCAAACTGTGTTTTTAGCGCACAAGAGCTAATGGGGTTCTGCCCGAGGGTACTGTAAAACTAAAAACAATTAAATGTGTGCACAGCACAGTGCCACAGACGCCTCTTCCAAATTAAAAAGCTAGTTCTGGCTGATGAGCAAATGCTGCCCCCGAGGGCAGATCTTCTTTGGACTTGAACCGGACTTGTATAAACAATCTGGTGTCCAGCAGCGTGGCATTTACCATCTGTTTCCGTGTAAGGCAAGCAACCTCAAGCTCTTCATTGTCCCGGAACAGCGCCATATCGCTGCTGAGGCGGGTAGTCACAGAGAAAAGGCAGAGTCTAAATAACAAGCCCTCTGCTGAAATGGAAGGCGAGGTGCCTCGCACTGAAAAGAAACGGCACCCTTGTGAAACGGGCGCCAGAAGAACCTTGACAGTGTGGTGTGCCGCGCTGGAAGTGTATGCCAACACATGAAAATAATGAAAAAACATGGAGGGCAGGGGGAATGGAAGGGGATTGGAAGAAATAGTATCTTATAAAAGAGGACGGCCACAAATTAATGAAAATCAATCCGTAGTTGAGCGATGCTCCTGTACAAGAAAACGGAAGTGATGCACCAGTTTGGGAACCAATGAGGAGGCTGCAAAAAAGAGTGACGCTGCAATCAACCTATGGTAAGCAGCAGGAGGGATTACAGTCGGTATAGTGACTACAACAGGTCTTGCAGACAGCGCATGCGCGCTATTGCTCGACCTAAAAACAGTAAGCAAACATGAAAGCAGCCACCATGCTGCAGACAGGGCCGGACTGGGAACAGAAGCCTTCCCTGGCAAACTGCTCAGCCGGCCCCCCCTGGGGTGAGGGGGAGTGCAGCCGAGCAGTTTGCGAGGGCCGGTTTCGGCCGATTTTGTTACAGGGGGCCGATATTGCCGACCCTGGTAACAAAAACGGCCTCCCAGGGGCCCAAAACCGGCCCCCACCTTAGTGACCTACCGGGGAAACGCCCGGTGCCCGCTATGGCCAGTCCGGCCCTGGCTGCAGAGGGGAACCTGCGCCACCTCACGTCTGTCGAGCTTAGTTCCAAGGCCAGTATAGTATATATGTCACCCCTATCACCAAAGAACAGGGTGCAAGAAAACTACCACGGGGTGGGGGTGCACCAGAAAGAACAAAAACTGCTCAAGCCGGTCTGAGATTGCCTAAGAGGCAGAGAGTGGTTCTAGCCACCAGAAACTGCCCAGAAGGGCGAGCAAGAACCCCTAAAGCCGGGAGTGACTGTGTCTGAGGCGACAAAGCACTGAAGCACCATCAGGGCAATGTCAACACCAAGGTACTTCATGCAGCGTTAGAGTACAGAGACATTTGAAAGGACTTTAAACCCCAAATTTCCAATGGCCATCATCCCAATCATTTTTTCTTGCAAAGCCACCATCACCAAAGGCCTAGAGTGGAGGCTATGGGTTGAGCACCTCAACATGTATTTTATGGCGACAGTGGTGGATGATGATGACAGACAGTGCCTGCTCCTATTGCACCTGGGAGGGGCAAAAGTATAAAAAAAATTAAAAGACCCTTAGTTAATCTGGGGCGCCCAACACATATAACATGCTGATATCAGCTCTCAACGTCTACTTGGAACCTCTACCAAACCTAGATCATAATAATAATTTGATTTCTGTCAGGCCAAGCAGGAAACTGACACTTTTTGAAAGAGTTGGCAAGCATGTGCACCTTTCGAGACGAGCCATAAGAAGTCTGGGTGCAAATAATACAGGGATATGCATTGGCCAAGTTGCGAGAGCAAAACCCTCGGGCGCCAGGCAAGTCATTGGCTGACATCCTCACCCTAGGTGAAACTGTTCCAAGCCCAGGTCTCGCACACAGATAGAGTCCTCAACAAACCTGTCAAACCGAGCCCGTAAACTACGTAGCAAAGGGAGTCAATGAGAAAATGAAAGGGGACAATAGCAACAGGCCCGACGACCGGTCTCAGGCCCGATGACCGTGCATGCAATATGATAGCTTGACGCCACAATAAGAAGATAGGCCCGGCAATGGGGAAGAGTGCAGTCTGTGAGAAAGCGAATCACTGCACAAAGGTGTGTAGGTCATCCGGAGGCATGCTGGTGACAGCCAAGACAACTGTGAGAATTCTAGCATTAAAGGATCTAGTCCAGGAGCCTAATACATGGATGATGTGGCTTGGAAGAAATCCTCCACCTCATACACACTCTGCAGCTAAGGTAACACCCCCAGTGCTGCCTTCTAGTAGGACGGAACCCGGTCACAGCAGTCATCATTACAGGAGCTTCTGTCAATGTAATGGCCCAATGGCTGTTTGATGAGCTGAAAGATCCGTTGATGCTGAAACCCATTCAGGTGCAAGTATGTGCATATGGACGCCAAACCACAGCCCCTCCCTGGCGTCTTTGCAACAACCCTGGAACACCAAGGTTACAGTGGAAAAACAAAGTACATGTGACACAGGATAGACAGGGCCTGCGTCAGAGTTTCCAGACAGCCGAACAGTTGCACCTAAGTCAATTCACATTCCAGGTCCACCATGCAGAAATAGCGAGACTGTTAGAAAGATTCCCAGGGCTGTTTATAAAGGGATTGGATGTTTAACGTCAAGTAAGTACAACTCCACATCGATCCCACAGTCAGGCCAACAGCTTTGCATCACTGGCAAGTGGCGTTCCACCTCCACATCAAGGTGGCAAAGCTCAAGAAGCTAGAAAAAGTGGACTTCATTGAAGTGGCAGAGGGACCCCGTCTCCTCTGTCACCCATCGTGGTGATGTGAAAACCTTAACAACCTTAACAAGGGGAGAGGAGTTGGCCTAATGGCTAGGGCGGTCGACCTCGAATCTGGGGAACTGGGTTCGAGTCTCGGCAATGACGCTGAACATCCTGTGATTCTGGGCAAATCACTTAATCTCCACGTGCCTAACAAAAAAAAAAAGAATATGTCCTCATGTAATGCAACTGGTGCTATGTAAAGCGCTCTGATACCCGATTCGGGTCAAGTTCGCGCTATATAAAACTCTGTAAAATAAAATAAATAAATAAAATAAACCCAGGGAGGTGAGCATCTGTGTGGACATGCAGCTGCCAAATGTCACCATTAAAAGAGAATGGGCACACCCCCCTTCCCCATAGTGTATGACATCGTAGGCAAACTCAACGGAGCCTGCTGGTTCTCAAAGATTGATTTGAGGTCAGAATATCATCAAGTCTTCCTAGTCGAAATACATCACCATCTTCTCAACACAATGTGATTGTGCTTTTTTAATCGTGACACGTATTGATCAGTGCACACACACCGGGTGCACGCAGATAGATACCGACAATCAGGACCTTTTTATTGGTTTTCTCCATCACCACTTAATATACGGGGCGAATTTCTGATGGCCTACGTTTAACAACCTATTATTTATTCATGCTTTGGAATGAGCACGGTCTCTTGGGCAAAGATCCCTGTGCTTGCCGCAGAAATTCGTATAGAATACCGCTATGCACACGGGTGAGGTCTGATGGGTGTATTAAATACACCTGTTTTTTTCTCTGTATCATTTATGCTTGACTAAAACAAATTGGATAATTGCATATTACTTAAAAGACGTGTGCTGAGGATTGTGTTTACCTTCTCAACACACATGGGACTACGAAGTTAAAGCAGTTAATTTTTAGGATCTTTAGCATCGTTGCCAAAGTTTTCAAAAATGGTGTGCGAGAGGTGCAAGCCGGGCAGCCGGGAACCCTCAATATGAGTAATGACATCTTGATCAAATGCACGATCTAAAAGAACACTACCTGTGGGTGAGGATGGTACTGAAGAGGCCACAAGACATTGGACTGACCCTGTATACGGAAAAATTTGAGGTTTTAGAAAAGCTCCATCAGTTTTTTTGGGGACTAATTCTCAGTCGAAGGGATAGCCACTGACCCTGCAAAGGTACAAGAAATCAAAGCAGAGAGCGCTCCAGTGTCTATCATCCTCTAGTGTCTTATCATCCTCGGCATGGTTAACTACTGTGGGAGATTCATTAGGAACCTTACAACGCTCACCATCAATCACTCACCATGTGGAGAAGTGTGGCTCAATGGTTAGAGCGGCAGACCCTGATGCAGAGATCTGGCCCGGGACCAGGGTTCAATTCCCGCCTCGGCGGGTCTTGGGCTCAATTTCCTCGGACCTGATAATTCTCGCCTCGGTGCCTATTCTAATCATGGGTCCAACTCTGGGCAATAGCTTGCTTAATCTCCACAACGGCCCCAACAGCGCTGGGATGCCTGGCTTCACCTTGGGGGTGCCCAGGAGTGGACATTTCACAGGGAAAAGCCAGGAAGGGTTCCACAGCGGTATGCGTACAGCGCCAGGACACCCCTTTGGGGGTATAAGTGCGCTTTACAAGTACAAATTTCATTTCATTTCATCCCCTTGAGGGACCTTCTCAGGTTGGCCAACCTGTGCATCCACGATAAGAGTCAAGAAACCTTCCACAAAACAAGAGGCACTGTCCACAGACACCATCCTGACCTATTTTGATCCTGCCAAAATAACGGAAGTATCCTTGAATGCAAGCCCAGCTAGGCTGTGAGCAGTCCTTTCGTAACACCAGAAGGGTGTTGAATGGGCCCCAATAGCATTCGCCTGCTAAGAGCTCACGTCAGTTGAGCATCTCTAGTCACAAATTGAGCAAGAAGTCTGGCAGTGCACTGGGGCTGTCGTCATTTTCACAAATATTTATATGGCCACCCTTTAACTGTCCACACCGACCACAAGCCTCTTGCCCCTGTGTTCAAGGGATCAATGTCCAAACCCCCACCCCACATTGAGAAGTGGACTTTGTAACTGCAAGAGTAATAATTCAACATTGCCTTCCAGCTGGGGGCACAAACCCCTCAGACTATTTATCTCGACTTCTCTGTGATGCCATGCTGGACGATGAACGAGTAGCTCAAGATACAGCAGAATGCATACAGTTGATCATCGAAAGGTCACGGCCCATTACCGTGTCACTTGGAGATACAGTGGAGGCTACAATGCAGGATGACTCCCTCTAACTGGCCCTTGCAGCCATCCAGTTCAGTAACTAAAGCCAGCTGAAACAGAACCATAACAGCCCTGGGTCAGAGCGAGCGTTAACTTTGGCAGTCTCTCTGATGGCTGGCACCTCCTTATGGTCATTGACAATTTCTCCAAGTACCTTCGAGGTGGAAGTCATGAATAGCACGGAGGTCTTACACAAATTGGAGAATATTCTGGCCACACTTGGTCTGGTCCAGGAGCAGCGCACCGACAATAGGCCCCAATTCCAGGGCAGGAATTCAGAGTATCTAAAGTCCTAAGAAGTTCACCACTTCAAAGTGATGCCTCACTAGCTGTAGGCCAATGGAGAGGCGATGAGGTTCATATGCACCATTACCAAAGCAATTTGCACTGCCCATTGCCCATGCTCAGCACCATCACTTAGAATGGACACTATACTTGTTCGTACATGAATACCAGCAAACATCACATGCCAACCGAACCCGAGTCAACTGTGTTTTGGGCAGACTATTCAAGATGTAGTACCCCATCATCTGACCTGGCCTCCAGAGCCACTAGCAATACAGACTGTAACTGCCAAGCGGCGCCAGCGAAATGATGCCATGAGTCCGAAACGGAAAGCCAGTGTGACTGATATCCACGTACGAGATTTCATGTTTTTCAGGACCACAAACAAAGAGAGCAAATTCCGGCTTCCGTTTGAGCCTGAGCTCTGATAGGTGGTGCAGGTCAAGGGCACGGTGATTACTACTGCTAGCAGAGTAGACACTGTGACTCAAAATGTGAGTTGGTTTAAGAAATTTGTGCAGCCACCAGGAGTATTTCTTGAGAGACTAACCATTGAGAGTGACAGGCTGAACAGTGCTTACTGGTTTAGATATTAGCTTCCAAGGTGCTTGCAATCCCCAGATCACCTGTTGGGATGGTTCAGCCGGACACAGCCTGAATGGGAGAAACTGACAAGGAGAAGGGTCTTGTGCATCCTGCTGGGAAGGCCGAGAGTTGGTTGCACCTCTGGTATGATCTGATGGCCCATCCCTAGGCCTCCTCTAAAAACCATAACTTTGCCACATTATAAAGCAGGGTGGTTGCTGCTTGCTGTTTACTTTATTTTAGGAGGAATGTAGGGTACAAGCGAGCAGGGTGATAGTATGTTTTGTCTGGGATGTGTGCCGCTTTTTTCTTCTGACCCCCGTTATTGAGGGGTAGAATGGGTTGGCTGACACATGAGGTCATCAGACCTATATTACGGTGTAGGTCCAGGGAGTGGCAGTAGAAGAACAGAGTAGAGCATTAGCAACCACATGTGTCCACTAGTCCTTTAAACGTCAGTAGCCTTGCCCTATTGCCCAGAAAAGGAATGCAGAGGTGGTGTAAGTCTGAGAAAGTGATTTCAGAGTCACATGCTGTGTGAGAAAATGGTGCAGGGACCGGACGAGTTTTGAAAAGGGGATTAGGAGAAAGTAGGTTTGTTAGACATGAATGCATATATTGTGGGCATGTGAGAAATGGATGCATGGGAAACTTGTAATTAACAGAGGTACGATAAGGCCACAATTACATATAGAAACACCAGAAACTTGAGTCAGTGCCTGTGGGCCACACTGGCACCTATGTTAGAGGACTGGGACTCCTTGCTTCCTCTCACAGATGGCAGTCCCAAACTGCTGCTTGCAGCCTACCTTGTCAGCATGCCATTTCAAGGTTGCAGAGATTGCCTCACCATCTCTGCCAATTTCTATGATTTGAACCACCTCAAAACAAAATACAAACGACAGAAAAACATACATTAAGAAATAGTGTTTAATTCACAGAAAAAATATATACAAAAATCAAAATTCTTTCAAAATGTGGATTTATTTCTAAAAGACAAAGCCATGTGGCAGGCTCTAACATTTTGCTTTGTCTTTTTTGATCCTAATATATGCACTCTTTGTCTAGACATGAGGTCACCAGTTGTCCAGACTACTGTTTGCCTTACTTGAGCTGTTCCTATGAATCAAGCCAAGGATACCAACTTAATTTTTAGCTTCCAATTTCAAATTCCTTCACATTTACAGAAAGTTTTAAAATTTTAAATGTATCTTTCTATGTATGCATACTTTATTAATCTGCTATTATTATTACATTTTTTTAACAGTCGCGGACAGTCAGATTAGGTGCTGCAGACCCACAGGGGTCCACGGACCCTAGGTTATGAACCACTGAACTAAGACATTGGGAATTTGGTTATAAAGAGTGTCATTAAGATTTTAGAAGTTTATTATGCTTTATAGTGCCTGATGTGAGTTAGAGAAGGCATACAAACAGTTAACACAGGGACAAAGTTAATTCACAGAGGTGAACCTTATTTGATAAATCATATTATGCTCTCTGAAAAAATGTTTAAGGTGGCGACTCTCATAAAGATGCGGCATCAATACCCCGTAGGGTAGCCTAAGAATGTGAAGAACACAAAGGGAGAATATAACAAATCAACATATGAGAAAAAAATGACTGATCAAAGAGCTAGATGTGATGAGATACATTTGGCGCTTGCTAAAAATGATAGCCAGAAGTTTTGACTGCTGGTTACCAAAGGTTTTACAAGAAGGCAGATGATTAGATGTGCAAGGTGGAATCAGATGCCCGGATAGCTTTCCTGTCTGCTTAATATGCTACAGTAGAAACGCCAAGATAGATGGACCTAAACCACAGCAATGGAAGAGAGAAGTTATTGGCAGCATAACGAAATTGAAGAGGGGATGGCGGGTGGCTCAAATGGGACACCCAGTGAAGTTTATATTGTGGAAATGGACAGATGGGCTAATGTGCTTGAGACGCTCTTTTCAGCAGTATTTAGGACAAAGCTTTTACCTAAATCTTTTAATAGAGGGTGATGTACCCTATATTTAAGAAGGAAGTGAGAGAGTAACACACTACTTACCACCTGTTAACCCTATTAGAAGACACTGGTGGAAATATTATGGCCATAGTCACTCTCTTCAGAATGAAATATGGATCACTCATAAAGGAATCCTCACTCGTAATCAAAGAAGACTTAGACCATATATGTTGTCAATGGGCCACTGTTTCACACTCCCTTGACTAGAATTGAAATATAATTAAAGAAGCAAATGTGGCTTGTTTGGGGAAAAAGCTGTGCTATGTACTAAAGAAATTTAACCCACTCTTGCGACTCATCAGTAAAGTCTAGATTAAGAGCCACGTGAACTCCAGTATGATGCTGCAGTATGGGGATCGAATGCATAAATGCTACAAAGTCTGTGTTGCAGGCTAAGGTCTGACGAGACTCACTTGGGCTACTGCCAGGCTCACTGGCACCCACAATTTATAGCGAACTAAGCATGCTTGCAATCCGGCACATGGCTGAGGTTCGCTACATGTTCTTTACGCTACAAAAGCTTCCAGGGAAGCAGGCTGACCTCAAAGCACTGGCAGCAAATGATCAGAGAAATAGCACATGGAAAATGAAGTGAGTGGTGAACCTCTTGCCCGCCTTAAGGCTGTATAAAGTTTGATAATTTCCATTGTGGGAGATATGAAGATCAATCAAAAACTGGAGACTCAAAAATATTAAAACAATAAGAGAACAAACAATGTCTGTCACGGTGAAATGTATTAGAGGAAAGTGAAGTTTCAACCATTTCATTATCTTAATCTCTCGCCTGTGGTTAGGTTCGAAGTGATAGCTATGCAACTTTGGCAAGTCGAGCTATTCAGGCACTACGCAGAATGGCAGACAGTTGACATAAACAGGAGGAGGCGTGACGGGGCTTCAATTAAATGGATGAAACTCATAACCCTTAAGCACGAGATGCTAAGAAACACCCCGCACTGAACTGCTGTGCTCTTGCACCACAGTAGACATCTGTATTAATGTGACATTTTTTAGGTAAATGTCCAAAGCAATTTCCAATTTGTGACTGAAATAAATTTAATCTTAGTATGCATTGTTAAATTTTCTTTAAAGTAGAGGTATTGAGTAGTATTATAACTGTAATTTTAGCCTGGCTGCTTTTACATTAAAGGACGTTTTTTGGATTTCTACAAGGAAAGTGCATCCTTTTTTTAGCGATGCATGTTTTCAAGTTTATATCTATATTAATCTATACAAACAATAACGTCCGATTTTCATAAGTAAGTTTGGATATAGATAAAGAATTTGTGACTTGAGTTATACAGATTGAAATTGTATGTGATGCTATAGATCATGCATCGAGACTCCAGTTATGGATAGGGAAACTCAGACTGCAGCTATATACTAGGACATAGGAAGTTTTATTATAGATAGGGACTGTAGTCATAGAGCTTACTAGCACTGTCTAAAGAGAAAAGGGGGACCAGGAACAATCAGTATTAATGCAAGGAAACCTCATTTACACATTACATGAGGGCGTCTTATCTAGCTGTGTCCCTGAGCTGGACATGATAACTAATGCCATCGTGAAGCTGAAAGTATACTGGTGAGTGGATCTATCGTTGCTCATTTTAAATCACAGATAGAAAATTGTGAACTGGTAGAAGGCAGTAACTACAGTTCTCATTTACAAGATGAGATGCAAGAATTACCCCAAGCCTTATTCATTGAGTGCCCTGCCAAGAATAGCCAGAGAATTGCAATGTTCTCCTAATCACTGTATTTGGGTTTGTGTTTCAACAAGTATTGTATTCTAGCACTTAAACAGAGCTTTATGAATCATTGTGGGGCGCAAAAGCACTCACCTTGGGGGAGTGTCTGGTTGAAAGGGTGTTTTATTTGTTGTGAACATATATGGGGTGCATTTCGTGTCCTGAGTGAGTGGCTAGAAAAGTGCTCTTATCTTGGAGGGCACCGCCTAGCAGTGAGATGGGGGAAAGAAGTATGGCAGGTAGAAATACAGAGGTGTGATTGTAATTGACTTGTGGTTATGATTTATTCAGCAGGTCCTGAATTATGAATTTCGCTAGATCTTGCAATTTATTTTCCATTCTTTTCAGAGAGAAAGAGAGAGAGAGAATATGCCAAAATTAACTTATTTACAGTCATCTTTAAGTGACAATGAGGTGTCTAGATTGATCTAGGATCATATTGTAGTCAGGACGTGCGAGAATGGACTCTAATTAGAGGCATCTGGATTGCCAACTATGTACAGCAAATCTCTTTAGCTGCAAGATGATTATTCATATTCTGGCATTGAGTGGCTGGGTTCATAGAGGGTTTATTATGCTCTAGCATGCCAGATAGCAATTCTTGATCACTGTTGGTGTTTATCACTGCAGTCATTATTAAACACCATGTAAGGAATGTAGCCAGCTGTGTACCCTTCAAGTAGCGATGATTCCCTGCAGGGCTGAACTGGCCTTTTAACCCATCGTGTATTTCCCTGGTGGGCTGGAGCCATTGGAGGCTGGTTTTAACTGTTGAGGGCCAGTCCTGGTGCCTCTTTTCCTTTCCCCAGGTCGCCAAGATCAATTGCAGCAGGCAGAGGAGGACTTCAAGAGGGAAAGAGGGGAGGGAAGGAGGTGGAGAGCAAGACAGCAGATAGGAAGAGAGACATGAAAAGGAAAGACAGAATGTGTGAGGAAATGGAGTGGGTGTATTATATGGGTGGTTGTGCGACCTACCCGTGGAATACACTTACCAACTCATTTAGGACCCTCAGGTTTCATCTGTCAAACTCTTAGGTCAACCCTGGGTATCTGTGGCACTGAGCACCAAGGCCTACACAGAGGCACTAGTGTAAAGCATTTGACCAACACCAAAACAATTGAAGAACAAATCGACACAACACTCGAGAAATACGACAATAATTTATAAAAATAGACTGTATTTTATAGGAATTTAAACACTAGAACGAAAAAGATCCATCGGAGGGTTCCGTAGATATAGATTTTACATGCAATAATAAATCACAATTTCACTCGACTGCTAACAAGCCTTGGCAAAGTCAACAACACTTAGAAACTTTTTCAAAGTAAACCTAGGTAAGTGTCAGTGCAGTCGATTAGGAGCACTTGGGACGACCAACTTCAGCACTGAGTTAGTCAGGGGAACCACCAAGGTCCTTAAAAACAGTTAACTTCACAGAAGAAGCAGTCTGTTAGCAGTACCAGGCACTTTATCTGTGTTGCAAAGGATTCCTATAGAGTGATCCTGATGCAAGGGAAGAAGGATGCTGAAGACACTCTTAAGGATGCTGTGGATGCAATGCGATCGACGGGGGTCTTCCTGCAGGGATTCATCGATCCATGAAGGTGGTGAGGGAGCCCTGGTTGCAGGGTCAATGTTCCATGAGGTCCTCTCTGTTCTGGCCGAAATCCAGTCGCCACTGGACTACCAGTCACCCGTTGTCAGTCATAGGCCAATCCTTCCTGGGACTGTAACTTGCCTTCTGAGCGTGCCAGCAACTCTCTGACAGCACCCCCAGGCTCAGCAAACTCAGGTGCAACTCTGTGCATGTGGTCTTGGTCCTAGGTGCTGCACAACAGCGGTGGTATCAGCTTAAATAATGTGTAATTTGGGTACCAACTGGTCTCAGCAGGCTTCTTCAGCTGTTGTGTCACTGTACTGCGAACAAGAAGCCAGTCAGCTGGCCCTAGGAGTTCTCTTAGCTTGACTGGGTCTGGAGATACCTTTCCCTTGAGCAGGACACGACCGGCACAGACCCTCTTTTCGCTAGCCACCAGGTGCAGCAGGTGCAGTCTTCAATGGGGAAGCCTCTATTTGCTAGTCCCACTGTGAAGCAGGGCAGACCTTCTTCAATCCTTCTTCCAAGTTGGTCGAGATCTGAGGTGTGGGTACCAGGGGTGCCTCCTTTGTGCCCGGAGAGTGCCCTCAGGGCAGGATACAGTTGGTAGCCAATGGGCTACCAGGTTCCCTCTCACCTGGTGACCTAGATTGTCGCATCTGGCTATCCAGGATGCATCATTCTGCCCATTCCCAAGATGGCGAGACCCCTCTCTAGGTGTTCAGACCTCGCTAGCCCTCCCCGAGGTGTGGCTACCTCAAGAGTATACGCCCCAGGGAAACTTGTTTAGCAACTGGTTTCCACTCTCCGCTCCCCGTGCCAGCCTGTCTGCCTAAACACAGGGGAAGCCCTTCTCCCTAGTGTGATACATCTTCCGTTCAAAGCGGCCTCCCCTTTGAAGCCTGCATTTTGGGGGTAGCACCTAAGTGGCTTCCTGCAGGAGGGAGGTAACACCTCTTTTCCATGCAGACCCTTATTGTGTCCTTTCCTGGGAGTCGTTAGAACATCTCTCCAGGAGGGCAGAAAGCTGTCTGCAGAACAAGCCACATGTACACCAGTAAACGGGCACTGGAAACCTTGGGCAACTAAAGTGGCAACTTTTAAAGTTGCACTTTGCTCACCAGCGACATTAAATTCGATGTAGTCGTTAAATTGGATTTAATGCACCGATTATTTTGATAACAAACGGTACCAACCTTAGTATTCCCGTTCGGAATTTAGTAGGGCTGGGGTGCCAGCCTGTAACTCTGGTCTTGCCAATGGGGCTACTAGCCTTTCCACAGTAAAAACTACAATTTAGGATTTTTATTGCTGGCACATGTAAAAGTACATGTTCCACTTTTTAACATGCAGCACCCTGCCTTAGGGTGCGTTAGGCCTGCCATAGGGGTGACTTACATATACTAAATAGGGAGGTTAGAGCTTTGAGATTACCTTAAATGGCAAAGTCCAGTTAGAAGTTTTAACCTGCCCTTCCAGTCTGCAGTAGCAGTCTGGGAGCCATGTTTTACCTTGTCGTACTTGTGGGGGCACAACTAGTGCTGCCATCCATGAGAGACACCTCAACCTACAGGCCCTGGGTACCATATACTAGGGATTTACAAGTAAAATGGGTTGTGCCAATTGGGGACAAACCAAATAAAAATGCACTATTTTAAGGGTCAGAGATCATGCACTGAATTCAGTTTAGCAGGGCTCAGGGCATTTCAGAGTCATTACACTAGTACCTAGTAGTCGAAATGGGGGCATAAAGTGGGGAGTAAACAAGCAAAAAAGCCTGTTTCCTTATGAATCGATGGATGAAGAGTAATAGAGCGATGAGCAGAAGGAAGCAGGGCTGGTTTAAGGAGCTTTGCCAGGGCTGACTTTAGTTCTCCAGTTCGGCTCTGATTCCTTGATAGTAGTGTAGATCAGTTTCCAGTCTGCACTGAGTTACAGTTGACCATTGGGTCCTGATGTGCATTACAGTGCTATAACTCTTAATCAGATTTTTTGTGACTTTCTGTCAGCTTGTATTGACATTCAGCCTGGCGAGTGTCCTAAGGCAGTTTTCCCAGGGGTTTGGTCACAGTTGGGCAGAGTATTTTCTGGTGATCGATACTTTCAAACGATGTTGTTCGCATGGATCGATTGTTGTGGGTATTCATCTCAGGAATAACTAGGTTTTCACATCCTTCTTGAATTTTAAATGATCTTGTATGTTTTGTAATCTGATTGGAGAGAATTCTAGAGGTTTTTTTCAGTTGCACTGAGAACGAGGATTTTCAAATGGATTTTTTTCTTGTAGGCTGGGGAATTTTGACTAGGTGTTAGTTAGTCTTGCGTGTAGTTTCCTGATTTGGAAGTATCTTTGGAACTTTAATTGTAGTTACTATGGGCCTTTTCTATGGAGTGCTTTCTTGGCGGTACAGAGTGCTTTAAAGAACAGGAGTAGCCAATGTAATTCTTGATGTATTGGAGTAATGCTCTCCTTTGGTTTGAGGTGAAATAATATTCCTACTTGCTGCTTTGTTTTGGATCCCTTGACATTTTCATAGTATGAAGCAATAGGCGCTGAGGTACAAGCAGCTGGCAGAATCGACCCTCGACATTCTGAGGGTGAGAATGGCTTAAAGTTTCTGATGATACCCTAGCCAAGGGAGGACACATTTGAATGTGTGCTTTGTGAAATAGGGTTTTTAGTTAATATCAGTGATAAGTGTAATCAGGGATAGGTTTGAGCCCATAGTCATTCCAAGATTTCTCACTTCACTTAATGTTGCTGCAGGGGCCTGTAGTTCCTTCCGTTAAATCCATGTTGGCTGTTACATTTTTCACAAGTCATAAGTTGAGCTTAAGGTAGCTGGTCAGTATCAATTCATCAATAGCACAGAGGCACTTGTCAAGTCTAGATTTATTTATGTCCACAGGGTTTTCCAGTTTTTGAATTATCTGTGTCATCAGTGTAATTACAGTGAGATTGAATGATCTGATCTGGTCGGGTAAGCATCTAGGTAAAAGTTGAACAGAAGAGGAGACATATTGTGCCTTTTGGTAAATTGCAGTGCAAGGAGCGTAGAGCAGAGGTGAAGGGAGGCATGATAACTATACTTTGTCTGTCTTTGAGATAGTAGGAGATCCATTTCTTTACATGCCGAGCTCTTCTAGTATTTGTAGCAGTGTCTGTTAATGTATAGTTTCAAAGGCTGTGAATAGGTCTAAAGTAGTAGTGCAGTCTGCATTATTTTCAGCTGCAGGTCATCTCAAATGGCTACTACTGCTACTTCTTTGCCTCTGTCTCAGTGGAATCTGGATTGTTAGTCAGGGAGTAGACTATTCTTTCAACAGGTGTGCAGAGAGAAGAAAAAACTGCTCTTTTTATAATATTTACAAAGAAAAGGTTGTTGGAGTTCGGTCTATCATATTGGCTGGGTTTAATGCATCATTGTTCTTTTTCATGAGAAGTGGTCTGATTAAGGAGGTCTTCCGATCTGACTGGAATGAACCTTTAATTATAGAATTGCTCACAATAGTCTGCATCCAGGGTCCAGCACATGAGTTAAAAAGAATGCTTTGGTATATTTTCTCTGGAGCAGGGTCTGTTGGATATCCAGCTGGGTTACTTGCTATGATCAGGTCATCAAATTCAGTTATGGATAATTGGTTGAAGGAGGTGAAAAGCCGTAGAATATTCTGTCTCTTGTTCGGCTAGTTGTAGCTTCTGTACGTTGTCTGTTTGTTATTTTGTTCTAAAAGTGGTCTTCCAGTTTTTAGAGAGGAGCTCATTGGAAATAGTGCTGCTGAAGGCTTGTGAGTGTGGTGTGATGGAAGTGGTACTGATCCAGCGGAAGGCCAGGGTTGAATATTTCACAAAAACCTGAATATTTCACTGGGCCCATATACATTTATCCAAAAATGCTCATCCACACTCCCTGGTCGATCCGCTGGGGGGTCAAGTTTTATAATTCACTTAAGTTCTGATTAGTTATTTCCCTGTAACCACAAATCGGGTTAAAATACCATCTCAATGCCTAACTAATCTTAACGAATCAACTCTCTTCCTCTGGTCGATGGACCATTAGTTGAGTTAGTTGATGGTGATATTAACAACTTCTTAACTAATTCACAGTTCTTAGTGAAATAACCACAGACTCTGAGTAAGATTCATAAGCTTTATCTAAAATTTCAGTCATAAAATTGAACGCTTCAATTCAGATTTAACAGTGCAAACTCCATCATTCTTCAATGGGAGAGAGAAAATTCATTTAGCAAATACATTCAATTACACAACCTCATTCAACAAAATCAATGCATAAGAGTGGATAGATGTAGAGACAAAAGACACATAATAACATACATTTGCAAAGAAATATGCAAATTTTAAGGACAGAATGACATTTACCTAATAGAGATGACCGGAAAACCAACCCTCTGGCCAAAGGACTGGTGGGGGTCCCCTGACTTAGAATCAGGAGACAAAGACTATAGGACAGGATCAGAACAGGGCTGATACTTACTAGACTTCTCTACAAACCCGACGCACCAGGGCGATTCCCTCTCTTACACTCTCTCCCTCCTCGATATTCTTCCGCAATCTTTGAATCTAATCAGGCTGTGGTTTCGGATCTGAATCTTCCCAGTCTGCTCTCTCCTCTCTCTCTCTCTCTCTCAGCGTAATCTTGATGCTCTCTCTCGTTGCAGCATACTCGTCTCTCTCAGCGTCGATGAGCACACCTCTCTCTTCTTCTCTTAACTTACTCTAGTTATAGTCTTTATTTCTACATGTCCCACCCTCAAGAGTTGCAAATTTTACTAAAATATGGAATATGATTGGACGGGGCTAGGGGAGTTTTCATCACACCATGCTGACATATTCATTTTTATTAATATACTTATTGTTTGCTAGCCCTTCCCCTTAAGCTCATTCATGTCGTCCTCTTCCCATGCAGATATTGTTGCCATTTGGAATAATACATTCAATACAGGCCACATAGACGAGTGATACATGTCTTCTTTTTCTCATGTCTTCTGTCTTTGATATTTGACATTCATTCAGCTCCTTCGGTCACCGGGTCACATCATGAACTCACTGAGCATGCGCAGCTTATGGTTATCCATCACCATTTTCTTTTTCCGTCATGCTTTAGTAGGCCTGAATGCACACTATTAATAAAGGAATCATAAACAGATGTTATTTTCTTAAACATATAATTCTCACTGTTCACCACCCACTTCTACTCTATCCCATGTTATTATTATCTTTCTGGGCAAAAGCATTAACAACAGCAGCTTTCTTTTAAATTCAAGCAAGCAGATGCCGGGCTCGCGGTACCTCAAGACCACATTTTAGTCTTTCTTGCGCATGTGTGAGATTTTTCCCTCTCAAAGCGAGTAAGTCACGTTATCTCTACGTAATTCAGGTTTGCACATGCACAAAGCGTTTTCGCAAATTAAAGCGGGGTTTAGTCGCGTTGTATTTTATTCCTCATTAATTTAAGCATGTGTAAGCTTTTCTCCCCATGTGTCGGTGTCTGGTGTTTATTAGTTTCGTCTCATCTACAGTTTTAACGATTAGTGAAAGTTAATGGAGGATTGCTCCGAGCAAGTTTCGTTTTCTTGAATCCTTGCTCCATCAGTACATTCTGGATTACTGGCGTCTGTAAGATGCAGAGTGCGAGAGTAAATCTGTACACTCTTGCCAGACATTAGAGCAGACCGTATGGAACAACCATGCATGCTATCTGCAGACAACCCGTTTAAAGGCTTCAACCTCCACTTGTAAGTGAAAGATGCATGTCCAAACATTTTTGATTTTCTAATAACTTTGGCATAGTTTTGATCTGAAGGAAATCTGGCACAGACTGAGCATGTTTAGCCTACCGTGATTTTCTGAATTTTACGGCTCAGTGATGTCATTTGAGATGTCATTAATGTCATGGGTGATGTAATATGTGAGATAATTAGCAGCGCACAGCAGGGGTGCACATTGGTGGTAGTTAACTGAACTATAACTGGGAAATTTCAGTGTTTTCATATTTATAAACGTTCATTTTTAACCCATTTCAACACTTAACTATAATGTGACTTTAACCTTTGTTTTTTTCAGTGAATTTCTTTTTACATAAAAGGGAAGGACATATTACCATACCTAACTATAACGTCTCTTTAACTCTTGTTTTCTTAAGTGAATTTCTAGTTTTATTTAATCATATTCAGTCAACACTCCAACTGCACACAGACTTCGGCCTTGAGTGGCAGTGGTTGTCCCAGGCCCATTCCCACGGGTGACCAACTCACTGCAGCCTGGCCTACGTGGTCAACTTGCTGCCCTTGCTCCCCTCTTGCCTGCCCTCCATTCTCTGTCTGTATTTAGAATGTTAGCACTGTAGTTGTTCATTGGAACACTGTGAGAGGCTACAGTAGAACACTGGGGAGTTAACTGACAGACTGCTGCTGATGTTGAAAGTACATGTTTCAGTCTGCATGCCAGAATGCTTTATTGACATAGATGAGAAATACATGTGAGAACTCATAAAAAATGTATCCTCATTTTAGCTTTATAGAGCATTAACCATAATTTCAATGATAAAACAAACTTCCTCATTTTCTTAATTTCTAAAGGAAAAGCTTAACGTTTTACAGCTTTGAATCCATCAAGACTGCTTCAGGTGTGCCACAATCATATCATACAAGTAGAATGTAAGCACTCTAGTTGTTCTGTTGGAGGCTGCATTAGAACACTGAGGAATCAAGGGTCAGGCTGCTGATTATGTTGGAAGCGCATGTTTTACTCAGACTATAAGACTTTTTTCTCACATGAAGATAGTGTGAATTTATAGAAAATGTGCTCTAATCTTAGCTTCGACAGGACCTTCCATAACCTCTATGAGAAACTCATGAGAGAAAACAGTTTTTCCTCAAACATGGTTCACCAAATCCCAGCAGAGAATCAGCATTTTACACAGGGTAAAATCACCTTGGAACACATCACAATTCCTATAATTAGTATGGTTCCACCGGAAGATGATTTATATTGTGACTAATATCTGTTATCACCCTTTATATGCGCTCCTTTTTGTTACCCACAAAATCTGGCATTCACTACAATGCATTTCAATGGAGACCCTGAGTCCTATAATGGCTGCCACAACATCCTGTCCATGGTGTGGCCCGTTAACCAAAGGAGGGGAATCCCTTTGAGAACCCCACATGTGCCCCTTGGGGTAAGGGTGTGCCTACCTTGACCCTTTACATATTTTTTAAATTCATTTTCAAGATGCCAGGACCATATCCCTAAGTCAAGGTTGTGGGAGGGAGGCGGGTGGGGGCTGAGCTTGCTGTGGAGAGTATTGGCTGCTCCTTTGTGAGGCTCCGTGGAGGGAGGCGAGGCCAAAGCCGCTTCTGGTGGAATCCCACAACTGGTCATACTTCTGCAAGAAACATGCTGATGGGAGTGTTCCCCGCACCCAATGACTGCTTTATTTTTGCCCAGTATGCATTTTTTATAAAGGAATTCTGACTTTGTTTTCACGCTGCACTGCACCCAATGGAACACAAAGTACGCGCTCCCGAGAGGATCGCTGTCGACGTGCCTGATGCCGAGTGGTAATGGAGTTATTCTCTGAAAAATACGGCATTGTCTCAGAGGTACTGTGGGACTGCCTGCACACGCGTGCTTTCTTTACTGGTGCTGGCTCGTCGGAACTTTGCTCCATTGTTTCAGCTTGTTCGGGACCCGGCACTCATCTAAATATTCTTTAGACACACAAAGCATGTGTAAGGGAGCACGCCTGTTTCCGGACCCTCACTCTTCAATCACTGGCACACTCTTGGGGATTTCTCTTCACTTTGGTTTTTTTTCTCCTCAATGATAAAGAGGTCGATTTTTCCCCTTTTTCTCTGCCAGTCTTTCAGAACAAGACTTAATGAATATGGAATTTAGATTTATGCCCCTATATGACTTTTGTTAATGATAATATTAAGCTGAATAGAGTTGGTTGTGTGCACAAATGGAGGAGTGGTAGAATACTGTTTTGATGGGATAGAAGATTCTCTGGAAATCACCTTGCTTCTCAATTCATTATGTTGATGGAGATACTTGTTGTTTCAACTGGTCTTTTTCATTTATGGTTACTGCTCATGCATGAATTTTGCTATTTGAAATCCTGAAGCTGATTGATTCTGGTTGTTGTCATAGCATGGAGGAATAGTTGATAAATGCTTTGGGGGAGAGGAGCTTGTTTGAAAATTATCTTCCTCAGTTCATTGAGTTGTTGAAACTATTTACTGCTCCATTGGTTCTATTTACTGCATTATATGTATTCCATCTCTCCGACAGGCCATCTTTTGGTGTGGGTCCAGAATAAGTGAGACAACTTTGTGCTTTATTTGAGGCCAGTTATATCTCTATGTTGAAATGTAAGCATATCAGAGATCTGTCATACAGTGAGGCTCTAAAGACAGCCCCTCCTTTCAAAATGGAAACATCTCCAGATATTCCTGAGACAGCTATAGATACTTTACTTAGGGGTGACGATGCTCAATTCCATTCGAACATGCAATTAGTCGGTCGCCTAACTGAGATCGAATCACGACTTGATCAAGTACCTGAACATGGTCATGACATGGTATCCCCAGCAAAAGAAGATTGATTTGGAAGATCACAGTAGAAGGGACAAGATTAGAATTATTGATCTGCCTGAACAGTTGGAGAAGGATGATATGTATCAACTACTCACTAATCTGATTCCCAACATGACAAAGCTTACTTTCTCTCCACAACTCGAATTTCAACGAGAGCACCTTGTACGCTCAAAGAACGCTTTTAGCAACTCTCAACTTCGTCATATTCTGGCTTGTTTCCTTCATTCTTTTTTTTTTTTGTAAATGTTTTTATTGATTTTTGGTTTTACACTTTTATCACCAGTAGTTAGAACATTATGCTACAACATGTAGCAACAACCTTCGTTATATTTCTTGCATTAACAATGGTTATCACTTCACATGTGTTTATGTAGTAGGTATGGTGGCGTGTCAGTTCTTGTGCGTTACATTTGTCTGGCCACGTCGCACATGCCCAAGTAAACTATTTGTCCTACAGATTTGCCACATAGTGAGTATCACATTAAGTCTAGTTCAGCTTAGGTAAATCTGGTATATTGTACATTCGATAAAAAAAACAAGGAGATGGGGTATAAAACTTGGAAGGGAGCTGGAACAACCCCATGTGTCTACTAGTGCTTCTGCACGCGTGCGTCGCTTAGTGCGCCCCCGTCCATCGCCTTGACGGTTGGTATCCGGTGTATGTGCGCATCGGAGTGCCAGTGCACGGCTAAGGACAACGAGTCTAGTGTCTATAAATGGCCTAAGGGTGTTGGTCGCATGCGTGGAATTACTCCACTGGGTCAGGTGTCTGCAGGGACTGATCTGGCTGGTCCGCGCTCTGCTGTAGCGCTGCCAGGATCGCTTCCCAACTTGTGGATATAGGTATTTTCCTGAGGCCCATGGTTTCCTCACACCGAATCGCTATACCTTCGGCTCTGGCCCATGCAAGAGTAGAACGACTCCATGCTTGTATGTGCGGGGGATCAGGTGCCTTCCACCTCTTTGTGATTAGCCTCTTGGCTGTCACCATGCCCAGGTCTAGGAACCTGGAGGTGACTTTAGTGTTTCGTGTCCTACAGAATATGTACAGTAGATATGTTGGCCAGCCAAAAGGTATCTCTCTCTCGGTGCAGGCGCGAAGTGTGTTCGCTACCCCGCCCCAATACACGCTCAGGCTGGCGCAACCCCAGAGCATGTGCACCAAGTCTGCATCTATGGCGGCACACCTGGGGCAGGCTGAGTCGGTGCAGTGAAAGTATCTGTTGATGTTGGCTGGCGTGAGGTACGCCCTCTGTGTGATGTAGTATTGTATCTGCCTAAATCTCGCGATCCTGGGGATCTGAACTGGACTGGCAAACACCCGCTCCCATTCTTTGTCTGTGAATTGTCGGCCCAAGTCATGCTCCCATTTGTGTCTGAGGGGGTCTAGATTTACCGCTGCTTGTTGTCGCAACGAGGCTGCGAACCACAGCATCAGGTGCCTACCTCGTCCCATGACATGCAAGTATTGCACGGTGAGGTGCGTTTGTGCCTTATTGGCAAGGTCTCCCCATTTCACTGAGAGTGTAGTCACCAATGACCGACTGTAGGAGTAATTGCCCTGCAGGGAGTCCCTCGTCTTCTACCAGTGTAGTGTAGGGAATAAGCGAGCCTTCACGATAAAGATGTCCTACGGTTTGTATACCCACTTTGTGCCAGTGTTGCAGTTCGGCAGCTGTGAGTGTTGCCTGTCCCCTAGGGGTGCCCTCCAAGGGGAGCGCTGGAGCGTAGGGTGTTGTGCCCCGGGTTAAGTAGAGGCTTCTGCGGTAGCACCTGTAAGCCACGTTCAGAAACTGGGGCTCAGGAGGCCGCACTCCCGTGCCGGGGTGGAAGAGCGCAAGGATCTGGGGTAGTGTATCGACGGGTGTGTGGTCGCCGTGTTGTCACGCTGGCGGTCTGCCATCCATCTGGCGATCCATTTGAAGTTGGGCCGCCAGCTACTAGTGATCAAAGCAAGGAGCTGCCAGGCCTCCCTGGTCTGTAGGTAAATATAGTTTTTTAACCGTCACCCTATGTCGATTGGGGCCCCAGATGAAGTCTCTGGTCATCTTTTCCAGCGTGGTAAAGAAGGAGGCGGGTACATAAATGGGCAGATTGGCGAAGTAATACAGGAATCTCGGCAGGGCCACCATTTTGACCAGTGCCACTCTACCCACGACTGCAAGGGGGAGTGTACTCCAGAATTGCATCTGGGATCTCACGGCCGTTAGTGCTCTGCCTAGGTTACCGTCGAAGAGGTCTAGCAGCTGGCGATACACACGTATGCCTAGGTAGCAGAATGTATCTGCACTCCACTGCACCCGCACGTCGTTGAGTATAAGGCCTCACAGTCCAACAAGTGGCATCAATAAGTCCCAGGTCATGCCATTGGATACCATGAGGCCGTGTCCCAGTACCCATCTCCTGCTGCCAAATAACAAACACACGCCACAGTGACATGTGAGGACTGATGTGCCCCAGGCATCACAGCTCAACGACAGGTAGATTCCCAGGGACCCTGTATTGCCACATGGACACTGGCATGACATGGTGTATCATGTATGCACCACAGCAAAACAACCATGACCCCCACAGGTAGTGGTCCGTGTTGCCTCGGCAGGACAGACATGGACGTCTGTGACACACACACGCACAACATCAAAGTCCATGCACAAACAACGTGGATGTGGAGACTGCCTCCCATTGTGCACATGAAATCAGAGACATTGTAATCACAACATGCACACAGACTGTGGAGGACCATCAACATTGTGCCAATGGGTCACCCTGGGTTGAACATAACGTCCCACATGGGACTCAGGGGGTATGTGACATGACATACACATACACCACCGTGAACTGTGACATGCCACATGCTCAGATATGAACAGTTGCACATCACAGTGGTCATGTACACGAAACACCAAGGATTCTGTCCCCATAAACACGTGCACAGCCTGGGGGTGGCTGCCCCCAAGTGACACCCACAGAACAAAATGTTCACCCCCATACACGGAATAGGTAATGCAGCCTTACATGCCCTAGGATACAGTTTGGACAGGCTGTGGTGTTGTAGGTGTGCCCCTCACTGCCTGGGAAGTATATGTGGCTGGCATATGTTCACCTGTGACAGGCATGGTGACATATGCCAGTGACTTGTACAGGGATGCGTTGGACAGCAAGGGACCGATCAGTGCGCACACATTGGCCATTGCATTCAATGTGCGCTGGTACGCGTTGTATTGGCAATACGCCTTGGACAGCAATGGACCGATCAGTGCGCACACATTGGCCATTGCATTCAATGTGCGCTGGTACGCGTTGTATTGGCAATACGCCTTGGACAGCAATGGACCGATCAGTGCGCACACATTGGCCATTGCATTCAATGTGCGCTGGTACGCGTTGTATTGGCAATACGCCTTGGACAGCAATGGACCGATCAGTGCGCACACATTGGCCATTGCATTCAATGTGCGCTGGTACGCGTTGTATTGGCAATACGCCTTGGACAGCAATGGACCGATCAGTGCGCACACATTGGCCATTGCATTCAATGTGCGCTGGTACGCGTTGTATTGGCAATACGCCTTGGACAGCAATGGACCGATCAGTGCGCACACATTGGCCATTGCATTCAATGTGCGCTGGTACGCGTTGTATTGGCAATACGCCTTGGACAGCAATGGACCGATCAGTGCGCACACATTGGCCATTGCATTCAATGTGCGCTGGTACGCGTTGTATTGGCAATACGCCTTGGACAGCAATGGACCGATCAGTGCGCACACATTGGCCATTGCATTCAATGTGCGCTGGTACGCGTTGTATTGGCAATACGCCTTGGACAGCAATGGACCGATCAGTGCGCACACATTGGCCATTGCACTCAATGTGCGCTGGTACGCGTTGTATCCCATGTACGCGTTGAACAGCAATGGTCCGATCGGTGTTCCCGGCCGGCCCATTGCATTCAATGTGTGCGGGTACGCGTTGTATCCTATGTAAGCGTTGAACAGCAATGGTCCGATCGGTGTGCCCGGCCGGCCCATTGCATTCAATGTGTGCGGGTACGCGTTGTATCCCATGTACGCGTTGAACAGCAATGGTCCGATCGGTGTGCCCGGCCGGCCCATTGCATTCAATGTGTGCGGGTACGCGTTGTATCCCATGTACGCGTTGAACAGCAATGGTCTGATCGGTGTTCCCGGCCGGCCCATTGCATTCAATGTGTGCGGGTACGCGTTGTATCCCATGTACGCGTTGAACAGCAATGGTCCGATCGGTGTTCCCGGCCGGCTTATTGCATTCAATGTGTGCGGGTACGCGTTGTATCCCATGTACGCGTTGAACAGCAATGGTCCGATCGGTGTTCCCGGCCAGCCCATTGCATTCAATGTGTGCGGGTACGCGTTGTATCCCATGTACGCGTTGAACAGCAATGGTCCGATCGGTGTGCCCGGCCGGCCCATTGCATTCAATGTGTGCGGGTACGCGTTGTATCCCATGTACGCGTTGAACAGCAATGGTCCGATCGGTGTGCCCGGCCGGCCCATTGCATTCAATGTGTGCGGGTACGCGTTGTATCCCATGTACGCGTTGAACAGCAATGGTCCGATCGGTGTTCCCGGCCGGCCCATTGCATTCAATGTGTGCGGGTACGCGTTGTATCCTATGTACGCGTTGAACAGCAATGGTCCGATCGGTGTGCCCGGCCGGCCCATTGCATTCAATGTGTGCGGGTATGCGTTGTATCCTATGTACGCGTTGAATAGCAATGGTCCGATCGGTGTTCCCGGCCGGCCCATTGCATTCAATGTGTGCGGGTACGCGTTGTATCCTATGTACGCGTCCAACAGCAATGGTCCGATCGGTGCGCACCCATTGGCTATGGCCTGGCCTGGCAACGGACGCGTTTTCAAAATTTTAACGAGTCTGATGCTGTAAATTCAGTTGGTTACCCACAACAATGTTGCAATTTCATGGGTGTCATGAAGTTGAACATTTGAAGGATGCTGGGGGCGTGTGTAAGTGGTGCAATTCCATGGATTGACCAGATTCAGATGATGCAAACGACTTGGACCTATCACTTTGGACACATGGGACAGTATCTGCCTCTGCAGCACACATATAATGCTGGCTGTTGCCCTGAGAGCTCACTTGCCTGCACTACATGCTCCAGGACGACATCTGCCACTACACTGCTGCTGTATCTGCACCCTCTGGACCCTGCAATGGCACGTCTTGTGGAGAGAGCCCCAGCCTTCAGCACTGAGGAGAACCAGGCCCTGCTGGATGGCCTCCTTCCACAGTACAGCAAGCTGTATGGGAAAGCAGGGTAGCAGGTGAGTGTTCTGTCCACTGCCTTTCTAAATGTGCATGTTGTCTGACTAGCAAGGCTAACAGTCTGCACACCACTGACTAGCAGGCACACTGAGTAGTTGTCACCCCCCATAGTGTGTAGTTACATGCACTGGACAGGTATAGTGCAGTGACAGTGCATTTAAACAAGGTTTTACTTCCCAGGCAATGATACCATGTAGTAACTGCTGGCATACTGTCCATAGCCATCGTTGCACTGCCTGTGTACATCATGTGCCCCTGTGATTGAGACATGTATATCCAACTGTGTAATGCACGGATATGTTGCATGTGTAGTAATGGCATTCTCACTTTGTTATCCTCACAGGTTGATGCCCACCAGAAGCAGAAGATATGGCTGACCATCGTCCGGGCAGTGAGATCCATGGGGGTCTACAAGCGCCGGATCCGCAACTGCCAGAAGAGGTGGCAGGACCTTCGGGGCTGGACCCGGAGGATCGCACGGGTCCAGCTGAAGCTGTCGCCTCCTCGCAGGAGGGGCGGACACCGGACCCTGACCCCCACATGCTGAGGATCCTGGCGGTGGTCTTCCCTGATCTGGATGGGCAGCTGAAGGCCAGAGAGCAGCAAGGAGGGGGTGAGTCCATGTCTGCATTGTGAACTATGTCTGCCATGCTATGTGCCCTCCTCTGGCCTGGTTAAACTTCCACAGTACATCAGTCTTGTGGTCCAGGACCCATGTCCCTCTATTGTGCACTGCCCACTCCTCATCTGATACCCAGGTGTGGCCCTTACAGTCAGGGTATTGTGTCACATGGGTACTGTGTCCTTGCAGTTTGCTTGACTCAAGGTGGGGGACAGCATCTGTTTCCCTGACTCTGTGGTGGGCATCATGGGTGGGTCCATTGCTTACACATTGCCTGTGTTCTGACATGTGTTCTGCGTGTCATTTTGATATGTGGCCCAATTGCTGAGCTGATCCACCACATTTGCCTGGGGTATCTGGCACACACCCATGCTGCGGGTGGGAACAATGTTTGTGCCCCAGGAGTGTGTATATAACGTGTGTCACACATACTTAGCCAGCTGCCTACTGTCCAGGGCTCATCCCTCATTCATGTGGGACAGGACAGTCATGCCTACTCCAGGCCATACAATACACTCTGTACTCCCACTGCCGTGTATCAGCTGACACGTTTTGCTCAGTGATTTGTCCCCTCAGGTGTCTGCCTCTGTGTCAGTGTGCTGTGGCTTCATTGTCAGGTCTGCTGGGGTGTTCCTCGGTTGGGGCTCCGCATGCCACCGGAGATGTGACCATAGGAGATAATACATGTGTGACACATAGGTGTTTGATCACCTGACCGTGCAGACTGGGGTATGCGAATATGAGGTTCAGGCAGCTGTTTCCCATTCACAGCAGTTTGTGATGTGCTCAGGTGCAGAGGGTAGTGTTACAGGTCTCCCATATGTACAATGGGTATGACCTGGACAGATGAGGGTACAGATGATGTGGTGTGTGGGGGATGTACATGTGCACTTGTTCAGCTCCAGGACTTGCATTCCCCATGATCTACTATTGTGACACAGTGCAGTGTTGTTGTCTGGCTGCCCTGCCCATGTGACTGGAGACAGTGATGTATGACTTAGCAGGCATGGCTGTGCCATGGCATGTGACTTCCTATTAGTGATCCTGCAGGGGAGTGACATGTGCTACATGCACACCATTGTGGCAATGGCTATCAGGACATGGGTGCATCATGGTGTCTGTCGCTGGTATGCATCACATGCATTTCTTATTTGACTCTGGGCATCCCTTTCATCCGGACACCTGCACTGACTCAGTGGCAAGAGTTGTGATGTGTGCATGTCCACATGCTTCACCGGGTTCTCTGCACTGTCCAAATACTGTGTAGGTGGTGCATGTGTCCACACTGGGGTATTGCCATCCCACAGACACCAGACAGATGGGTGCAAGGCCAGGTGGGATGTGAGTGCCATGGTTGACCATCAGACTGACAATTGACTTCTCCTGTTCTGTTTGTGCAGTTTTAGCAATGTTCAACTAAGGATGCCAGGGCTTGCTCTGTAATGTGCTGTACTTACTGTGGTGTGTGCGTTCGGTGCAGGTGACTGATGTCTGTCTGTTTCCCTATTGATTGCAGATACATCCACGGCCACAGGAGGGGACAGCTCCACGGACCAGGAGGAGCCGCAGAGCCAGACTGGGTCAGCAGCCGAGGAGTGGTCGGAGGGACCCAGTGGCACGGAGGGCGAGGGAGCCACACCGAGGAGTCCTCAGCACCATCCACCTCAGCTGAGGACCAGAGCAACTCGGACGATGACTCCCTTATGGAGGCGGGTGTCAGCAGCCACCACACCCCAGCTAGTGTTGCTGTCCCCGCCACCACCACCACCACCACCGCCCTCCCGTCGGCTCCCATTCCCGAGGTCCGTGGAGGCTCCCATGTTCGGGAGCGTGTCTCCTTCGGGCCAGGCACCGCACCCCTGCCCCTGTGTCCCCTGCTGCCCTGAGTGAGGAGTCTGTGTACCTCCTCCGCCAGCTCCATGTAGGACAGACAGCGATGCTGAGTGTCCTCCATGCACACACCAGTCTGTTGACTCAGCTGGTGTCATTCATGGAGGGCATCTCATCGGGCATGTCTGACCTACAGAGGGGCAATAGGTCCATGGACTCCTCCCTGACGGCAGCAGTGTGCCTCCTCCGACAGTCCCTCACCCCTCCTGCCTCTGCCCCATCCACACTCCCCAGCACCTTACCCGTCCCAAGCACACACACACTGGCACAGGCACACACCAGCACAGACACATGCAGCACACGGACACACACGCCACAAACAAGACGCACACGCACGCACCGTCAGGGGACTGCAACCACACTCACAGGGGATGGGGCACATGCACAAACACACGCATCCACAAGCACTGCGCAGTCCTCAGTTGCCTCTCCCTCCAAAGACCCCTCCCTTGCCTCACCTGCAACCCCAAACACACAGCGGCTCTTCCTCTGTGACCTTGGCCTCTTCCCCTCCGACCCAGCATTCAGGGGGAAGAGGAAGCCCACCCACACGGAGCGGAGTGCCCCTGGCCCCCGGACACCATCCCCCAGGCGCAGACCGACTGAGGCCCCCACCCGCAAGTCCCCCCGGTCCCGGAAGAGCAAGACCCCGCCGCCGCCCTGCAGCTCAGGCACCACGTCTCCTTCCTCCATCCCTCAGGCCCCCACTCCACAGGTGCCCCCACCACACCCTGCCCCAGGTTCCCCCACTCACAGATACACCATCCCCAGAAGGGTCAGGCCTTCTCCCCCTGACACTTGCTCTTCCGGCCCCACACCCCCCGCTGCGCTTGTCTGTACCACTGATGTGGTGAGGGTGTCCTCCCCCTCTGTCCTGCCCACCTTACCTGATCCCCATTCTCCTCCCCTGGAGGTGGGCACTGCAGTGGAGTCCTCTATCACCCTGTCTGACTTGGGCGCTGCAGTGGCGGACCTGTCCACTCCATCTGCAGGGTCCACTGCAGTTGTGCCGGCACCCACAACATCTGAGTCATGCCCCCCAGTTGTGCCGGCACACACCATGTCAGACACCTCCACTGCAGTTGTCAGTGGCTCTCCAGCACCCACCACCCCTTCCCTGCCTCCTCCTGGTGAGCCCTGATCCTGTCCCTGCGGTGCCTGGCCTGCCCCCCGTATGCCCCTCCTAGGGGATTGTCCCCGGTTGTGATCAGTGCAGGCATGCGTAGGGTGACATCTGCCACTGTCACCCTGTATAGACTTCCTTGATGGACTGGCCATTGGCCTTTGTTGATACCTTGCAGTTCTTCCAAGTTTTGAACCCACATGCTGAATAAAGCAACTTTCTGTTCTCTAGTGGTTTTGCTTCTGATGTACATGATGTTGATGATGCTAACCGTGCCCTTGCTGCAGTGATGGGGATTTTTGGACTCATGAAAATGAAGTGTTACTGTGCATGAACCCATGTGTTCCAGGGGGACAGTGTCCTATCCTGTGGTGAATCCATGTCGTCCTTAGCAGCATCTGAGGGTGTCATGTATTCAATATTTGGCAATGGGATTTCCAACTTACATTAGCAATGTCACATCTGTGGGTTCCACCCATGCACATCTGTTGTGTTTGCCATTGTTCAATTAGTCTAGTTCCCTGACCGTGTGGCCATCTCCACTGGACATGCAGGTTTGGGCATCAATGGGGAAGGACTCTTCTGTGTTGTCAGTGCAACTTGCTATACATGTGTGTTGGATCTGTGCTGTTGATTTCGTTGACATTCCCATGACCAGGCTGATGTGACGGGAGCCTTCATTTGGTGCTAATTGTTGACTGTGTGACCAAGTGTTCTGCTGACATGATGGAGCCCTACTGATGCGACATATGGCACAGCTTTCCTCACACAGGAGTGGAGTCCCCTCATGGCAGTGTGTACTCCTGTGACATCTCGTGCGCCCAAGGTGTGTGTTGTATGAGCATGTGTGTGTGTTCACTTCCATGTTGCTGTGCATGCTGGGATCCCTAGTGATGTTCCTGTTTGTGATGCTTGCTGAGTTGAGCTATGTTCCCCCAAAGTCTTCTCCCTGGGTTCTCTGTGATGTGGGTGCATGGCACATTACTGGTCATCAGGGTGTCACCCATAGGTGTGTTTGCTGTCAGGGCTGAGTTTGTGGGCAGACGCTGATGTGTCACAGTCCGGATTCCCCTTTGCACTTGTTGTTTACACCTGTCATGTGATTTCTGGTTTGTGTTAGCTTTCATTGGTTGTGACACGTTGTGTGTGTGACTGCTGGCACTCCTCAGGGCTGCAATGTTGGTAGTTGTCTATGTGTGTTCTTTGTGGGTGACCTTGGCTTCTTCATAGGTGTGTGACTGTGGCTGGGATCCCATTGGTTGGTGTGGTATTGCCGTCATGTCCATGTACAGCGTAGTGTGCAGTGTGTCAGACATTCAGGAGTCTGGTAGAGTGGCCATGTGTGATGTGTTCCTGCACCTTGGTTCCCACCACCCCCTGGGATTGTCATGGGTGCATGTGCAATGTCACCAGTGCATGTGAGCTTCACTGCTGCACATTGTTGGAGGTCGAGGTGTGTGGTGTTGAGTGTGTGCAGATGAGAGTTGTTGCCCGGCTAGACCCCTGCCTCCATGTTGGCCTTGGCTGACAGGCCGTGCTGGTTGATTTGTGCTTGTGTAGGTGTGATGGTAGTTTGTTGCTCAGGACACATGACTGTGGTTCACAGTGTGAACGACATCTAGCTTTGTCATCACAGTGGGATTGTAATGCAGCCCAGGGTCTCCACATTGTGGGGGCCCTGGGTGTGGTGCTGTGGTGTCTGTGTCAGTTGCTGTTCCTACATGCTTGTGTGACATGTGTGATTTGTGCTCCCTCTCATCTGACAATGCCTGATTGCCCACATAGGGGATTTGGATCCATGAGTTACCTTTGTGTGGCACTGTATGCACATCTGTGTAATTGGTATTCAGGCCTCCTCATGTGTTGTGTGGTTGCCTGGGGACACTGGTACCCCCCCTCACCTGTTGTGTTTGATGTGCAGTGTGGGTCTGCCTGTTTGTGTATGTGCATCGGCACCACTGCATTGGCATATCTTAGGTGTGCCATTGGCTGTATGTTGTTTGGTGTGTTTGCCCTGCTGTCCCTGGGACTCCTAGGTCATCAGTCAGCACAATGATCATTGTGTGTGTGTCCCATTGCTGCCATGGTATGGTATCTGTTCACCTCCCTTCTACAGTCTCCACTGGGTATCTGAATTTGTGTGCCCATTGGTGCAAATATGTGGGTCTGCATTCTGATGGTCACTTCTGTCATTGAGTCATGGTTGATGAATGTTGACAGTGTCAGCCCCCATGGGTGATGTTTGTCTGCACATGGCCAAAGGTATGTCTTGTTTGCACTGCACTGTTTGCCTCCCCCATTCTATGTTGCTATGGGACACAAGCACTACTTTGCCACTGATGTGTTTGTTGTTCTGTGACCAGGAATAATCCATGCAGTTTGGCAGTTGCAGCTTATTCTTTGTCAACACATACATTTTGGTCACTGTGATGATGGGGGTTTGGACCCCATTGCCACAATGTTCAATATGTGTTTCAGCTATGGACCCCACACTCACATTTTGGTCACTGTGATGATGGGGGTCTGGACCCCACTGCCACAATGTTCAATATGTGATTCAGCTATGGACCCCACACTCACATTTTGGTCACTGTGATGATGGGGGTCTGGACCCCACTGCCACAATGTTCAATATGTGCTTCAGCTATGGACCCCACACTCACATTTTGGTCACTGTGATGATGGGGGTTTGGACCCCATTGCCACAATGGTCATGGCCTGCTTGCATTGTGGGTGCCACACACATTTATGTGTGGCACTTGTGATAGGGGGTCACATTGTATGTCCACAGTCCTGTTCAGTGTTGTAGGCATTTGACACAGTCTACACACGCTTGTCATGGTGTTGGGGGGATGTCTTTGTGTTGCATTCTTTCTGCTGGTGTGTGCTTCTTGTGGCATGTATTTGCCATCCTGTGAGTGGGGGTGGTAGTAGTAGGCATCCAGCCCCCCATGGGTAGAGGTGGTAGTAGTGGTAGGCACCTGGCACCCCCTGGGTAGAGGTGGCAGTAGTGGTAGGCACCTGGCACCCCCTGGGTAGAGGTGGCAGTAGTGGTAGGCACCTGGCACCCCCATGGGTAGAGGTGGTAGTAGTGACAGGCATCCAGCCCCCCATGGGTAGAGGTGGTAGTAGTGGTAGGCACCTGGCACCCCTGGGTAGAGGTGGCAGTAGTGGTAGGCACCTGGCACCCCCATGGGTAGAGGTGGTAGTGGTGACAGGCATCCAGCCCCCATGGGTAGAGGTGGTAGTAGTGGTAGGCACCTGGCACCCCCTGGGTAGAGGTGGTAGTAGTGGTAGGCACCTGGCACCCCCTGGGTAGAGGTGGTAGTAGTGGTAGGCACCTGGCACCCCCTGGGTAGAGGTGGCAGTAGTGGTAGGCACCTGGCACCCCATGGGTAGAGGTGGTAGTAGTGGTAGGCACCTGGCACCCCCTGGGTAGAGGTGGCAGTAGTGGTAGGCACCTGGCACCCCCATGGGTAGAGGTGGTAGTAGTGACAGGCATCCAGCCCCCATGGGTAGAGGTGGTAGTAGTGGTAGGCACCTGGCACCCCCTGGGTAGAGGTGGCAGTAGTGGTAGGCACCTGGCACCCCCATGGGTAGAGGTGGTAGTAGTGACAGGCATCCAGCCCCCATGGGTAGAGGTGGTAGTAGTGGTAGGCACCTGGCACCCCCTGGGTAGAGGTGGCAGTAGTGGTAGGCACCTGGCACCCCCATGGGTAGAGGTGGTAGTGGTGACAGGCATCCAGCCCCCATGGGTAGAGGTGGTAGTAGTGGTAGGCACCTGGCACCCACTGGGTAGAGGTGGTAGTAGTGGTAGGCACCTGGCACCCCCTGGGTAGAGGTGGCAGTAGTGACAGGCATCCAGCCCCCCATGGGTAGAGGTGGTAGTAGTGGTAGGCACCTGGCACCCCCCTGGGTAGAGGTGGCAGTAGTGGTAGGCACCTGGCACCCCCTGGGTAGAGGTGGTAGTAGTGGTAGGCACCTGGCACCCCTGGGTAGAGGTGGCAGTAGTGGTAGGCACCTGGCACCCCTGGGTAGAGGTGGTAGTAGTGGTAGGCACCTGGCACCCACCATGGGTAGAGGTGGTAGTAGTGACAGGCATCCAGCCCCCATGGGTAGAGGTGGTAGTAGTGGTAGGCACCTGGCACCCCCTGGGTAGAGGTGGCAGTAGTGGTAGGCACCTGGCACCCCCATGGGTAGAGGTGGTAGTAGTGACAGGCATCCAGTCCCCCATGGGTAGAGGTGGTAGTAGTGGTAGGCACCTGGCACCCCCTGGGTAGAGGTGGCAGTAGTGGTAGGCACCTGCCACCCCCTGGGTAGAGGTGGTAGTAGTGGTAGGCACCTGGCACCCCCTGGGTAGAGGTGGCAGTAGTGGTAGGCACCTGGCACCCCCATGGGTAGAGGTGGTAGTAGTGACAGGCATCCAGCCCCCATGGGTAGAGGAGGTAGTAGTGATAGGCACCTGGCACCCCTGGGTAGAGGTGGTAGTAGTGGTAGGCACCTGGCACCCCCTGGGTAGAGGTGGTAGTAGTGGTAGGCACCTGGCACCCCCTGGGTAGAGGTGGCAGTAGTGGTAGGCACCTGGCACCCCCATGGGTAGAGGTGGTAGTAGTGACAGGCATCCAGCCCCCCATGGGTAGAGGTGGTAGTAGTGGGTGGCACCTGGCACCCCCTGGGTAGAGGTGGCAGTAGTGGTAGGCACCTGGCACCCCCTGGGTAGAGGTGGTAGTAGTGGTAGGCACCTGGCACCCCCTGGGTAGAGGTGGCAGTAGTGGTAGGCACCTGGCACCCCCATGGGTAGAGGTGGCAGTAGTGGTAGGCACCTGGCACCCCCTGGGTAGAGGTGGTAGTAGTGGTAGGCACCTGGCACCCCCATGGGTAGAGGTGGTAGTAGTGGTAGGCACCTGGCACCCCTGGGTAGAGGTGGTAGTAGTGGTAGGCACCTGGCACCCCCATGGGTAGAGGTGGTAGTAGTGACAGGCATCCAGCCCCCCATGGGTAGAGGTGGTAGTAGTGGTAGGCACCTGGCACCCCCTGGGTAGAGGTGGCAGTAGTGGTAGGCACCTGGCACCCCCTGGGTAGAGGTGGTAGTAGTGGTAGGCACCTGGCACCCCCTGGGTAGAGGTGGCAGTAGTGGTAGGCACCTGGCACCCCCATGGGTAGAGGTGGCAGTAGTGGTAGGCACCTGGCACCCCCTGGGTAGAGGTGGTTGTAGTGGTAGGCACCTGGCACCCCCATGGGTAGAGGTGGTAGTAGTGGTAGGCACCTGGCACCCCCTGGGTAGAGGTGGTAGTAGTGGTAGGCACCTGGCATCCCCTGGGTAGAGGTGGCAGTAGTGGTAGGCACCTGGCACCCCCATGGGTAGAGGTGGTAGTAGTGGTAGGCACCTGGCACCCCCATGGGTAGAGGTGGTAGTAGTGACAGGCATCCAGCCCCCATGGGTAGAGGTGGTAGTAGTGGTAGGCCCCTGGCACCCCTGGGTAGAGGTGGCAGTAGTGGTAGGCACCTGGCACCCCCTGGGTAAGGGTGGTAGTAGTGACAGGCATCCGGGCCCCTATGTGTATATGTGGCATTGGTGATGGGCATCCCGCCCCTATGGTGCTGCTGTTTCTGGAGTAAGTAATTTCTGCATCCCTGTGTGTGTGTGTGATATGTCGGGTACGTGTAGTTTGTGTTTGTGGTTGGTGTCTGACCTACCTTCTGCGCCGTACGCGTCCGTGCCTGTTCCGGTATTAGATGTAGAATATTGGTAGGATCGGAACGATGGGATTCATTGTTGGTTCGTCTCGTTCGTCTTCGTCGTTGCTTCGCCTCGTCCTCGTCGCTTGCGTGTTCGTCTCGTAGCCGTGGATCGTGTTGTGGCGCGAATCGGAGCTTATGTGCGCCTCTCCCGGATGCTTTGACGTGCCGTGCGTAGCGACGGGTTCGGCGCGTACGGGAAGCGCATCGTACTTGTCCGGCCGGACGGGGCTGCTTTTTGGCTTCCGGGCGACTCGTATCTGCGTTTACGGATCCGGCTCGGTCGGGGATCAGGACCTGGATTGGGTGAGTACGACTCGGTCGGAATCTGTGCTGTTGTGCGCATCGTACTTGTTCGTTCGGATTGATGTGCGGATCGGTCGGGAAACAGGCATTCGCATGGCTTTTTTCCCAACCGAATGGCGTTGGGTGCGTCTCCGACCGAGATCGGAATCGACCCCTAAGTCTTCTAGGTCGTGCACATGGTCTATTAAGTCTTGCAGGGCTGCGGTGTGGCTTTGTGTGACTGGTTTTAGCTCTGCGAGCGTTTGCTCCTGTAAGCGCACTTTGTCCCCAAGTTTGTGGTGGTCGGCTCTCAGAAGAGTAAAATCCGAGGTGACCTTGTCAATTTTTGACTCCAACGAGGAGCAGGTCTGGTCTAACGCAGATCCTATCTTCTCCAACGCTGCCAGAACTGAGTCCAGCTGGGCAGCGAGTGTTGCGTGTGGCATCTCTGCGGTTATGTCGCCTTCCGCAGTTGTCGATTACGAACTGCCAGTGCGTGCGTTTAGCTGTTGAGTGTTTGTTCGTAGGTGGCCCATTACTAGTTGCTGCGCTGTCGGCATTCGTCACCGGTATGTGTAGGCAGTATCAGGGCTGGACCGCAGCTTCGCTTGTACAGTAGGCCCAATCTCGTGGAGGAGCTGCACGCTCGCTATATTAGGCTGTCTATTACCGGGGCGGGCGTGTGTGACTTTACACACTCGTCTTTTATTCTCTGGTTACTGCCTCTGCCTTGTGTTGTCGTGGCCTGATCCAGTCCACTCGTTTAAAGTGAGACGAGCCTTCTCTGGTTCTTGACTTCCCCGTGTCTCAGCTACGGGCTTGCTGGTATGTGTTTAGATGTCTCTGGGCACTAACCGGCGGTTTTATTTCCCGTTTATGCTTCAGTGCGGGGGGAGGGCAATTCTGCTATTTTCGCTGGTCAACTCAGTCTTCTTCACCTTGACGTGTTTCGGATCCGGTTACACCGCCGTGTTCAGCGTAGGGCGGGTCTGCGTTGCCTCCTCACGTCCTTGCATTAACGTTGTAGGTTTGTTCGCCTCCCAGTAGCGGTGTTTACTTCAGGGTAGGTGGAGAGAGTCGCTTTAAGGTGGGACTAGGCCTCTTTGGTGCTCCACAACTGCGTCTCAGTGCCTTTTTCTCTCTAGCCTTATCGTCCCGTTAGCAGCAGGGAAGGTGTGCTGTTGCGTAGTGCCCCCTCCACTCTATTCCGTGTCTGGGTTGTTTCCCCTCCCCCTACCTGCCCGGCCGTGCATTTGGCATTCTTGTTCGCTTGGCGGGTCTGAGAAGAGGGGGATGCCGGGGGGGGCCCGTCATGCAGCACTCCCGGTGTGGCGTCTTGCCGTGCTCAAGATGTTTCCCCTAACAGTCTCAGCTTGTTGTCTTTTTGCCTAGCAAAGGCCAGCTTGGAGCTCTGGGGGCTTGCAGGATTGATGGCGTTTTATCTCTTGGCGTCGTGTCTACTCCCGAGCAGGCGGGGGGTTAGGTTATTGCGCCTCTCACCTCCGTATGCTGACTGCCTAGCCCCGATCCGGCCCCCGGGCCCAGCCCTGGGCGAGTCCGGGTCTTTTCAGATTCTGCGCTGTCTCCCACCGTGTCCGCGCAGTCTTGGCCCAGTTCGACCACAGGGCCCAGCTCAGGGTCAGGCGGTGTCCACTTGATTCTTCACTGTCTTGCGCAGCGGCCCCAGCGCGGTCCAGGATATGGCAGCGACCTCCCCCAGCCACACACACATGGCATCAGTCCAGGCAAGGGGAAGGGGGTCAGGGGCAGTCCGCTCACCTCTGTACGAACACAGCAGCCTCCCCCAACGGCTCCGCAACACAGCTCCGATGCGCTCACAGTTCTTCTCAGGGGTTGCTGAGCCGCCTCGGTTTCTTTCCCTCCCAGCCTTAGCGGTGGCGCTCAGGTGTTTTAGGCACACGCCAATGGCGGGCATCCGCTGCTCCCTTTCAGCAGAGGGCACTTACGTTCCCAAGCCGGAGGAGCCCGATAATTCATTGCCGCTTCACTCTCACTCTGGCGGTCTTGTAAGTGCGGGCCCGCGCCTCATGGACCACGTCTGTAGGCCTCAGTGTTTCACTGTTTATAAGTGCGTCACAGCTGGGCCTCTGCAAGGTTCTTAGTTGTGACGGTGGCTCGTAGGTATTTTGGGTGCGCACAGGCAGCGGCTGTCTGCGGCTCCCCCCAGCCGTGACCACTGCGTTTTTCTCTCTGGCCGGGGGAGTCCGGCGCCTCACGATTGCTGTTCTCGCTTCTGGGTGAGCCCAGCGTCCCGCGTTCGCAGGCCTCGGCGTTGCGCCGCTCGCACGCTCCTTGTTGTCGGGTCCTGCGGGGCTCGCAGTCGTGGCTCTCCTCGCCTCCTCTGCTCCTCTCCAGCCACGAACGTGGGCCGCCACTGCATAGGCACTTTTGCGTCGTCTGGCTGCGCCCGGATGGCGGGGGATACTAATGTTCAGCAGGATAATTAGGGGTGCGAAGACGGAGCTCTAGCATCTCGCGTCCGCCATGTTTGGCTGGCTGGCCACGCCCCTGGCTTGTTTCCTTCATCACCAGCAGGCTCATCAAATTATAATGGCTGCAAGGAAATATGGTCCCTACAACTATGATGGTGCACAGATAATTATTACTACTGATTTTTCTGCTCCTACCAATCTTAAGAGGAAGCAATTCTTGGCTTTACTTCCTAGGTTAAAGAAAAGGGATCAAATATGATCTTCCAGAACTTATGCTCGTAACATATCAAGGAAAGGACTAAGGAATATTTTGATTGTCATGATTTGGAGTCATTCTTGAACAATCGCGATGAAGACGATTCATGAATGGAACAAAGGTCTACACCTTCTGCAACAACTCAGGATTCGAGGAGTGGTCTCCCTCCAGACTCACACCATCCTGGTGGTTAGGAAACTGTGCCTCGTAAGTGGTCTTTTGATAGTAAACTTAAAACTGGGAAGGGTTCGTAACAAAGACACTAATCGAGATCACCATTGAAGTAAAGATTGATTGTGTTCTTGTTTGACGCCCTTTTTTTTCTTCTCACGTAATGTTGCTCCTCTTGACTGGATTAAATTGTCGTTCCCTTTATTTTTTTCTTCATCTTCTTTAATCTCCTTCTCATCCCTATTTTTTCTTCTTTCAGTTTCTTCTTTCTAATACATATTTCCTTTCATGCATTGTTTTTATTATATTCGACATATATTATTGTTAGTTTATAATTGCTTAAGTATAAGATTTGAATGTACTTGGTTTGCCTTATACTCCTAATTAGTATGTACGTTTATTGTATTTGTTTATATGCTGGATGTTGGTATTGCTTATTTACAAGGCATATGGTCTTGTACTCCTTCTCCTCACATTGCCTTATGCACTCTACCCCAGTTAAGTTTTAACAGTTCAAAAAGTTTGTAGCTTGTACTACTTCGTCTGAGCACTTGTTGTTGCACTTATTTTCGACCATTATTTTTTTTATATTTCTTTTTCCGTTATAGTATAAGTTCTACACCGTTTTTATTTTTTTAATCACTTCGACATTGAATTTTGTTGTTTCAAATTCATTTCATATTAGCATTATAGCTAGTGCATATCCATTTAACTTTTCCCATTTCCTATTGTTCACAACTCATTCTTATCTCTCATGCAACCTTCTCAAATGAAACCATTGAAAATTGTTTCCCTAAACGTACATGAATTGACTCATTTTAATAAACAAAAGAAGATATAGGCCACAATAAACTGGATATAGCTTTATTGCAAGAAACCCACCTCACACCTTTGGAAAGTGAAAAACTGAAACATGATTGGGTAGGTGAAAAACTGAAACATGATTGGGTAGGTCAAGTAATTCATGCATGTTTTACTCCCAAAACCTCTGAAGACACGCTCACACTGTTTAACAAATGTGGAGTTGCTGTTCTTTTGAGTAAACATCTACCTACAAAATAATACAAACATGGGAAGGTAACTAAGGCTGTCATATTTTTGTCAAACTCCAAATTTGTAACACTTTTTAATAGTAGGATCAATATATGCCCCCATATATTACAAACGTACCTTCATATCGCAACTCAGCAGATTATTAGCAGTGTCTGGTAATACACGTGTGTAGATTGGAAGAGATTGAAATTTCAGTACTGACCCATTCATTGATAGGACTGGTCAACCAGATACACATCATAATAAGGATAGGCATATGCTAAAAGATTTCATTAATGATTACTCTTTGCAAGAACCATGGAAACTATTGCATCCAACTGAAAGGGATTATACTTTTACTTCCTGCCCACATTCCATTTGTACAAGAATTGACAAATTTTTGACCTCCACTTCTGTTTTACAATTAGTAACAGTTGTGAAAATGTTTCGCTGTAGTATATTGGATCATGATCTTATTGATATCAGTATTGACGTGGGACTCTCACGGTCCCCAAAACCTTCATGGAGACTTAACTTTACTCATGTAAAACTCCAAAAGAGAAACAAATGTTATGTTCATACTTGGAACAATTTTTGAAGGAAAAAGAACACTCGGTATCTTCTGCGCCCATACTTTGGGTTGCTGGGAAGGATGTATTGTGAGGGTTGATAATGAAGGACACTGCACTTGTTAAAAAATGTACAAATGCTACCAGAATTACACTGGAAAACGAAATTTCACGCCTGACCTCAATCTATTCTCAATCTCAATGCCCATCATTGTTACAAAAATTATCAGCAAAATTCGACCTCAATACTCTTTATAGCTCTTATGCAGAAATTCTTTTATTTCGTATTCGTCAACAACATTACGAATGTGGGGAAAAGGCTGAGAGATTACTAGGTTATCGATTACGACAACAAGAATCCTCTAGAACAATTCCTGCCATTAGAAATTCTGACGGTTCCCTACTTACACTTCCATCGGAGATTCTTTCTAGATTTCAGACATTTTATGAAACTTTATATACTTTTATTCATTGTTCTGATCTTAATCTTCCTGAATTGACTTTAGACCAACAACAAAACAAGGAGGGAGTGGTCACCAGGGATGAGGAATTGAGGGCGATTGATTCTCTGGCTAATGATAAATCTCCAGGGGAGGACAGTCTTCCAATTGAATTTGATAAAATTACTAAAATTCATACTGCCCCACTATTAGTCTCTGTATTCAACTAAGCGTTGCGTCTAGGACATTTACCTTCTGTTTTCTTGAGAGCTTGAATTAAGATAATTCCTAAATACGGTAAAGATCCCTTAGAAGACCCGTTCTAGTTATAGGCCAATCTCATGAATTAAGTCCGACGTTAACATTTTGGCTAAAGTGCTCGGGCATTGCTTTGACTCAGTAATCATATCCTTGATACATCCCTCTCAAGTTGGTTTGTCCCAGGCCAAACCTCTACCAAACATCTTTGCATTATTTCTTACTTATTATGGCAATTACAGAATGGCAAAGAAGAGATGTTCTTCTTTACCTGATGCCGAAAAAGCCTTTGACAGGGTAGAATGGGGATATTTACTTCTAACAATAGAAAGGATGGGTTTTGGCAAAGACTTTCTTACATTAACAAATGGTATGTGTCATTTACCCTCCGAGTCTGTATCCTGTGGTGGGTTTACGTCATCATACTTTAATATTCACAGTGGTACTAGACAAGGATGTCCTCCTTCCCCATTATTGTTTTATTAGCTCTGAAACCTTTAGGTATTGCCATAAGATCTAATACTGATATCAAGGTTATCAATACTACTGCTGGGGAAAATAAAGCCTTTTGGTACGCGGATGAGATACTTTTGACCCTCTCACACCCAAAATCTTCTGGAAAACGCTCTCATTTAAATACATTTTCAAAATTCTCCGGTTATTAAATAAATTGGATTAAATGCGAAGCCTTACCACTAACTCCTGTTACTACTCTAGCCTCTATTGACGGCCTCCCGTTTAAATGGTTGCATTCAAAATTAAAATATTTAGTGATTTTTTTTACTAGCAGCCTTAAGGATATGAGCACGGATAATTTAAATAATTGACCAAACTAAAAGAGATTTTTAATGATGGACACTTTTAAACTTATCCTTATGGGTAGGATACAGATTATAAAAAAGGAATACGGCTCCCAAATGTTATTATGCTTTTTGAATGAATCCACTTTCCATTCCGAGATCTATCTTTAAGTCACTAACATCCATGATTTCCTGTTTTGTATGGGGCGGTGTCAGACCTCGTGTAAGTGGTTCCAAATTACATTCACATGAACAAAGGGGGTAGCTGTTTCTTAAAGGAACAGCTACCCCCTTAGTTGATGCATATATTTCTACTTGGGAGCATTGGTTCTGGACCGTGAACAGCTCCCTATCTCTTACTCTTGTGATTAACGATCCAAATTGCATTCCTCATCAGAGAAAGGGGGCTTCCGTCTTCCTCATTTGGAATTTTATTGGACTGCCTCACTCTATTTACATGCTACCCATTCACAGGAATACACTGTTATGGGTTATGATGGAATGATCCATCCTTAAATCTGATTTGGACTTAGCAATTTATTATATCAAAAGCAATTTATTATACCAAAAGACTGAAGTTCACGAACTCTACTAAGCCTTTTATTCATTCCTCGCAATTAGCATGACAGAAAACACATAGGCTTATGAACACTCATCTTCGTCTCCATGATGAAGCTCCATTATGGGATAATGCTGACATTCTACATAAGGGATCTGAACTCAATTTGCCTCTTTGAAGTAAACATAAAATACATAGAATATCGGATGGTTTTTTGCTGTCTCTTTCTATCAAGTAATTTCTCAGTTTACAACAGGAATTCGATTTGCAGTTATCTTTAACCTACCTCTAACCCTTGATCTTACTACGACAAAAGGTCCTGACATAACATCTCACTCTCCTAGGCACGTTATATTCATACTGGAAGCATTTTAAGTGTACAGTCTCAGGTATATATGCTATTCTGATTTTTCATTTTCTACTGAAAACTTCCCGTAATTTAAAATCATGGTGGTCCACGCATTTAAATATAGATTTTGTAGAAGAGGAGTGGGATACTATCCTAGACAGTTGTAACAAAGGACTTAGGAACTCTTGTCTGAAATTCCATTACTTCAAAATACTATAATCGTTAGCACTGGTCCCGTCTAAATTACACTTAACTAAACTGTGCCCTGAGTCCCTTTGTTAGTGATGTGGGAATCCAGACTGTGGTATTGTTCATATTTTATGTGAATGTCCCAACATTCGTACATTTTGGTCTCCGACTGAAAATTATTTGAAAACACATTCCTTTATTACTGTCTCTCTTTCACACCGTTTCTCACTTTTACATTATATTTCAGAATTATCAACCATGTCTGCTCATGCCTTTAAACGTCTTTCTACCAGTCTGAGGGGCATATGTACAAGGACTTAACGCCACTGTAGGGTCAATTTTGTGACGTTACGGTGGCTTTTTTTTAATCGCTGTATTTACAAGTTGTCGCTATCTGCAGTTAGAGGCACTTTTCCGGCGTAAACGTGAATTTTTAAGATCAGCACTTCTATTAGCGGGACTTAACGAAAATGAGATGCAAGGTGGGCGTTCCCGTGCAAAAACTGCCGCTAACCCCACTGTGCAATATTTACAAGGAATTCCTTGTATAGTGCAAAACCCAAAAAACTGCCTCTAACTCCAGTTAGAGGTTGTTATTAAGACCAGAAAATAGCTGGTCTTAAAATTGGTGCAAACACTTGGGGCCTCATTTCAGAAGGTTTTGGTGCTGTACAGCGCTGCTAGGAATGTTGCTGCGCTGCCCTGCGACAAAACAAAAGGGCAGGAATGTGCACTATCAATAAGATAGGGCGCATTCCTGGGCCTCATCCATTAAAAGTTTTGCAGCGCTGTAACAAAAAAGCATTGCAACACTTTTCACTGCGCCCTTCTTGCGACACCATGGATGCGCTGTATTCACTGTACGGCACTCCATGTTGCAATTAATGACAGATACGTCTGGAATCCTGAAGTATATGTCAGCGCTAAAGTCACGCATTGCTGCAGTTGTGTCACAAGCATGACGCAACTCCAGAAATGCATGGGGCCAGCCTATCCCTGTGGCACTGCGTCACCCTTACGCCTGCCATAAGGCAGGTGTAAGGTTCTGACGCAGTGGCGTTCTAGAATTGTCGCAGTGAAATCTAATGGATTACACTGCGCCACTCCTATGAGGCTTGGTTGAGTGGAAACGCCCACCCTGCATACATCATGCCTGATGCAAGTATTATGTGGCACAGGACTTCACAAGGTCACGCATGTGCCTAGATGCGTCACTTTGTAAATACGGCACAACGTGGTGCAAAATTAATGCTGCAAGTATGTCAAGAAAATGACGCACCAGCGGCTTTAAACTGTCGGAAGGGGCTCATGAATGAGCCCCCCTGTATTTTTCCCCTACATTAATGCACAATGGCTGCCAGGCGCCAACCCAGGCACCCTTCCACCATGGTGTTGCGGAGTTGATTGATGTTGTGCAGGAAGGGACACCTACCTGCACAAAACCTATCAATCCAAGGGATTTCCTCTTCCTCTGTGTGGTGTGCGTTGATGGTGGATTTGAAGGTGTGTGAGTTTCAGGGGTATTGTTGTGGCTCCATCTCTTCTCGAGACGTCTGCAGGTGTGTCTGGACTAGTGGAGGGCAGGAGTTAACCAGTTGGCCTTCTTGGGAGTGTTGTTTGCCTGGTCTTTTCTGGAGGGGTGCCAGGGTGTCGGCGCAGTTGGAGATTCATCAGTGGAGGTTGCGCGCTGCGGTGTTGTTGTCTGTAAGCGTTGGCGGAGTGGTGGTGCTGAGGGAGTTGACGAGAAGTTCTTCGGTGGCCTTGATCCAGCTGCGACGGGGGGGGGTGATGGCGGTGATGTACGGTGGGCATGGTGAAGGCGTGGTGTATACAATGATTGTCGGTCCAGAAGAGTTCGGTGGTGTGGCTGTAGTTGAAGTTCCCGCTGGCGGAGAAGACGGGCTTGAGCGTGTGTCCGTCTATGTGAGTTGGTGCGGTGAGTAGCTGCTAGAGTTCGATGTTGACGAGGGTCCCCAGGAGGGGGGTGGTGTTCTGGTCACTGGGGTTGTCCAGGTGGAACTTGAGGTCTCTGAGTAGGATGTAGTCGGTGGATGGCAGAGCCTGGGGTGCAATGAGGTCTACAATGGCATAGTAGAATGTGGGTTCATGGCCCGGGTGGCCTGTAGACGAGGGTGCTGTGGAGGGTGGTGTTGGGGTTGGTCCGGATCTGGAAGTGGAGATGTTCCATGGTCACCGTTGGGACATTAGAGTGCGTGGTCAGTTGGAGTGTGCTTTTGTAGACGATGGCAATGCCTCCTCCTGGACGGTCGGGGTGGCCCTTGCGGCTGATTTTTTAGCCGTCAGGTATGGTGATGGCGATGTCTGGTCCGGAGCAGAAGTTGGTCCAGGTTTCCGTGAAGAAGGCGATGTCTGAAGAGGTGGCGTCGAGGAGGTCCCAGCTGTCTGTGGCATATTTGTGGAGGGACCGCAAGTTGAGGAGAATGCAGTTGAGCCGGTCGGGTGCACTGTTGGTCGGCTGGACGGCAAGAGGCGCTGGTGTGCTGATGTGGCAGGAGATGCGTTTGCAGTTTCGGCAGGCGCAGGGTGCAAGGGTATTCTTCGGTGATGCTAGATGGCAGGTGGCGTGGCGTCCAGGGTTGAGGGCGAGGAGGGAGCTGGCGTCGCAGCGGTGGAGTGTCCGAGAGGCAGGGTCCCTGGTGCTGGGCACAGTACAAGGGCGGACGGACGCAGATGGGCTTGCCTTTGGCTTCCCTTAGGCGCACCATTGGCACGCCCTCTGCGCATGGCTGCACAGAGTCCGCCATTAAGTAGTGCTGCAGGGGGGCTGGACAGCTAGGAGGCGAGAAACACGGGAAAGGACACTGGAGGGGGCGGGGAATCGGGGGATCGCAGCGGCAACGAGGGAGAGGATAGGGAAAATGGAACTGCAAAAAAGCACAGGAAAAACAAAGCCAAACACAGCAAAGATAAAAAAAAGAAAAAGGTAGGAATCAACAGAGAAGAGCAGAAAGATGAACAGTAACAGCAGAAGAGAGGGACAGGAGGGCAGTCAAGCTGCAGAGCAGTGACGCTCTACCACTGGACCACCAGGGATGAGGCGCAGGCAGGAGCCTGCGGGTGGAGGAGGGACTCGAACACCTGACCTCTGTGTCAGAGGAACCAGCAGCAGCAGATGGGGACAGCAGCAGAAGCAACCAGACGGCGCAGCGCTATGGGAATAGGAAGTCCACTAAGGGTTAGTCCCCCGTACACCCAAAAGCAAACTAACAGGGGGCAGGGAAAGGCAGCACCACCCGGTTGCCTCTTCTGATCTGACAGTTGCGACCAGATTCCGTGTTCCGTAGTTCCCCAGCGAGTAACAGAGGATCAAGCTGCATACCCAAGGGCCTGGGCCAGAACCGGCCCCGTGCCCCTGGCACCCACTGCCACCAATGGCCGATCTCAGCGACTTGAGCGAGTTAGGGGAGTCCCCCACCAGTCTTGTGCGGTGCCCTCAGTGATGTAGATCAGCCGCAGTGCAGGGATTGCTCAGGGCACGGTGTGCGTCACCTACAGGCGCTAGGCTTGGGCCCGACTCGCCCCTGGGCCTCCTCCGCTACGCGTCCCACCTTCTCCTCACCTGGACATTGACATCGGGGCTCAATGCGGTGCACTCTCTCCAAATCTGTGACTCAGCCAGCAGGAGCCTAAGCCAGGTGGGATTTCAGAAGCCTGGGTACAGCAGTCGGCGCCAAGTCCGCTGGGGAATCTCCCGATGCAGGTGATGCAACAGGGCCCCCTTAGGCATGAAGTTGCGGTGCTCCCGCCACACAAGTTCAGCGCAGCTCAGGGGCGTCACCCTCGACAGCGTCCGGCCAGCGCCACATTTTCCGGCCTGTGATGCAGAGATGCGCGGCCCACCATTGGTAATCTCCTCCTTGCACCCCGGTGTAATGGTGCCACGTGGTATGCGATGCAGACCTCCCTACGTTGGTGCGCAGGAGCGCCTCTACCATTCACAGCTCCAAGGGGCGCCAGGCGGGCTTCTCACACAGGTCAGCAACGTGTCTCCATGCGACCTGCCAGACTTCACCACCAGGTAAGGATGATCGCCGACGCTTCAATGTCTACCACCACGACCCAGCAACTCCACAGCACCTCTGCCTCCCACTCCGGGTCCCAGGCGCAGGCCCAGTGAGGCCTCCGGGTTCTGGGGACTGTCCGCACTTTCAAGGTTTTGGATGCCATGGTGTTGATATGGAGTGCGCAATGAAAAGTGATGCATCACTGGTTTTGCCCAGCGATTCGCCTCTTTTCATCAATCAATCAATCAATCAATCAGGGGTTTGTTAAAGCGTGACTACTCACCCGTAAGGGTCTCAAGGCGCTAGGGGTGAGGGGGGGTGCAGGTTCCATTCCATCAAGGAGGCGGTCTGTCGAAGAGCCAGGTTTTGAGGTTTCTTGTGAAGATGGGGAGCGATGTCTGTCTGAGGTGGAGCGGAAGGGCGTTCCATGCTTTGGCCGCGAGGAAGGAGAAGGAGTGGCCTCCCGATCTGGTCTTTCTAGTGCGGGGGACCACGGCGTAGGAGAGCTGGGCTGATCATAGGGTCCTTTGGGGTGCGTGGAATTTGAGTCGGCTGTTCAGGTATGCTGGTCCGGTGCCGTGGAGGGCCTTGTGTGCGTGGGTGAGCATCTTGAAGGTGATTCTCGCCTCGACGGGGAACCAGTGGAGTGTGCGCAGGTGCTGGGAGATGTGGCAGTGTTTTGGCAGGTTGAGGACCAGTCTTGCGGCGTTCTGGATGTTCTGTAGCTTGCGGGTGAGGTTTTTGTTTATTGCGGCATAGAGTGCGTTGCCGTAGTCGAGTCTGCTGGTGACCAGGGCGTGAGTGACGGTCTTTCGGTGTTCGAGGGGATCCATTTGAAGGTCTTACGAAGGAGGCGGAGGGTGTGGAAGCAGGAAGACGAGACAGAGTTGATCTGGCGGTCCATTTTGAGCTCGGAGTCCAGGATGATTCCCAGGTTGCGTGCGTGGTCCATGGGGGTTGGCGGGTTTCCGAGGGCGGGGGCCACCAGGTGTCGCTCCAGGCGTCGGGGTTTGGGCCCATGATGAGTACTTCTGTTTTGTTGGTGTTTAGTTGTAGGCAGCTGTTTTTCATCCATTTGGCGACGGCTTCCATGCCTTCTCGAAAGTTGCATCTGGCGGTGTTGGGCTCGTTGGATAGGGAGAGGATGAGCTGGGTGTCGTCTGCATATGACACGATGTTGAGTCCGTATGTTCTGACGATGGGGGCAAGTGGAGCCATGTAGACGTTTTTGTTTTTTTGTTTTTTATTGAGCGGAGCAATAGGTATATAAACAAACATCATTCTTAAATATCATATCAAAAACAGCCCAATTTTACATATAAAAGAGAAAATATAAAAAACATCGCATAGCTTCTGAATCCCTAATAAGTTTCAAACACATAATTATAAGACAAAAAAACATCTTCAGTACAGTAATCTCAAACAACAGTACATATTGAATAATATTGAGGAAAAAAGTGCTAGTGCTTACACAGTGCAAGAAATAGAAAAGTGCAAATGCAATATAAATATAAATATATTTGACTGGTGCATAACCAATATCTGTCAAATATTCATATCCTTCAATTTTTCTAAATCACTAAAAAACTTTCAGTTCTTTCTGAATTTTTTATCGCTCCTAGTCGCTTTTGCATAGGCTTCCTCAAAGTTACGAGTTCTCTGCATTTTCTTAAACCATTTTAGATGGGAAGGTATTTCATTCGAGTTCCAGTTCTGGAGAACTAACGAGCGTGCTACCGTGCAGGAAATACACAAAAACACTTTCTCAGCCTCAGTTAGTAACAATTTATCTTTGCAAAATCCAAATAGTGCAGCATCAGCCTCTAACGGCACTTTCTTTCCCAAAGCCTGTCCAATATCAGCGAAAATTGATTCGCAGAAGGAACTCAAGCGAGGACATGTAAAAAAAATATGGTGCCATCCACCTTCCCCATCTTTCTGACATCTAAAACATTTATTTGGGACTTCCGGAAATCTTTTTTAAGTGCCGCCGGGGTATAATAAGAGAACCAACGAGATAAAAAAGACATTCTCTTAAAATTCGCCGCTTGAAGTGTTTTATTTCCTAAAAGGCTGATATCTTCCCAATCTTTAAGAGTAAAAAAACATTGGGTTTAACTGGCGATTCTCACTAAATGGTTCTCTAATAAGGGTTTTTGGCTATGCTGTTGTAACAGCCGATACCAATTCCCCACACCATGTAGTTTAGTGGCATAAAGGGTTGTTATTAAATAATTTGGAGCATCAAAAATTTCTTTTATATCTGATAAAAAGTGGACAATTTGAAGATATTCAAAGAAAGCTGGTTTATTACAGCCCTCAGCCCTAGCCATTATTTCTTGCCAAGAAATCGCCCTATTCAACAAAGAAAATTGTCTTAGCTCGGATAGTCCACAGTTCTCCCATACTTTTATATTTTTGGATCGGAGCTGGAGACCCAGATTACTACATTCTCCCAATTTTACAAAGTGTAAACCTGATGAACTCGTTTTTTAAAGAAAGCTAAAAGTCTAGAAGAATAGTCTTTTAACATTTTATACCTTGTCTTCTTGGGAAACTTGGAAGTTTTTAAGAATACTGAAGTTTGTGAACCCATTTCTTGAGTCATTTTATCCAGAAAAAAACCATCTCTCGTGCCATTTGATCTTAACAGTCCAGAAACGAAATCTAAAAATGCGGCTTCATAATAAGTTTTCAAATGCGGCAAAGCCAGGCCCCCTTGTTTTATAGGTAATTGTACCGTAAGCAGCTTAACCCTAGATGCTTTTTTCGCCCAGATTAATTCTCTAAATAGAGTTTCCATTTCTTTAAAAAAAGAAGCATATACTTTGATTGGAACATTTATAAAAAGAAATAAGAGCAGCGGGAGTATAGACATTTTAATTAAAGACACCCTACCAATCAATGAAAGGGGAAGAAGAAGCCATTGTTCCAACAATTTTTTAATTTTATCTTTCATTCTTATATAATTTAGTCTAAAAAGCTGCTGATGTTGATTAGACACAAACATCCCAAGATATCTAATTGGATCCGTCTTAGATGCTTGAGCTTCTAAGCATAACGGAAGAAAATTCGAATCTACATTAAGAGCGAGCACTTCGGTTTTATTAGAATTTATCATATATCCCCCAATTAATTCATAGTTCTTGAATTCTTTTAAAACTGTCTCAAGATTCATTTTATCAGGTTTTAAATATAAAATAATATCGTCTGCGAATAATTTTAACTTTGCCATTCCAGGAATTGGAGGCAAAATATCAGGGTTATTACGCATCTTGATAACCAAAGGCTCTATAAAAAAGGTAAAGAGCAGCGGCGATAACGGACAGCCTGGTCTTGTCCCACGGCATATTTTAATATTGCCTGCTTTTGTAGCATTTATAACTACCGTGGCTGTTGCTTCCTGATAAATGTTCTGTAACATCTTAACAATTTGGGTTGGAAAGCCGAAAGAGCCGAGAATAAAAAATAACGTTTTCCAATTAACCAAATCAAAAGCTTTCTCGGCATCCACCATTGTAATACATGCCGGGGTAAGATTAGTATTAAAATAATCCAAAGCATGGATTAAAAATTCTGTATTTGCCGCCATCGATCTGCCCTTAATGAAACCAGTTTGGTCACTATGAATAGTCTCTTGGGCAGCCAACGAAAAGCGCTCCGCCCAAATTTTCATTAGTATCTTGTAATCTGAATTTAAAAGACTAATGGGCCTGTAAGAATTGACATCGGCGGGATTCTTATCTTTTTTCACAAAGGACACAATTATGGATTCCTTAAAATTCGCGGGTACCGAGCCTCCATCTTTAATATAATTAAATAGCTTTTTAAGAGGGGTCAGTAACTCCCCTGAAAAAACTTTGTAAAATTCAATAGGGAAGCCATCTTGTCCGCAAGCTTTAGCCCCAGTGGTCGTTTTAATAGCGGTCAGAATCTCGACGGATTCCACGTCCAAACTTAATTGACCAACTCTTTTTGCCGAAAGTTTTGGAATATTTAAATTTAAAAAATAATTCTGGATCCATTCAGCCTCTACCTGATGTTCTGTTGAATAAAGTTGTTGAAAATGATTCAAAAAGATCTGACAGATCTCATTACTTTTAGTTGCTTCGCCCCCTGTCTGAGGGTCAAGCACTTTCAATATTGTAGCTGCCTCTTGTTTCATTTTCGTTAAGTTCGCTAGTAATTTACCTACTAGCTGGCTTTCCTCATAGGTTTTTTGTTGATAATTTTGAGAGCTACAAATTTCTTCCAAAACAAAAAACTCCCTTAATACTGATCTTACTTGAGCATACCGGTTTGGGAGTGACTGTAGCAACAGTGCATACTCTTTTTCAGCCTCCAGCTGTAGCTTGGCTATTTTTAACTTCCGCGCTTTATGCTGGGCAGCTGAAAAAGTAATTATTTAGCCACGAGCCGATGCTTTAAACCCTCCCCATACCGCGAATGGCTCAGCACTATTGTTATTAATTTGAAAATATTCAGTAATCCATTTTCTAAAACTGGCCATCCATTCCTGATCTTGAAGAAGGAGGCGATCTAATTGCCATCTAGGGGGCTGTCTCATATCCCCCTTTAAAATTAGCTCAAGACTAATATATGCGTGGTCAGAGAAAGGATTACACCCTATTCCTACCTTAGAAGTCTGAAGAGATCTAGATATGAGGAAAAAATCAATTCGGGAGGATGTTCCAAAGCGATGCGAGTGGCAAGTATAGAAATCCATGTCTGGGTTCTCAACCCGCCAGGGGTCCGCCAATTGATATTCTTGTTTAAGAACATCAATTAGTTTTTTAGCATTCGGTTTCAGTTGCTTTTTATTTTTATTTGAAGTGTCTTTTCTTAAATCTTGTATATAGTTAAAATCTCCGCCGAGAATAACCTGTCCAGGTGCACCCAACAGGTGTTCGTTTATTTTAACCAGAGCAGAAACATCATCAGTCACAGGTCCATAATAGTTTAAAAAATTCAAAATTTTCCCCTGCAGCCTCCCCAAATCCCAAATCCACCTCCCTTGAGGGTCTCTAACTATTTTTACAAATTCCCAAAGAACTTTATTGGAAAAGTAAATAGCTACCCCCCGCATAGCAAGACCTGCTGATGCGAAAAAAGCATGAGGAAAAGCCCTGGGTATAAATATTTTTGGCAAATTTGTTTTTAAATGGGTGTCCTGCAAATATATGACGTGAGGGCTATGTGACATTAACCATTTAATATGAGCGCCGCACTTTTTTTTAATCAGCAGGCCATTGGCATTTGGTGATATAACCTTGCAATTAATATTTTCCATTATAAAGTCAGAAAATAGGCTATTAATTTAACCAAAAACCAATTCACACTTTGTTTATTAAACATACCTTCTGCTCCTTTTTCCTCTATGTGCCCACCTTCACCCCCCCCATGCAGCACCACCTCCCACCCATCTGAATGCGGAAATCCCCCTACCCCCCACGCATACCGCATTTCAGCCCTCCCTGTAGTCTCCTGGGTGTCTTGGAATTACACCCTGGGTGGCTCAGCTGGCCCTAAACCCCATCCCTCCTCCATACCAGATCTTTCTTCTTTACTCATTCCCATACTTGCAGTAGAAAGCTCTCTTCTTCCAAAGTGCTCTCCCCCCATTTGGATTTAAGTGAGACCTGAATATTTATAATGTTTCTAAACCTTTTAGACTATATAAACTATTTCCTTCAAGCTCGAGAGCCATTAGAGCCATTAGAGATCTCTTTAATAGTGCCTGGGCTTCTTCCAAATCGGAAAACATAAAAAACTTTCCTTTTACTAAAACTTTCAACTTGGATTGCTGCGCAATCGAAGCCTGGGCACCATGAGCTTTAAATAACTGTAGCATTTTCACAAATTCTTTCCTTCTACGTGCAGCAGAGGCAGTCATATCCGAAAATATTCGACATTTTGTAGTATCATTTACAACAAACTGTCTCTGCTGAATAGCTTTGGTCAATATTCTTTCTTTCACACGGAAGTCCGCCAAGTTTAGTATTGTACGTGGCATTGTAGAATTTGGGAAAGGTTGAGCTGGAACCCGGTGGGCCCTAGTGATGGTGAGGTTGCCTTCAAACTCTGGGAGGACTTTCTGTTTAATGAAAGAGTTAACCCATTGTAGCGGCTGGGAGCCTTCAATACCTTCAGGAATCCCCACTATCCGGAGATTAGACCTCCGGGAGTGGTTTTCCAGTTCCTCCAGCTTGTTCTCGAGATATTTCTTACTTTTAGTAGCCTCTTTCACTTCACCCCTTACTATTGTCATCTGATCTTCGAGAGCCGCAATTTTTCCTTCTGCCTCCTGAAGTCTAGTTGGAAAGGCTGCCATTGCTTCCTCAATTTTCCCTAGTCGTTGATGTAAGGAAGCCGTCTCGATTTACTGAGTCTCCTTCATCTCACGTATTTCATCGAGTATCAAATTTAGCATATCCTTGATATCTAATTGGCGAACCCCAGATGTCGCCACATTTTGACCAAAATCTTCTTGTTGATGTACAAGGGCATCAGTAGTCCTGCTTCCAGCTGAATTTGTCAGCATACTTGTATTGGTCATAGTATTAACTTGGAATGCCTGGTCCCCTGGCACGTCCTGGTCCTGGTCCTGGCTCTGTACCGAAAGCAAAGGTGGAGATTGCATCTGGGACTGGTGTATAAGCAAAGTCTGATTAGAGCCAGGATTTGAGATGGCCTCTATTACTTCTTTTACGATATTTTTCCTCGGGTCTTTACTCAAATCTCCTGTTCCTTGTAACTGTGTAGGAGAGAGGCTAGGGGCAGAGAATTGCATAGTCATTGATAAAACCGATCTTTCCTGGGCCGGAGCATGAACCTGGTCTAGACCATCGCCTTTCTCTAAGGCTGCAGCCTTCCTCTCTCCTTTAGAGCTCGTGTCGATTGACGTTGCAAGAGGGCCAGGTACCTTTGATTCTCCTTCTACTAATGAGCTCGAGCTTGGAGATGAAGAGGGAGCGGGAGCTGGCAGGGTAGCTTTCTTGAGAAATAGTGAAAATTTCTTAACCTCCTTAGTGTTATTTTTGGGCAAGTCTGACATACATGTACCTTTCGGGGATTTTCCCAGACCTGCTACGTTGTTTCTCAGGTTTGATGTCTCACTTATGATGATGCTCTGTTCTAACTGTGCTTCATCCTGCTCTATAGGAAAATAGATGTCTGTTCGCCTTCCGAACTTTCCGGGGTGGAGTCCAGGCCGCACGACGCGTCTCCCTTATTTGCTAGATACATCGTTTCTTTGGCTTCCTTCGCCTGGGCTTGCGCTAATCGAGTTCTGGCTTGTAGACGTTGAAGAGCGTCGGGCTGAGGGAGGAGCCCTGGGGGACTCCGCAGGTGGTAGGTGTGAGGTCCGAGAGGAAAGGGGGGAGTCTGACCCACTGCGTCCTGCCCGAGAGGAAGGAGCGGATCCAGTCGAGGGCCTTGTCCTGGATTCCTGCGTCGTAGAGTCTGCGTATTAGGGTGCGGTGGGAGATTGTGTTGAACGCCGCTGATAGGTCGAGGAGGATGAGGGCTACTGTTTCTCCTTTGTCCAGTAGGGTGCGGATGTCGTCTGTTGCGCCTAGGAGGGCGGTTTCCGTACTGTGGTTTTTTCTGAAGCCGGATTGGGAGGAGTCAAGGATGTTGTGTTCTTCAATGAATGTGGCGAGTTGGCTGTTGATGGCTTTCTCGATGACTTTCGCTGGGAACGGGAGCAGGGAGATGGGTCTGTAGTTTTTGAGGTCGGTGGGGTCCGCTGAGGGTTTCTTTAGGAGGGGGTTGACCTCGGCATGTTTTCAGTCGTCGGGGAACGAGGCGGTCGCCAGGGAGCGGTTGATGGTGGGGCGGAGCATGGGTGCGATGGTGTCGGCGGCTCTGTTGAAGATGTGGTGGGGGCAGGGGTTTGTGGGGGGCCCTGAGTGGATTGACTTCATTGTCTTCAGTGTTTCTTCGGTGGTGAGGGCTGTCCAGTCATCAATCGCTGATTTCCGGGTGTCGGGGTGGTTGGTGAGGGTTCAGTGTGTTTGTTGTCTTCGTCGAAGTTGTCGTAGATGCTCTTGATTTTGTGGTGGAAAAAGGTGCTGAGTTTGTCGCAGAGGTCTTGTGAGGGAGGGATGTTGGTAGACTCGCTGGTGGGTTGGGCGAACTCCTTGATGATGCTGAATAGTTCCTTGCTGTTGTGCGCGTGGGTGGAGATTCTGTTTTCAATTGCTTTTTTCCTCGTTTCTCTGATGAGTTGATGGTGGGCGTTGGTGGCGGCTCTGAAGTTGTTGTGGGCTTCTGTGGATTTGGTGTTCCTCCAGGCCTTTTCGAGGCGGCGGCATGTGCGTCTGGACTCTCGAAGTTCGGTGGTAAACCATCTGGCTTTCTTGGCGCGGGTATTGTTGTTTTTCTTGAGGGGGGCTATGGTGTTGGTGCTCTCCGAGATCCATCTATGCAGGGTTCGGGCTGCGGTGTTGGGGTCGTCGTTTTCCGCGATGGTTGGGGTGGAGTTGTTGAGTGAGGAGGTGAGCTGGTCGTCAGTGATTTTGGTCCAGTTTCTTCGTGGAAGCAGGTGCTGGTGTCTGTGGATGGTGGGTGTTCTGAAGGTGAAGTGGACGCAACGATGGTCGGTCCATGGGAGTTCGGTGGTGTGGCTGAAGGTGATGGAGTTTCCTGTAGTGAAGAGGGGGTCGAGGGTGTGTCCTGCTGAGTGCGTGGGCTCGGTCACGATCTGGCGGAGTCCAATGTTGTGGAGGTTGTCCAGGAGGGATGTGGTGTTGGGGTCCAGTTGGTTGTCGAGGTGGAAGTTGAGGTCTCCCAGCAGGGTGTAGTTGGTGGATGCGATGGCCTGCGGGGAGATAATGTCCGTGATGGAGTTGGCAAAGGGTCCGCGGGGTCCAGGGGGTCGGTAGATGAGGGTTCCTTGGAGGGTGGCGGTGGGGCTGGCCAGTATCTTGAAGTGAAGGGGTTCCATCAGTTCTGTGGGCTCGTCGGGGAGTGTGCTCAGGCGGAGGCTGGGTTTGTGGACGATGGCGATTCCTCCTCCTGGGCGGGTAGGGAGGTCCTTCCTGGAGATCTTGTATCCTTGGGGGATGGCGATGTCCGGTCCCGAGGTGGTGTTGGTCCAGGTTTCGGTGAAGAACGCTACGTCCGGGGTGGTGCTGTCGAGGAGGTCCCAGATTTCTGTGGCGTGTTTGTGGAGGGATCGGACGTTGAGGAGGATGCATTGCAGGGTCTTCAGTTCGGTTGTGTTCTTGTGGGCGGGTTGTGCTGGATCCGTGTTCTTGGCAGTGCTGCAGGTGTGCCGGCAGCGGTGACAGCTGATGGGTCCGTGGGTGTCGGCTGGTGATGCTAGCTTGCAGTTGTTGTTGCAGCCTGGGTTGAGTGCGTGGAGTGCTACTGGGTCGTAGCGTTGGCGGGGCGGAGGTCCAGGGTTCCTGGTGCTGGTCGCGGACGGGCGCAGACGGGCTTGCCTTTGACGCGCCTTCGGTGCACCAGCGGCGCGCCCGCTGCCGCGCAGTGGCCGCCATTAAGTAGGGGTCGGGGAGGGCTGGACAGCTGGGAGGCGGGAGCGGGGAGGGGAGCTGGATTGGGCCGGTCGCGCTGGGGGGGAGGGGCCGCGGGGCAGCAGCGGCAGGGAAAGGTAAAGGGAGGAAATAAGGGATAAAGAAAAAAGGGAAAATAAGCAGAAATAAGGCACAAAAGAGCAGAGATGCAGAAAAGTGCAGAAAGGTGAAAGATAAAAGAGGGTAGAAAAACGAGTGAAAGAGCAGAGCGAGAGGAAGGGAAAATGAGCAGAAATAAGGCACAAAAGAGCAGAGATGCAGAAAAGTGCAGAAAGGTGAAAGATAAAAAAAGGTAGAAAAACGAGTGAAAACGAGTGAAAGAGCAGAGTGAGAGGAAGGAGACAGAGGTCCACTGGACCACCAGGGATGAGGCGCAGGGAAACCTGCGGGTGGAGGAGGGCCTCGATCACCAACACTCGAGAGTGCAGGGGCAGGGGCAGGCCTCACTTAATGGTGGAGCTGCGAGGGTGGGAGAGCAATTTCACTGACAATGAGTCAGTGGTCTTTCATAAATGTAGCCCTGCTTTTCCTCTTACCCTGGGACTCTAGCTGATCATCCTGGTTATTGGGGGGTTTGTTTACCTGTACTGGACTTGGCCCTGGCTGCTCCATTCTACATTACATTGGTTTTATTTCTTATTTTTCATTGAAGGTGGACTTATAGGTTTTTTTTGCCTCTGGAGGCAAAAAAAAGCACGTTGGGCTGACTAACGTGAGTTTTGTGCCCGCAAATTGGCCTTTCGTCAGTTTTCACCCGCTAACGTCAGAATTTGTATCGCCTTCACGCTAGTGTTAGCGGCAGTTTTCACCGCGGCTACCTGAAGCTACCGCCATGTAGCGACGTATTGTAAATACATCGCTAACAGGGCGATAGTTTTCATCGATGGGCCACGTTAAGATTACTGCCCCTAACTACGGCTAACGATAGTTAGCGGCAGTTCTTGTACATATGCCCCTTAGTTTAGCAAAAATTAACATTCTACGTTTTTGGAGGTCAAATGTTATTCTAACTTTTCATTCTTGGCTTGAGGATATGTTCGATGTGGCTAATTGGATGATAGTTTTGCTCATTTCAGCCAAGTATGAGGTCCTTTTATAAATTTACGCTGATTTCATCCGGTTATCTACTTTTGATATTGATGTGCTTATTCTAGGGATTTTAGTCTCGAATGTATATACTTCTTTATTTGTTTGTGAGAATATGCATTTCCTATCTTTTGTTGTATTATTTACTTTTTGTCAATGTTTGAAACGGTGATTATGGTACTGAATGTTGTCTTTTGTTCTTTGTTGTCCTTTTTTTCTACCTTTGTTTTTCTTCTTTCATCTTTCTTCATCTTTTATTTCAGTTTCTTCTGTTTCCTTATTTCTATTGCATATTTTATTTATAACAACATGCGTTTCTGTTTTTGGACTGATGTGATAGTTATTCAGTATTTTTGTACTTTTGGAAAAAAAACTTAATAAAGAAATGTGAAACACCCAATAAGGACTAACTAGTCCCTTTTAAAGTGGCCAATTAGAGCATATCTGGACACCAATAGTCCGGATGTACCGTTTTTTAACCCCTTCATTATACCCCCAAGCACCTATTTAAACACAAATTTCTCACAAAAAAAAAGGATTAACTGATTTACCCAAAGTAATAAAAAGCACGCTTTTGGTTAAATTTGGTGTAATTCTGTGCAGCTTTTTGTTTCTGTATCACTTCCCGAACTTTTCTTTGGGGGTTAACATGGGAAATCAAAGTTTTGGGACCCCCTTTTTTTCTTCGTCCCTGTTTGATGGATCACCACAAAACCTTATAGGAAGGAACTGAAAATGTGAACTCTTTTTAGGAACAAACGTTCTTCCTATTGAAACTCTGACCTAACTACAACAGTGGTGACCGCCACTGTATTTTATATATGTATGTGCATGTATAATATATATTCACTAAGTTATACTTATCTCAAAAAACTATAACTCGTGCCATAAGGTAGCTATAACTCGCGCCCCCGCCATGCACGGGTTTCTCATCAATAATTTTACTGCAAATGTTGCAGTGATATTATCAATGATGTCGTAGAAGATGCCATCACTGATGTAATATGTGGGGTAATTAGCAGTGCATGGCGAGGGCGCGAGTTGTGGTTACCTTAGGGCACGAGAAAAATAACGTTTTATTAAATAAAATAATCAACATGTCTGAGTCTTTTTATAAACAGTTTTCAGTCTAAAAATTGAAGCCATAGAACCAACCACAAAGCTAAAGAGCACAGAGCTCCAGTTAGGAGTGCCATAAAAAATATTGTAAGCTGTCCTGGGGTGATGGATTTAATGACCCAGGAGTCTTACTGTTTATTTAATGTTGCTTGGGGGTCTGCTGCACTCTTTGCAGCCCTCCACAACATAAAAAAAGGATAGTTGGGGGGAGCGTGCCCTGAGTGGCAATAGAGTAGAACGCAGATCGTCTGAGCTCCGGCTTCCCTTTGGCCCTAAAGCTTACTATTGGCCATCGATCAGGCCCAAAGGATGCCTGGTGTTGCCGGGGAGGCCTCGGTGTGGGGTCGGTACCTGCTGTGACCTGCTTGCTGTTTCTGGCTCCTGCTTATTGCTGGTGGTACAGTTGCATTCGTCTTCGCCTTGGGGAAGAGGCGCCATTTTGGCTCGTCCGCTACAGGGAGGGAGGCAGTTTACACGATTGAGCCTGCATGGACAGAGGGGTTTTCCCATGCTGTCTCTCCCCCCTGCTTTGGAGGTCAGACACGGTGGAGTTTGGGCCCCGGGGAGGAGTGCGCAGGGACCCGCCTTGGAGCGCCACTAGCATCCTTTGACGCCGAGTGGGCCTGACCTCACAACCTCATGGCCCGCTATATAGGAGTGAAGAGGCTGTCCCCTAAAGGCCCACCTCAAGCGCCTCCGTTGTTTCGTCCCCATGGGGCCTGGCTTGGATTGAGCGGCGAGGATATTTCCAGAGCTGATCTTTGGCAGGATGGCGGACGATCAATGTGACCAGCACCCCCCTTAAAAACAGCGAGCTGGAGTATGCTCGGGTGACTTGGTGTGACTAGCACACCCCATTAGCACTGGGGGCCCCCTCCACCTGTGACCGTCGCGGAGGCAGTCGGCACCCTGCAAGGGCACAAGAGGGGGCATATCTGACTCCAGAGGGCCCACCTCACACGCAGTGGCAACCATCCCCCATTCTGCCTCATATCAATCACTGTCTGCGTTGCTGACTGTGCGCTCACTGATGCGAAAATCTGCATAGGCACTGGGCCCTCCCCGCCTCATGCTGGGGAGGCACCATCATACATCTTAGCCCCCGGACTCAGCAACGCAGCCTCGCCTAGTGCCCAACCCGACTGGAGATTGCTTTGCAATTACGCCGGTCCGGACCCCACTTGTCACTGGTGGCCCACTGCTTTGGGGTACTTGTCCCTGCCGTGCTTCTCTCTCTTCCAGGCTGCTACACCCCTCTCTGTGCGACTGGATGGCCCCCTGCCTTCGACCTCCCGCGCTGACCCATCGGGCCCCGTACTGCACACCATTGCGCAGCAAGGAGAACCATCTGGTCGCTCCCCCCTCCATCGTGCCTCCCGGCTTTGGGACTGGACTCCTAGCCTCTTTCCTGGTGCTCTTGGACCGCTTGTGTCTGCTAGCCTGTCTACTATGCCCAGAGGCAAAGCCACAAGAGACAGTTCTGTGGTTTCCCCTGGTCCAAATCTGCCGCAGTTGACATGAGTGGCAAGACGAAGCTCCCCCATACAGGCTGCTGCGAACTACCTCACCCCTCCAATCACGCAAGACTACATGGAATTTCTTTTAAATGACATTGGTCAGATCAGCTCTCTGAAAAAAGGACTTTAGGAGCTGCCTCCACGACCTTTGCAAAGGCAATAGAGAGGATGACTTGGAACGCACTATGGTTTCCCGCGCTGAAGATCAAGCAATGTTGTGGAGGCGAGTCATGGCATTGGAAGAACAGCAGATCGAACTCCAGGCGAAGCAGGAGGACCTCAAAAATCACAGTCAGTGCAACTATACATGTATCAGGGGAGTTCCCCGAGGAGAAGAAGGCCAAGACATAATGGCGCTCACCAGGGACCTGTTGGTTGACATCCAGGGAGGCTCGGAGGACAAACCTGTTGTTCTCGACAGGAAATACAGCATAGCAGCAATGACCGGTCACCCGGAAACCATCCCAGAGATACTTACCAGAGTTAATTTCTTCCAGAGCAAGGAGGCGAGGGGGAAAGCAGACATTGTCTTCTGCGAACACACCATGCAGGTCTTCCAAGACCTCTTCCCATTGACACTGAAGAAGAGGTGAGACTTCAAACTTGTCACAGAGAAGCTGCATGATAAGGGAATCAAGTACCAATGGACCTACCCCTTTGTACTGCTTTTTCAACGGAATGGCAAACAAAGAATGGTATGATCTCTCACCGAAGATAAAAGTAAGCTCAGACTGACAGGGGACTCACCCAGCAGATACCCTTCACCCTCCTCATCTGAGTAACCTGACGATTGGCGTCCTACATGGCAGACTGTCTACAAGCATGGCCAGTGCCGCAATAACGCAGCAAAAGCCTACCGCACTGCCAAAGCAGATATTATTGCGCACCTCCAAAATATGAAACAAGAACCCTCACACTCCACTGCCGGTGATGTCTGATCTACAGTGACCAACTGTTGTGTCGACCCCGGACCGTCATCGGCCCTCACTGACCCACTGACTCATTTCTTCATCAGCAGGGCCCGCGGCAAAGTTCCCGAACTGCCAAGGTTTACCTACAGCTGGTTACCACCACTTGCCTTTTTTTGTTTCTCTTTTCACAATTCTCCCAATCCCGCTCTCCTCACTGGGCTTTTCTCCGTTTAGGGCGACACCTCAATAGGGTCAGGCGAGTCTTTGTGCTTGGCCCTTGATGGAGTGGTTCATCAGGTTGGGCCCTGTTGGCCCATTCAATTTCCTCAAATTTACACCATTCCCGACAGGTCTCTGTGCCGTTCAAACTATCTACAGTGGGTTCTGTGGACAACAGCCTTCCTCATACTGCTGTCCCCTGTGCGAATGAGTGTCCCTACTATTATGCACTGTGCACCTTCACACCACCTTGGGTTGCACGCACAACGTAAAACTCCTGTCCCTCAATGTTCGAGGGGTCAACTCCCTTAGCAAACGTCGGCAGGTCGAGGGGTACCTCATACAGCAGGACCCTGATGTAATTGTTTTAAAAGAAACACAACTGCTTAGGGTGGACTGCCACTGCAGCAACACTAAAACGCTGGATGACGCCAAAATTACTAAAGACTCAGATGAGCGCTTCCCAACACTAACGATTGAGAGAGGTAGGGATACACTGACTTTTCTCAACCTTTACGCCCCTTATCAATCACAAGACGTGTTCCTTCGGAAGGTACTCAAAGAACAGCTGGGCACTGCCAGAGGGGATTTCATAGTGGGGGGACTTTAACTTAGTGTATGAGCCTGAACAGAAATGCAGCACGCTTTCAGGGTACAGGCGCCATGTCCGGACTGCTGAAGAAGGAGCATGAAGACACTGGACTGGTTGACGCTTGGCGCTACCTTCATCCATAATCAAGAGACTACTCTTTTTACTTCCATGTGCACCTTTCCTATACCCGCATTGACTATCTGTTCATTACCCATTCCCTCCTGAGCGTCCAGACCTTGCTCAGATCTCTGACATTTTCATCTCTGAACATGCACATGTTGAGCTTATATGGGCACGGCGCATGGGTCCGGCACGCAACACTCCACGCTGGTGCCTCTCTCCCCAAATTCTGTGGGACCTAGTGGATAAGGCCTCCATCAAAGATGCTATCATCGAATACTTCACGTTTTACTCCCTCCCAGACACCACCCTCACATGCACAGGGATGGCTTTAAAACCACCATATCAGTGTTATGTCCTCCACCTCCATAGCCAGGGCTCTGGAAGCATGCCTGTTTGAAGCAAAACTCACTAAGGAGATCTGCTTCTTGGAATGAACAGTCAAGTAGCACCCCACATTATGCGCTAAGCGGCAACTAGCCATACTGAGGGGACAACTTCGAGTGCACAGGGTCAACAAAGATGAGCGTTCACTCTTAGCACTCAAGCAAAAGTATTATGAGGTGGGGACAAGGTGCGTACCCTTCTATGGCGTAGGCTACGCCACCAACACCCTATATTCCCATATCTTCAAGAAAAATTATGGGAGATCCAACTGGTCCACCAGAGAGCCAGATAAACAGGAGGCCTACAGGGCCTACTACTAACATCTCTACGCCTGTGGGGGGGGGGGTGGAACCAAGTCGCTATTGACTCCTACATCCGAGACTGCCCTTGGCTCCCCCTGGATGCCCACTCCGCTCACGAATTGGAAGAGCCCCTCTCGATGGACATACTCCGTAGGGCCATTAGAGAACTCCCCAAGGGTAGGTCTCCAGAGCCGTAAGGCCTTACGCCTGCTTTCTACAGTCTTCTTCCCACAACTACAAGACCACCTGCTTGAGCTTTGCAACTCTTTCCCATACCACCAGCCTTACGCCGACGATGTCCAACGCAGAAATCAGGCTCACCCCCAAGCTGGGCAAAGCTTAGACCCTCTGTTCATCCTATTGCCCGATACCACTATTAAACACGGATGCAAAAATCTACACTAAAATGATGGCCAACCGCCAATTTGAAAGCCTCCTGCCTGGTTTGGTAGACCCTGACCAGGTTGGCTTTGTGAAGCATAGACAGGACTCTGACAATGTTTGGCATCTCACTGATCTGGTAGAAAAGGTCCACTGGCACAATATCCACGCTCTCCTCCTCTACCTTGACGCAGAGAAGGCCTTCCATAGGGTGAGTTGGGCCTTCCTATGAGTGGTTCTCCTAAAAATAGGGCTAGGTCCCAACATGACCAGCAGAATCATGGCCTAGTATGTGGCACCCACTGTGGCATTCCGAGTGAATGGCCAATCGACCGTCTGTTTCGGGGCACTCGGCAGGGTTGTCCACTATCCCCTCTGCTGTTTGCCCTTGCGGTGGAGCCATTGGCTATCCGGCTCAGGCAGTCCCAGGCCATCACGGGCATTCCCTTTGGGGGACAGGATCATAGAGTCCTCTTATACACTGATGACCTCCTACTCGCTCTGGCTGAGCCGGCTACCTCTCTTCCTGCAGTGGTACACGCCCTCCAAGCACTTGAGATAGTTGTCCAGATACAGGATCAACCTATCTAAATTGCAAGCGCTTAATCTGACAATCCCACAGCAGCACCTGAAACATTTGCAGACACTAGCCCCATTTCATTGGTCACCCCACTCCATCCAATACCTTGGACTTACCCTCACCAACTCCCTTCCCACATGGACATGAGCCAATTGGCTGCGCTACTGTAAAGCAATCTTAGTAGACCTCCGGCAGTGGAGGCCACTCCACATCTCCTGCCTGGTTGCGTCATGGGGGTGAAAATGAACATACTTCGCAGACTCCTTTACCTTTTTCAGTCGCCTACATCCACAGAGAACATCAAAAGGCTACAAAGAGATCTTTGCTCCTTTATTCAGAAAGGAAAGCGTCTCGCAACTCTTATGCCTTGCTCAGGCTCCCTAGGAGCCTGGGCAGAATTGACTGCCCTAATCTCCAAGACTACTATTGGGCTGCCCATCTACGCTTCATTTTGGAGTGGGTGGTGAGAGAAAGCGAAAAGCACTGGGTACACATGGATCGGGTGGTGGCCTGTAGGCCACTGTGGGACTTGGCCTGGCTCCTGAAGCAGTTTCGCCCTTGAAGTATTTATATAGCTACACAGTCAATTCTGGAGATATGGGACAAATTAGCCACTGGGAGGGGCCTGACCACATTCCCCTCTTTGAACACTCCGATAGCACTTAAACCTCACTTACACCTGCTTTACCCCTGGGCTCCTTCCCGGACTGGATCAGGGGTGAAAACAGAATCCTGCAGGACCTTTTCAGAGACAGACTATCACATCTTTTGACCACAGCAAAAATAAATTTTGACTCCCCGACCCAGCATGACATCAATACTTCTAATGGCTTTGTTGGGCATTGCATCCTTCTAATGCCCTGTCGGCCATTCGCTCCCTTACACCTTTTGAAACTCTGGTCCGTAACGTTGAGGGCACCCGGGCCTTGGTCTCTAAGAGTTATGATATACTGAAACAAGCTTGCCTCCTAACTAGCCCTGGGCACCTTACAGAAACAATATGAATTTCTCTGGCACAAAATCCCTATAACACATAGAAGTATTCCCCAACAAGAAATGGTCTATAAGATTATGATACAATGGTACTACACCCCTGCCCACTGACACTTTATCTAGTCTGCAACCTCAGCCTTGTGCTGGAGGTGCAGGGTGCAGTTGGGTGACTTTCACTACGTATGGTGGGCATGCCTACCTCCTTGTATGACGCCTGTATTTTGGATTTAACTTCGTTCTCCCACCGCGTCCCTCACCAGCCGGGCATTCGGGAGACCGCAGTAGGTAGTCTCATGGGAATCCTCACGGAACCAAATCGGTTGATCGGTTGAAACCCCTCTCATGTCCCGATTAGCTGCTTTCTTTTCTACTAATTGTTTTTTGAGTGGTGTCTGTAAGTATATCGACACCGGGTCCACACACCTTAGTGCGTGTGTTGGTACTTTACTTTTCACGTGGCCTTCACTTTGCCACTCACTTGAACTCTAGGTCCTGAAGAAAGCCCATTTGAATTTTTTTGACGGGCTGAAACATGTAGACCGCATCACCTAAACCACTACAGATGAATATTTCTTGTTAGTCGGTTTCACATAGTTTTTAACCATACCCTGAGCCGCCACTAATAAATTTACTGGGCAAGGATTCTCAGAGGTATTTTTAATTTTACATCACATCTTCACACTACACCTGCTCCGCTGTAATCAGGCGTCGTAGCACAACCGGGCGGCACTAGGCCTCCCGGTTGGGACCCCAATGATGAAGCATGACACCAACTAGGTTGGTGTGTGAGGGGTCTTTTAAATATACCTAATGGTCCTTGGACTTACCACACATAGTGATTGATAGATCTCCACTATTTCAGGGTCCGTCCATATTGTTTCTTTATGCCTACCTATTGCCATATTTTGGAAGGAGATTCTGAGACACATTAAAGGCACCCTGAGCTACCCAATCCTGTCAGACTATCACACAGTTATTCTGGGTATCCATCCAATGACGCTGGAAGCAATGACCCACACCGAATGGTATCTCATACGACATATGACGAGTGTGGCGAAACAGCTCATAGCTGTGGCCTGAAAATCCCCCTCTGTTTCTCCTGTAGCAGCCTGGTCGACAAAAGTCTGGCACACCCTAGCAATGGAGCAATTAACTCATAAACTGTCCTTCTCGGGCATAAAATTCTTGCGCCTCTGGGCACCTCTTGTTGACTATGTATGCTTTCAACCACCCAAACTTTGCGCCCTCCACCTGTTTGACTAGAGTGGGAAGACTTGGACACTTCCTCGCTTCCACCAATGGGTCACACCAGTGGGGACACCCTAGAACCCAGGGAATTCCGTCCCATCTCTCTCCACTTAATATTTCTTCCATTACTGCTTCACGGCTGGAGACTTGTTGATCCCTCTCCCTTTCTTTCTATATTCTCCTGTTAAATTGTTGACCTTTTAGTTCCTGCACAGATGCGAGAGGATTTGCATCCCTTTTCCTCTGGAGCCCTCGCCCATCACCCAGACATAGACTAGAACGCAAGGGCCTCCAACTCCGCTCTGACTGGGAGGGAGTTAGATTGGGCGGGTATCTCCCTACTTCTCATCATGATGCACCATATGCCTCTCAAGGTTACGCTCTGACATAGACAGCGCTCACCTGCCTCCTATGCTTGTTTGGCTGCCCCTCTGCCACAATTCTGCTATGTTGTCTGCATTACTTGTGACAAAGGTGCCTCTGCTCTTATACCTTGCACTGGTCGGTCTAGGTCCACTCTCTCCCCGCAGCTCCGCTGTGCCGTCTCTTGCCTCCAGACCCCAACCACCTCCTTGGGAGGTTCGAGGCTGCTGCCCGCTCCTGCTGCCCGCTCCAACTGGGACCAGACTGCCTGCAACCACCGTAACCTTCCTCAGCCGTTTTTTTTCTTAATTTTTTCCCTGTTGTGCCACTGTTATTGTGCCCATCTGTGTCTTGCTCTAATTCCACCACTGTTTTTATTTTTTCGTGCCTGCCTGTTCCTTTTGCCTTTCGCCGCTGCTGCCCCTGCGGCCCCTCCCCCCCGGAATTCCCCCGATCTCGCCTCCCAGCCTCTCCTCCCTCCCACCTCCCCTACTTAATGGCGGCCGCTGCACGGTCGCGCAGCCCGTCTGCGCCCGTCCGCGGCCCGACCCAGGAACCCTGGACCTCCCACTACCCATCGCTGCGACACCACCACCCTCCTCGCACTCAACCCTGGAAGACTTAGAGAATGCCAACAGGCCTCGCCGAACACGACCCACGGCCAGTTCTCCTGCCTCCACTGCCGCCAGACCCTCACCGCCACCCTGGCCTCCAACACCGCAGACGCCAGCACCGGCGACACCCTAAAATGCATCCTCCTCAACATACGCTCCGTACACAAACACGCCATGGAAATCTGGAACCTACTAACCTCTCTCTCGCCCGACATCGCCTTCTTCACAGAGACCTGGACCAACGCATCCTCCGCCCCCGACATCAGCACCGCCATCCCAGACAGATACAAGATCCAGAGGAAAGATCGCCCCAACCACCCAGGAGGGGGTCTCGCCATCGCCCACAAGAGCACCCTCCGCCTCACCACCTCCAGTGAAACCTTCCCCTCCACCGAACACCTGCACTTCCAGATCCAGACAACCCCCAAAGCCACACTCCGAGGAACCCTTGTCTACAGACCCCCCGGCCCCCGAACAGCCTTCGCCACCACCATCACCGACTTCATCGCACCCCACGCCATCGCCTCAACAAACTACATACTCATTGGAGACCTGAACTTCCACCTCGACAACCCCTGCGACCCCAACTCCACTATCCTTCGTGACAACCTCGCCAGCATCGGACTTAAACAACTCGTCAACACACCGACCCACAGATTAGGACACACCCTCGACCCCATCTTTGCGGCAGGAAACAGCGTCCAATTCAGCCACACAACGCAGCCGCCATGGACCGACCACCACTGCGTACACTTCGCCATCAACAAACCCAAGGCACCCAAACCAGCCCCACTCCCACCACGAAGGAACTGGAGCAAGGTTACTGACGAGCAAGTTAACTCCACCCTCACCTGAGACAACCACACCTGGGCACCCGACGCAGACGACGCAGCCAGAGAACTCCACACCTGGATCTCCAACTGCGCAGACGAGCTTGCCCCGCTACGCAACCCCGACAGACAACGCCCCAAGAAAGCCGCCTGGTTCACCACCGCTCTCCAAGCAGCCAGACGCACCTGCAGACGCCTGGAGAAGAACTGGAGAAACACCAAGACAACCGAAAACCATACCACCTACAAGGACGCCATGACGGACTACCACAACCAGATCAGAGTCACCAAGAGGAACTTCATCCACAACAAAATCCTGGCCAACTCCACCAACTCCAAGGAACTTTTCAGAGTCATTCAAGAATTCACCAACCCACGCAGCGAAGCCACAGACATCACCCCATCCCAAGACCTCTGCGACAAGCTTGGAACCTATTTCCACCTCAAGATCAAAAACCTCTACGACAACTTCATCGACCATCCACCAGGCGCCACAGACGGCCCCCCGCCCCCCAGAAACACCAGCCAGCCCACCATCTCCAACTGGACACCGATCACAGCCGAAGACACCGCCTCGACCATGAAAAGCATCCACTCGGGGCCCCCACCGACCCCTGCCCCCCTCACATCTACCACAGAGCCGCGGCTGCCATCGCACCCGAACTACGACGCATCATCAACACCACCTTCAAAACAGGCACCTTCCCAGACGACTGGAAGCACGCAGAAGTCAGACCCCTGCTCAAGAAGCCCACAGCTGACCCCACCGACCTCAAGAACTATCGGCCCATCTCGCTCCTCCCCTTCGCAGCCAAAGTTGCAGAGAAAACAGTCAACAGGAAACTGACACGATTCATTGAAGAGAACGCTGTCCTCGACCCGTCCCAATCCGGATTCCAAAGCAACCACAGCACAGAGACCGCCCTACTCGCCGTCACAGACGACATCCGCACCCTTCTGGGCCAAGGCCACTCCGCAGCCCTCATCCTACTCGACCTATCAGCGGCCTTCGACACCGTCTCCCACCGCACACTAGTCGCCAGACTACACGACGCAGGCATACAAGGAACAGCCCTGGACTGGATCCGATCATTCCTCACCGGAAGAAGCCAAAGGATCAGACTCCCACCCTTCCTCTCCGACCCCACGAAAATCACCTGCGGAGTCCCACAGGGTTCATCACTGAGCCCCACCCTCTTCAACATTTACATGGACCTCCTCACAGCCATCGTCCGAGAACACGGCCTCAACATCGTATCCTACGCCGACGACACCCAGCTCATCCTCTCCCTCACCAAAGACCCCACCACTGCCAAACTCAACTTCCAGAAAGGAATGCAAGACGTCGCAGTCTGGATGACCAACAGCTGGCTGAAGCTCAACCCCGAGAAGACAGAAGTCCTCGTCCTCGGTACCACCCCGTCTGCATGGGACAGCACCTGGTGGCCGACCGCCCTCGGAAGCCCACCTACCCCCTCAGACCACGCCAAGAACCTCGGCATCGTACTCGACTCATCACTCACCATGAACCAACAGGTCAACGCCGTCACCTCCAGCTGCTTCAACACCCTCCGCAAGACCTTCAAGTGGATCCCCCTCAGTCAAGGAAGACAGTCACCCACGCACTCATCACCAGCAGACTGGACTATGGAAACGCACTTTACGCTGGCATCAACAAGTCCCTACTCCGCAAACTCCAGACAATACAGAACACCGCCGCAAGACTCGTCCTCGGCATCCCCCGACACGAACACATCAGCCAACACCTACGAAGTCTCCACTGGCTCCCCGTGGAGAAAAGAGTCACTTTCAAAATCCTCACTCACACCTACAAATGCCTACACAACAACGGACCCAAATACCTCAACGACAGAATCAACTTCCACGTACCCAAAAGAAACCGCCGATCTTCCAACCTCGCACTGGCCAAAACCCCGCGCATTCACAGAGCCAGAGCAGGCGGAAGATCCTTCTCTCACATTGCAGCCAAGACCTGGAACGAGCTACCGGCAAACATCAGACGCGCCCCCTCCCTGAACACCTTCAGGAAGACCCTCAAGACCTGGCTCTTCGACTAAACAGATCTGCGGACCCCCCTCTCAGCGCCTTGAGACCCTCACGGGTGAGTAGCGCGCTTACAATTCCCTGATTGATTGATTGATTAGTTTAATGTATTGTTGTAATGACATGAAACTCAGTAAAACAGATTTTGAGTAAAAAAGGCTTGGTGGTGCCCTACCCTCCTTTAGGGGCATCACCAAGCTCCAAACAAATATAAACAAAAAGCCCTCACAGGCCATTCTGGGGCATGTTGTAGTGGAGCAGTGAATAAAAAATTAGAGGCCCCTGGCGCTAAATTTTGTATTTCTTTTTATGTTTTTTGGGTTCCTCAGTGTCTACCCGGGGCACCCACACCTTTTTTTTCGTTGGAGCCGCAGCGGGAGCCCAAGGGCCCCCGCGTCCCTAGCAGTCTCCACAGCCACTATTATGGCTGGAGCCAGATATTTGTTATTTTGTGGTGGGTATCCAAGTGCCCACCGTGAGCACCCACAAGCTTGATTTCATTGGGTGCCACAGGGGAGCCCCAGGGTCTCCTTGGCCCCTGCTGGTACCCCTGGTGGAAGCAGGACTTTATAAAATTTTTGGTGGGTGCTCCAGTGCTCACCTGAGGCACCCGCAGTCCTTGCTTTGTTGGGAGCTGCGAGGGGAGCCCCGAGGCCCCCGCAGCCCAAGCTGGCTCCCCGGCCAGCACCATACTGGTTGAATCATGAAAGTGTATGTTAGAAATGGGATAATCGCTCGTAACTCCTTTACGGCGTAGGATTCCAACCTGTCCTCCTCAAAGATAACTTCCAGAGATGCAACGGATGATGCAATTGATTCAGGCATGATGAAAGTCGTGAGTTAAAAACTGGCAAGATCAAAAATAGGCCAAAAGAAAAAGAACCAGTATGTGGTACGTAATGGTCTGCGATATGGTAGTAGTGCACACCAATCACTGTAAGTCAAGTGCAAACGCAAGTCCTATCCTCACCGCTGACAACCAATGTTAGAAATGGGATCTCTAGTTGGCAAGGGCTTGCACCTTTGTCCAAGTAGGGACCCTTCTTCCTAGTCAGGGTAAGGGTTGTTACACTCGTGAAGTAACCCCTGCTCACCCTCGTGGTAGCTTGGCACGAGCAGTCAGGCTTAATTCAGAGGCAGTGTGTAAAGCATTTGCACATAACCAACAGTAATACAGTGTAAGCACTACAAACGGACACCACACCAGTTTAGAAAAATAACCAATATTTTATATACTCAAGACAAGACCAATTACGACAAAAATCCACAATACTATACTTTACGAATGAATACTTGATACGGTAACTTCTTCTTTGCAAGAATAGTTCAAAAACAAAGTTCGTACGAGTCGGTAGCTCCGTCCGAGCCTACCGCGATGCTGAAAACCACAGAGTCTAACAGTTCCAGCCGACCGCGTCGATACGGGCCAGCAGAGTCATGAACAGACTCGGTTACAGTACCTTTCTCGTTGTGGCTGGTACGGAGTGTACGAGCCGGTCGGCGTTCGTCGCGGTTGCGGTGCAAGACGGAGCGATGCAAGGTGCGGTGTCCCTCGATGCGGTGCAAGCAGCGGCTCGATGAGCGTCGTGCAGACGGAGTCGGTGAGTCCAAGGCGGGCGATGCAGGGTGAGACGATGCTCGATGCGGTGCTGACAGGTTGCGATGCAGGCGACCTAGCCGGAGTGCGGGAGCTGGTGTCGGACAGCGGTGCGAGTCGGAGCGGTGCGTCGCAGACGTGCGAGCGGTGCCCCAAATGCGATGCGGTCACGACTCTTGAGCCAGTTGCAGCGACAGCGTCGGTCTGGTCCGGCTGGCACAGCGAAGCGATGCGATGCGAACTGCGGTGCCCACAGGTCACGGTGCAAGCAGCGGCTCGATGTTGGCGGCGTTGGACGTCGCTCACGGTGAGACCAGGGTTGCGATGCGAAGCGGGGCGATGCGGTCTGCGGTGCAAACAGGTCACCGGCCAGGGAGGGATCCTGTTGACGGAGTCGGTTGCGGTTCCCTTCCTCTGTGGCAACTGAAACAGCGTTCCAGAAGCGGTACCCAGAGGCTTGTGAAGTCTTTGTAGTCCCTGAGACTTCTAACAGGAGGCCAGCTCGGTTCCTGGCCCTTGGAGATACTCAGCACAAGTTTGTAGAAAGTTCAGTCCAGTCCTTTCGCTGCCCAAGGCAGAAGCAGCAGCTGCAGGCCAACCCAACAAAGCAACAACACAGCAAAGGGGCAGTACTCCTCCTGGCAGCTCTTCCAGCTCTTCGTCTTGGCAGGTTCCTTGATTCCAGCGAGATCTAAATTCATGGGGTCAGGGCCCCAATATTTATATCCCAAATTCCTTTGTTCTCTGAAGGCAGAGAGGCGTTTGCCTAGTCCAAACCAGTTCTGGAGCACTTTGTTGACAAGTCTCCGTCCCTTCTTTCAGTGAGTAGGCCAGGGATATCAGACGCACCACAGGAGGTGGAGCCAGCATTGTGGAGGGAAGGCACTGTCCTATTCAGGGCCCAGGTGCGACCCCTCCCACCCATCTACATGTAGATCTTGCTATTCAGCCCTGTGCTGACTCACCCTGTCTCCTGGCATCCCCCAGCCCCTGTCACTCACACTCCAGACAAGGAATACACAACCTCGCAGAGGCAGGCTTGGATGGTTAGACAAGAAAATACCCACCTTCTAAAAGTGGTATTGTCAAACACAGAATGTTAAAACCAACTTCACTAAAAGCTGCATTTTATCATTCTGAGTCCAGGCATACTAAACTCGAATTTCTACCATGTTCCCGGGGTCAGTTAGGATTATAAGCTGTAATAATCGGAACTGCCCGTTCTGGCCTAGGGGGAACAGGTAGCCTTGCAATAGTGAAAAACGAACTAGGCTGTAATTCACTATCAGGACATGCCGCACACACCCGGGCATGTCCTACCTTTCGCATACACCGCACCCTGCCCACAGGGGTACCTTGGGCCTACCTTAGGGGTGACTAACATGTAGCAAAGGGAAGGTTTAGGGACTTGCAAGTGTGTGCACTTGCCAAGTCGACATGGCAGCCCCATGCTGCGCACAGGCTCTGCGGTGGCAGGCCCGAGTTACACTTTACGGGCTGTTTGCGTGGGTGGCACAATCCAGTGCTGCAGCCCACCAACAGCATTTGGTCTATAGGCCCTGGCACTCGCAGTGCACTTTACAAGGGACTGACAGATAAACCAAATAGGCCAATCATGGAAACACCAATCCATAACACATTTTATACAGGAGCACTTGCACTTTCCCACTGGACCGCAGTGAGGAAAGTGCGCAGAATCATTACACCAGCAAAAACAGAGTCAAAACCGGGAGGTCAGAAAGCAAAAAGTCAGGGGAAACACGCCAAAAGATGCCAAGTCTAACAGTGTATCAGACAGTTTCCCATTGCCAAACGTAAATGAAAAGATTCTTTTGTTAAATGGAGGGAAGTTATTCTCGAAAGTAGATCTTAAAAATGCATGCCATCAGATCCATCTAAATGAAAAGTCCAAAAAATCTCACAGCATTCATCACTATGGAGGGAACGTTTCAATTCACCTGGATGCCATTCGGTCTCTTTTTCTGCTCAAATGATTTTCAGCAAATGATGTTAGAAGTGTTCAGGGGGTAAAGAATGTCATTTATTTTCAAGATGATATCCTAGTTTTTGGGAAAACGGTGGAGGAACATAATTTTGTTTTGAAACAGGCTTTGAGAAGGTTATCAGAGGCAGGTCTTACATTGAGAAAAGACAAGTGTACAATTTTGGTTCAAGAAATTAAGTACCTTGGACATACTATTACCAGTGAAGGGGTGCGGCCATAGGAAGATTTTTTTTAAAGCCACCAGGATGGCTCCCACTAAACAGGATAAAAACAATTACATTCCTTCATGTGTCTTGTGGCATACTAGTCAAAGTTTGTGGATATGTTTGCTGAGCAAACAGAAAGATTGAGGGGCATGTTGAGAAAGGTGCGCATTTGATTGGAGGAGTGAATGGCACGATGCTTTCGATCAAGTTAAAAAAGAAATATGTAATGTGGGTGTTCTGGTGCCCTTTAACACTTGTTTGAGAACTGTGTTAAGTGTGGATGCCAGTGCTTCAGCTGCTGGTGCCCTTGTGTCACAGATATACAATAATATGGACAAAACTGTAGCTTTTGCGTCCCAGTCCTTGACTAATACAGAACAGAATGAATCAGTCATAGAACTGGAGGCACTGGCTGCAGCTTGGAGTGTCAAATATTTTAGGACAGATTTGTGGGGCTTAAAATGTATATTATGCGCTGATAACAAACACTTGGTTAAAGTGTTGACACCTAGGGAAGCAGGAATAGGATCTACTAGACTACAGAGAGTAGCTGCTAGATTATAAGAATATTGTTCTAGGATGGAATATATTCAGGGGTGGATGAACGTCCAAGCAGATTGTCTTTTGCAACTCTCCTTAAATTGGAGTGATATGGATAAGGAGGCAGTGTTGGCTAAAGAACAGAAAGGGGCTGTAGCATGGACGACAGATATTGAGGAGTGCTGTAGTGGTGCGTTTACTGCTGAAGTATGATAGTCAAGGGTGGCAGAAAAGAAAGCACTGTGTCGCCCAATGTCAGACCTTTCGTAAAGATTTTGGAAGAGTTGTCAATGTGTGGTCAAGAGGTGGGGATGAGAGAAGACAAGTTCATCCCTCGCCAAGGTTTGAGAAAGAGAATTATAAGGTTAGCTTATGAGGGCCCTCTTAGACAAACCCTGACCAAGAGGAGAATAAGGGAAATATTTTGGTCCCGGGAATAGATGATGAGGTCACAAGTTGGGTGGTAGGGTGTCAGGACTGTAAAGAGAGCGAGAAGAGGTTGGAAAACCGGTGTGCAGTCCGAGGTAGGTCACATCGAGGATCCTAGAAAACATTGGGGTAGTGTTTGTATGGATTTTATTGGACCTTTGCATGCAGTGAAGACTGAACTGAGATATGCCCTTGTCATGTTTGATGTGCAATCGAAGTGGCTAGTTGTAAAGTTTATGAGAGAAGTGATGACTAAGAGTACTATATCTGTTTTAGGAGTGTTTAGGGGGGAGGGTTTTCCTCTCATGCTTATAACAGACATTGGCACTCAACTTACATCTTATAGACATGAGAACATTTTTGGAAAATAGTGGTATTAAGCATAACCGCACTGCTTTATACAACTCTCAAGCAAATGGCCTTGTGGAAAGGGCTAATAGCCAGATGAAAGGTGCCCTTTTGATGGCGATTCTGAGTGGTGAGGAGGTTGAGAAAATGGTATCGTACCACTGAGAATGAGGTTACTAAAATGTATCCATTTGAAGGTATGAGGGGAAGTTAGGTACCAAGTTGCTACTAGCTTGGCTGTTGATGCATGGTGGGAATGTCAATGTGGATGCGGTTGCACTGCATGCTAAGAAGGAAAATATTAGAGCAGGAGATTGGGTGGAGACCAAAAAAAGGCCAGGTGGGTGCTGTTTTGTCCAAGGTAGACCTTTTAAAGGGAAGGCTGTCCATGATTGGCATGTGGTACTTGAGAATGGGGACAAATAGAATAAGCGGAGAGTAGCCTTGTAAGTGTCATTAGCGGTTTTATGATGATGGAGGTTGGAGCAATCGTTGGGCGTAGAGGAGTGGTAAGTGAGATGTCGGAATGGCGGTGGTGATGGAGACGGTTGCAGAAGGGGTGCAGTTAAAGCACTGAATAGGACACTAAGGAGTAGCACACCAACTGTATAGTTAAAGGATTATGTTCAGAAGTAAATAGCTTATCTCAATATATGCTGTCTATTTAATGTATATTTCATTAGTTTCCCGTTGTGAAATTATGTGAAAAGTTCTAAGCTTCTTTTGATGTGTTATATCACCATTTCTTTTTTGTATATTTCTTTATAGCTACTGTGGGCATTTATAAGAGAGGAGATGTGTTATGCCTTTAAGGCATCGTAGTGTTTGTGTTCCAGTTCCAGTTCCAGTTCCATGTTCTATAGAGCTTCCCTGACTGTGTGTTCCACTGTTGTCAGTTGAATCTTGGCTGTCAAGAGGGAATCACGCTTGGGCAGGGTGTCTGAATAAAGCTCAGTTCTTGCAATATACAGAGAAGTCGTCATTCCTTCGCCACAGATTCCCGTGGAACAGAACTAGGAACATAGGTAAGAAACAGCCCTTCTCTTCCATGGTATTCTCATCAGTAGTAAAAAAGTACTGAATAGCTTAGCAAGCTTATCTCACAGTAAGAATTGCAGACAAGAAGAAAAAAGCACAACTGTTCCCATGTTTACTCAAAAAGATTTCTCAAAGTAGCCTGACCCATTTGAGCATTAGCTCTTCAATCTGAATCCAAATAGTAGTGTTTGGTAGAGGTTTAAATTGATCTCCATGTAGTACCAGCTTTACATATCTGTGAAATAGGTACATTTCTTAGTAGAACCATAGTCGCTGCTTTTATGCTAGTTGAATGAGCTTTAGTTCTAGTAAGAAGGGATTTAATCAATAATTGGTAAAATAATACAATACAAGAAACAATCCACCTAGAAATGGATTGCTTTAAAGTAGAGAGACCAGAGTTTACAAATATGGGGTCAGTTTCCCTGATGTCTTTTGTTTTATGTAGCTAGAATTTCTAGTACCCTTCTGACATCTAATAAATTAAGGGACCTTTCAGCTGAATTTGACCGATCTGGGAAAAAAGTTAGCAAAGAAATTGTCCGATTAGCATAAAAATCTGACAGTACTTTTGGAAGAAAGGGAAAATGAGTTCTCATTACAACTTGTGCTTGTGAAAAAAACTATATAAAGCTCTTTTGAGCATAAGGCCTGAATTTTGCTGACTCTGAATACAGAAGTAATAGCTAGGAGAAATGTTGTCTCCCTTGATAAATGTTAACGAGTCTCCTTATGAATGGGTTCAAGAGGGGAACCAATCAGTTTTGAAAGCACAACATTCAATTCTCATGGGGGAGAAGGAGCCCGAATGAGAAGGGAACACTTTGTAATCCTTCACTACTGCAATTTTGAAGAAAGACGTCTGTGAAGGAGATTTCCTATATGCTGCAATTGCTGCAAGGTGTACCTTTATGGAGTAAAAGGAAAGAACAGATCTTGCCAGTTGCAAGAGTTATAGAATAACTGCCTCTTCTTGGCATCTGATAGGGTTATAGTTATTCTGAATACACCAGATGCAGAACCTCTTCCACTTGAATACATATGATACTCTAGTGGTAGGTTGCTTTGCCACTTTCAAGATGTCCATGCAATCCTGAAGGAGATCTAAATGACTGTATTGTAACCAAACTGCTAGCTTCAGTGATGGTAGACTGGGATGTAGGAACTGGTGCCCAAACTTGTAAAGAAGGTCCACACTGCACAGCAGCTTCATGTGTCATCTCTCTGTTAGGTAAAAAAGATCTGTGAACCACCGCTGCCAAGGCCATTCCAGGGTTACAAGGATTATTCTTTCTTTGTAATGTCCTAGTTTGATTAACACTTTTGAGATCAGTGAGATGGAAGGAAAAGTGTGGAGAAATTCCCATGACAAGTCAATCAAACGGGCATTCTCCACGGACACTTGTTGGTAGTATTTTGAGGCGACATTTGGGCATTTTTTGTTGCTTGTATCGACAAAAAGATCTATTTGAGGATAACCTCATTCTTTGAAGAAGCTTTGTAGTAATTCTTTGTTGAGAATACAGTCATGATTTTTTTATATTAATCAACTTAGGGTATCCAATTGAGCGTTTTGTATGCCCAGTAGATGGACTGCTGTAATAGTTAGACCTTTCGTCAACAGCCATTTTCAAATGGCCTGCAATTCCAGAGCCCGTTGTCTCAAGCGTGTTCCTCTTTACTTGTTCAGATAATGGTTATAATGTCCGTCTGAACAAGTAGTGAATTTGGTCTGAATGAAGGGAAGAATGAATTCAGAGCTAAATTGACATCCCTCAATTCTAACAGATTGATGTGACTATATTCCCTGTGTCTGTAAATAGTCAATATGAACACCCCATCCTAGAAGTGGTGGATCTGTCACGATAGCTTGCAAAAAATATCCTGATGAAACAGAACCCTTTTCAGAAGCTTGGATGCTCAGCACCACCAAGGAAGTGATTAGAGAGCTGCTTGGGATAACTTTTACTTGTTCACCCAGCTTCCTGATTTCTGGTTCTATTGATCCTCCAGACAGTGCAGTAAAGGCCTCATGAGGAGTTTGGCATTCAGAGTTAGAAATATGCATGATGCAATCGATCACAGTATTGAGAAAATCTGCTTTGCCGTTGGATGGAGTGTTTGTTTCAGACTGCAACATTTCTGTTAGATAGATTTGAGTCTCTCCTCCGAAGGATACATTTGTGCGACAATAGTGTCTAATGTCACTCCCAGGTAGTGAATTCTTTGCACTGGGATAATTGCTGACTTTTGAAAATCTATTCTCAACTCCAGCTTTTACTAGATGTTCACTGCTAGATGGAATTGGTTCCTTATTACATTTGGAGAGGATGCCTTAAATAAACCAATTGACCAAATATGGGGAGACGAAGATCTTTCATTTTTGTTGATGAGCAGCTACCACCGCCATACACTTTGAAAAAGAGTTTGGATCTAAGTTGAGGTCAAAGGGAAGTACCTTTTTAAAAAAAAAATTTAAACATATTTTATTGTCTTTTATATATGTCATTATACACGTGGGTCCAGCATTACAACATATTGCTTTATGCATGTGCCTTTGTCATAGCTTACAGTTATTTTGGCTGCAAAACTTTACCATGAAATCAGTATAATTTAACGTACAATGCTACTAATTTTTCCACTCTAGTCATGTACAGTCGAATCCCCCCACCCCCGACTTTCCCCAACTAGCCCCCACCCCCATGCGCTGCTGTCAACTAGGGTATTGCACTACCGTCCTCTGAGTTTGGCTATGGGCAGATATCTGGAGCATCGGAGGTGCTTACGACTGCCCAACCCTTCATGTGTATTTTAGTCATTGGGCACTTCTCTCTCTGGACGCTTGTCCAACCCCTCGTCCTGATCCCGGTTCCCGGGGCTCCCGTGCCGAGATGGTCCTATGGGGTATTGGGTTCTGATCCCTGGCCCACATTTTTCATATCCTCCACTAGCGCCTCCCAGGCCTGCGCCCTCTCAGCTCTACCTATACCCCTTTTCGCATTCCTAAGCAGTATTCTACCTTCGCAGCTTGCCCATTTCACCAGCTCTCATTTCCATCTATGGATACTGGGGCCAGCTGGTGCTTTCCATTTGCTGGTTATTTCCCGCTTCACCAGTATGAAGGCTAGGTCTTGAAATCTAGCAGTAACCTTAGTCTTGGCTGAGTGAGAAAACCCATTTAGTAATACATGTTCTGGCGTGCCCGACACTATCCGCCCTATTACTCTTGTTGTTTCCCTTGTCACTTCCTGCCAGTAATTCGCTAACAGGGGACAGCTCCATATCATGTGTATGAAATTAGCTCCCTTTTCTCTGCATCTCGGGCATTCCGCATCCTCCCTGCGGAAGAAGCGATTGATTCTGTCCGGTGTGATGTATGCCCTATGTAGTGTATAAAAGCTAATCAACCTAAATCTCGCGTTGCGAAAGACTTTAGTGGCCCTTTGTAGTATGTTTTCCCAATCTTTGTCCTCCAGGGGTCTACCCAGGTCAGTCTTCCATTTGGTCTGGAGTCCCTCCAGCGGTTGTGTAGAGTCGCGTCTGATGGCCCTGTATAGGCAAGTGACAGCCTTTATTGTACCCCCCGCCAGGCCTATGTATTCACACGCAGAGTGAGTCGGTGGTTCTGTCGTCTCTGCCCCCCAATGTCTGCGCATTGCCCCCATAATTGCCCCGTAGAGCAGGAAGTGCCCCTGCGGGATATCCCATTCTGTGCGGAATGCGTCAAAGGTGAGTAATTCCCCGTCTCTGTATAGGTCTCAATTTTGGTAACCCCTGCTTGTGCCCATTCCTCTATCTGCCTCCACTGTCCCACGTGTGGAAGTGCCTTGAGCAGTGCGAGCGACAGGTCCGGTGAGTATGGGTGTTTTGTCTTCTTCTTTTGCAGACATCTACCCCAGCAACGCCTTATCACCTTGAGCTCATTGGCACGGACATGCTGCGGTTTAATGGTGCCCATCAGGGTGCCAAGTACTGCTGCCGGGGTGAAGGGAGGCCTCCTTCGTTCCGGGTCCAGGCTACTCGCCACCCTCTGTGTGAACCTCTGCAGCTGCCCCGCTAGGTAGTATGTCTCCATCTCTGGAACCTCCAGGCCCCCCTCTAGTTGCGCCCTTGTTAACGTGGATAGGGCCACCCTCTGTCTGCTCGCACCCCATATAAAAGCTGAGAGGCATGAGTCCAGCTCTCGGAACCATGCCGCCGGTATCCACACTGGTAGGGTGGTAAAGAAGTACAGCATCCTGGGGAGAGCCACCATCTTCAGCAAGGACACCCTCCTTGCCACGGACAGAGGCAATCCCCCCCCCAAAAGGCCATATTGCCCCTCAGGGATCTTAAAGCTCCCCCCACATTCCCCTCCTGCATGTCTGATATGGAGTGAAAAATCTTCACTCCCAGGTATCTGAAGCATCGGGGCTCCCACTGCAGCTCTCCTAGCCCTTCAGGAGGCGGAGTGTCCACCGTCACCGGGAACAGCCGGGATTTCTGCCAATTCACGTGGAGTCCCGATAGTGCGCCAAACGATCCCATCATGGTCTTAGCCCCCCTCAAGTCCCCATCCGTATCTTTTAAAAAGAGCAGGAGGTCGTCCGCGTACAGTGCTATATGATGTGTTTGTCCGCCCAACTGCAGCCCTCTGTATGCACTCCCGGACCGCGCCCTGCACGCCAGGGGCTCTATGGCCAGGGCAAACAATAGGGGGGACAGAGGGCACCCCTGACGCGTTCCCCGCTCCACCCGGTACTGAGCCGAGATCGTGCGGCCCGTGCGGACCCTAGCCACTGGGACCTCATAGAGCAGTTTCACCCATTTTATGAATCCCTGTCCGATCCCCATTCTTGCCAGCACCGCATACAGAAACTCCCACTCTAGGCTGTCGAATGCTTTCTCTATGTCGATAGCGAAGACAGCTCCATCGGGTTCCTCCACTTTGCTCAGTTCAAGAATGGAAAGAAGGCGGCGTATATTGAGAGTCGTATTCCTGCTTGGTATAAACCCTGCCTGATCCTGATGGACCAGGGAGGTCATGTGCGGTAGTAGCCTGGTTGCCAGCAACTTGCTTAGTATTTTAAAATCTAGATTTAACATGGACAGGGGTCTGTATGCCGTCACTCAAGAAAAGGGAAGTACCTTGAATTGGTAGTGATGTTTTCCAACCACAAATCTCAGAAACGTCCTGTATTTCCTCATGATCGAAATGTGGAAACAGGCATCGTGAATATCTATTGCGCACAATCAACTCCCTTGGAGTAATTGGAGGTACATCTGATGCAACACCAACATTCTGAATCTTTCCTTTTGTATTCATTTGTTTGTTAGTCTCAGATTGAGAATGAATCTGAATTCTCGTAATGCACTTTTTTTTTGTATCAGAAAGTAACAGGAATAAATTCACATTCCTTTTTGGGAAGAAGCAGAGGTGTGGAAATTAATAAAATATCTACTTTTCCATGGGACAGGTTGCTTTATAAATCTACTTGTCCTGTAACAAAATCCACTTGTCCCATGGGTGCCATGTAGTGCGTCAACAAAATATGGCAGCAATCTCATTATATAAGAGCTCTGATAATAGCCTCTCGGATTGTGTCTGAGCTCATACCATACCAGGGTTTGAATACTAGCAATTCCCTTATTTTGCCACCTTTCCGCAGATCTACATACTGGGACTGGAGGTAGTTGGAAGCAATAGTTCCGAATGTTTGGAATGCCCTTTTGAGTCTGTGCAAACCTACTAACTTGCATGTTTTATGTGTTTTCATCCACTCATCTCTAATATTTTCCCATACAGAGAAAGGTTGGAAATTTACTCCTGACAAGGGCAGAAGTATAACTTCTTCCAGGGTAGGGGGAAAAAGTGGTTGGTGGGAATGTGAACTTGTTAACACTTGACAGACTTTCACATTAGCAAATTCACACATGCATATTTGCTCGTGCTAACATGCAGTTCACAAATATTTTCTAGGAGTATGATTTCCTGACCTCCTGTAAATTCATGTAAGCCATAAATCTGCACTAATGCAAGGACATATACCATGGGTGTGCTTTTGTGACTTTCTTTTAGAATTGGGCCCCTATTTACGTCTGGCGTTAACCAAGACCTTTTGTTTTTATTAAAATTCTATCTCTCACTTTCTCTCTACACTGCCTGGCTTCACTGCGAGTGACAACATTCCGCACTTTCACAAGAAGCATATCAGCACGCAAAGAAGTTTTGTTCATTGCCAGGTACTACTGTGGCAATGTGTGGTTTTTGAGACCAAAAATATTTTTGCTTACTGCCAATGCTTGTTATAATGATGAGGGCCGGGCAGCTCCCACAACAGTAAAGTATTACAAAAACTGTGTCAAAACAAGACACACTGACAAAACCAAAAGGCTGCCCTCCAATGTCATACCTATTGGCTTTACCAATGCGTATTTATTTTCATGTTTCCTATAATTTTGTTGAAACTGGTTACACAGATTTTCCCTAACGAATATTTTTTGGAAATACTAGCACGCATCAACACATTTTACTAAATGATACTTCAAAGACCTGGTACCTAAAATTTCACAGTTGTTTAGCAAAACGTTCTTTTCCTAGTTGCATTTTCAACATTGTATTTTGAAAGCAAAGAATCATCAATCTTACTTTCAATCATATATTTGCATCTAATCAGAGAGCATCCTGGAAGTATTATATTGCTAAACTTTGCAAACGTGTGTACACGTGTGTCACTACTGACCACTGTCAGTAGTGCAGTCTGAACTCGGAACTTACAACATTTCCTTACAGCACTCACCCTAATAATAATGGCTTTGTATTAATGAACCATAAAGACAAATTCGAACTGTATTAACATATGAACACAAATATTACCTTAAGTGCAGACAATGCCCTCCCCTGCTCCATTACGTGGTACTGTAATCTGGCAGTCAAAGGGTTTTTTATCCCACCTAACTATAAGATTACTTTAACCTTTGTTTTTTTCAGTGAAGATATATATATATTTCTCTCTCTCTCTCTCACACCTTCGTGTATATATTTAACACTCACAGTCACTGAATGATGTCTTCTGTGGATGATGTCATCAGTGATGTCATTTCAGATGTCATCAGTGATGTTACTGACCATGTCATGAGTGATGTAATATGTGAGGTCATAAGCAGTGTATTGCGGGGGTACGAGTTATAGTTAGTTTACTAACTACGCCGCCTGAATTTCACTGGTTTTGTACGAGTGAAACCTGAGCTTAACTATAATGTCCCTGTAACCAGTAAATAAACAGGTCCCAACATGCTTGGGTTCACTCCTCCAGTTTATTGTGGCTTGGGGTGATGCGTTTCGACCGTCTCCGCAGTCTTTCTCACAACAATGCCCCGGCGCCCTTTTGTGCATTAAATACTATCTCAACTCTTAAAGTGACAGTGCAATAATGTTCACATTCTTGCCTAAAATAAAGTTTTTCAATATTTACTAAACATCGGCAGCAATGCTGTACATTCTAAAATACACTACCTGTAATTGCACTTTTTTATCAAAACCATGAGCTTAATTTACCTTCCAAAATGAAACTTATAATAACAACGATGTCATGTCCACTGACTCAGTTTCAAAGTAAAATGTGTGACTCCCAAATATGTGCTTAAACCAAACATACGTAATGTGAACTTGTGACATTATGAGCAGTAATGGAAGATTGAAATTATAAAGCACTAAGCATAGAATTTTGCACACATATACTCGGATAGAGGCCCTCTGCAATAACTTATTGTTCTACAAGGGTTAGAATGTAAACAGGTACTCCCAAGGTTGATCAAAGTGCTGGTGCATTCGTTGAGACATTATTTTTAAAGTGCATAGTGCCAGTAAACCCCTTCAAGTATTGAACCCATACCCTAGGGAATAAATCATGGGCTTCTTCACATGACGAGCCAGTGCTCTCTCTCCATAAAGTGGAAAGTGTTTAAACCATCATCTTATTTCAACAAATAGATAAAAGGGAGTACATCTCATGAAGTTCTATTGCACAGACAGATATTGCACCTTTTCTTCATAGACCTGCAATCTCTCTGCCTGACTTTAGATGCTTACATGCACACACAAATACAGTGTCTGTATCGAAATGTAAACATGTACACACGAATTAAATGCAAATAGCAGGTTCTTGCACAATAAAGTGCAATGTGCAGAAAAATATAAATAAATATATCTTAGCTGAAGTAAATATGTCAATATCCTATCATCAAAAAGGTGCCAAGTGCAAAATTCATATAATAGTCGGAATATTGGGTAAGTGCCGTAAAGTGCAACGTGCCTTCTATCTGTCCCCTTTAACTGCTCCCTTACCCCACATTTACATATCTAAAGTGCCCTGTGCTCAAAGTTAAAACCATTTCCTTTATGTTTTTCTTCAAATTATTGTTACGGATTAGCTATTGGACTGAGTGCATTACATGGAAAACCTCAATTATAAGTGAACATGAAGGTCCTCTTCAATATTGAGACCTGGGGGAACCTTCGTATTGAACCTTAGAATATGCTTTGACTCCAACTGTCTCAAATAGCGCTCCCTATTTGCTCCTCTGCTGCGACTGGGTACCTGATCTATGGCAAAAGTATTGCAAATTATCTAAGTTGCTACCATGTGCTTGTCAAAGTGCCTAGCCACAGGATAAGTGGAGTCCTTGTTCACAATTGCTCTCATGTGATGCAATATTCTTAGGTGGACACTCAGAATAGTACTCCCTATATACAGTTTCTGATAGCTACATCTTAAAACATATACAATATAATCACTCTTGCAATGCAAGGATTGTTGGATTGTCCACATCTGGTCTGTTGATGGTATGGGCAATTGCTTTATATTAACTCCATGTTTACACCTGTGGCATTTAGTGAAACCTCCACTGCCTATTAACCAAGTTCCCCCCACTCTCATTTCTGGACTGCTTACTACAAGGTCATCCCTCATCGACCTCGCCCTTCGAAAAGTTATTGAGGGTTTCTTACTCATCTTCTGGCCAATGACTGGGTCACTGCAAAGCAGTTGTCAATTTCTCTGAAATATTCACCTCACTTCACTATGCTGGGTATTAAATCTAGTGATAAATCGTAGTTCACAGTATCTGTGAAAAGCAGCTTGTCCCTCTCCTTCAAGTTTGCTTTAATTCTGGCTTCCCTTAGCACCTTTGTATTGTAACCCTGTGTTGAGAATCTTTGTTCTAAATCTCGTTGTGCGTTCTCTAATTGTGTTCTTTCACTGCAATTCCTTCGCATACGCAAGTTCTCAGCATAGGGGATACTATATTTTAGATTGTTAGGGTGAAAACTCTGTGCATGTAAAATTGTGTTTCCTGCTGTGCTCTTCCTAAATACTTTCGTATGTAGTCTTCCTTGTTCAATGTAAACTATAAGATCCAAAAATTCTATTGACTCCTGACATATGTGTGAGGTAAAGTGCAAATTTAGTGCATTGTTGTTGATTTTCTTCACAAATTCCTCAGCCAACCTCAATGGTCCCCGCCAGATAATAAACAAGTTTTTAGACACGGCTACAGCCCAAACCGCTGAACGGAATTACACCATATTTGACAGAAAAATAGATCTTGGTTCAGAAAGAGTGCTTATTGTTAGTTGGTGTAAATTTGTTTAGTAGTTAATAAAGGAATAAAAATATAGATATATATCTACAGACGTGGATCCACCCGCAGGGGATCCACGAATCCGGGTGAAAAACAAGGCCCTGATTGGCTGGGCGCACCCTGACAGGAAAGTTGCTGTCGCCATTTTCTTTGACGCTTGGCCCGGGGGTGGGAAAAATAAAGTGTCAAAACACATAAGGGGTCAGAATACAGGTATCCTGACCCCATAGGACACATGGAGGGCTCATGGGCAAGAAATTGGCACAAAATGTTTTTTTTGGGCTGATCAGCAGATCCACTGTCATGCTTAGCGCGGCCCCCAGTGTAACTTCACGATGGATACGCGGTTCTGAAGAATAATGAAAAAAGTACACCCACTCACAAACCTAACCAAAGAGTGCTCGCAGCGTGGGGCTGGGTGCATCCATGAGCAAGACTTGACAGTCAAAACACGTCGGTTTGGGATTAAGTGGCAGGTGTGCGTCCACAAATAAAACTGACCTTAAAAGACTCTCCTAGATCAGCGTTATCAATCTTTGGTGGCATATACATACATACATACATATATATATATATATACAAACACACACACACACTGGAAAAACCAAAGGTTACAGGGACGTTATAGTTAGGCTCAGGTTTCACTCGTACAAAACCAGTGAAATTCAGCCGTTATAGTTAGTGAGCTAACTATAACTCGCGCCCCCGCAATGCACTGCTTATGACCTCACATATTACATCACTCATGACATGGTCAGTGACATTTCTGATGACATCTCATATGACATCCCTCATGACACCATCCAGCGAGTGTAATTATTTTTAAACATATATACTAAGGTACTACAAAAGTTATGTAACTATAATGTCCCTGTAACCTTTGTTTTTTTCAGTGAATTTCTAAGGTTTATTTAAATGCTAATTCCTAACTATAACATCCCTGTAAACTTTGTTTTTTTTCAGTGAATTTCTATAGTTTTTTAAGGAAGTAGTCTCGTTTGCAGAGTGGTGAAAAAAGGAGGCGCGGCCTCTGACCAGCTCTCAGGAATCCTGCTATGTAGGACTCACTTGAGGTACCAGGAGGGCTTCTTGGCCCCCTAGATCCCTCAGGAGAAAGTGTACTTCATCCCCCAACCAGTAGTGTGCCAGATACTGTGTTTGCATAGTGGTGGAGAAAGGGGGCGTGGCCTCCGAAGATCTCTTAGCAATCTCGCTGTGTGGGACTCACTGACGGTAACAGGAGGGGGGTTAGGGTATTCCTACCCTGCCCCCTTTTCTTTATTATTTACTTTGTTTGTAGGACTCGGCTTCAAGCGGAGTCCCAAGTAGGCCTGGGCGGTGCTCGCGAAGTTTCACTCTGCGGAATTCCGGGGAGTTACTGAAAAACTCAGGAGAATTCCGCAGAATTCCGCCTGCGGGCGAAGTACTTCATTCTTACTTGGTGATGCCATGAATCCAGACCCACTGAGCGACGCTAAACAAAGAACCAAAATGGATATCTCAGGAAGAGTCTGCATTACACCATAGCTCTCAAGCACTCAATCATTGAGTGCCAGACCACTAACCGCACATCTACTCCCCCCCACAACCTAGAGCCAGACACAGTAGCTTATTGCATCAGAAACCGGGTAAAGGTACCCGCACTTACTGCATTTGATCAGGCGCACAGTCAGGGAACCAAAGACTATTTCTGCCCTCCCCAAAAAACTCTCTCAAAAGTTTTGAAGTTCTTTGTAACGAAGAAGTCTGTGCTCTTCCCTCCACCCCATGGCACCCGGTGAGTCTCGTCAACCAGCAGTGCCCATGGAAAAATACTGCCACTGGTGGGTGAACTCCACACCCTCACCTTAGCCACCCACAGAGACCGGGCATGTACCAATTCCAATCCCCCTCATTGCCCGGACTCCACAACGCACAAGGAAGCCTTTGTGAGCCCTCAGCACCGCCAGCCATTACGTTTGAAAACTTTCTCTCTCCGCAGTGCCCAGGTTCACCTCACACCCACCCTTCACCCTGGGATTCGAGGGGTCACTTACCTGCACATGTACCCCGGCTCCTAGACCCTGAGACCAGCTGAGATCCGATCGGGAGATGTGAGTGCCTGGGCTGGCTTTTGGTGAAGGACACAGGTGTCGTCTCAACGGAGCAGTATCTCCTCTCCTTCCCGCCCTCCCTCCCTCCCTCCCACACCAAACCTCCCCTTGATGGCAGCTCTGTGAAGCACCAGGGTTAAGCCTTCCGCCCCAGGAGGTTGCTAAAACCTCCCTTTATCCACGCCTGTTTATTGCAGTCCAAGATTGCCTTAAAGAGAGTTAGCATTCTACGATACGGTGCCGTATTTACCCACACCTAACATGGCAACAGCTAGACCAGCGGCTGTAAGCATGCGCAGTTGTGCACTCAAGTACCGACGTGTGAAAGTGACGAAGTGAAAGACTAAAACGATATTTTTACAGACGTGCGTTTACTGCGACCCAGCCTGCATAGCCATTCAGTCCCCTGACCTTGGACTGCTGCAGGAAGAGAGGTGAGAACGCGGCTGGAGGCAAAGGCTGGTAGGCTCTCTGTCAGCTCACTGTCTGGGATGAGGGAGGTGCTGTGGACTCTTCCATGAGCAGGCTGGGAGCTCGGGGGACATTCATATTAAAACTAAAAGCCTTTTAAATCAGCAAGGCTGCTGCACAGCTATCCTAGTTCACTGTGGGTGTTGGTAACTCTGCTCCACAGCGGTTGGCGGACTATTTGCCAAACTCCGCGCTCCGCTTGTAAAACTCCATGAACTCTGCCACCGGAATGGAGTTTACTGCACACCCCTAGTCCCAAGATGGCTGCCAAAACTTCCTGGTTGAAGAGTTGGCAGCCAATTGAATTTTAGTAGGATCCGCAAGTCCACTGCAAGGACTTGCATCCCCAGATATCTATATATTTTTTTAAGTTAAACCTCTCAAAAACTACTAAACAGATTTACATAAAATCACAAAAAGCACGCTTTCTGGACCAACATCTAGCTTTCTGTCAAATTTGGTGTAATTCCGTTCAGCGGTTCAAGCTGTAGTAGTATTAAAAAAATGAAAAATGCACATAGACATACCATGGGGAAAACGCGTTTTGGGACCCCCCCCTTTTTCTCGGACCCCGTTTGACGGATCTTCTTGAAACTTTCAACACAGCAGCTGAACCTAAATGGGGAAGTTTTGCAAAAGTTTGTGAAGATTCGTCTAGCGGCGCCAAAGTTATTAGCAAAAGAAAAAAATGCTTTTCCTATGGAAACTTTGGTCCTAACTATAACTACCTCCTGGCGACTGCGAGTAGGTAATATATATATATCTATGTATATATAAATATATATATATACACACACACACATACATATATATATATACACACACACATATATATACACACACACACAGATATACATACATACACACATATACATACATGCACACACTATATATATGCATACATATACACACACACATATATTTACATACACACACACACATATATATGTATACACACACACATATCTATATATACGCATACAGTGTTTTGGCTTGGTGTTTACGTTTGTTGATTATGTTATTCCATAATATACTCAACATTTTACTTTTCTCAAAGAACTGTTGCATGGCTTTTTTTTCCGCATTTAGCACTTAAAAAGATGAATTATCCGCCTTATCTTTCATTACCTGCTTCTTTTAAATGCATGTCAACATCTGTCTTTCCTCCAGAAGGCTAAGGAACGCGGTGCTGTCGTGATCAAAGAGTCATGGATTGAGGAGGACGAAGGTGGGAAAGTGAAATATGGAATCGTCCAAACTGTGAGTAGGACAGCGTTTAATTACACATGCATTTGTCTTCCGAAGGCGAATAGATCAGTGGGTGTCTCTGTTTATTTTGGCATGCTAAGGAGGGTGTGGGATTATCACAATGTTCTCCTTAAACTGCTGCGGAAGTAACATGCCACTACATTATTTCAGGTTCCAACTTCTCCATTTTCACTCGAGTAACATATCTGGTTGGATCTCCTCCGTGTTTTACTTCTAAAGCTGCGCATCCTCCATGTTTCACTACAGAAATAAACTGTCAGCCTGCACCTCCTCCATGTTTCACCCAGCTTAATGTCATACTGTACCTCCATATTTTAGTATATTAATATTGTATCAAGCTGTAGCCCTTTCATGTTTCATTACAGTGATAGTAGTGTTGTGAGTCCCCTTTAGGGCCCACTGTAGTTTTTCCTTATGTTCGCTTAACTGCACACATAATAGGTCGCTTTTGCTTTGCACATTACATGCTTGTTTTTTGTGCCACACTGTTATTTTCTAAATACGCTGCATAGGTTTTATCAGTCTACTTTCTGCTGGGAATCAGTCTGTACATCGTACAAAGCCAAACAACATTGTGTCCTGTTTTTCTCTTTGGTCGGACACTAACACCTAGACATAACAGAGATCCAGATTATATTTCTCAAACAGAGCAAGTCTTCTCATATAACCCAAGACTTGCAGTTCTAAAAATATAGCGCAACAAGGCTTGCAAAGAAAAGGTCCTGGGATGAACGAGCTACAAACCTGAGATGTAGACCAACTGATTATGACTCTCAGGTATGGGGTCCGGCTGTAAACCCGGAGATCTTTAGTATAATATTGCATTTACGGAGTAAGGGTAGGCTTATGCTAATTTGTCATTCACTATGACAAGGCTTTTCATTGAGTAGTTTATTAGTTGTGCTAATCACATTATTGACTTGCATCTGTCTCTAACTGCAGCACAGTTTTTGCACAATAGAGCACGTTAGTTTCAAAAAATATTGTAAGCTTTCTACGTGTCATGTATGAGTGAGAGAACGAAAGGTGATGACCTGTTACCACGACTCCTGAGAGAGCTCAGAGTGTTGTGTTCTGGGGTGCTAAGTTACCCGTCTCTCTGGAAGATTAGGAGGGCAGGTAAAACACTATGAGCTAGTCTGGATTTGGGGCCATAGGTACTGATGTGGTAAGGTGACTGAGTCCCTACATGCTGACGTCCCGTGATCCCAGGTGTAGTTCTATGTCTGAGCAGAATCCCTGCGTTTGGTCTGGTATTTATTCACGGGCACCCTGAGTAGTGTTTGTGTATGTCCACAATACCCTTACACCTACCACCGGAGATATCCGTGGTGTTCAGAATTAATCCTCCGCAGTCCATAAAAAGTACCTAATTCTATTGGTTTTTCAAGCTTGAAAGTTTAAAAGCACAATACCCATTTTTGTGTTGCACTTTGTTTTGCATTCTGCTTTGTTATGGCTGCACAGCCTGTTGTTATTCCTGTAAATTGCAGATGTAATTCATCATGGACTTACTAATCAGGGTGGTGCTTTTATCTTTATTGTTGAAGTCAACAATGCTTACCGCTTTGAAGTCTTTTATTCTTGGGTCGATTTTCCAACTGTGGATGCTTACACAAATATCTTTCATAAAACCTCCAGCGCCAAATCTCTATAGGGCATATGTGCTAATGAAAATACCTCTGTCCTATTGGGAACTTCATACACCTTAGCGCCCTTCCACATGTAGCTACACTGGTATGCTTGGGTCCCCTTAGCAATGAGGGGGCAACTTGGCCAGCTCTAGCTGGACCCACACCATATCCTTACATGGTGCCTCTTAATCTTTTGCAAACCCAAGCTTTTTATGAAGCTTTAGTTATTTCATATAGACGCATGACACAATATGTTTCACACACCTTGTTGGCTTTGTCAGCAAGACCTGGCCTGCCAGGGCAAGCCCAGTTCCCGGCAGTGCCGACCATAAGTCCCATGATTGTCCATTTAGTTATGGGCACAACTCTCACTAATCGTGTGGAAATTCCATTTTGGATAGCCCAAAAGATCGGCCAAATTGAAGCTGTGTTTCCCAAGACGGGACCACAAGGCAGGCACAGAATATTGACTATGTGCTTGTCCCACGGAATCGTTCGCGGAATAGGTGATTGTAACACATGGGCGACAGTATTTGTGGCTGTCTATTCTATTAGTCACGGTACACCGTCCATGTCAGTTTTGCTGCATGTGTTAAAACAAATACAGAACGAACACAGGCAGCTTCTACCATGGTTCTGGGGATGAAACTAATGTGAAATGTTCCTGTAGGGTCCTCATTGATTCTGTCTAACATTAAAGGTGAACCAGCATCACTGGCTATACACCAGAAGCTCACAGCGGTCACACTTGTTGACCGAGAACGCAACCTAACTATAATTATTGCTGAAGTGTTCAGCCGAACCTGCTATAGGTTCTAAACAGCAATACTCAGTGGCATGCGCTACTGTTGTTGGAGTGATGTTGGACAGAAATGTTCAATCACAAAACACTCACACCCAGTACCTGGGGGACTGCACTGCGCAGTTGGCTGAACTTAAAGCTTTGCTTCTTGCACTTGAACATACAGATCCTGAATTCCCCCACTTTTATTGTGTATGATTCGTATTACTGTGTACAATCTTTTAATAAGAATGGGTTCAAAGATTCTAAAGGCAACACAATTAAGCTTAAAACACTTTGAGTTAAAGTAGCGGATCTCAAAGACAAACTGCCAAAGACTCATGTTATACATACATTGAGTCATCAGCGTATGGGAGCACACGTACGGCATTCTCTGGCGGATAAAGCTGCCAAATCTGCAGCTGCGACTGGTACTGTTGCTGCAATTACTCGTTCCAAAACGAGGATAGATAGTGATATCTTGGCTGCTGTTAATGCAAATAAAGACGGCACACCTTTACCTAACGGCTTTCCTTCTAAATATTCCTACCACTTGAGTGAATACAATATTCCCTTTGTAACGATTCTAGGGGTTGTCGATCAATTGATACCCAACCAAGATCGTAGGCTAGCTTAAGTGATAGCTGTGCATGAAGGTGTTGCTTCTGCACATGCGGTGTGGTGCCCACTATTTCACTGCTACAGCAGAGTGGCACGGTTTGTACCAACAGGCCCAAAAATATGTCCTGTGTTGTGACATTTGTCAACAAATTAAGGCTTTCGCCGTGACTCGTCCACCGCAGATATACCTGGTAATTTCAAATATCTGGACCATTGTGGTCTACTGATTTTGGATACTGTGTTTACATTTATTTTAGTTGCAGTTGAATCGTGCTCCAGGTTCCTCTGGGTTTGGCCACAGCACTCCACTGACGCTGTAACTGTTATTAAAGACATGCAAGTCTTTATCGGGACACATGCATGCAGTAGACTTCAATCGGACCAGGGCCCGGCCATTGCTTCAAAAGCTTATTGGGATTGTTTGGCTTCCCTGGGTGTACAGGTGCAATATTCTTCTCCATACCGGCCAGATGGCAATTCAGTTGTGGAAAGGATGAACCATGACTTAAAGCAGTCCTTAACAGCTAGAGTACTAGATACAGGGCGTAGTTGGATCCATCACCTTTATAACCTCTCCAAAAGATCTCTGGGTGGCCGGACCCCATAAGAAGTCCTCTTTGGCATCAAATGTACATTCCAGACCCTGATGGTCAAGACACTGTGGCGGCAGCCACACCTTTTGACGTAGATAATCATTGTGCTGTCTTACAGGATCTACAAGATGTCCGTGACATCAATTCCAATAAGCAGTTGAAAGAGTCTGTCGCTGCAAGCATCGAGCAGAAACCAACACCTTCTGGTTGGATTCCAAAAATGTATGATCTTGTGCGAGACAAGATAGCAGTTAAAAAGGAGTTCAGTCCTTCATGCCAAGAGCTGGTGCCAGTCTTGGCATTCAAGGTTCAAGAAATATTATCCTGCCAAAGCTATCTGGTTCTAAAGACAATCGATTTGTCTCTATTGATCATATCAAACTACACCATGTGGCCGATCCTCAATAATAGACCACGAGGAGCCCTTGGTAGTTCCAACTCTACTCTTGGTACCATACAGGAAATTCTTCTGCAGCTAGTGACTCACACCGAAGCTGTTTCTCCCCAGCTGGGGGCGGGGGAATAGAATGCACCACAGTTGATCCCTGCATCCGCATCCAGCAACGCGACTGAAGTGAGTACTGCTATAACTACAGCGTCTTCTACAGCAGATGCCATGTATACATATCCACCTGCTCTGGATTTACCTCTCCTGGAATCTTCTAGTCCTGTTGAGGTACCTGATCCACCAGTTTTTCAACTAACGGATTCTGGGTATTATATAGATTGAGATGATTTTTCTTCAGACAGTTCTTATGTTTTTGACACTCCTCCAATAAGGATCTGTGGGGCATATTAGCAAGACCGGCGATAAAATTATCGCCGTTTTAGCTGCAGGAAACTGCCGCTAAAACGGCGATAATGGGCTTGCTAATATGCGTTATGGAATTCAATAGAAGCCCAGGTTAGATGTCCTGCACATCTAACCTGGGCTTCTATTGAATTCTATAACGCATATTAGCAAGCCCATTATCGCCGTTTTAGCGGCAGTTTCCTGCCGCTAAAACTGCGATAATTTTAACGTGGGTCTTGCTAATATGCCCCTGTGTTTTTACTCATGGCTCAAACTCACTTACCTTGTCCCAACTTGAATATATGTTTGGATTACACTTTCCTCGGTTTTCTATTTTTGTAGATTGGATTTGTGATTGTTTTTTACTTATTTATTAATGGCCATTATTTACCAGAAATCTCTGCTACAGAACTGGTCAATGGGGTGTTGGCCCCACATTCATCTTCATATAAACTAAAAAGCGAATTGTCCCTGGTGAAAATTTCACTGTTCCAGTGACTGCTGAAATTGTGTGGGATAAAGTTCCTTTCTATATATTCGGTCCTACGGAGATCCTGCAGATACCATACGTGTTAGGGTTTCTACAGGTGAATTATTAGTACCTTGGTTACATTCAAATGATTGGGTTATTGAAACTGTAAACTCCATGCTCTCAGAGCTGGAATATTATACTGTTTTTAAGTCACAGGATTTGCACATAAATTCTGCGAATTATGGAGAAATGTTTTGTTATCATCATTTCAGACATCATTATCAGCATTGCACTACTGTCCAGCACCACATTTTTAATTACACTCAATGGGAACATTGCCCCACTCCCCCACAAGAGAGTTCTAAACAGATAAATGTACCTATTTTTTAGGATACGATACAACAGACCCAACATCGTATTAACTTTAAGTTACTCCCTACTCCCCCCCAAAAATATATGCTTACACAAACCAAGCTCATATATACTGCTTCATTTGTCACGCAATTAGCCGTTAAAGGCTATGACTATTGGAAGGACACAACTGAAATTAAATCGATTTGGGGACCAAACTTTGGCAAGTTCAAGTAACAGAAACCCTGTTCCAAGACTGATTAATCCCAACAAAAATGATTTTCCTGAATGACACTGTTCAACCGACCACAAGTCTAGTATTTGCTAACAAAATGCACCCACTTTTCTTTCTGTTGCCTGCTTTGAAAATTGGCAAAATATGAAAATTACACTGAAGATCAACTGAATAGTATGTTGTAGAATGATACATTTAATTCCACACTTTAAAATCCTCGTGGGTGATTATTGTGGCCAGTAGACAAATAGTTGTCATGCTCGTTTTCTGAATTCCACATCGGGGTTTAAGGCAAGTAGGCCCGATCCCTAGTACTCCCACTCCCAGCATTCAGGTATTGTTACCACCAATTCGGTGGGGAAATTGTGTCAACAATGATTGGAACATTTATTTTCAATTATTTATTTGAAACATTTTATATAGCGCAAACTAGACCTGTCAGGGTATCAGAGCGAAGGTTAAGCTGGTACAGGAGAAAAGAAAAGACATAAGCGGATACACCAGATGCATATTGCAAACATTAATAGACATATAAGCGGTTACCCCAGATGCGCATTGCATAGTAGGTATGGAAGGTCAATGCTGTAAGGCAATTAAAGTTAGTGTGTATGGTTACAGGATTATTGTCGCACGTACCTATTCAAGAGCAATCCTTTGACTTCTTTGAAAAAAAAAGAAACCTTCCACACTGCAGTCAAACAACATCTTTCTCACCTGTCTGAAGATATGGATTTGTCAGATTTTTTATTAGGTCCTACGTCCTCACGTTCTAAAAGATTTCTTTATGCTACCTATAATCAAATTTGGAAATTGCCACAAATAGAAGAAGCTGCACGTTTAATACAAATTGATCAAGATAATTTGGATAAAGGGCTTGCTGTTGTTGATAATAGTATTAATACGCTGTCTTCTCGCATTTACAATTTGAATAACATTGTCTCATTTATTAATCTGTTATTGAGATCATGCAAAGTGACATTTCGACTATATCATGGGCAAAGTCAGCTCAGGTCTATTATGCAGTTCAGCTGGACATTACAAACCTTAAAAAACCCTGGTGTTACTTAAATTCCAGTCACCTATTTTTTCCTTTAATTTGACACGCAAACAACAACTGATGGCAAAAAAGGATGCCATGTACACAATGTTCCACCTAGAGAAGTTAGGACAGCTCCTATTTATAATAGCCGAAACACCTTCTGCTGTCTGGTTAATACACGGCGTAAAATCTTTGCTGATTTCAACATTTCAATTCACAGCTTGCATGAAACATTTTCCAGTTGGTAGATATGAACCCCTAGGCGGTAGCTTATTTCATGAATTATGACCACTCCCATGTTCATATCGTTGTGAATGTGGCAATAAGAAAGTTTCCTTATTGGAGAGGAATGTGACTCTTCTGTCAGACATTCACTCGTCTATAAACACGTGACTATCCACGGTGCATGTAATGTGTCGGTAGCAAATTTGGCCTGTCATGTAAAAGGAATACCAGCCCCTGCAATACTCCCACTTGTTACAGTTCTCTCAAATGGAAGTTATTTAATGCTTAGCAATCAAGACTGCTGTGGAATACGAGCTGGGATCCCCTACTGTCTTGTTTCCCCCACACAGGGAGTCTTAGATAGCTCATTGTGACCTTCCATTCACACTTTGAAAGCAGATTTCAATAAGCTAAGCAGACTCAAAGCACTATTGTTTCAAAAAGAAGTAGCACTGAGATCTGCTCAAGAAACTTTTGAGTTACAAGTTGCAAGGACATTCAGTGAGATACAGTCCTTGATAAACGCTAACCTCCCATTACATTTTGGTGAACTGGTACACCATATTTTTAATGCATCTTATACGGCCGGCCTTGCCCATTTTTTTTTAAAGTCGGCAGTTCTGGCTTGGTCAGTTCATTCCAAACCATCTTTGGAGTAATACCGTCTTTTATCTCTTTTCTCCAGCGTGTTTGGAGGATTCCTGTTGCTGTTATTCCTCATTTGCAGCATTTTGCTCTTGTTTTTGTTTCTCTGCAATGGATGTTCCGTTTGCAAGCCTACCACCACTCCTTTTGTGCCACGAGCGCATGCTACAATTCTTCGGAATCCACATGCTCCAGGAACTGGACCTTGGTTGGTTGATGTCATTCCGGCCTGCCTGGTTTACCTGCATGCAACCCGTTTTTCATTGCCTCTGGTGCCCCTTTGAAGTCAATAGATATTTGCCTAGCTCTGCCGACGCCGGCTCATGTGGACATAGACCTCTTGATAAGTACATTAGCAACCCACTTTCAAAGTTGGTCCTTGGGCCTATAGCTTCTTCATAATGCGAGCTATGAGCCCCTACTTCATGTGGAGATGAGTGCGATGGCACATGGGGCCAGATGTACGACCCACCAATTAGCTAATTTGGATGTACAACAGTGTCTCAGACACTGTTTGCGATTCCTAATGGGGTCGCAAATTGCATGCCTCATTAATATTTATGAGGCAGGCGCAATTTGCGACCCCATTGGGAATGACTAGCACTCACAAAAACCCCAGCAGGCCACCATGTCTGTGACTGCTTTTAAATAAAGTAGTATTTTTTTTAATGCTGCCAGTTTTCCTTAAAGGAAAACGGGATTCATTTAAAAAAAAGAAAAATGAAACTTTTCAGTTTCATTTTTTAAGTGCAAGCAGTGGTCCCTGGGACCAATGCCTGCTCTTAAAAAATATTTTTTGACCCATTCACAAAGGGGAAGGGGTCTCCTGGGGACCCCTTTGCGTTTGCGAATGGTTTACCATCTACTTGAAGTAGGTGGTAAATTGCGAGTGTTTAGCAACCGCAATTGCGGTTGCAAAACATTCATACATACAAATGCGAGTCGCTATTAGGGAGGGACACCCTTGGCACGCCCCTTCCTAATAGCGAGTCGCAAACCTCATTTTGCGAATGGGTAAAATTTACAGATTCACAAAATGAGGTTTGTACGTGGCAATGCCCTAAATTGTGGTAGCAAACGGGCCGATTGCCCGTTTGCGACCGCAATTTAGGGTCGTACATCTCGCCCAGGGAATACTAAATACTGGCTCTAATAACACAGATGTGGGTTGCCTGGCTGCTGTCTCAGCATCGGCTCATGCTGAGAATCATGTCTGTTCCTTGGCACTTGTGAACTGGGCTGTGAACCTATCATCGACTGCGGCGATGGAATCCATTCTGGAGTCACTCGCCTTTGAATTTGCAAGTAACATCGTGGATACCTCCGACACATTTTAAATTTGGCAGCTTTTTCATAAATTGACTTAAGTGACTTCCGAATCCTTTTTTTCTTTTTTTAACCTAATTGCATTTATATAGAATGTTCTTTGAGCAATGCTTTGGATTTGCCTATCTTATGCCTTTTAACTTTATTTACTTAGTCACAGTATTACTGCCCCGACCAAAGGGAGGGTGTCGTGAGTCCCCTATAGGGCCCACTGTAGATTTTCCTTATGTTAGCCTAACTACACACATAATAGGCCGATTTTGCTTTGCGCACGTTACACAGTAACTCACTTGTATTTGTTATACTCGAAATACACTGCACCTGTTTTATTATTTTGCTTTCTGCTAGGATTCAGTGTGTAGATCGTACAAGGCCAAACAACATTGTGCCCTGTTTTTCTATGTGGTCGGACACTAACATCCAGATATAATAGAGAGATCCAGATGCTGTTTTTCGACAGAGCAAGTCTTATCATATAAGCCAAAACTTGCAGCTCTTAAAACAGAGCGCAACGAGGATTGCAGAGAAAAGGCCCCGAGACAAATGAGCTATATGCCTGAGATGTAGACCAACTGATTATGACTCTCAGGTATGGGGTCCGGCACTAAACCCAGAGATCTTTAGTATATTTTCATTGTGTACAGTTTATTAATTGTGCTAATCATATTATTGACATGCATATATCTCCTAATTGCAGCACAGTTTTTGCACGATAGAACAAATTATTTTCAATAGATATTGTTACGCTTCTACGTGTCTGTTTTCTTTTATTGTGGACATGTGTGATTGAGAGCACGAAAGGTGATGACCTGTTACAGCGACTCCTGAAAGAATTCAGAGTGTTGTGTTCTGGTGTGCAAAGTTACGTGTTTTATTTATTTTTATTTCATTTATTTTAGGAGTTTTATATGGCGCTGGCACGGCCCAAGGGGTATCAGAGCGCTTTACAGGAAAAACATATACAACAGAGACTTGAGCAGATTAGAAGTACATTAGTGATAAGAGATACTAGAAAGAATCCAATTCAGTATCATGAGATACGTGTCTCTCTGGAAGGTTAGGAGGGCAGGCAAAGTACTACGAGTTAGTCTGAATTTGGGGCTATACGTACTGATGTGATAAGGTGACTGAGTCCTTACAAGCTGACGTCCCGTGATCCCAGGCATAGTTCTGCTTCTGAGCAGAATCCCTACAATAGTAGGTCAGGCTACACCTCCTCATTGTTTAACTACGGCCGTAACTTGTCAGCCTGCATCTTTCACGCCACTGACCTGTCATCTTTCAACCCCTTCCCGTTTCACTCCAATATCACCATGTGATGCTGCACTTATTTACTATTTCACTATAGTAATAACATGTCAAGATGCACCACTCCATGTTTGTACTCCTGTAAAAAGTTAAGATGTACCTGTTCCACATTTTACTCTAGGAACCTTTTCTATGTTTCACCTCAGTAAATACATGTCAGACCTGCAACTCTTCCATGGTTCACTACAGTAATATGTAATACTGCACCTCACCATGTGTTATTCTGGTAACATGTCATGATGCACCACTTCTAAATGTTACTCTACTCTAGTAAAAAGTCAAGCTGTACCTGCTCCACGTTTTGTCACGCTGTGTCTCCCCTTTGGTTCATCTGAGTAATATCATGTCATACTGCACCTTCTCCAAGTGATAACGCCCATTGCTGCAACGCCTCAGTTCCAATACAGTAATAACACGTCACACTGCACCTCCTCTATTGTTTCGCCTACTGGAATAACATTTCATGCTGAATTTACCCCATGTTTCAATACACAAATAACAAGTGAGACTACACCATCTATAGGTTTCACTACAACTGATACCATGTCACACTGCATCTCCTCATTTTTTTCAATTAAAATAACATGTCATATCAAGCTGAACCTCCTTCATGTTTTTCCACAGTACAAACAGGGCACACTGCACCTCCTTAATGTTTCAATGCAGTAATAACAGTTAATGCTGCATCTCCTTCATGTTTTACTGCATTATTAATTTGCCAAGTGGCAAGCCACACTACACATCCTGAATGTTTCACTACTGGAGGACAGTAATGTGAGGCTGCAGTGGTAGTGCAATGGTTAGCGGTTTCAGTGCAATGTAGAGAATGTGGTAGGGTGATTGGTAAAATGGTAGTAGAAGGTGGCAGGCACTTCTGTCAGATGGTATTGTAGTGCAGTGTAATGGAACAGGGCAGGACAGCAGCTCTATGAAATAAGTTGAAATCTGTGGCTGGTGGTTTTGCAGTGCTTGGTAGAGTAATTTGGTAAAGGGGCAGTACTTCAGTGACGGAGGGTGCCACCGTAGCGGTGGGTTATACTGTGGTGATAATTTGAACGTTTGGAGGAGCATGAGTGCACTTTAATTATTGAGAAGTATGATTCCAAAGAACAAGTTACTTAACTTTAATAATGCTATTTCTGCTGGATACTTTACCTGCAGATTGCTCACCTTTTGAATACTGCCAGGCAGCAAGCAGACTGGATACAGAAACTTCTCCAGTATCTCCATCAGACTACGTGTCAGCTCCAAACCTCCTCTGGACGTGACAATACATGACGACTGGTGAAGTTGTGGGCGGATAGCCATGTAGCAGTCTGGCAGATGCCAAGTACCAGAACACCAATTGCCAAGGCCTTATTGGTGGCCTTCACACTGGTGAAATAGCCCTCCGGATGCTCCTTCTTGGCTAAGGCATAGTGCAACTTGATATAAAGGACAATCCCCTGAGATAAGGTCCTTTGTGAGGTGGCCTTCGATTTCTTCACACCTGTGACTCCGAGAAAGAGTTTGTCATCCATCCGGTGCTTCTTAGTCCTATCATTGTAGAAACTAAGGGCTCACAAGTGATCCAGCAGGTATAGACTCTACTCCTTCTTAGCACGCAATGGTATAGAGAAAAAGTCAGGGAACACGAGGGGCTACCCAACATGGAGGGACAACACCACCTTCAGAAAGAAGGATGCCCTAGTCCTAAGCACCAATTTGCTAGAAAAGAAGGTGGTATATAGCGGCTGGACAGAAAGGTCCTGCAGCTCACTGATACGATGCTCAGAAGAAGTTGCAAGAAGGAAGATGCTTTTAAGGGTCAACAACCTGAGGGAGAAACTGTGCACATGCTCAAGAGATGTGCACATTATAAAAGTCAGAACCAAATTAGGATCCTACAACGTCATGATAAAAGCTGTAAGGGGGGAGGATGTGGTGCAGTGGTCAGAGCTGCTGACTTGGGAGATGGGGGTACCGGTTCGAGTCTCGGCGTCGGCTTAATATCCTGTGATTCTCAGCAAATCACTTAATCTCCCTGTGCCCATCAACAGTGCCTGGATACCCTCACGGGTGATAAGCCGGGCTATATAAATCTACAAATGTAATTTAATTTTAAGTGGAAACACAGAAGTAAGCCTGTTCAAAAAAGGCATTACTACAGTTGATTTGAATAAGGTGAGCTGATCAGGCAAAGCCAGAAAAGTCAAAAGAGCCAGTAAGTAACCATTAACAGTGCCCACCGCAAAGCCTTGCTGGGCCAGAGATAAAATGTACAGTAAGACATTCGACAATTTGAGGAGGGTCGACCCAATGGCTTTTAAAGCACAAGTTACTTACCTTTGGTAACGATATATCTGTAAGAAACATTAGTTAGTTATAGATTCCTTACCTTAGAATTACCCCCAGGCGTCAGACTGGATCTGGAAAGCTTTTCGTCAGCAGTACCTCTGCGCGTCGGCAGGTGGCGTCGGTCGGCTCCGCGTCCATCATCGGCGTCGTGGTCGCCGGGATGACGTCGCGGCAGCTACTTAGACGCCGGCCTCGCGCGCTGACGTTAGTTCTGTACACGACTTTCCGCTCCAGAAACGCAGAGCCATGCAAGATACTGACCATTGGTGCACAATACTAGGGCCCTGAAAGGATGTCCTTAACCCTAGAAATCAGTTCGCAGAACGGGGAAGATGGGTGGGGCGGTAAGGAATCTATAACTAACTAATGTTTCTTACAGATATATCGTTACCGAAGGTAAGTAACTTGTGCATCTGAAAGAAACACGTTAGTTATAGATTCCTTACCTTAGAATAGATACCCCAGCAATACCAACCCAGGTGGTGGGTCTGCGAACCAAGATCACACCAGAAAGTCCTGGAGAACAGAACAGCCATTGAAGCCGTCTCTCCGGACTTGGCTGTCCAGGAAGTAGTGTTTGGTGAACGTGTGCAGCGATGCCCACGTGGCCGCCTGACAGATGTCATTTAGAGGAACTCCTCTTCCCAAGGCAGTAGTGGCTGCTGTCGCCCTGGTGGAATGGGCACGTAGTCTGACTGGAGGCTCCTTTTTAGCCAGAGAATAACAAGCCTTAATACACGACACGCCCCATCGAGAAATGGTGCGTTTGTGCACTGCCCGACCCTTCTTTGCGCCGACGTAGCCAACAAAAAGTTGATCATCCACCCGGAACTGTTTTGTGCGATCCAGATAGAAGGAGAGCGCACGTTTTGGGTCCAGACGGTGGAGCCTCTCTTCCTCCTTGGAAGGATGTGGAGGCGGAAAGAAGGTGGGCAAGGTAATGGTCTGCCCGATGTGGAAGGCAGTGACCACCTTAGGAAGGAAGGATGGATGGGTTCGGAGAACCACCTTGTCCGGATGGACAGACAGGAAAGGAGGCTTTGAAGAAAGAGCCTGGAGCTCACTCACCCTTCTAGCAGAAGTGATGGCTACCAGGAAAGCAGTCTTAAGAGTTAAGAGACGTAAGGGACAGTTATGAAGCAGCTCAAAGGGAGCGCACATTAAATAAGTTAGTACAAGATTCAAGTCCCACTGAGGCATAACGAAGGGGACTGGAGGAAAAAGATGTGTTAAGCCTTTTAAGAAACTGTTAACTACCAGGGACTTGAAAAGAGAAGGCTGAGATGGCTGAAAGATAGCCCTTGATAGTGCCCAGAGCAGAGCCCTGCTGGACTAAAGAGAGAAGGAACAAGAGTACTTCAGAAAGAGGGGCAGAAATGGGATCCACAGCCTTTGCTGTGCACCACGCCACAAATTTATTCCACCGGCAGGCGTATACCGTCGTAGTGGAGGGACGCCTGGCTGCCAAGATTATGTCACAGACTTCGGGAGGCAGGTCGAAAGACGTCAACTGCCGCCACTCAATCTCCACGCAAGGAGGTGGAGAGTGGGCAGGTTCGGGTGGAGGACCGTCCCCTGCTGCTGCGACAGAAGATCCTCCCGAAGAGGCAGTCTGATCGGAGGATCAATGGCCATGTTGAGCAGCTCGGGATACCAGTCTCTTCGTGCCCAATCCGGAGCCACAAGAATGACTTGGGCCCGGTCGCGCCTGATCTTCTTCAACACTCTGGGCAGAAGTGGTATAGGCGGAAAGGCGTACAACAGACCGCAACACCACTCGCGACGAAAAGCGTCGCCGAGCGAGTGCCACCTTGGAAATTCCAACGTGCAGAATTGCTGACATTGCGCGTTCTCTTCGGTGGCGAATAGATCTAACCAAGGCTCTCCCCACTGTTGAAAGAGACCTTGCACCACCTCCGAGTGAAGACGCCATTCGTGATCCATCATGCACCTGCGGCTGAGTTCGTCGGCCCTGGCGTTCAGGGAACCTGCTAGGTGTTGAACCACCAGGGATATGCCCTGATATTCCAGCTATGTCCAGAGGCGGAGGGCCTCCTGACATAGGGTCCACGACCCCACCCCGCCCTGTTTGTTGCAGTACCACATGGCGGTGGTGTTGTCCGTGAACACCTGCACCACTCTTCCCCGGACAGAGGGAAGGAATGCTTTCAGTGCAAGACGAATCGCCCGGAGCTCCAGAACGTTGATGTGAAGCCCGGACTCCGCCGGAGACCAGAGGCGTCTGATCTCTGCCTCTCCAATGTGGCCGCCCCATCCCAGAAGAGATGCATCCGTCACCACAGTGTGGTCTGGTTGGGGAAGGGAGAAGGATCTGCCACCGGCCCAATCCTGGTTCGTGAGCCACCACTGCAGTTGTTGTGCAGTGCCCTCCAAGATCTGGATACAATCGGACAGATTCCCCTGATGCTGCGCCCACTGGAACTTCAGGTCCCACTGCAGAGCCCGCATATGCCACCTAGCATGATCGACCAGCAGGATGCAGGAGGGCATGAGGCCCAGCAGCCTCAGGGTCATTCTGACCTAAACCTGGGATAGAGGCAGAAAGATCGGAATCATAGCCCAAATATCCCGGACTCGCTGTTCGGGAGGATAGACCCGAAACTTCGTCGTGTCCAGAACCGCTCCGATGAAGAGGAGCTTCTGAGAGGGAATCAGGTGCGACTTCGGCACGTTGATGGAGAACCCTAGCGAATGCAGGAGGTCGGCCATAGTCTGGAGGTGGGAGACGACTGCCTGGGGCGAGCCCGCCTTCAACAGCCAGTCGTCGAGATAGGGGAAGACTGAAACCCCCGATCTGCGCAGATGAGCGTTGACCACCGCCATCACTTTCGTGAACACCCGAGGGGCGCTGTGAAGGCCAAAGGGGAGCACAGTAAACTGACAGTGCTCGTGGCCCACCGTGAACCGAAGGTAGCGCCGGTGGGCCGGCAGGACGGGGATGTGAAAATAAGCATCCTGAAGTCCAACGCTACCATCCAGTCTTGCGGGTCGAGGGCAGACAAGACCTGAGCAAGCGTCAACATTTTGAATTTCTCCTTCCGGAGGAAGCGATTGACATCCCTGAGGTCCAAGATAGCACGCAGGCCCTTGTCCTTCTTGGGAACCAGAAAGTAGTGGGAGTAACAACCACGACCTACTTCTGGGACAGGAATGCGCTCGATGGCTCCCTTGGCCAAGAGAGCCGTAACTTCCTGCTGGAGAAGGGCCAGATGATCTTCCGACATGCGGTTGTACCGCGGTGGCATGGCAGGAGGGGTAGTCTCGAAGTGGAGGGAGTAGCCCCTTCGGACTATTTGCAAAACCCACCTGTCCGACGTGATGGTGCGCCAGTGGGGGAGGCGATGGCGAATCCGGCCGCCCACTGGTGTTTGATGGGCCTGAAAGGTCGGACTAGGAGGGTTTGGAGGCAGCTGCAGAGGGGGGGTTGGTGGACTGGCCCGCCCGCTGGCCCCCGGAACCACGACGGTTGTTTCCACGTCCCCGGCCGCGTGAAGATTGGGTAACTTGCTGCGGCCTGTGGCCCTGGGTGGGACGGAGCGGGGCACCCCTTCCGTAGCCACGAAAGGGGCGAAAAGCAGACTGCGCCGGACGGGTGGAGAGGCCCAAGGACTTGGCCATAGCCCGTGAGTCCTTGAAGCGCTCTAGGGCGTTTTCTGCTTTGTCGCCAAAAAGGCAACAGCCATCAAAGGGCATGTCCATCAAGGTGTTCTGGACATCCCCTGAAAAGCCAGTGGACCTCATCCAGGCGTAGCGATGAAGCGCTACCGACGTTGAAATGGTCCTGCCCAGAGAGTCGGCGGTGTCCAGCCCACAACGTATTGTAAACTTTGCTGCATCCCTCCCGGCGGCAACAGCCTGGGAGAGCACAGCCCGGGCCTCCTCCGGACACTGAGGCAGCACTTGCGCCACCATATCCCACACCGAGTGCGAATAACGGCCCAAGAGACATGCAGTGTTTACGGACCGCAGTCCTAAGCTGGCGGAAGAGAACATTTTCTTGCCAAGGTGGTCCAGCTTCCTGGATTCCCTTTCCGGTTGAGCGGTAGGGAAGGCGCTTTTGGAGGTGGAGGCTTGAACTACCAAGCTCTCTGGGGTGGGATGTTAGGAGAGAAAAGTGGGGTCGCCCGGAGCCGGGCGGTGGCGTCGGGCAGTCATCCTGTCCACGGGAGCCCCCGTGTTGGGCCTGGACCACGTGCCCAAAAGGACGTATATGAGGGCCTCATTGAACGGCAGCAGGGGCTCCGAAGAGCTCGCAGCCGGTTGAAGCACCTCAGTCAGGAGGTTAGTCCTGACCGCCACCGTAGGAAGCTCGAGGTTGAGAGCCTGGGCCGCCCTACGCAACACCACTGCGTATGATGCTCCCTCCTCCGTAGCCACGGTAGGAGGAGACAACATACCAAGGTCAGGGGAGGTGTCCAGACCACTGGCATCCCCCAGTTCCTCTCTCCAGTCCTGTTCACTGTCCAACTGGTCAGTTAAAGGGTCACCTGACCCCTCCCAGTCCTCCTCATCATCCTCTGGGTGCCACTGTTGTTGAAAAGGGACCCCAGGAGTGAACAGGGGCATGAAGACCCCACCCGGCGCCGGATTCGACGTTGGACGACCCCGTTCCGGCTCCGTATCCACGTCGGACGCGGTAGTGGTGCCGTCGGAAGCGGCGCCGGTGGAGGCGTGACGAGGTCAACCGGCCCGGATCCGGATCCAGGCCTGGATCCAAGGGGGGCGTGCGGCGCCGGGGCCGGAGCCGCCGGGAGCGAAGACCTAGGCCACCCAACCGAGTCCACAGGGCCCGAAGGCGCGCCGGCGGGGTCGGTCCGCCCAAAGATGGCATGCATCACCTCGTAGAACGTACAAAGCTGGGCGGGAGTCGCTCCGGGTCCCGGAAAGGGAGGGAAACTCGGAGTCGACTCGTCGGGCTCTGCGCACGGAGCCGCGGGAGGGGCACCACCCGCGTGCCTCGTCGGATCTGCTGACCAACGAGGAGAAGTCGAAGAGCGGCGATGCTTCTTCGACTTCTTGTGCTTCAACTTACCCGTCCCAGAGTGCGAAGACTTCGATGATTTCGAACCGGAATGGTGGTGGCTCCGCGACCAGTCCCTCGACCTCCCTCTCGACTGGGACCTCGAACGGTGCGGAGCCGACTGCCGATGTTCAAGCAGCTTTCGGGACCGCTCCCGCAAAGCCTTCGGCGCCATCGACCGGCAGTCGGAGCACGACTTGGGGTCGTGGTCGTGCTCCAGGCAAAAAAGGCACAAGCGGTGCGGATCCATCACCGTCATCATGCGATGACAGGAACCGCAGGCCTTGAAACCGGGCATCCCTCGTGCACCTTTTCGGAGTCGGAGACTCGAAGAAAGAAGTCGACAAAAGTCGAGAAAAAGTTAGTCAAAGATGACTAAGGGGGGGGGGGCGTGGCTAGCAGCCGACAGTAATGGCCGCCTTCTAACGCGGCTCCGAAGCCCGATCCACCTATCCTGAATAAATCGGGCCAAAATCCTGTCCCCTGCTCCGAGGAGGAGTGGGATCCCGGCCCCAGAGCCCTGGGGAGCAATGTGTGGCGAAAAAAAAGAACAGACGCCGACATACCAGCGGTAAATTGCCGATGCGACCGGAGCTCCGTGGCACAACATGGCGGTGCATCCTCACTCCACGGCCTAACGATGTGGTAGATAGTGGTGCTCTCATCGTCGGAGCGCTGCGGGGGACTGCCACGATCGGCGGCACACTTAGCGGATGAGCAGCGGACCAGGGAGCGCACCCAAACAAAGCCTCAACATCACTGTGCGCGCGCCCAGTGAAGGCGGGACTCAGTCACGGGGCGCGAGAGCTGCGGACCGGCCCTGGTCACAATAGAGGCCTCGGCTTCACAGGCCCTGAGTGTCACTGAAGGAGGCGGCCTAAAACAACGACTGAGAAGGCAGCGCCATGGCGGTGAGTGCGTGCATATGCCCTAGCCCTCCATTGGACCCCTGAAGGACTATTACTGGCCAAAGGTGGCAGTGCGCCTAGATTCCTTGCGTGTTGGGGGTACAGGGCCTGGAAAACAAGCAGCGCGAGGCTCTTTGGAGTAGAGCTTGCCCTTCCGTGCCCCATAGAGAGCGGGCTGGAGTCTTGCGCGAAGCAGTCACCAGTGGTAGCGGCAACCCGGGGAAGGTTTCCGGCGCCATCTCTAAGCTATTGGGAGTCCATGAGGGCCTAGCCACCAGCGCAATTAATCCACTGATGTTGGCAAGAGATACGGATCGGTAACGCAGCCGTGTGGCGTCCGCTTCAAGCTGAATATAGGACTCTGCAGGATGGCGTGCTGAGGGGACGTAAGAGCCTTCTTGCTGCCCAATTGAACTGACAGTTGCGGAGTACATTGCTTGGTGCACCGGGGGCACAACCTGGGCCTCTTTCTGCTTTGTGTTTAATCTGAAATCCGTGAAGCTCTGGGGGGCTGTGAGTGAGGAGCTGCCACCATACAAGTGTCCGACCGGCCCTTAGTAGAAGGGGCGCTATACCTGCTTGACTCCGCGCTCGGCCCACTACCCTCCCTCGAAAGCAGCAAGGTCGGTGAACTGGGAAACCCGACAGGCCGGCAGGGAATTCTTGCCCCCTGAGCAGGCGGCGGCGAGTACTGGGGCCGCCCTTTGGTATATCGGCCATATACACCATGCTGCACCCTCACAATGGCAAGTGGGAAGGGGTCCAAGACACCTGCGCAAAATAAACTTGCTAAATTTGCCTGGTCTAATCCAAAGGATAATAAAGACACCGCCTCTCAAGAGGGTGCGGACAGCCAACAATGCCCACCACTGCAGCAGGAATTGACGCTCCAGGACATCACGGCGGCCATTACAGGAGTACGGACCTCCCTGGAGACTCGTATAGACACCGTGAATATTGAGGTGTCCCTCATCAGAGCTGACCTCAGGAAAATGGACTCCAGGGTGAAAGAGGTTGAGGATGTCACGACCGTGTTAAATAAAGACACTGCCCTACTTAAGACGCAAGTGAGCCAATTTCAGGGTCAGCAGACCAAAATGGAGGCGCTACTCGATGACTACGAAGGTAGGGCCCGATGGAACAACATACGCATCCTGGGGGTCCCGGAGCGGGCGGAAGGTCCTGCGGTTGATCTGTTCGTCGAAAACCTCATTCTGAAGCAGTTGCATCCTACACGACTCTCGGACTATTTTTCCATCGAGCGTGCGCACCGTGTCCCTGGGGGTAGGCCTAAGCCAGGGGCCCCTCCGAGGCCGATTATAGCGCCAGTCTTCAATTTCCGAGATCGGGACATCATACTCTAGACATCACGCTCTAACCCCCCGCTCAAATTGGATGACAGTGTGATCTCCTTTTTTCCAGACTTCACCACAAAGGTCCAAGCTCAACGTCGCAGCTTCATGGAGGTCAAACGGGCACTGAGAGATAAAGAGATAAAATATGCCATGCTTTTCACGGCAAACCTCCGTATTGAATCAGAGAGCAAGACATGGTTCTTCTCTTCCCCTGAAGACGCGTGGGACTGGCTGGAGGGTTGGCGTCGGGTGGAGAAGCCGCCAAAAGACCGCAACGGAGGGCCCCGCTCTTCCAGACCGGACAACAACGCCGTGCAACGAGGTGACCCAGTTCGGAGGGACATGGACTCCACGACGGGCAGCTAAACAAACGGCGTCTGTGGGGTTGGTATGAACACAGTTGCCATAAATTGTGTTAAAAAGGCTGGATACTGGTTCCGGTGGAACATATTGGGACATCTCCCCTGGACTACAGCAAGTGATTATGCTGTCACTACACAAGTAAGGATTTGGAAAATTTACAATCAGCAGCTTTAGTATCGCAGCTGATGAAGGGGCCGGTTTCTATCCCTGTTATTTACTGTAATGTGAACCCATCCTCACACACGGCGGGGGGGTATGGCTGCAACCAAGCACCTCTTCAATAGAGGGTGGGGCGACAGGCACTCTGCCTTGTTGGGGAGTGGGTAGTTTGAAATCCACTGGCAGGGGGGCAGGGAGGGGGGAAGTTGGGGAGGGAGGAAGGGTTTTCATGTTTTGCGTTTGGTTTTTAATCACAAAGCGCCGACAGTCAGATTTAATTACCTCTGTTTTCACTTTAATTGCAAAGTATGCATTCATGTGGTTCTCTTGCCGGATTGTACTTGACTGCCCTTATATGTCTATCCACCTGGTTGTGAAAATGTCGGAAGAGTCGGCTGCCCTTCATAATGTACTCACAGGTTTTCACATTTTCCTTATACAGGACCTATGGCTGGGACTCAGATAGAAACGTCATTGTCCATTCTAATGTGGAACGTAAACGGGTTGGGGGACAAAATAAAACGCGGAGTTGTGTTGCAGTATCTTAAGAGACAGGCCCCAGATCTGGTCTTGATGCAAGAAACACACTTAGTGGGTAATAATTGCAAGGCCCTTACACAGTGGGGATACAAACTGTTGTTCCATGCGGGGTTCACCTCGGGCTCGAGGGGTACTGGTATCCTAGTTAGAAAAAGCCTCGCACCTACTCCCACCCGCACATGGGCGGATCTACAGGGAAGGTTTGCAGTTCTAGAGGCCAGTTGGGAGGGGAGACCGCTTAATGTGGTCTCGGCGTATCTTCCCCCAGCATTGGGTAGAGAGGCGCTTGCTGACTTAGGGAAAATTCTAGTAGATCTCCCTATAGGCACTCTCATTCTGGGGGGGGATTTTAATATGACCATGGACGACCATATAGACAGGCATCCCCAACGTCCCCTGATGCGGCCCAACACCCAAATGAAAGACTTCGCGCGGGCCATGGGCCTGGCAGACACATGGCGCACCCTACAGCCGGACCTGATTCACTACACCTACTACTCCAACGCCCATAAGAGCATGTCCCGCATTGACTATTTCCTCACACATCTAGCAGATGTCGGACATTTTAGACACCCACGTGGTCTGCCAAGAGGCATTTCGGAGCATTCTCCAGTGTGGATCGAGCTTACTTATCGCAATACCAGACATCGCAACACGATTGTCCTCAACTCTTGGTTGCTTAAAATTACAGACATCAAAGAGACTCTGCTTACACAGAGAGACCACAACTTTAATGAAAATGTCGGATCCGTAGAGTCGGCACAGATAATATGGGAAGCCTACAAGGCAGTGCTTAAGGGGCAAGCCCTGGCGCTTAAAACGGGATTTGCCAGGCAACAAAACTAGCAACTCTCCGAGCTGGAGAATGAACTCCAGCGACTAGAGGCACAAAATGCCTCCTTGCCCAGTGAGGATACGGCGCATCAGTTAATTGTTAAACAGCTAGAATACAAAGCCCTGGCGGGGGAAAAGGCACGGGCCAGACTACTCCAATCGCAGCATAAGGTTTATGAAATGGGGGATAGGGCAGGGAAAATGTTGGCATGGCTGGAGAAAAGGGAACAGGGGGAACGTTGGGTACCCCGACTGACCATCGACGGGACGGGACAGATCTCAGATCCGCAGGACATCGCGGAAACATTCGCGGATCATCTAGAAAAGGTCTATACCCCCTCAACTCGGTATACAGCCGAGGACTCCGGGCAGCTGCTGGCTGACTTATGCCTAACCCACCCTATCAGAGACAGATCGGAACTTCATGGAGGAGGATCTGACTGATGACGAAATCTGTAAGGCCATACATAGTGTCCAGTCAGGGAAGGCAATGGGGCCTAATGGGGTCCCTATTACATTTTTTAAGTCTGTGGCCCAACGGGTCGCGCCCCACCTGAAAAACATGTATTATGAAAGCCTTGAGAAAGGGGTTCTGCCGGAAGACCAGCGTCTGGCTTCTATTGTTGTCATTCGAAAACCGGGAAAGCCCGCTGATAGTTGCGGATCCTATTGACCAATCTCGTTAATTAACGTCGAGGCAAAAGTACTGGCAAAGCTCCTGGCTTCCTGCCTGGTGGCAATAATCCCTTCGTTGGTCCATGCGGACCAATCTGGGTTCATGCCGGGGAGGAACACGGCTCTAAACATTCGCCGCATTAACAATGTCCTGGGGCGCCAGACCTTTATCGCGGAAGATGCAGTAGTGCTCTTTGGATGCCTCTATGGAGTTCAACTCTATAGAGTGGCCTTATCTTTTCGAGGTGCTGAGACGCCTGGGGTTTGGCCCGAAGTTCCTGGGGTGAATCAGGCTTCTCTATACAAACTTGAGGCGCCAGGTAAAAGTCAATATCCGCACGTCCAGAGTGTTCCCGTTAGGCAGAGGCACCAGGCAGGGCTGCCCCCTATCCCCCTGATTTTCTCCTTAATTCTTGAACCACTGGCAACCTGGGTGAGAGGGGATGTCTCAATTAGAGGGCTGAAATGGGCGGAAGGACACGAAGATAGAATCTCGCTATATGCGGATGATATCCTGGTATATCTAGCGTCCCCGTATACTTCAATACACACACTGTTAAATATTTTCATAAATTTCTGCAAATATTCGGGATACGCCATTAATTGGACCAAATCGGTGCTATTTGTCCTTCGGGGTCCGGTCCCCAGGCTCTCTCGGGGATGTGAGATTGAAATAGCTCCTGATGGATTCCGATATTTAGGGGTCTATATTACACCGGATCCCCAACTCTTTTATGACAAGAATCTGGCCGTCCCCCTAGAAAGACTGCGTAGTGATGTCAAATATTGGAGATCTTTGCCGCTATCTCTGCTGGGCAGAGCTGCTCTGTTTAATATGCTGGCTCTCCTGCGATTCTTGTATATCCTTTAAAATTGCCCCTATAAGGTCCCTGACTCGTACTTTAAAAGTATTGAAAGCGAGGTCCGGTTGCTGTTATGGGACGGAGGAGCGCCTCGTATAGCGCTGCACAAATTGACTAAAGGGTGGTATGATGGGGGGATTGCTCTCCCAGACATCAGACTTTATTACTGGGCCTCTCAGTTAGTGGCTATAAATCACTGGCTGTACCGTTCCCCGATAGACCCCGCATATATGCTAGACAGATATCAGATGGGAAGGGAGGGGTGCCTAGGAGCCCTATATACAAAGGTCCGGAGGGGGAGATACGTGGGCCCTACTGAACAAACGGTCGAAATTTGGCATCAGGCAACTAAACGCCTGTGCTGGACCGAGGTGTTGACCCAAGCCACACCCTTATGGTCTACTCAGAAACTCGGGCTCCTGTGTTCTCAACCAGATGGGACACAATTGGCATATCTAACATTGGCCATCTAGTGAAGAAGGGCAAACTCCTCACATTTAATGAACTACAACAGAAATATAAATTGGCCCGGGGGAGATATTCCGCTATCTGCAGATCCACCATGCACTCATGACAGCGCTTCCAGACCTGGATACCCTACAGGAATCGTCCCCTTTGGAGGACCTGCTGCTCTCTGAGCCCATTCCAAATAAAGCCGTATCACTAACGTATCGAAAACTTTGTAATAATTTGCCAGATCCCTTTCAGGCTCTGCGTGACAGGTGGCAGGGAGATATAGGACAAATTGAGGATGAGGACTGGCAGACAGCACTGATGTCTCCAAGGGAAGCAGCTATTACTCTCCGTTTTCGACTAATCCAATTAAAAGTCCTTCATAGAACATACCTCACACCCCCTGTGAGGTATGTTCTATGAAGGACTTTTAATTGGTCCCCCCGACCCTAGTAAAAATGGGAACCAGACAGAGTGCTCTGTGTCTACGTGGATGTCATCAAGAGGCAACCTTTTATCACACTACATGGGACTGTCCGCTCCTACGTCACATATGGGAAGGGGCGACAACACAACTGCAGGATGCCACGGTGAAACAAATAACACTCACACCATCGCTGGGGCTTCTTAATATCTGGGACGTTACTGATCTTACAGAAGTAGAACAGCAATTAGCCACGCTGGGGTACACACTGGTCAAGAGAGCGATAGCAATGAAATGGGGGGCAGCGGAACGACCGTCGATCAGGCACTGGGCAGCGGAAATGGATAAATGCATGGTTGCAGAAAAAGAAGTGTACAAATCTAGGGGGTGCCCTAAGAAATGGGATAAAAAATGGGGAGGGTGGAACACGCACAGAGGAGGCATATGTACATCCCCAACGCCGGGACGCCTCTTCGCTGGGGCAGCTGTGCGCTATATAAAATTTTATAACATAACATAACTGTCGAAATGGACATGTCAAGGCGCAATAATCAGATATTCGGATCGCTGGACTAATTGAATATACAATGTTTTACCACGACTACATGATGTACTATGTATGAAAATTATGCATACATATGGTTTGTGATGTTTGAAATCAATAAAAAAAATGATTAAAAAAAATAAATATGACTGAGGTACCGCTCTACCCGGATCTGCGCTGGCTGACACGGAAAAAGGAAGAACTGACGTTAGCGCATGAGGGCGGCGTCTAAGTAGCTGCTGCAATGTCATCCCGGCGACCACGACGCCGACGATGGACGTGGAGCCGACCGACGCCACCTTCCGACACGCAGAAGTACTGCTGACGAAAAAACTTTCCGGATAAAATCTGACGCCTGGGGGTAATTCTAAGGTAAGGAATCTATAACTAACGTGTTTCTTTCAGATCCTGGTCACAAATTTAGCCCAATGGACAGCATAGGCAGGTTGGTGGACAGGCAGTGAGCAGCCAGGATCAAATCCACACCCCTCAAATCTACCCCCATCCCCCACTCAACTGGAACTTCTCAATCTTTATCCATGGAGATGCAGATTTTGATGGTGGGTACAGGACACTGCTCCACAGCTGAGACAGAAGGTCTTCCTGAAGAGATAACCAAAGTGGATTCAGCAGGTCAAGGTACCAGACTCTTCGGGCCCAATCCAGGAATATCAGGCTAATCATAGTTACAGTAGAAACTGGGTGGTAAGACAGACATATCTCAATATATGATTTCTAACAGGGAAGAGCTATACCAGTTGTCAGGGTGATCATTAACATTGAGAAAGTAGTCATGATAAAATATAACCACCATTAGAGTAACACAAATCAGTTAAAAAGGAGGATTTGTTTCCTGAATTTCTGCACTCACTATTTATAAATTTTGTCATGCTATAGGACAGCTGCATGTCTGTGGTGTTGAAACATTATTTTACTGCAGTAGCACATGTTTTAATCTCCACCGTCTGAACACCAGGAACAACAGTTTTTTTCATCAAGGAAGCAGCAGAGGATGTGAGCCAGGCTTTCCTTAAATTGGTCACAGAATCTGGAGGTATCCGATGGTCTTTGGATTTTTCCAGTGTTGGTATATTTCTCCAATGTCAAAGAGACCAAAATGAAGTCTACCAAAGAGCTTTATACCAACTAACGGTGCAGTAAGTCTTTGATATAAGAAGATAGCAATGTGCCATAACGTTTCAGGGATTGACAGGATTTTAGGTTAGATTCAAATGAGATAGTGAGCTTTTCACTCTTTATAATTCATTTGAACGGCCGCTGCAAAGAGTTGATTTCCCAGCCACTTGAATATTTAAGTTATTTAGTGCTTGATGAAGCTTGGCATGGTGATCGGGTTTGCGCATTCCAACGATTTTCTCAAGATGGAACCACAACATGGATTTTAGTGAGCCTGGATCTTCAATTTTGCATTGGTGCCAGAAGCTAATAATGCGTGAATATTGCAAGAGCTGCTGTTTGATTCAGCAAAATTCCAGGTGCAACTGTGCCTGAGACGTAGACTTTTGAAGGGCAAAAATCGTCTAAATAGATTACTTTGTATTACCTTGAGTAAAGTTATTTGAGAAGGTTGCCAATTATATAAGTAAGGCATAAATTTAATTTTAATTGTATCCAGCAGTGGCTTCATTAATGTACCAGACAAAGTTTGGTCAGCTTTATCATAGCAAACATTAAAAACTTAAGATTTTAATTTTGGTTTTTGTTAATGATAGGCTACGCTCCCATTGTCCTGGAACCAGATTCTGAGGTACTTATAGATCTTAGCCCTCTTAATGTGCTTTCCATTTAGTGTCCAATGTGTTTTGGAAGATTTCCCATATCCAAAAAATACAAATGAGGTTTTTCATGGTTTGTACTCATACTTATTATTGCTGCAAAAGGTCCTGAGGCAATTTTAGGTGTGTGCTAGTTCTATCTACGATGACAGTATTATCTGTGTATAAAAGCATGGGTGTTCAACATATCTCCTAATTTCAGAGGCCAAGATCTGGCATTGGATAGAAATGAAGCAATATCTGAAATATAAAGATTAAATGAAATGGAGGCATCTGCCCTGGTGTTGCGAGCCAACTAGGTGACTAACCATCAGAAAAATCCCATGAGACCACAGCCACCACTTCAACCACAGCTCCAGAAGACTGAAATGATGCAGTTGCTCCATCAGAGATTAGAATATTCTGATCTCTAGGTCGTTGAGGTACCCTCCGATCCCCTAGGCCAGGGTTAATGCATCTGTTGCAACCGTGACCCCTGGAAGGGGTAGGAAGAACAGTCTGCCACATAGTAGTTGGAATCTGTCATCCACTACTGAAGGTCCTGGACCAGCTCATCTAAAGATGGGCCGCAATTACTGTCATCATTTTCACGAATATCCACGAGGCAGAGGTAAGGCCAAATAGTGCTCCATCCCTACTAAGAGCCGGAGGGAACTCCTTTGGGACTGCAGGATCATCAAATGAAAGTACAGAGGACACTATTCAATCTCTGGGATACAAGGCCAAAAGAACCTAGACTAGCATCAGCATTCTGAATTTGTTCTTCCTCAGGAAGAAATTCAGAATTCTGAGACCAAGATTAGCCCTAATAACCCCCATCCCTTTTGGGAGCATGGACGTATCTAAAGTAGCAACCTGTGTCTCTCTCTACCTTGGATACCACCTCAATTGCCCCCTGAGCAAGCAGAGGTTGAACTTCTTTGTACAAGATAGCGGCAGGAGTGTCAATGCATGAGTAACAAACTGGAGGACGTGGGAGAGAATGGACGCAAAAGTGAGGACATAACCAACTACAGAAAACTGGATGACCACTGGCCCAAAGTAATCGCACACCAGCCAGACAGACAAAATTGGATTTCTGTCCCCTACCTGCCCCCAAATGATGAGATTGAAGGGGGAACTAAAGCAGGTTGGCTGCAGTATACAAACAAGAATGATGGGCTCGCTGATGGCGTAATACAACAGGAAGGTGGTATAATATATAGGGAAAACGGCGCCCTAAAGGGTGAATCCACTTATTATCTCAATCTGATCCTAGCTATTACGGTGCTGAAGGGTAGAGAGAACCACCAGCCTCCCCAAATTTTGCGGCCTGAGCTACAAACAAACGTAATAACAATCCCCAGCACACGCTAAATTTAGACAAAAAATGACAGCAGTAGCAATTGTAAGTCAAACGAATATACAACAGAAATCACAATAGGTTCCTTGTTTCTTTATTTCTTTTCATCTGGTTCCTTTTAAACAAATCTTGGACAGCCAACACGTGTTTCGTCGCCACAGTAGGTATACACCCGCGACTTTTTCAAGGCTAAGTGGGAATACAGAATGAGTCACTTTTGTATTTGCGTTTAGTTACTACATGTCACAATCACATTTCTTAAATACCACCACCGTGCCTCCTTTCAAAGGACCAGAGTGGATAAAAAAATAACAATTTTAATCTTGCACCTTGTGACCAACATCTGGTCCGTAAACACCACATGAGCGAGTGAACACAAGAAAGTCTGATGTTCAGGTAATTGTGAACCAACACACGTCAAATCGAATAGGTGTGCTATGTGCAAGTATATATCTTCTATATGAGCCTATGTCACCATTGTTCCTCATTTCTAGTGCATACACCCAACTAGTCGGTGCCATATCATGCTGTACCGTGGTAAGCCCTCTTAATACTTGTGAGCGAGTATCTGCTCATGCAAAAATTTAAATTAGACCAGACCTATCCCACTCATAAGTACAAAGAAACGAAAAAAAACCACCAACCTCTATTATCTTTTGTTTTAAACCATCTATGGTACACAAAGGAAAATATAAAAAGTATATGAATAGAAAGGCTACTACACTAAAACACCACAGATTCATTCACAAGTATTGTGAATACACCAGTCATTATTCACCTACTTCATGTGTGGTGATAATTCCAACCCGCACGATCCTCCGGCGTGGGCAAAAAGTATTATGGTAACTCTCAATATCTTCATATATAGATCACCGAATATTATGGTGAGTCCTCTGTAAAAGAAAGATTTCATGGCTCAGCCAGTAACAAGTTCCATTCACTGCTACTATTCACAGCTGTAGGTAAAACGCTGGTCAAAACTATCGTTATCACTATTGCTCCTATTAAGCGGTTCGCTTCTCCATGGCTCAGAATCCTAATCCACACAAGCCTACAAATTCAAAATATTGCACATAACGGTAGGTCTAATGTTGATCAATGAATTCCTAACGCTCTCGTCTCCATAAGCAATCTCTATTCCTAGAGACTCAATATTGGCAAGTATTGTTTTTTTCACAATCTAAACGCTCCACAACAACGCCACCAATATTTCGTCCAAGTACGCAATCCATTACACTACCGCAGCCCCTATCCTTGATAAAGTCCTATTCCAGACTACTTCCCCCACCTTCACATTTGGCTCTCCTTGCCGTGATCATTCCTTAAGAATCCTCGTATGCCAAATGCCGGTACCTCGAGTGCGAGGCTGAGCACTTTAGTTCCGGCATTCAAATACTATCGTCACCGGTCATGTGTACGTAAACACTTACGACGGGCTAACCCACATTGTATCCACGGGCGCCATCTTTGAATGTATTCTCTCGTGCAATCCAGATAGTAATGGTGCATAAGCCGTGCCAAAATCATATTATTCTAAAGCACAAGAGACACCTGTTCTCATATCTTTAAACATATATTATCCCTATTGATGTAACGATTACAATCTATTTATTCAATAAAAGATTTATTCAAAAAACGGGATCTCCTCACAAGATCCGGGAGCAATATCAACCACTCGCATAGACATATAGTCAATTAGAGCATCTTATTTATCCAAAATGCAACCTATGCGGGCGTTATCTCAGACTGTCATAATTGTTCCGTTTTTTAACTATTAAAGTTTTTTATATCGGTTTTTTATTATACGGAAATGCCTGACTCGTGCAGTATGATACGGGCGCCATCTCTGTATTGCTATATTCCTCTTAATCATTATCCCGCTTGTGCCGTAGTAAGCTCCACTTACCCTCAGCCAATATCTGCCAGGGCTACCCGGCTTAAGACACTCATATTGCTATGACCACAGCCTTGTTCAGGACATCTCGTCTACCTGTGAGGGATCCAGTTCAGAAAAGTGATGTCGCTCGATACCACAAATCTAAATCCCATTTTCATTTCCAACATTCAATCTACTGTGGAGAGATATGTGTGATGCCGTATAACTGTAAACATTAGGTCATGTTTGTTAAGTCAGTGACTATATATGTAATGACAACAAATACTGTTTTAACAATAATTTAAACGTATGTATACAACAGATCACATTGGTAATCAGAGAGAGAAAAAATCATAGTTTAAATGCATCTCAAATTCATACACAATGAGTCCCTACAGTATCACAAAGAGCTACGGTTATTATCTACCTAAAAAGTAGTGCAATTCCTGATCTAAATTCAAACCCATTTCTGTAGTCCGTAACACTTCAGAATCCATGAGGCCTCATTTCTCCGCAGCATAAGTTCTCTATTCCCACCTCTTGGGTGTCTCAGGGTCTGATCAATCCCATAGAATACAAAGTCTTTGTTCCTACTTTGGGAGGTGCACTGTGCAATGTGTGCCGCAATGGGGTACCTAAGGTCGCTCTGTTTAACTACTCTCATATGTTCTCCAATTCGCTCACGAAGAGTTCTGATCGTGCTCCCAACATATCTCTTGCTGCATCTGCTTTCAATCACATACACAACATATTTCGTGCTGCAATTGATATTTGACATGATCTTGTATCTTTTATTTCCTGGACCACTGAAATGAGTTCTCTTATTGCTTGCCCATTTGCACGCAATACAATGTCCACATCCATAAATCCCCACAGTATGTGGTGTCAATCAATTGGTGGCAACTCTGGCTCTAGAATAGCTCGGACTCAACATATTCTTGAGGCACATGCCCCTTCCGTATGTAATGTCAGGTCTTGTATTAATCGACCCACCCAGGGATCTGTCTTCCTTAAGAATATGCCAGTGCCTATTCAGACTTTTTACAAGTACTTTGGATAAAGTATTGTAATTTGTCACCATCCGTATTTTGTCATCAGTCTTTTTCACTTTCGTTCGTTCTTTCAAAGTTTTATGTCTCTTAACCTTCCCAATCCTTATACTGGCTTTCTCCAATGTGTGTTTTTCATACCCCCCTTCTTTTAAAACGGGCCATCATACTGTTGGCACATTCTTCAAATTCAGGATCGTAGCTACAATTACGTCTTGCCCTAATCAGCTCTCCATAAGGGATTGCCTTGATCTGGTGTGAAGGGTGCGAACTAGAGGCATGCAAAACAGAATTACATGCTGTTGCCTTACGAAATAGTCTACTGTGGATCTGATTCTTCCTAATGTACAGTTCTGTGTCCAAAAACGTGATCTTCTCATTGCTATATTCAAAAGTGAACCTAATATTGCAATCATTACTATTCAAATGCACAAAAAAATCAAACAGTTTTTCAGTACCTCCTGTCCATACCATTAGGCAGTCATCAATGTATCGCCCCCAGAACAAGATCGAATCACTCCATTCAATGCCACTAGAACCCCAGATCCACGTCTCCTCGTACCAACCCATGAAAAGGTTGGCGTACGAGGGAGAGAACCTGGAGCCCATGGCAACTTCCTGTTTCTGCCTGTACCAATTCTCCTTAAATAGAAAGACATTGTTATCTAGAATCAGTTCTATCATGTTAATTAACATTTCTGTATGTTCCCATGCACTGGCAGATCTGGCACTCAAAATCCTTCTAATTGCCCGAAGTCCACAGTCTCTTTTTATGCTTGTATATAGCGCCATTACATCTAGTGTCACCAGAATCATGTTTTCTTCCCAAGGGAGGTCAGATAGAGTCCCTAGAACATGCTTAGTGTCACGAATAAAGGAGGGTAAGTTGCTCACCAAGGATTTAAGAAAAATGTCTACGTATTCAGACAATCTCTCAGTGGGCCCATTATTGACCAAAATGATCGGTCTTCCAGGTGGGAACGGGAGGTTTTTATGGATCTTGGGGAGCGTGTAAATGCATGGGTATCTAGGGTGATCCACTTTCAAATACATCACCTCATCCTAGTCTAGTAAGCCCATACCTTGCCATTGTTTGAGATGTTTATTAATATGGTCAGTCAGACTCCATATTGGATTTAGGGGAAGTTGTTCATAGCATTCATAATCACTCAGTTGGGAAAGAATCTCATGTTCGTAGTCCGTACTCTCCATGACCACTATGTTTCCCCCTTTATCTGCCTCTCGGATAGTAATGCTGTCATCCCGCATCATGCTTTTCAAAGCCAGTCTTTCCCCATGTGTCAAATTGTCAGTTACAGTCAGGGGTCGTCCTTTCTAGTCCATGTGTCTGTCCAGATCTGCAAGGACTAACTTATGAAAAATGTCTATGTTGTGTTGTAGGGATTCTGCACATTTACAGAGCTATGCACAGGATAATTGGACCTCGGAGTATAGTGGTGAACCAACCATACACCTTAGTACCCACAATCCCAATCCGACTAGCTTTAGCGTCTCATTAGCAGCGATGCTACCAATGATTAGACAACCCAGAACACGGTCTCTCTCTCTCTCAGGACTCACGGGAGCAAGAACACCCTTTCATTACTCACTCATACTTGTCCACAATGTGCGTAATAAGAGACACTGTATAGTTTAAAATGTTTATTTCCACTATCGTGCTCTAAGATACAGTACACGTGCCAGTACTATCAGCATAATGCATAATGATAAAATAATAAGCATAGTTACAATTCCATAAAATACAAACGGGGAAAGCATTCCATAAGGCAGTGGATATAGGGCTAAATGACCTTACCACCCTCCCCGTGCTATTAACTAGTTTATTATAAAAATAGAAGACCTCTGGGCTTTGTCCGGCGGACCCTCATACCTCAATATCTAGATGCAAGGTTTACATCATCAGACAAGCACAGCTCTTCTCCCTGGAAAGGTTTTTCTCCAAGTGCCACAAACAGCGAGATCACAATATTAAAAGCACACAAATTTCTCCAGTGCAGCTGCATTTCTGTGTTATGTCTAAGTGCGAGGGGCTGACCAGATCAGCAAGAACAAGGGACGTTGTTTTTCGACCTTGTACATTTTGTGCAGACGAAACCCACAGGGAACAGGAGAAAAGGTAAAAGGCAAAAAGGCAGACAGTTCCAATATAGCAGGGCACAAGCAGAGTCTGGAAAAACAAAGTCACAGAGTAACGTGCGCAAAAAGGCATCATGGCAGCCAGGCCTAAGACAACTTAGCAACGTAGACAATGAGGCCACAAACCACACGACACCCTCCCCTGGTCAGTCCATAGGTCAAGACATAGGACAAAAACAGAGTTCAAATAGATGGAGCAGAATGTAAACGTCTATTCTGGAACAGTCCCCAATGACGGACAACGAAATGGGAGCGGGGAAAAAAAAAATGCAGGATAAAAAAATTCCAGTGAGGCAGGACGCTGAAATCGGAGGCCCCCTAATCCAACAGAGTGTAAGTGCAGAAAAACGCCACACCTTCCAAGAGGGCATCGTTGGAATCGTCCGAAAAAAGAGACGCCATCCAGTTCAACAAATCAAAACTGCATTCATGTTCCTCGCAAGAGGGAGCAGTGATCAGCATTGCGGGACAACTTGCGTGATACTCAATATAACTTTGTCGTAGGAGAGTCTGAGCAGCCGCCCAGACATCCCATTGCGCCAAAATTCCAAGTGCAGCCGCACGCGCCATTAAGCCATCACCGGAACAGTCCCGTTCATGGGCCTCTAAGGGACCCATTAAGTGGGCAAAATCCTGGTCCAACAGAGACGTATAGGAAAGGCAAAAATCCAAGGACCAAGAGAAAGGACATCGGATGCAAGACATCACAGTGTCGCCAATGGTAGGATGCCGAAGCCGATGAGGATGCGTTCACGGAGCATCCGGAGTCAACCTTGGTCGAGGAGGCCCCCAGGAAGTGCAGCCATTGCGTAGCAAACAGACCAAAAGTAATATACCAGCCGCTAAGGCGAGGATCAACGGAATGCCGCCAAAGACGCTGGAAAAAATAGAATGAATAAAAGCTGGTATTACACCAAAGATAGTTTGAAAAGGAGGTAACAAGGCCAGAGCCCACAACTTTAAAAAAGTGCACAAGACCTTCTGTGCGTGATGCATTAAAAACACGGTGAATCAGTTCACCGAAATGTTGTGGGAGGTTTGTGTTCAAAAGGGCCTGTATCTCACTGTGGGTACTAGCCACCTGCAGGATGAATGTCTCCCGTGCGGATGTGAGCATAACCTTCTGGTTCAATAATAGCGCCTTTATTCTGCTCAATTTATTGAAATCCGCCTTCAAAGTCGGAATGGAAGGCCAAATGGAACTATCTATTATGTCGTGCGGGGGAGGAAAAAGCACATTTTTGCAGCACACAACCCGGTGGGAAACAGTTACAATATAGGGGATGCCGGCCAGCATTCCACAGCAGGGCACAAGCAGAGTCTGGAAAAACAAAGTCACAGAGTAACGTGCGCAAAAAGGCATCATGGCAGCCAGGCCTAAGACAACTTAGCAACGTAGACAATGAGGCCACAAACCACACGACACCCTCCCCTGGTCAGTCCATAGGTCAAGACATAGGACAAAAACAGAGTTCAAATAGATGGAGCAGAATGTAAACGTCTATTCTAGAACAGTCCCCAATGACGGACAACGAAATGGGAGAGGGGGAAAAAAAAATGCAGGATAAAAAAATTCCAGTGAGGCAGGACGCTGAAAGCAGAGGCCCCCTAATCCAACAGAGTGTAAGTGCAGAAAAACGCCACACCTTCCAAGAGGGCATCGTTGGAATCGTCAGAAAAAAGAGACGCCATCCAGTTCAACAAATCAAAACTGCATTCATGTTCCTCGCAAGAGGGAGCAGTGATCAGCATTGCGGGACAACTTGCGTGATACTCAATATAACTTTGTCGTAGGAGAGTCTGAGCAGCCGCCCAGACATCCCATTGCGCCAAAATTCCAAGTGCAGCCGCACGCGCCATTAAGCCATCACCGGAACAGTCCCGTTCATGGGCCTCTAAGGGACCCATTAAGTGGGCAAAATCCTGGTCCAACAGAGACGTATAGGAAAGGCAAAAATCCAAGGACCAAGAGAAAGGACATCGGATACAAGACATCACAGTGTCGCCAATGGTAGGATGCCGAATCCGATGAGGATGCGTTCACGGAGCATCCGGAGTCAACCTTGGTCGAGGAGGCCCCCAGGAAGTGCAGCCATTGCGTAGCAAACAGACCAAAAGTAATATACCAACCGCTAAGGCGAGGATCAACGGAATGCCGCCAAAGACGCTGGAAAAAATAGAATGAATAAAAGCTGGTATTACACCAAAGATAGTTTGAAAGGAGGTAACAAGGCCAGAGCCCACAACTTTAAAAAAGTGCACAAGACCTTCTGTGCGTGATGCATTAAAAACACGGTGAATCAGTTCACCGAAATGTTGTGGGAGGTTTGTGTTCAAAAGGGCCTGTATCTCACTGTGGGTACTAGCCACCTGCAGGATGAATGTCTCCCGTGCGGATGTGAGCATAACCTCCTGGTTCAATAATAGCGCCTTTATTCTGCTCAATTTATTGAAATCCGCCTTCAAAGTCGGAATGGAAGGCCAAATGGAACTATCTATTATGTCGTGCGGGGGAGGAAAAAGCACATTTTTGCAGCACACAACCCGGTGGGAAACAGTTACAATATAGGGGATGCCGGCCAGCATTCCACAGCAGTCCTGATTATTCAGAAGGAGATAGCTACCATTTGCAAGCACAGTGAAAGTAGGTGATATAGCAGGAGCAGGAATGCCCTTTAAAACACAAGCAAGATTAGGAGCCGAAACATTACAAGCCCCGTGCAATTTAATGTTTTTACAAATCAGGGAATGACCCACAGTAGAATCGCATGACTCTCCTGTGAGAAAAACTTCTTTTCCGTCCCTAAGGCATCTATACATGAAAGGCAGGGACCAAAGTTCATGCAGGAAGGCACTGCCTAAAGGTTGAATACGGCCAACAGGATAATGTTTCATGCATGAACTGAACTCAAATAAAGAAAAAGGCAAGGTGATAACCCCGTGAACTAGCCACACTGCAGAGTCCAACACCGCCACAGAGAATGGTACTGGCTCTATCTTCTCGATATGCAAGAGAGTGTATGTTGCATCTTTCATGGACATGAATTGCTGTTTTTCAGTTAAATTAAACGGCAAGAATAAGGCAGAGGTGTTCAAAAAATGCCAAGGAACTTTACCCATTTTAAGTGTCTGCAATGTCCATGCAAACTGCATCACTGAACGCAATTGATTTTGACCATGATATAACACAGACACATCATCTTGTACAATATCAACAACAGAGGAAACAATATTCTCTAACGTGTAAATGCGGGAAGACAGGGTATTAATACTATTGTCAACAACAGCAAGCACTTTTTCTAAATTTGCTTGATCGATTTCCCGAAGACGGGAAGCAGCTTCAATTTGCGAAAGCTTCCAGAGTTCATTGTAAGTTTCATAAATGAATCTCTTAGGTCGAGGACCACGAGGCCCCAGAATAAAATCGGACAGATCAATGTTGCCTGATAGGAGGGATAAATGTTGTTTAACAGAATCTAAGTTAGAGTGCTGCAACCACTGTTTACACAATTTACCAACAGAATATGTTGTAACAGTACGAGAGTCAGAAAACCTTGGTTCCGGTCTATCCTGTTTGTAACCAGGAGCTGTGTCATGAAAACGCAGTTGGCAGGCATTTGATGCTATGGGCCAAGCCAACCAGGGTGACTGAACAAACGTAGAGACATTAAACTAATTGTTTTGAAACATAGCTTGCAAAGTGACAAGGGAAATATTGAAATGCAAGCTCTCGGTGGGAGTGGAAGACAACACGGGAATGGAAGGTGCATTTAATTGTTTGGAAGTAGCCAAACCCCAAAACGTTGTTTCATAGATTGTATGATTGAAAAATAAAATTTGGGCCGGGATTAGGCAAGCACTTCCGTGCCTTGCACCTGCCATGATTTGGTGCCCCAAATAGATTTTAGGTCGATGGTGTCCTTCCAGTGTTCATAACCACCCACCGCCAATGCGTTCAAAAAAGAACCAGAACATAGCAATTTGGTGTGGGTCAACATGATCTTCTGAGTGGACGAAGTGTTCAATTTAAAATAATAGGACCCAGGGTTTGATCTATCAAAGTCTGTAAAGTAAGTGAATTTACTTCTAAGAGTTTGGGAGCTACCTGGCAAAGGGGTCGGACAATGTTCCCACTGGGTGTAATTAGAAGGACCACGAAGGGTACTTGGTTTATGGAGAAAGTGGTTGCCCCAATGCTGGTAACAATATAAGTCAGCATAACTTGCAGAAATTAAATACAGATCTTCAGCATTAAAGGCAGCATAATATTTCAAATCAGTAAATAGCGATTCAACGGCATGCACATCCCAATCGTCAGAATGAATATTACTTTTAACGACATCACCCATTGAAACACGGAGGACATTTGGTACATTAATAATCTCGGTTGGTCCATGAATTTGGAAATTTACCGCATCCCATACGATGCCATCCGCGACTGGGAAAGCTGAAATGTTCACAAATGTGTGGTCACGCTTCATGATGTGAGAAGAAGAATGCGGAGCCAAAGTTCCAGCGACACAGTTCACTGCAGAGCGTTCTGGTAAATAGTGACCATTGATGAGTAAGAAAAAACTGTCACAAAGCCAATGGACATGAACAGAAAAATCAGGAATAGTACCAACCAGATGTAAGTCCATGGTGGGATCAAAAATTGTCTCTGAACCAGGATATAAAAATACTGAAGCTGGACGGGATAAGTGATGAGGTGGAAGCCGAATCAAAGGAATAACGGGTGGGGCTCAGTGGCGTTGTTGGTAGGTGAGCCACCGACTCGTTGGCGGGGTATGTATACTCGGTCTCCTCGTTGCAGGGGGAATCCGGGTAGTCGAGCAGGCGATCAGGCAAATCTACCATCTCAATGGCAACATCAGTGACCGTGTGGGCTGGAGGGCCACAAACATTCGTCCTAGAAATGGCCGGACAGGAGACCGCTGGTGTTACGCTATTCAGGATCGGCCAGATGTTGTAGCTTGACATTGTCCACTGAGATGTATCTATTGTCTTTGCGACCAGGAAGCGGTGGTAAGATGACTGTACGAGTACCCTTCAAGCCAAGGACTGGAACCGGTGCACAATAAGAGGGGCCAAATTCTTTTTTGTTCTCCACCTTCTCTCGGACCAGATCTCCAACTTTCGGAAGCCAGCCGGCAACCGGAATCTGCAGTGCAGCGTCTGTGGCTGAAGGTAAATGTTTGTTTGCAAGTTTGTCACGGGCTTCTTGTAAGTCCTGCAACATAGTAGAATGATTATCTACGTCAAAGATTGCGGATTGCGCCGCCATGTCTAGACCATCAAGGTCGGGCACAAACATTTGGATGACAAAGAGCATTTCGTATGGGGTCCGCCCACCCAGAGGTCTTCTAGGGAGATTATTAAGTGCACGTTGTACGCTATACAAGTGGGCCAGCCAGTTCCTGCCAGTACCTAAGACTCTAGCTGTCAAGGATTGCTTTAAGTCACGGTTCATTCGTTCAACAATCGAATTGCCCTCAAGCCGATATGGAGACAAAAATTTCACCCGCACCCCCAGTGAACCCATCGCGTCCTTGTACGCCTTAGAGATGAACGCCGGACCTTGGTCAGAATGGAAGGTGCCACAGGCAAAAATTCCCACAAAGACACGCAAATCCCTTACGACATTTCGAGCGTCAGCACTCCGTTGTGGCCAAACCCAGATGAAACGTGTGCACGAATCCACTGCAACCAGGATGTACTTGTATGCAGTGTCAGAAGAAAAGGGACCGCAGTGATCCAGGTAAACACACCCAAAAGGTCTGTCAGATATGCAGAGCGGTGTTTGTGGTGGTCGTGTAACCGTTGAAGGCTTAATTTGCTGACAAACGTCACAAGAAAGCACATAAGTACGGGTCTGTTTATATAAACCACGCCACCAGTAACGCTGCTGCAAGATGGAAACCGTCGCAGACACGCCAGCATGGGCCGAAGCCAAGCCTTCGTGTGCGGCCGTTATCAAGGAAGGTCTGCGGTCCGCGTTGGGAATCAGCCGATCACCAACGTCCGGAATTCTTACGTAAGGAACCTGTTCGGGACCTACTTGATAAGCGTACTTGGAAGGGAAACCCCGTGGGTAATTAGCACCTTCCTTTGTTGCAGCAATAGCTGCCAAAATATCATTATCTATTTTAGTCATGGATCTTGTAACTGCTGCTACTGAGCACGTGGCTACTGCTGATTTGGCAGCTTCATCTGCCAAACCGTTACCAACAGCGTGTGCGCCCACACGCTGGTGGCCAAGAGTGTGAATCACCTGTGTGAGAGGCAGACGTTGTTTAAGATCCGCCACTCGAACCCAAAGCATCTTATGCTTAATTGTGCTGCCTTTTGCATCTCTATTGTCGTTTTGCGACCAAAAGAATAGATTGTCATTGAAAGATTGAACACAGTAGTAAGAATCGCATACAATAAGAGTCGTCACATCTGGATTCGCGAACTCAAGTGCGAGCACCAAAGCACGCAGCTCAGCCAATTGTGCAGTACTGTCTCCTAGTGCCTGTGTGTGCACTACATTCGATTTGAATTCACGGTTCACCATGGTACCTGCAACAATAGCACATGCTGCGGAATAAGCATGCTTGGAACCCGTGGCCGGTTGTGCCGAACCATCGGTATATATAATACATTCGTACTCCTCAAGCGGTAGCAAAGACAGAGGAGGAGGATGAACAAATTCATACTGTAAGAACTCCTGTGTCTGAAGAGAGGAATCAAAGATAAAAGTGACATCCGGGGACGTCAGAGATGTAGCCCATTGTATCCAACGGGGTGCAAAGCCTTAGAGTTCGGGACACTTGCCTTCGTCACTGCCTCAAGGGCAGGATATGGTGTTACCACCAAAATGCGTTTTCTCTGTGCCAGTGCGCGTTCCTTCAGAATCGCCATTTGCACTGCAGTCAAAACTTTCTCCACAGAGGAAAAGCGCAACTCCGCTGAAGTGTAAAGATGTGACTTGTATGCAATCGGTACTGTGTCACCTTCGTTAAAGGTTAAGTAAGTGAAACCCACTGCCCCTGGAACGATTCTAATCACCAGGTTTGTGTGGTTATCACGAGTCAACAAGAATTTTGATTCAAGTAGATCTGACTGCAAAGCCTGCAGGATAGAAGAATGCTCAGGAAGCCAGCATGACTTTGAAAAGTTGGGCTGTATCAAGGCATATAGAGGCTTGATACGCTGGGCATATTCGGGAATGTAAGTACGCCCGAAGTTCAGAAAACCCAGTAATGACTGAAGCTTCTTCAGGGTGGTTGGAGGGCGCAAAAGTGTGCACTTCTCCAAGAAATGGGGGGCTAAGCCCTTACCTTCATTGTTGAGCTCATAGCCCAAAAACAAAACGGTAAATTTAGCAATGTGAGATTTGGCAAAATTAAATTTGTATCCTAAGACCGCAAATTCAAGAATAATGCGGTCCACTCGGGAAAGATGCAGCCATAATTCGTCGTCTGTCAGATAGATATCGTCGACGTACGAACACGCATCTGGGTCTATGCTGTCCAACAAAGAGACAACACGAGTGGCGAAGACACCCGAACTGTTCCTGTAGCCCATGGGCAGACGCCGAAATTTGAATTATTTACCACCGGAAGTGAAAGCGCTCCATTGGCTGCACTCCGGGGACAAGTTGTGCGTGTAAAATCCATTGGATAGGTCAAGTGTCGTTTTATATTTTTTACGAACAAGACTGTCTACAAGCGCAGAACTGTGGGTATTTTGTACCGCAAAGGTCCGACAATGAGAGTTCAAATGTCGGTAATCCAAAACTAGGCGGTACGATCCATCGGGTTTAGAAACCGCGAAAAGGGGATTATTCATTGGTGATACGCATGTTTCAATTACTCCTTGATATTCTAACTGTGTCAGAATGTTGGAAACGGGACCTTTAGCTTCCCGCCGGATGGGATATTGGGGTTGTGGCTGTGGCAGCGACCGCAAGGGAATATCATGGAGGGGAGAGTCTTCATCCCAGCCCACGTGATTACGGTATAACGCCGGAGCCAGGGCCCCAGCCCATTCAGCAGCGAGAGCCTCCGCTTTGTCCCTGGGGACATGACGAGAAAAGCTCAGAAGGATTACCTCCTCCCCTCTACGCGCAGCAAGTACGAATGGGGGCGGCCAATCCGCCTCTGCCAACAAAATGTCGTAAGAAGAGGTCAGATTCTCCCAAAAAAATCCCTTTTATAACACGCTCAATGTCACCTTCAATTTGAAGGACAATATTAAATAGTCTGTCAGGGGGTGCCACTCTGGTGTCAGCTGTCTCGACAGTAATGAATGTGTCAGTTGCTGTCGCCTCCACATGAGGACGTAGTGCCTCCCGCACTATGGTAACTTCCGCGGCGCTGTTTAGGAGCGTCACTGCCCACGTCCAATTCAGGAGTCTCGTTCTCACCGTCTGTGGCATACCTCGCTGTTAAAGCTGCAACTTTTTTCTTCTGAAACTGTGGGCGAGAACGTGGAAATTCTTCGGGTTTCCCTCGGACTTGTGGTCGAGATTGATCTCGTCCCTGTGGAGCCTCACGACCCCTGCCTCTATCCTGGCGTTCTCCTCCACCAGTCTGGGAGGTCGATGGTGCCTGTGAAGAACAAGGAGAACGCGGATCAGGGACCTGAAATCTCTCTGGAGATTTAATTCTCGCTCTGTCGCGCAAATCATAAGTGCGTTCACAAGATACGGAAATCGGGGATGCGCCACGCGACCCTAGTTTTTTCTGTTGCTTACCCTGTGTCTTCAACCTCCAGTTCTTTTTAGTAAAGAACGGTTTCTCATCTTTCTCAGACTGAGTTTTTTGTTGTGGCTGTGATTGAGTTTGCGTTTTAGCAAAAGGCTTAACTCCCAGACTATTGCGGCCAGTGGTTTTATAAGCCTGTGCAATAATTTTCGGTAATTCGCGTGGCTTGTCCGGTTCTGGGACCAAAGCCAAAGCATTAGCTACTTGAAAGTTAACTGCATCGCCCTTGACGTTCGCAAGGATTAAATCAGCCACTACATCGAACACTCCCACCAGTCTCATCCCCAACTCCACAGCCGCTTCAGGGCCATGCTCATCCTGCACTCGTTTAATTACAGAGGGGAGAACTGTCATGGAAGGAGTGCCGAAACACTTCGCATACACTGCTGCGAATACCTTACCCCAGTTTTTGCATTCTGCCAACTCGGGAATTAAGTCTTTTGGCAAACTGATCGTTAAAATCCTGTGTTTGTCCACAGGAGAAGTATTTGGAAAAACTGCCTCCAGCTGGTCAAATTTTTCTGCAAGCCAATAAGGCAAATCATCCTTATTTTGTGGGCGCTTGCCCATCACCGAATTAACCATGACAGGACTTATGGTTACACCGCCCGGTCTAGCTGGATGCACCGCAACTCCAGGAAGGGCTCCCTGAACGTTGCCTGTAACATACTGTACTAAAGCTCTGTGAACACGTATCAAAGACGTATGTAATTCACGCAGTTCAGCAACCGCAAGCGTCAAATAACGCGGATGTGGGGTATACCCGGCCAAAACTGGCCAACTCTATAGATAGGGGGCCTAAACGAACCGGGGTGACCGGATGTGGGAGGGCGCCATTAAACCAAATACGGTGTTGCCATGCCGTAAGTGGTACTTCAACAGCCTGATAAGGCCGATAAGCATTGGGTAGGGCAGTGAGAGTGTACTCATGGAACAAATCGTCCGCTCCATCCACTGCCGAAAAAGTGACACAAGAGTAAAACACCTCAAAGTGGTGAGCCGGGTCAGCCTGCACCACAAAGATGAGTGAGACACCCGCGTCTGGCACTCCATAAGCCAGTAAATGAGCCCGGAGCGCAGCGCGGCTATGTGCCGGTATATTTATATCCGCCATTAAGACCAGAAATGATCGACAACCTAATATGAGGCAGCACAATATAGGGTTTACTTAAACACCTTTTAATAACTTCAAGCTTGAAAGAACCTATAAAAACATCAATATAGGAGGTACCACCCTCACACACGTTTCCGGAAGCGTATGCGAAGGGTGTTGTGGACAAGCACAAGCACTACTCAAGCGTCTCGCAGATAAGCAGCCCCCTACGTTGGTGGCGCCATGTTGTAGGGATTCTGCACATATACAGAGCTATGCACATAATAAGAGGACCTCGGAGTATAGTGGTGAACCAACCATACACCTTAGTACCCACAATCCCAATCCGACTAGCTTTAGCGTCTCATTAGCAGCGATGCTACCAATGATTAGACAACCCAGAACACGGTCTCTCTCTCTCTCAGGACTCGAACACCCTTTCATTACTCACTCATACTTGTCCACAACGTGCGTAATAAGAGACACTGTATAGTTTAAAATGTTTATTTCCACTATCGTGCTCTAAGATACAGTACACGTGCCAGTACTATCAGCATAATGCATAATGATAAAATAATAAGCATAGTTACAATTCCATGAAATACAAACGGGGAAAGCCGATGAAGGTAGAACTACTGCTCTGGTTTTGTTGGACTTGAGTGCCGCGTTCGACACGGTGTCCCATGGCCTCCTGCTGGAAAGGCTAGGAGAGGTCGGGGTCGGAGGTGTCACGTGGATGTGGTTGAAGAACTTTTTGGAAAATAGAACCTTTCAGGTGTTGCAACATCCATTCAAGTCCAGAGTTTGTCCTTTAAACCAGGGGGTGCCGCAGGGATCTGCGCTCAGCCCCACCCTATTCAATATATATATGCGCCCGCTGGCAGATATTGTGTTGAGACATGGAATCAAGTTGGTATCCTATGCTGACGACACTCAGCTAGTTGTGACCCTAGAACAACAAGAATCAGGAAGGGCTGCTGATTTCAAAACGTGTCTGAGGGAGCTTATGGACTAGATGAGACTGAGTTGTCTCCAGCTGAATGCAGGGAAGACTGAGGTGTTGGTTGTGAGAAAACAGCCCTCTTTCTGGTCACAGCATTGGTGGCCTGAGGAACTGGGACTTTGCCCGGTGCCGAAGGATAAGGTGAAAAATTTGGGGGTGTGGTTTGACGAAGCACTTTCCTTTACCCAGCAAATTTCTGCTGTGGCCGGAACTTGCTTTGGCATCCTGAAAATGCTGCAGAAAATCCTGGACCTTCTCCCCCTGGATGCTAAAAGAACTGTTGTACAGGCTTTGGTCACATCTCGTCTTGACTATTGCAATGTTCTGTATCTAGGGGTGACCGCTAAAAATTTGAACATCTTGCAGAAGGTCCAAAATGCTGCCGCTAGGCTTATCCTGAACATTCCCAGGAGGGCCCCGGTAGGAGAAGCCTTAAAAAAACTTCACTGGCTCCCAATACAGGCCAGAGTTACATTTAAAGCTCTTTGTATTAGCCACAGGATCCTTAGGAAAAAGGGCCGCGCTTTTTGACTCCCCTTCTGACGGTTTACCAACCTTCTCGGAATTTGAGATCTCTTGGTTGTATGAGAATGACTGTGCCTAAGGTGCGGAGGGCCAGGGTGGGTGGAAGATCTTTTGGTTTCCTGGTAGCTAAGGCCTGGAATAAACTTCCTGTGGACTTGAGGACATCTGAGTCAGAACCTTGGTTCCGTAAGAAATTGAAAACCTGGCTCTTCCGTGACTTGGGGGGCGGTCGTTAACCACTCAGCTGCCTTTCTCTGTTTAGAGGCTATGTAGGTAATCGATCAGTGTAGTATGGGTTTGGGGTTTCCAGTTGTCCTAGCGCGGGGACACTCCGTTGGAGTAACCATTGCGCTTTACAAACTTCCTAATAATAATAATTTCATAAGGCAGTGGATATAGGGCTAAATTACCTTACCACCCTCCCCGTGCTATTAACTAGTTTATTATAAAAATAGAAGACCTCTGGGCTTTGTCCGGCGGACCCTCATACCTCAATATCTAGATGCAAGGTTTACATCATCAGACAAGCACAGCTCTTCTCCCTGGAAAGGTTTCTCCAAGTGCCACAAACAGCGAGATCACAATATTAAAAGCACACGAATTTCTCCAGTGCAGCTGCATTTCTGTGTTATGTCTAAGTGCGAGGGGCTGACCAGATCAGCAAGAACAAGGGACGTTGTTTTTCGACCTTGTACATGTTGTGCAGACGAAACCCACAGGGAACAGGAGAAAAGGTGAAAGGCAAAAAGGCAGACAGTTCCAATATAGCAGGGCACAAGCAGAGTCTGGAAAAACAAAGTCACAGAGTAACGTGCGCAAAAAGGCATCATGGCAGTCAGGCCTAAGACAACTTAGCAACGTAGACAATGAGGCCACAAACCACACGACAGTTGTTCCCCGTGTGAAGTGTGAAGCTGAACTCGGACAAGACGGAGGTCCTCATCCTTGGTTCCAACCCTTCAGCCTGGGACGACTCCTGGTGGCCAACCTCACTGGGAACAGCCCCGCCACCCACCGACCACGTACGCAACCTAGGGGTCATCCTCGACCCCACCCTCTCCATGACTAAGCATGTCAACGCCGTTTCCTCATCCTGCTTCAACATCCTCCGAATGCTCCGCAGGATCTTCAAGTGGATCCCCACCGAAACAAGAAAAACAGTCACCCAGGCCCTCGTCACCAGCTGGCTGGACTACGGAAACGCCCTCTACGCAGGAACGACGGCTAAGCTCCTGAGACGGCTGCAACGCATCCAGAACGCCTCTGCACGTCTTATCCTCGACATCCCCCGATGCAGCCACATCACACCCCACCTGAGAGACCTGCACTGGCTCCCTGTCAACAAGAGGATAACCTTCAAGCTCCTCACCCACGCACACAAAGCACTCCACAACTCCGGACCAGCCTACCTCAACAGACGACTCAGCTTCTACACCCCCACCCGCCAGCTCCGCTCGACCAGCCTCGCCCTCGCCACAGTCCCCCGCATCCGGAAACGACCGCCGGCGGCAGATCCTTCTCCCACCTCGCCGCCAAGACCTGGAACACCCTCCCCACCAACCTCCGACAGACCCAAGACCTACTGGCCTTCAGAAGACTCCTCAAGACCTGGCTCTTCGATCAGTAGCAGCACCACCCCCCTCTTCCCCCAGCGCCTTGAGACCCTCGCGGGTATGTAGTGCGCTTTATAAGTGACATGATTGATTGATTGATTGATTGGGTGTACATTTAGATTTCTCTTTCAGACCACTCGAGATGGACAAGTCACTTACCACATTCAAATCTCTCATGACAATATTCGTAGTTAACACCTCATCCTGTAAGTGACAACAGTAGTTTAGTATCTATTATGTCCTGAATGGAAAATTCACTAGAATCATGCGTCCCATATTGTTTGCTAGATACTTTATTCTCAAAATTCGAGATCAAAAAATGTTTTTTGATTTTGATCCGTCTTACAAATTTGTATAGATTGATTGCCAAATCACAAATATTTCCCACATCGCTTGGGAAGAAACCCAATCCTTTTTTCAACAATGACACATCATCATTAGAAAGACATTTAGTCGACAGATTCACAACACTGACATCCCCTACTTCTTCTGATTCCATGATCTGGTCCTCATCCCTGGTCTTTCTTCCCCTACTGCCCCCTCTTTTTGGCCTCCTTGTCTTTGCCCTGGTATAGGGCGCCAGTTTTGTTCCCTGTTGCCTTTCTTGATTCTTTGTGCCTCCCGTAAAAAACCTTTTTCACTGTTTGAGGTGTCTACTGAGCCTTCACCTCTATCAGACTCTCCACCGCTAGTAACAGGTGTATCTATGGATGTGGAACTTGAACTTATGGATAACCCTTCTTTAGCTTTATTCTGATCATCTTTTGTTATCAAGTGATCGTATTTTTTGGCAAAGGTGAAAATTCTGGGGGGGGGGAGCGCTAGAGGGCGCGTGACCAAGATGGCTGCGCTTGTGTGAGGCTCTGGCGGTCTGGGAGACACAATCCGGCATTATCCTGCTCCCGAGAGCTAATCGGCCAGCCAGCCGAGGTCCCATGTCATCGGACCGTCTCTGGCATTGTTTGCAGTGGTTTCTGGGGCTGGACTGCGAGTCCCTGCAGAGCGGTGCGAAGTCTGGCCCTGCCAGGATGGAGACGCAGAGAGCAGCGGCACCGGGCGCGAGTCTGGAGTAGCGGTGCTGGGCCTCTCTGCTGCCCGGCATGAGGGCGATCTCCCCTGCCTTCCTTGCTGCAGTGTGGTGAGGGTGGGGCCCTCCGCCTCCCAGATGAAGGCGGCGATCGCCATTTGAAGATTCCAAGCGGGCCGGCGAGCCGCATCGGACCAACGGGCGGACACAGACGGTGGCGCTGCCTGGACCCGGCCGCGAGTCTGGGCCACAGACAGGGAACAACCCACCAGAGCGACCGCGGTAAGCCCTGCCTCTGTCCTCCCAGCGGCCCGGAGGGAACGGGGCGGTAGCGAGTGCGGGGGCCCACTGACAGTCAGCCAAGCATCTGCGCCCTGATAAACGGAGCTGTGAAGGGACCCGCTCCTTAGACGCGCGAACTCCTGCGGTGCTGGAGACCTGATCACTCTGCTGGATCGCGGAGCATAGTAAAAAGCTCACATACCCTCGGCGGGGCCCCCCTCCGTGCAGACGGCGAGAAACCGCCCGACATCGGGTGAGGCTTGGGAGGCGGCGTCCCCCCCGTGGCCCTGGGGTAGACTACGAACAGCGAGATAGCCCCATGCCACACAGCGGCCATCTTTGTGTGTGCCTGCGTCCCCGGGCCTAAGGACGCAGAGGCTGGGGATGCAGGTCGAGAACGTGGGGAAAGCCCAAGAGATCGGGAGATCCTAACGGGCCCTGTTGCCACTGTGGCTGGCGTCCTCGACCAGATAAGCGCGACACTCACGCCCTGGACCCCGGGCTCACACAGAGTGCCAGTACTCAAAGCTTCAGTGAAGGTGTAGTGATACAGACGACGCAGCCATATTGATTCTCCCCCTAACCTGGGTTATCTGCAGAGCGAACTTGGGGCGATCGTCCGCTAGCCATACGAAGCGACTTGAAGCAGACTGACTGCCTGGTGCTCCCGGCTGTGTATGGTGACTGCTACGCTGGCCCTGGGGGATACAGAAGCGCACGCTCGGGCGGGCCGTGGGGGGCCCTCAGTGGTGAGCCGGAGACATACGAGGCCCTGCGACTGCCATTTGTTGTGAGTTCTGCCCGCGACAAACCTGGCAGGATGGGCAAGGCTGATCCTAAGCAGTCGAGACTGCCCTTCGAGGCCCGCAGAACGTCGAGGAATCAAAATGATCTGGAACAACTGCCTACCAGCCAGCTGGACGACAATGCGTACCCTGAGGAGGCGGATCTCAAAACACTACTGGTCACTATGAGGAACAGCCTTACTGCCATTGAATAAAAAATGGACACAATGTGCAACCGCCTGGACTTTATGGCCCAAAAGCTTGAAAAACATGACGCACGTATTGGGGAAGCGGAGAATCGTGTCTCGGACCTGGAGGACACAGTATCCTCCCATGATAAACAAATGGCACAAATGGATAAATTACTTAAAGTCATAGCGGCCAAGAATGAGGACCTCGAGGAGCGTTCCCGCTGCAACAATATCCGAGTGTTGGGAATACCGGAGAGCGCCAATACTGGGAAAATGGAGGAGTACATAGAGAGGATGCTGCGCGACCTCTTTGGCCCAGAGGCGCTCTCGGCGCAGCTGGTGGTAGAGCGAGCGCACCGGTCCCTAGGCCCCAGGCCCCCCCCGGGGGCACCAGCCCGGCTTATTATTGCCAGACTTCTTAATTACAGGGACCGCGACGCTGCGCTGAGACTGGCATGCGCAAAATCTCCCCTCGTGCACGAGGGGCATACAGTCGCTCTGTACCCAGATTTCACCATGGACGTCCAAGAGGCCAGGAAAAAATTTGCACCAGTGAAGAGGAAACTGGTGCAAGCGCAGATAGACTATGCGATGCTGTATCCTGCCCGCTTACGAATCACACACCAGGGGAAGCAGTACTTTTACACTACTCCACAGCAAGTAGAGGATTTCCTGCGTAAACTAAAGAAACAGATGCCAAGCCGCGACTCCGACAACCTGGAGGCACGTTCGACCTCCCAACTTTTAGACAATGATTGACTGTGCCTCGGAAAACGGTGATGCAGGCTACGAAGTCTATTATTGAGACTGGGCACCACCATGGGGTACTGTATCAATTTGTCTAAATGTTTCGGCCTCGGCACCGCCACTATACAGGATACTCTCATCTACATGACAGCTCCATGCCCCTTGGAGGGCATTGGTGAACACTGAGCTTTGTTCTTTGACGCCCGGACACCCCGCACCCTCTTACTTCCGGGCCACAGGGAGAGGGGCAGCGGGTCTCCGCGCCCTCTACCGTTACCCCCTAGGGTGAACCCCGCTAACCACAGCAGTGGTCTTTTGTTTCGTCTTTAATTTTCTGATACACATCTAGGTGAGGCCCCTGGAGAATGGCTCTCGTGGGTCCCGCCTCCCTCCTTCTATCTCTCTTCTCCCATTTCGGCCAATCTTGACTTAGTCCCTCTCGCCTCTCTCCCCTCTTGCCCCCTATTCCCACCCTAGGAGTACACCTCGAGCCCCTCCTCCCCCTAGCTCCAGCACCTTTTCCCCTCCTCCACTCTGAGCCACCCCCGCCCTGCATTCCCCTCCCCCCCCTCTATTCTCTCATCCTCACTTGGGTCTACGCAGACTAGGTCACTTTCTTTTTAGTTTCAGCAGCAGTAGTAATGGTTTTGTTTACAGTGTTTTAGGAACAAGAGGGTGGGTACAGCCTTCACTACAAGTTGGGGATGTCGATGTGGGAGGGGGGAGGGGTGGGGAAATGTTACTTGTTACATGCACTGCAATGTACCACACAGCATATTGTAAGGCACCCATACCTCGAGACGCGAGACCATAACGACACACTATTAGGCAATACTATCCAAGCCCGACGCGCTCATGTCGACATAAAATGTAGACCTCGCAGATCGAGCCTTTGGATCCCGACACCCTGGACAGATGACTGACTCTGACGCTGCTTCCACGATACACACCTGGAATGTCAGGGGATTGGGGGACCCGCGCAAGCATAGACAAATCCTGGCATACCTTGACAGGCATAAGATCCAAATTGCAATGCTTCAGGAGACCCACCTGGACCCCACGGACTGCAGCGATTCGCCATTAGATGGGCGGGACACTGTTTTGCGTCCTACTCCACTTATTCTCGTGGCACAACCATACTAGTTCATAAAACGACTCCTTACGTCCCAGCTGGGAGCTTCTCAGACCCGCAGGGTCGCTATTGTTTAATGTGGGGAGCACTGGCCTCACATTCGGTCACTCTGGTCAGTTGCTATGGTCCTAACGTGGACGATCCCATGTTTTTTGCCACATTATGGGGGAGGATTGTAGATGTTGGATCTACTCACGTGATATGGGGGGGGGATTTCAATGTTACTTTGAACCCGACGCTAGATAGATCAGCACCGCAGCCTCACCACTACACTCGGTCTCAGCTCCAACTGGGCAACATTATTAAAGACTCTGGCCTCATCGATGTCTGGAGACACCTACGCCCGGAACGCAGAGAGGGTACATGCCACACTGCGGCCCATGAGTCATGGTCGCGGCTGGATTACTGGGTGGTCTCCAGGGGTCTCAGCACGTGGTTAATTGGGGCGTCCCACCTAGCACGCACTCACTCTGACCATTCCCCAGTGCTCTTGAACATGTCGCTGCCGTGGACACACACTCCTTGCATAAATTGGCACCTACATCCCGCTATACTGCTTGACACAGCCTTTCGAGCTGACATGGATCAAGAAATACAAGATTTTTTTCAGCGCAACCTGGGCTCGGTGGACACTATAGGCACGGTGTGGGAGGCGTTCAAGGTTACTGCCCGGGGACTCTGCATCGCTAAGGGAGGGGGTGTACTCTAAGCTTTGCGACAAACGCTCACTTGTTTGGAGAAAGAAATTAAGCTCATTGAGGAAGATATAACTCGCTCGCCATCCCCCCAGGCATACGTCAAGCTTAGGGATAAGATATCTGAATATCAGGATGAGGCTGACAGAGAATGCCGATTCCGAGGGAAGTACTTCAGAGCCCGGCGCTATGGCGAAGGCGACCAGCCGGGCAAGGCGCTGGCTGAGCAAATCAGTAATCCCAGATTCTCGAACTACGTACTGGAGCTGCAGAGTCCGGACGGGGAGAACGTTCGAAACACTACAGAGATACTCAGCACATTTCAATCCTTTTACACGGCCCTGTACACCACGAAGCGACAGCAGGCAGTGTCCCTATCAGCGTATTTAGAGCCAGTGGCCCTGGGGTGGCTAGGAGACTCGCAGCGGGAATTCCTGTCCGCCGAGTTTGAACTGGATGAAATTAGAACTGCCATAATGCAGCTCCGATCTGGAAAGGCCCTCGGACCTGACGGTCTACCTTCTGATTTCTATAAGGCATACATCGAGCATCGAGCCCCCATACTCAAAAATGTATACGAGGAGGCCTTCGAATTGGGAGAGCTACCACCTTCAATGAGAGAGGCTACCATCATCTTGTTACTCAAACCTGGTAAACCAGCAGACAGGTGCGACTCCTATAGGCCTCTCTCCATGATTAATTGCGATGCGAAAATATTGGCTAAGGTCATAGCAAATCGCTTAAGTCTGCTAATGACGGCGCTGGTGCTGCCAGATCAGGTGGGATTTGTCCCGGGCCGCACCACCTCCCACAATCTTCGGACCTTGTTCGTTGCGATGGTGGATATGGACCCGGACCTTGAGGCGGTTGCTGTGTTTTTGGACGCCACAAAGGCAAAAAAATAAAAAATAAAGAAAGGTGAAAATTCTGCCATTCAAATAGTCGAACTCATCTCTTTTCAACTTTTTGGATTTTCTTTCCTTAATTTCTGATAGATGGCGTTGCATGACATAATTTAAGATGGCATAGTTTTTTTCTGTTGCCTCAGTAAGATTTAATTGTTTGATTTCCAGTTCTAATGCTTCTATTTCTTTCTGCAATCTTGTAGCCTTTCTATCGCAGTTCTCGATGAGGATACCCATCAATCTGTTTGAATTGTTTGATAATTCCTGTTCCCATGCAACCAGTAGGTCTGCATCAAGATCATCATACGTTGGTATAATTTGGGATCTAAGACCCTCGGTATTCTTTGTACTTTGATATATTGTCGTAAAGTGGCTCCATTCCACCACTTGGACATCTCATTTTTACGTAACCTCTCTAAGCGGATGAATTTTTCTCTCAGATCTTCTTGTCTTTGAGCATTCCCACCTTGAATCGTAGAGGTGGATGCTCTGTTGCCTGGTTATTAAATAGCTCCTCAGCCTCTTTGTCTCTATTGTTCCTCTCGTTATCGAATGAAGTCATAGTGCACCCTGGCAACCCCCTATTCACTAGACGTAATACAACAGGAAGGTGGTATAATTTATAGGGAAAACGGCGCCCTAAAGGGTGAATCCACTTATTATCTCAATCTGATCCTAGCTATAACGGTGCTGAAGGGTAGAGATAACCACCAGCCTCCCCAAATTTTGCGGCCTGAGCTACAAACAAACGTAATAACAATCCCCAGCACATGCTAAATTTAGACAAAAAATGACAGCAGTAGCAATTGTAAGTCAAACGAATATACAACAGAAATCACAATAGGTTCCTTGTTTCTTTATTTCTTTTCATCTGGTTCCTTTTAAACAAATCTTAGCCAGCCAACACCTGTTTCGTCGCCTCAGTAGGTATACACCCGCGACTTTTTCAAGGCTAAGTGGGAATACAGAATGAGTCACTTTTGTAATTGCGTTTAGTTACTACATGTCACAATCACATTTCTTAAATACCACCACTGTGTCTCCTTTCAAAGGTGCAGAGTGGATAATAAAATAACAATTTTAATCTAGCACCTTGTGACCAACATCTGGTCCATAAACACCACATGAGCGAGTGAACACAAGAAAGTCTGATGTTCAGGTAATTGTGAACCAACACACGTCAAATCGAATAGGTGTGCTATGTGCAAGTATTATATATCTTCTATATGAGCACATGTCACCATTGCTCCTCATTTCTAGTGCATACACCCAACTAGTCGGTGCCATAGCATGCTGTACCGTGGTAAGCCCTCTTAATACTTGTGAGCGACTACCTGCTCATGCAAAAATTAAAATTAGACCAGACCTATCCCACTCATAAGTACAAAGAAACGAAAAAAAAACACCAACCTCTATTGTCTTGTTTTAAACCATCTATGGTACACAAAGGAAAATATAAAAAGTATATGAATAGAAAGGCTACTACACTAAAACACCACAGATTCATTCACAAGTATTGTGAATACACCAGTCATTATTCACCTACTTCATGTGTGGTGATAATTCCAACCCACACGATTCTCCTGCGTGGGCAAAAAGTATTATGGTAACTCTCAATCTCTTCATATATAGAGCACCGAATATTATGGCGAGTCCTCTGTAAAAGAAAGATTTCATGGCTCAGCCAGTAACAAGTTCCATTCACTGCTACTATTCACAGCTGTAGGTAAAACGCTGGTCAAAACTATTGTTATCACTATTGCTCCCATTAAGCGGTTCGCTTCTCCATGGCTCAGAATCCTAAACCACACAAGCCTACAAATTCAAAATATTGCACATAACGGTAGGTCTAATGTTGATCAATGAATTCCTAACGCTCTCGTCTCCATAAGCAATCTCTATTCCTAGAGACTCAATATCGGGAAGTATTGTTTATTCACAATGTAAACGCTTCACAACAACGCCACCCATATTTCGTCCAAGTACGTAATCCGTTACAATACCGCAGCCCCTATCCTTGATAAAGTCCTATTCCAGACTACTTCCCCCACCTTTACATTTGGCTCTCCTTACAATCAATCAATCAATCACAAGATTTGTAAAGCGCACTACTTACCCGCGAGGGTCTCAAGGCGCTGAGGGAGAGGAGGGGGGGTGTTGCCGCTACTGGTCGAATAGCCAGGTCTTGAGTCGTCTCCTGAAGGTCAGCAGGTCTTGGGTCTGTCGTAAGTTGAGGGGGAGGGGAAGGGTGTTCCAGATCTTGGCGGCGCGGTGAGAGAAGGATCTGCCTCCGGTGGTGGTTCTCCGGATGCGCGGGACGGTGGCCAGGGAGAGGTCGGCGGAGCGGAGCTGACGGTTGGGAACGTAGAAGGAGAGTCGACTGTTGAGGTAGGCTGGGCCGGTTTTGTGGAGTGCCTTGTGTGCGTGGATCAGGAGTTTGAAGGAGATTCTCTTGTCGACGGGGAGCCAGTGCAGGTTTTTCAGGTGGGGGGTGATGTGGCTGTGGCGTGGAATGTCGTGGATCAGGCGTGCAGAGGCGTTTTGGATTCTTTGCAGTCGTTTGATGAGCTTGGTCGGGGCTCCTGCGTAGAGGGCGTTTCCGTAGTCGAGTCTGCTGCTGACGAGGGCCTGGGTGACTGTTCTTCTCGTGTCTGTCGGGATCCACCTGTAGATCTTGCGGAGCATGCGGAGGGTGTTGAAGCAGGAGGAGGAGACTGCGTTGACTTGCTTGGTCATGGTGAGCGTTGAGTCGAGGATGACTCCCAGGTTGCGTGCGTGGTCGGTTGGTGTCAAGGGTGCCCCTAGTGACGAGGGCCACCAGGAGCCGTCCCAGGCTGATGGGTTGGAGCCGAGGATGAGGATCTCCGTCTTGTCTGTGTTCAGCTTAAGTCGGCTGCACTTCATCCAGTCAGCGACGGCTTTCATTCCTTCGTGGAGGTTGGATTTGGCGGTGAGGGGGTCCTTGGTGAGGGAGAGGATCAGTTGAGTGTCGTCGGCGTAGGAGATTATGTTGAGGTCGTGCTGTCGGGCGATGCGTGCGAGTGGAGCCATGTAGATGTTGAACAGTGTCGGGCTGAGGGAAGATCCCTGGGGTACGCCGCAGATGATCTCGGAGGCTTCGGATCGGAATGGGGGGAGGCGGACGCTCTGGGTTCTGCCAGAAAGGAAGGAGGTGGTCCAATCCAGGGCCTTGTCTCGGATCCCTGCGTCGTGGAGGCGTGTGCGGTGGCAGACAGTGTCGAAGGCGGCGGAGAGGTCCAGGAGGATGAGGGCCGCCGTCTCGCCGTTGTCCAGCAGGATCCTGATGTCGTCTGTGGCGGCGATGAGGGCGGTCTCGGTGCTGTGGTTGCTGCGTAATCCTGACTGGGAGGGGTCCAGGATGCTGTTATCTTCGAGGTAGCGGGTGAGCTGTCTGTTGACGATCTTCTCGATGACCTTAGCTGGGAATGGAAGCAGGGATATGGGCCGGAAGTTCTTGAGGTCGCTCGGGTCCGCCTTGGGTTTTTTGAGTAGGGCGTTGATCTCGGCGTGTTTCCAGCTCTCTGGGAAGGTCGCGGTCTCGAAGGAGAGGTTGATGACGTTGCGCAGGTGGGGTGCGATGGAGCTGCCGGCTTTGTTGAAGATGTGGTGTGGAAAAGGGTCTGTTGGGGAGCCGGAGTGGATTGTGCCCATGGTCTTGATTGTGTCCTCGGTGTTCACGTTGACCCAGGCTGTCAGGGGGTCGTGGTCGATGGGGTGCGGCGGGTCTGATGTGTCGGGGCCTGTTGGGGTCGTCCGGGAGTCGAAGCTGTCTTGGATGTCGGCGATCTTGCGGTGGAAGAAGGTGGCGGGGGAATCACACAGGGCTTGCGACGGCGGGATGTCGTTGGCGTTGGAGCTGGGGTTGGAGAATTCCTTCACGATGCTGAGGAGCTCCTTGCTGTTGTGTGCGTTGTTGTCCAGGCGGTCTTTGAAGGAGGTACTCTTGGCGGACCTGATGAGGTGATGGTGGTTGCGGATGGCGTCTTTGTGGGCTGCGCGGCTGTCCGGCGTCTTCTCGCTGTGCCATTTGTTCTCCAGTTTCCGGCAGGTGCGCTTGGATGCTAGGAGTTCTGGGGTGAACCAGCTGGCTCTCTTGCTGGTATCTTTGTAGGTTGTTTTTTTCAGCGGGGCTAAGGTGTTGGCGCAGTCGTCCATCCATCGTCTGAGATTGCGGGCGGCGGCGTCGGGGTTGGAGGGGTCGTTGGGTGGGCTGAGTGCGAGGTTTGTCTGGAGTTGGTCTTCGGTGACTTTGCTCCAGCATCTGCGGGGGATCTGTAGGGTGCGGTGGTGTGCAGCGGGTTTCCGGAAGTTGAAGTGGATGCAGTGGTGGTCGGTCCAGGTGAGTTCGGAGGTGTGGCTGAAGGAGACGTGGGAGCTTGAGGAGAAGATGGCGTCGAGCGTGTGTCCGGCGATGTGGGTCGGCGTCGTGACGAGCTGTTTCAGTCCGTGGTTGGCGAGGTTGTCGATCAGGGTGGAGGAGTTGCTGTCGTTTAGTCGACAGATTCACAACATTGACATCCCCTACTTCTTTTGATCCCATGATCTGGTCCTCATCCCTGGTCTTTCTTCCCCTACTGCCCCCTCTTTTTCCCCCTCCTTGTTAAAACAGTATTTGTTGTCATTACATATATAGTCACTGACTTAACAAACATGACCTAATGTTTACAGTAATATGGCATCACACATATCTCTCCACCGTAGAATGAATGTTGGAAATGAAAATGGGATTCAGATTTGTGGTATCGAGCGACATCACTTCTCTGGACTGGATCCCTCACAGGTAGACCAGATGTCCTGAACAAGGCTGTGGTCGTAGCAATATGAGTGTCTTAAGCCGGGTAGCCCTGGCAGATATTGGCTGAGGGTAAGTGGAGCTTACTACGGCACGAGCGGGATAATGAGTAAGAGGAATATAGCAATACAGAGATGGCGCCCGTATCATACTGCACGAGTCAGGCATTTCCGTATAATAAAAAACCTATATAAAAAACTTTAATAGTTAAAAAACTGAACAATTATGACAGTCTGAGATAACACCTGCATAGGTTGCATTTCGGATAAATAAGGTGCTCTAATCGACTATATGTCTATGCGAGTGGTTGATATTGCTCCCGGATCTTGTGAGGAGATCCCGTTTTTTGAAGAAGAAAAAATTTGATTAAATAGATTGTAATCATTACATCGCTAGGGATAAAATATGTTTAAAGATATGAGAACAGGTGTCTCTTGTGCTTTAGAATAATATGATTTTGGCACGGCTTATACACCATTACTGTCTGGATTGCACGAGAGAATACATTCAAAGATGGCGCCTGTGGATACAATGTGGGTTAGCCCGTCGGAAGTGTTTACGTACACGTGACCGGTGACGATAGTATTTGAATGCCGGAACTAAAGTGCTCAGCCTCACACTCGAGGTACCGGCATTTGGCATACGAGGATTCTTAAGGAATGATCACGGTAAGGAGAGCCAAATGTGATGGTGGGGAAAGTAATCTGGAATAGGACTTTATCAAGGATAGGGGCTGCGGTAACAGATTACATACTTGGACGAAATATGGGTGCCGTTGTTGAGGAGCATTTAGATTGTGAATAAACAATACTTGCCGATATTGAGTCTCTAGGAATAGAGATTGCTTATGGAGACAAGAGTGTTAGGAATTCATTGATCAACATTAGACCTACCGTTATGTGCAATATTTTGAATTTGTAGGCTTGTGTGGTTTAGGATTCTGAGCCATGGAGAAGCGAACCGCTTAATGGGAGCAATAGTGATAACGATAGTTTTGACCAGGGTTTTACCTACAGCTGTGAATAGTAGCAGTGAATGGAACTTGTTACAGGCACTGGGTGAGCCATGAAATCCTTCTTTTACAGAGGACTCACCATAATATTCGGTGATCTATATATGAAGAGATTGAGAGTTACCATAATACTTTTTGCCCACACCAGAGGATCGTGTGGGTTGGAATTATCACCACACATGAAGTAGGTAAATAATGACTGGTGTACTCACAATACTTGTGAATGAATCTGTGGTGTTTTAGTGTAGTAGCCTTTCTATTCATATACTTTTTATATTTTCCTTTGTGTACCATAGATGGTTTAAAACAAAAGACAATAGAGGTTGGTGTTTTTTCCCCCCCGTTTCTTTGTACTTATGAGTGGGATAGGTCTGGTCTAATTTTAATTTTTGCATGAGCAGGTACTCGCTCACAAGTATTAAGAGGGCTTACCACGGTACAGCATGCTATGGCACCGACTAGTTGGGTGTATGCACTAGAAATGAGGAGCAATGGTGACATAGGCTCATATAGAAGATATATACTTGCACATAGCACACCTATTCGATTTGATGTGGGTTGGTTCACAATTACCTGAACATCAGACTTTCTTGTGTTCACTCGCTCATGTGGTGTTTACGGACCAGATGTTGGTCACAAGGTGCAAGAATAAAATTATTATTTTATTATCCACTCTGCACCTTTGAAAGGAGACACGGAGGTGGTATTTAAGAAATGTGATTGTGACATGTAGTAAGTAAACGCAATTACAAAAGTGACTCATTCTGTATTCCCACGTAGCCTTGAAAAAGTCGCGGGTGTATACCTACTGTGGCGACGAAACATGTGTTGGCTGGCTAAGATTTGTTTAAAAGGAACCAGATGAAAAGAAATAAAGAAACAATGAACCTATTGTGATTTCTGTTGTATATTAGTTTGACTTACAATTGCTACTGCTGTCATTTTTTGTCTAAATTTACCGTGTGCTGGGGATTGTTATTGTATTGGGCTCGCTGATGGCCATGGTCTTTGCCACTGCCTCTTACTCTGGGGCCGCAAAAAGGCTGGGCGTGTTGTGAGGGCTGCCTAATTAGATAGACAAGGCCACTCGAATAATACTGCTGGTGGAACTGAAGGGCAGAGAAATGAATCCTAGAGAGAGAGCCATAACCTTGTGTATCTAGATCCATGTCTAACGTTTCACCAAAGAGCCTGGTACTATTGAATGGCATATTCATTAATTAAGCTTGGACATCAATGGAAGGCATCCAGATGTGGTGACAAATAAACACAATCTATGATGTGCAGGCCAGCTCCAAGCACATATCTTTCTGCATCATGACCACGGTGCACCATCTGTGTTAAAGAATTCCTCAAATCTTCAGGAAGGGTAGGCAAAGTATTGATTGCCATGTCCCAAAGGGTGTGAGTGTAATGGCCCAAGAGGCCATTCAAGGTATGGGAGGTCCAACTGGAAGCCAAAACATGATTTTGCCCCAAAAACAATCTGTTTGGAACTCCCTGACCAGAGGAGGTTGGAGAAAAGCATTCGGAATAGCCTTGCTAGTATAAGCTAGTGCCACACGGATTTCCGGAGTCAGGTGCTGAGTTAGGAATGTGGGGTCACCGGGAGCAGCCCCAGCGGCTCACCACGGGCCCAGAACATGATTTGGAACATGCTACAGAAAGGCAATCTGTGAGGGTCTCATTAAATGGCAGCAAGGGCTGAAGGGTAGATGGCCCAGGGTGCAGAATCTCTGTCAATAAATTAGTCACAGTAGGCAACTGCAAATCCAAAATCTCCACAGTCCTGCACGCAATCACCACAAAGGAAGCACTGTGCTCAGTGGGAGGTCCTTAAGTGGAATTAACAGCTATCTCAGGAGAAGTTTCTACGCCACTAACATTCTACAAATACAGGTCTTCATAATTATAGTTGTGTGTGGGGGTGTTAATCCACCTCTACATCAACATCATTATCATGGGGTACTTGTCCAGTGCTTGTACGGCATCAGAGTTAGAGCCAAATAAGGCCTCCAAACTTAGGTGATATTGGTGTAAAGGTAGTAAGGTAACAGTGGAGTCATCCAAAACCACAGGCTGCGCTTTTGTCATTCAACAGGATGGGATTGAGCTGAAGATGGGTCTGGGTACAACATTGCCATTGATATCTCTGAGATGAGCGTCAAACCAGAGGCAACTGGCAGTGCCTGCGGCACAGGCACTCAGGCACGAGTTGGCTGCAGCGACTAGCAGGGGAAAGGTGAGCCAGCACCACAGAAGAACTTGCCAGCAGGATTCCAACTCAAACTCACAAGAAATCCCCGGGGCCAGAAAGCACAAGAGGGCACTAGAATAGCCTTGAATACACTAGGGCCTCCTTTAAAGGCTTCAATATGCTGCAGAGCCGACAATGGCCCTGAAAACTCTGGGGGCTTCGGCTTAAGAACCTGGATCAGGATCATAGTCAGAATATGCACCAGGAGTCATCTTACAGCAATGACTGCATGACTACCCCCTAGAATGGGAGCAGCAGTTAAGGGTTGAAACCCACTTGGACTTCTTATACTTATGCCTTGGTTTGTCTTTTGACCTCGTCTTACACTTACTTGGGAAGCAAATTTTATAATTGGGGATGAGGTGGTTGAAGGGAGCCAAATCGAACAGGGGGAGCAGCAATGTAGACACAAAAAACCTTTAAATAATTAAATCATTACCATACCTGTCCAAGAGTAATAGTACACAGTGCTTAGACGATGTCAATCCCTTGCCTACACTTTCACACTTTTCTCATCAATCACACTGCCAAGTGCTGCATTGTATAACATGATAACTGCAGCTCGGTAGTGATCAAGCACGACAAAAAAGAAAAAGTTACTTCCTTAACCGTGACCGCAGATTCCTCACCTTTTCACCTCAACAGACTGGGTACGGAAGATTTTCATAGTGATGCTCGGATATGAATTTATCTTAAAAAAATTAAAAGACAAAAGGTGTTTGGCAAAACAGGAACAAGTTGGTTTAATTAAAGGCAGCGACCAGGAGAGCATTGACAGAGTTGCGTCTGGAGACAGTCTCAATGTACAGAGGTTTTGGTCGAATATATATACAGTTTGTGAGGTACAATAAATCAATTTCTCATTCTTAGAGAGCATGTGGGTCCGTGCTTAGTCATAAATTATAAGTACAATCATATGATAATGGGGACACAGGGGACTCTCGACCTCGGGAGAGCTAGTATGGGTCACAGTGTATGTGTCCAGATGTCCTGCATGAGGAGCTTGTGATCCCTATGTGTGGTGTACATGCTGCATCCTGATTGGCTGAGTGTTCCTAACTGCATGTGGCATCTAACTTTGTGGTATTTTGGGAATGTGAGCTTTTGGCCAAAAATGTTCTATTGGGGCCAATTTCCTCTGACCTGTTTGTGGTGTAGCTGCCTATCTGTGGAATAGATCAGGGTTTCCCTGGTAGCACGTTTGTCTTCAGGCTGAGTGTAACCCTACCTGTGTCCTATCAATTGGTAGGCCTGGGTTTGGGTTGCAGGGCCTGTCTGATCACGTATCTCTGACTCTGGGTTGATGGGGAGGTCATCTTGGGGGAATTCGACAGCAATAATATGAGCTCGTTGCTGAGTGTGCATAAAACATGGCGGTCACTGATATATTTACCAACATCCTCATTATTGTGCATACGGTTGTCTCAGTGTACATCGACATTGCTGTTACTATTTTTGACGTGGTTATGCGTGCATAGTTTATGGCGTACATCGACATTGCATTTACTAGTATTGCTGCTGTTGGGCCTGCATAATTCAGGATGTATATTGGCATCGCATTTAGCAACAGCAACTCGCTCACACATCAGTAGGTAGCATTGTGCAGCTCCACGTTGGGTCTGTCCCACCCCAGAATTGACTTTGGAGCCCCTATATAGCCACCACCTCTGTGCACTGATGTCAATTTTGTTCTGATCTCTGTTGGCACCGTCGGACATGGACTTCTTAGAAATCAGACTGTGCCAGTGTGCAAATCTCTAAATTAGAATCTTAGTAAAATGGAGTAAATGTGTCCATGACAGAGAAGGGGGAGCAGGGTGGGTCAGTGAGGAATCTGCGGTTAGATAAGAGTATCCACCAGAAACAGCATTAGCAAAGGGAAGTAACATTTTCTTCTGATGCGTACTTCTAACCGGCAATTCCTCACCATGTGTGAATAGATACCAAAACAATACCTCCCAAGGTCCTGAGTCTGTGAAATGACTTAGACCAGAAAATTCTGGAGGCCAAATCAGGCAAAATGCCCCTCCCGCCGGACTTAGCTATCCAGGCAGTTGTGCTTTGTGAACTTATGGACGAAAGTCCAAGTGGAAGCCTTGCAGATGGCTAAGACTCGCACAGACAGCGCCAGCACAGTGGTAGCAGCCTTCACTCTGGTGGAATGAGCCCACAAGCCTTCCTGGAGGATTCTTCTTGGCCAAGCCCTAACAGATATTGATGCGCAACACAATCCATCACGAGATGGTCCTCTTCTGTATAGCTCTGCTCTTTTTCACCCTGAGAAACCCACAAAGAGCTGACAATCCACCCAATATTTCCGGGTGTGGTCAATGGAGACGCTCATTGCCCTCTTTGGGTCAAGATGATACAGTCATTCTTTCTTTTTGGAAGGTTGAGGGGAAGTAAAGAAAGCTGGTAGGGTGATCAGTTGCCCAATATGGGAGGGCATGACCACTTTTTGACAGCCTGCATCCAGACCAGGTGCACGGATCGACGTGTTCCCCTCCTTTATCAGCACTCTGAGACGCACTGAGTTTGTTTTGCCTGCCTCATGACGGTCATCTGATCCAGGTAGTCCAGTCTCCTGTCGAACACGTATCCATGTGGATAGTATCATAGGGATAATCCCTGCGATTCGAGGCTCATACTTTTCTGACATCATGCCCCAGTTCTGTGCTAACCTTATGTCCTTCCTTCACTGGGTAACCGGCTGGGTCTTATGTGAGTATACCCTCCCTTCTCACTTATTTGGTGGGCACGCCACCAAATCTGGCATTGGTTTTGCATTAGTTCATCGGGTGTCCCATATATCTTTGGTCCTGATAAGACCCCACATTGTTTCAGGGGTCAAAATGCCATCGACTAAGATTCATAACGAACCATTCTTTAGCCTACCTGATTGAAAGGAGGCACTTGAATTGTATAACATAATAACTTAGGGTCGTTGTTATGTTTTAAGAAACCTCAATTTATGAAAAAACTTTTCTGTCACTTGTTTTGTTGGTTCTGTTTTCACTTGGGACACTGAGCACAGTCCACATGATTTATAATACAGTCATTACAAAATAAGTGTTTGGTTGTGATTATTATTGTCTGTTTTAAGGTTATTTCTTGGCATTCTATGTCAGTGTTTATTTTGCCATTGTGCCTACAAAAATATTATTTATTACTGCATTGCCCACATGAACCGTTGTTTTTTTAATACACTATTGGGAGAAACGCAGCTTTTTGTCTGAAGAACTAGTTTGTCCGGGTAGAAGTTGGTATATGACTGTTGTACAGACAGGGCTTGTAGGTAATCGTAATGAGGAATGTTGTTTATAACATCAAAAGATAAGAGGAACAGCCATGCATCATTTCGAATGGAGCGAACATGAGTAAGGTGAGTACTAAATTAAGGTTCAACTGCGGCATATCAAATGGTGTTGGCGGAAACAGATGAATCAGCCCTTTCAAAGAATGTACTACAACAGGTTTGAAAAGAGATGGCTGATCAAGTAGACGTAAAAAGGTCGAAAGGGCCAACAAATAATCTGTAACTGCTGCCACAGCCATGCCCTGCTGCACTAATGAAAGACTAAATAACTGTATGTTATCCGGAGCCAATAGGATGACTGGAGCCTGGTCCTGATCTACTTTAAAACTCTGGGCAGCAGCGGTAGAGGTGGGAAGGTGTACAGGAGTCATGAGTACTAATCCAGATGAAAGCTGCTTTCGAGCGAGAGCTGAATTGGGGACTCCAACGCACAAACTTTGGACATTAAGCCTTCTCTGAGGTGTGGAAAAGATCAATCCAGAGTTCTCCCCAGTGCTGGAAGATGCCTTGCGCCACCTCCGAGGGAAGCCGTCATTCGTGATCGCTAGGCAACATTGGCTGAGTTAATCCTACCTCGCGTTCAAAGATCCTGCCAGCTGTTACACGATCAAGTAGATGAACGGACAATTCATCCACTTACAAAGGCAGAAAGCTTCCTGGCACAGGACCTACGACCCAACACCACCCTGTTTGTTACATTACAACAGAGCGGTAGTGTTGTCTGTGAGAACCTGCACCCATTCTCTCTTGATGGATGTGAGGAACTCCTTCAATGCCAAACGTATCGCCTCCAGCTCCAAAACGTTTATGTGAGGAGAGGCTTAAGCCAAAGACTAGAGTCCTCTGATCTCCACCTCTTTTAGATGACCCTCCAGCATACTAACGATGCACTCTTCATGACCGTTAGCTCTGGGTAGGGTAGTGAGAGGGATCTGCCACCAGTCCAACTGCTGTCTAGCAACCACCAATGCAGATCTTTTGCAGTGTCTTCCAGCATCTGGATGTGATCTGACAGGTTCCCTTTGTGCTGAGCCCACTGACACTTCAAATCCCACTGAGGAGCATGCATGTGCCATCAAGTGTGGTCCACAAGCAGGATGCAGTAGGCCAAGAAGCATCAGAGTCGCTCTCACTGTGACCCAGCTTGAAACATCGGATCATAGCCTGAATGTCCTGGACTTGCTGAGGTACAGAAAAGGCTTGGGAAAGCACTGACTCCTGAATGGCTGTGTGACTTTGGCACGTTGATGGAAAGACCCAACAATGTCAACAAATTGCCCATCGTCTGGAGATGGTTTACAACAGTCTGAGACAAGACCGTCTTCAGCAGCCAATAATAGAGGTATGGGAAAACTGATATTCCAAACCCTGGCAGATGGACAATGTAAGAAATGGGGTTTGGGGTTTGTGGTTGTGGGGGGTGGCAGCCCCACTCAGGCAGCAACTACTGTCCTTGTCAGGTTGAACTACTAAAGTCTCTAGATTAACCTGTGCTTAACCCACTGGTAACATTGCGCAAAGCAGTCAGGCTTAACTTAGAGGCAAAGTGTAAATATTTATGCAGCCTGCAAAAAATAATAAACTGAAAAACACAACACAAGGAAAATCCAAACCCAATTCAGAAAAATGTTAAGAAATTAAATGATCCCAAAACGACAAAAATCCGATCAGTAAAACGGGAGATATGCAATTATTTTTTTTTTAAGTAGATATAGCGCCTAAAAGCACAAAGCACCATTCACAGTTATCTATCTGGTCATGCTAGACTGCGGAAAAGTCACAAGTTAAGGCCGACTGCAATAGACCACAGACTGGATACAAGGACCAGCTTAGTCCAGCTGAAAAAGTTACCTTCTCGAAGCCCAGAGCAAACTGTTTAAATCTTCAGAATTTCTCGGTTTTTTTTTAAGAGGAGTTCACTCTGATGCATGCCAGGGGACCAGGACCTGGGGAGGAACCTTTTGGGTAACAGGGACTCACGCTAGCAGAGACCAGAAGGGCTAAGTCAGGTCTAGTTGAAGGTCTAGGCAAGTCCTGTTGCAGCAAGTCAGTTGTGCAGTTGCAAGGAGGCCTCTGGAGCTTGTTGTGTCCGTGTAGATAAGACAGGGGGTCTCCCAACTGACCCTTGGAGTCACTCAGGTAGCCTGGAATGAAGGGTGCAGGTCCATTCTAACTTCAGAGAGAGCAGGGTAGGTCTCAAGCAGCAGGACTGTCCTCTAGTAGCAGCAGGGAAGTCCTTTGAGTACCAAGGCAGGACTCAAGAAGCAGGGCAGTCCTTTGGGGAACAAGGCAAACGTCAAACAGCAGGGCAGTCCTCTGGGTAACCACGCAGTAATTTTTCTGTAATGTCCACGGGTCTAGGAGTGTACCGTAGTGAGGCTCAGGAGGTCCAATATTTATGCCTGGTGCGTGCCTTTGAAATGGGAAGATTCCCCCACATCTGGTTCTGACAAGTTCTTCCCTTCCCCTATCAAGACTCCAAGAAGCTTGGGGCATGGCCTGAACAGCCAAGATGGCGGCGCGCATTGAAGGAGCTCCGACATAGACCCCAGTTATCCCTCACCATCCTGCTGTGCATCATTTTGCTAAACCGCCGGGCTCCTCCCAGCGCTTTGCGAGAAATGGGAGCATCAGTGCTAAGCCCGGCTGGCGGCCCTGACTCTCCTGCGGCGGACTATGCGCCCACCCTGCGCTGCCCGAGGCTTGCCTTGTCGCTGAGGCAGAACCATACCAAGCGAACAACGCTCCTGAGCGTGGTTCCCAACAGCTGCCGGAACGAACATGTGCGGGACCCGGCGGGGTACTGGGCCCGCTGAACACGTAAGACCTGACCTTATAGTACAGCACCGGGGGCCGACTGGGCCTGATGACGGCTGGCTGTGGGAGTCCCGGTGCGTCTGCGGAGTTGACGACGAAGAGAGCAGCCGGACCTGAGCGTTTTCTGGAAGACTGGGCTCCGACAACACCCGGTGGACATGAGCCGGCACCTCGCCCCCCTCCATATGTCAGCCGAGAAGGGCCCAACTCTGTGGCAAAGGTGATTCGGGCCAGGGACGCGGCCTGCTGCTCCTTCAGAGGCTCCGGAACAAAGAGGCTGATGAGAAAGGCAGGGGATGTGGCTGGGAGTGCCGGCATCAGCCCCACGCTGCAACGGGACTGATGCGAGTCGGCAGCTGCTGTGTTGAATCAGTGGCCTGTGTGAGGGCTGATCGTTTCACTCTGCCACACAAATATATAAAATAAAGTAGTCCCTGGAGGCTGAGTCTGGTGCCCCCGCGGCTGGAACATGCAGAGCCCCCAGTATACAGACTAATAAACTGCCTGACAGTCCGGTGGGCAGTACGCTACCTGGGCTTAGCCCTGCTTGAAACTGTGTGTTGACGCCTACGATGCTGACAAATCACAGGGAGACCGCGGTGTCCCCCCATACATAGGGGCCTGCAAACTGGAAGCACGGTACGAGGCAGGAAGAGGGACTTTTAGGATAAGTCTTATCTACACCTGGGAGTATGCGTTTGGATTTTTAGTTGATTCAGGAGGGAGGAGCACGAATTAGAACACGGGGTGAACAGGTAAAGCAACGGGTTGCATTTTGCATTTTTCATTAGCTGTTAATCATGTGGGACTGACGTATATTTTTTAATCATTGTAGATACCCCTGTAGAAGGTTGTTAATACGACCGAAATGCATTGGGTGAAGTTAAATGTGACGAGGAATCAAGTTTGTTTACGTGCCTGCGAATAGGCCCGGATGGGCAATTCTTGTGCAATTTAAAATGCGTGAAAACATGAAACTTTGTTTCCTTGACGTGACGGATTAAGATGGATAAACTTTGAAAATAAACAGGATGAATTTTGAGTACATTTCTGAGTACGTGGATATTTTGATCACAAACGTGTAGCAGGCTGTGCAACTCTTTCATGACACGCAATGGGCGTGTCATAATTTTGCGATTATTTCACAAGGTGCACTTGGAACGGAGCGCACAAAGAGTGTATGCACGCCAAACTGGAAGAATATGATTAACATTAACTTTTGGATTACTAAGGGTGTGCTTCAGGTTTATGCAAAATGAAGTATGCAGAGTCTGCCTGCTGCTGCACTGAATAGTACCGGTGTCTCGGTATTTGTGGGGGACTGCGAGTTGATTGAGCCCCAATTGTTGCTGTCATCTATGTGCCTGTAAACAGTTTCCTTCCAGCTAGGTGAGTGGAGTCACCACTATACACGTGGCTGCTGGTAGAGGCATTATGGGAAAGATAGGGTGGCTAAGTCCACGTAGTCCAACAAAATTGACAATTACACCCAGATCGTCAAACCAGTGGGGGCCATGGGAGAGACATTTACTGCAGCAACTGAGCAACCACCAGCGTCAGTACAACCAAAAGACCCCACCCTGTCTGATCTCATGGTGGCCATCCAGGGCACTCGCACGGAACTAGTCACTAAAATAGACTCTGTGACCATTGATGTTAACCTGTTGTGTGCAGATCTGCGCGGAGTGGCAGACCGTGTGACTTCAACGGAGGGCATTGTGTCAGACCTGCAGACAGAGGTCGCGTCCCTCTGTAAAACAGTATCCTCTGTTCAAAAATTAACTATCCGCCAGGAGGACTGTGTCGAAGACGCGGAGGGTCACTCCAGGAAGAATATCCTCCATTTTAGTGGGTTTCTGTAAAAAGCCGAGGGACAGTCGGTAGAGCTGTTCCTCGAAGAATGGATCAGTGAGTTCATACACCCACAGTCTCTATCTAAGTTCTTCGCGGTGGAACGGGCGCACCGAGCACTGGCGCCGCCTCCCCATCCTGGTGCCCCGCCAAGAGCCATCATTGCCCGGATATTTAATTATAGAGACAGAGACGCGATACTGCAGCGCATCCAAGCGAAGGGCTCACCAAACTACGAGGGCCATCCGATCTATGTGTTCCCAGACTATACCACAAAGGTACAGTAACAACGACAAACTTTTTTAGCAGTAAAAGGGGGGCTTCGAGACCATAACGTATGCTATAGCTTGATGTTTCCAGCAAACCTCTGTGTATTACAACAGGGAAAGGTACATTTCTTCACCTCGGTGGCCGAGACATCGGACTGGGTGGACACGCTCCCGAGACCTGTCTTCCAATACTCTGGGGTCCCAGCCGCACCCACCTCTGCGACAATGCGCAGATCCTCATGACAGAGACGCTGAGATGCAAAACCTGCACGACTCGGGTCGCAAATGGATCAGGGTTGCATTGAGGTATGCTCTGACGGAACACTGTGTGACACAAATGCCCGGCCAATAACCTCAAACGACCATCAGGACAGACATGGGTGCTGGAGTACCACTCCGCTAGCACTGACAATGGCCGGTCCTGATTCCCCTTCCCTGTACTACATCAGTGTGCATGAACTGGAGACTCTGATGGATGGCGATATGGACAGGACAGCCTAAAGACATCTTTATAATGGTGTTTGTTCTTACTGTCCCCGATCTAGTGGATATTGTGAATTTATTTCTGTTGCTATGGTACGGGGGGAGGGGATGGGGCCCAGTGTTTGGCCCTCAGGTCCTTTAAGTCAAACTCCAGGTATACTAGCTAATAGGTTTCAGGGCCTTAATATGCTTGTTTTCTTCCTTTTCAGGATAATGTTGTATTGCAATGCACAACCTGTACATGTAGGGTCCAGGGGTCGTATGACTGCGGCAGGGTTGGGGGAGGGAGAAGTATTCTCTTTGGGCCCCTTCTTCCTTTGGTACCAGTTGCGGAGCACCAACTCCTAGCGTTGCATTTTAGTTTGTTCACGTTGTTAACTTGACATATTTGTGAATACTGAATTGGGTATGAGGCGGGACCAGCAGTTTCCAGTTTCACTTGGCACGAGGCGGGACGGGTTGGTGGTACTGCCTAAAGGGTGAGGGGAGTCGAGGAGTTGGGAAGTTTGTTTACTGTTACAACACAACGGGCGGGATATTACTCAGAAGGACGAAAGAACGATTATGTGACGGGGCATTACATAGAGACTTATCATGTTAGAAAACTAACCTTACAGACAAATTAGAATGGCGGATAGGACGTTTAAATTCCTGACGTGGAATGTAAGAGGACTGGCACAGTGCAGGAAACAACAGAGTGCAAGCCTATCTCAAGAGATATCATATAGCAGTCGCCTTCTTACAAGAGACACCCGCCTGGGGAGACTGTCCCCCGTCCTAGGCAAGCCATGGAGTTATATGCAACATCATATTCTGGGTTTGCACGGGGTGCTTTAATTTGGGTGGGCCGAGGGATACCGTTTCAACACAAAGGACGTGGTGTGTCGGTTTGTGATCCTATCCGGGGTATTGGACGGTCGTGAACTCTGCTGTATCTCGGTTTATGCCCCAACTGAGGATAGCCCCCAGTTTTTTACTGAAATTAGTACTCTAGGTTGGGGAGTTCACAGTTTACTGAAGCGTTGAAAGCAGACGGCCCCCTACCTAGCTGAGGGCGAACCCCCTAGAGTACGCGCCAAGCCCCATATGACATCCTGACTACAAATAATACTGGAAGGCTTAGGGCAAAAGGACGTATGGAGGGAGAGACACCCAAACACCTGTTTTAACCCCACCACCAGCGTGGATTTGTGTTTTCATCTCCTGGTTAAAACGCACTTATCTGGTTCCACCTTGGATTTATATCTGGATCGTGTTTTCCATGGTATTTTTGTTCATGTGGATTAGATTTATGACTGTTTTTTTCCTTTTGATTAATGGCCACTGCCTCTCAGAACGTTCTGATGCAGAACTTGTCGGTGGGGTGTTGGCCCTACATTCTTACTTGCATTAAATGAAAAGAGACTAGTCCGTTGCTAACATTTCACTGATGGAACAGTCATTGATGGAATTATATGAGATAAAGTACCATTTGATGTATTCGATCTTACGAAGACCCTTCAGATACCATATGTATTCCGTGTTTCCATGGGCGATGTAATAGTGCCTGGGTTGCAATCAGATGATTGGGAAGTTGATGCTGTAAATACTATGTTTTCTAAATTACAATATTATGCTGTCTTTGACGGGGCGTGGCCGTGACTGCGACCAACATGGCTGCAACCTTGTCAGGCTCCGGTGGCAGCGTTCCCGAAATCAGCCCCGTCGCCGCATACCCCGCTCCAGAAGGTGGAGTTAATACCCTACTGCAGCCCAGGCGGTCGGAGATGACCGAGCTGCGGTCCCACGGGCTGCGGCGACTCTACGGCTGAACATCGGGTCGGTGCCGAGCGCGGCCCAGCCCGCTTCGAAGGCCCGGCTGCTACAGGGGCCGCGGGTGAGCATGAGACCACCCGGTGCTGCTGGTGCCGCCTTGGCGTCGGCTGCGACCCGCCGTCCTGGATGCTGGCCCCGGGGTAAAAATACATTGCGGGGGGCCATCGGTGAAGCCGGCTGCAGATGTCCCCCTACTCGAGGGGGCCTGGCCTGAGATTTGGACGGCAGTGAGAGGAGCGACCATTTTGAGAAGTGTTGGCCCCTCCTACTTAGACCTCGCCGCGCTTTCAACTGCCTGGGGCCCAATGGCCAAGTGACTGCCCTGGGGTGACAGCGGTCCCGCTCCACGAACCATAGAGGACGCTTGTGCCCTGGGGACTTGCTGACTGCGGCGGCCATCGGTGATCACCGCCTGCAGTCCCTGACATCCATACTGCTCTGATACACGCGGCTCCCCTGCTGCCTGTGGACAGGACACCTCTTGCGGCCCAGACCACGGCCCTGGAACCTGCGGCCTATGCACCTGCCTGCCCCTGCGACACTGCGCAACGTTGTGTGACCTACACCCCGTCAGGGTGTTGACTGTCAACGACTGGGCCCCTGCCTGCCTCCCATGTGCAAACACCTTGCTGGGATCTACCGACAACAATGGGCCGGACAGACAAAAAGCAGCACAAGCTGCAATTTGATCAAGCTGGACCACCAAAGGGCTGGGGCACACACTCTGATGCGGATGAAGCCACTGGTGCTCCCATGGAGATGTCCCCCACTAGCGACACTGCAGCCATTATGGTGGAGCTAAATGCGGGCTTCCACGCCATGGATGCCCTCTTCGACACCCTGACGAACCGCATGGGCAGGCTTGGAGAGCGCCTTGACCGCCAGTGGAAAGAATATCAAGTCTGGAAGACATGTCCTCCACAGTCCAGAAACGTCTAGGGAAGGTAGAGCGCATACTAAAGCAAGTGGCCATAAAGAATGAGGATTTGGAGGCCAGGTAGAGACGGAGCAACATCAGCATTTCTGGCACTGCTGAGACCACTAACATGGGCCAACCTAACTCCTTCGTGAAACACCTGCTAATAAACCTGTTTGACCGCTCCAGTTTCTCTCCAACTTTCTCTGTGGAGAGGGCGTACCACAATCTTGGACCACGACCCCCTGCTGGCACCACACCGCACTTCCTTATTGTGCGACTCCTAAATTACAAAGACGGGGATGTAGCCCATCGTCTGGCCCGGGAAAGCGGAGTTCTCCAGTACCAGGGATCTGATATCTACATTTATCCAGACTTCACCCCTACAGTTCAGGAGGTCAGACGTAAGTTTGGCGATGTAAAGAACACCCTCCGCAAGCTGAACATACTATATGCAATGCTATACCCGGTCGTTTGAAAATCGAACACAACGGGAAGGCCAAGTTTTTTAAGACCCCTGCAGATGTGGCCAACTTTTGCAAGAAACTGTTGGCTGGCTCCCCAGCCCACTCACAGAGATCCCCAGAACCGGACTGATGGCTGACTGCGCTTACCCTGCCGTGCACCAGCCCGGGAGACTGGGGCGCCGGATTGTGTGGGCCACCTGGAGCATTCCGGATGCTGCACACACGGAGGGCCCAGATGCTGGGTGGTGATCCCGATTGCCCTAGCTTCCACCTGTACTACTGCTAACTGTAAATGGCAACATAAATCTCTTATTCGTGCTTTATTTTTTTCAACTTCACACCGCTGCTTGTTGGGTCGCCTCTGCGCCCCACTGGTGTATACCATGATCATATGTTTGGGGTATTTTTGTTGTTCGTCCCGACTGTTCGGGATTCGCTTGATGTTTTTGTATCTAGTGTGGGATGGGGGAATCTGTTTTTGGATGGATGATGTTTGAGTGTTTTCTTTTCCCTTTTAGGTCGAGCCTGAGCCAGCGCGCATGCGCTGCTCTGTCGATCTGCTGTAGTTGAGTATGTAGGAGAAGCCCCGCCCATATTTTTCATTAGCTTGTGTCTTTGTCCTTCATAAATGCTGGCTTCTGATTCAGTAAAGGGTTTGTTAGTCCCTCCTTAGTACCGCCTTTTCTTCATTTGTACCCTCCCATGGCTACTGGCCCCTTTACTTCTGTTGTTGCACATTAGGTGTTTATTAGTCTGTAAGCACTACTCTCTTTTTAGGTCGAGCATCAGCGCGCAAGCGCTGTCTGCAAGACCTGCTGTAATCATTCTACCGAGTGTAATACAGCCTCCTGCCTGCAATTGGTTCACTGCTGCATCGCTTTAATTTCCTGGCTATTAATTAGTTAATGCTCCGATACATCATTTCCGGTTTTACGCTAGGAGCACCAGCCAATTACAGTTTCCTAACACTCCTAAATATGTGTTTGTTAGGGACTACTTGTTTATTTATTTTCCTACAAGTGTGTGGCACGCATACATACATTATCAGCACGGCGCCCTTTCACGAGCACCGAGCTGTTTATTGTTTCATTGTTGTGTATCTTTCCCTGCTCCTCCACCCCACTCTCTCCGCTCTCACTCCCACCTCCCTCCAGTCATTCACCGGGCTCCAGCTTATGGAAACAGCAGGCGCCTATCTTTATGTATTGCTCACCACAAATGCAAGGTTGCGTTTTAACTTTCAATATTATATATATTTTTTTTTAAATGCGTCACACCGTGTTGGATTTAGCATAGCAGCCACTCACCTTTCTTTTGTGCTGCGTGGCTCGCCTAAATCAACTTTTAAAAACGTTATTTGTTTTCAAAAGCGGCAAAATGCCAGCTTTAACTTTAACATTGGCGCCCGTGTGCCTATTTTCAACAGTTCGGAATTGGCGCTTTTCCTACGTGAGCATGGCTGTTGTGTTGCCTGGACGTAGGTAGCGCAGAGATCCTTGGAGCCCCTGCAGACATAAGGGACAGAGGCAGAAGGTTTGTTCACTTTAGCTGATCCGAACCTTGAGACTTTAACACCACCCCTCCCTTTTCGCACTGTGGGCTGGCTGCAGCACTGCCTGGCTTACACGAAGTGGCACCGGAGAGCCTGCCTATTTTACCTCCTACAGGATCCTCGCTCCACAACAGCTGTCATTGATCGTGAGTAGCAACTGATGGGCTTATGGTTGGCGCACAGCACAGTAAACACCCCTTTTGTGAAGCCTCGAGTTCACAACGGCGCCCGCATTAAGCACTACATCTGTTGTGACAGATTTCTTTAGGGATAGTTTCCTTAGCTGCTGGTGAGCGCAGCTCTGCAATGGCTCTTACTGTTTCATTAACTTTAAAAAATGTACTAACGAGTCAACCATTCGTGGTTTCCTGTCTGCTATCTGCACACAAATGCCAGAAGAGCTATGCCATGTTTGTAGGAAAGGTGTGTTTTTTTTCAGCTGTGGACAAAAATGGCTTTCTGTGTCTATTGATTATAAATAAAAAACGAACCGCACTTGCATAACAGGCTTAAACCTGGTCCTAGTTTAGTGGCCCACAGCTTGTTTCAAAACAGTTAATGTTTATAAAGAACTAAACTCGCATTCTACACGGGTCTGTTTTTATAAAACTGTAAAAATGCAGCCTCTCTCCCTGTTCTTTTATTTTGCTAAATATAACCTGTGTTGACCTTCAAGCTGTGTAAGGGAGTCTGGAGAAGTATGAAATAGATAAATGTTATCAAATGCCAAAATGAAGCGCCACAGTGAACTATTTTTACAACGTTTTTATACTATACTTTCTTTGACGTTTTGTTGTTTTTCGCATGCTGTTAGTGTATGTTTACCGATCGATAAAATCAAGCCACAGTAGCGAATAACTTACTTCACTGATGTGCTTAGGTACTAGTAATGCGATACTTTTACACACACTAGAATTACTTTTGCGGTTGATGAATGTGAAAGAATTTGTGATGCTTTTTAAAGTGTCAATTTATGGACCACTTTCGTGTATATACTGCATACGATTTCCGTAAGCATTGCAAAACCGAGCAAACACAATGGCTCATAGACCATATCACCTGTGAGATGCCAATCAGTGTTTGTTTTTAGCTAGGAGACTTGCATTTGATTATTTTTTTGTTGGTTACCTTGTAATTAGCAGATAGATGCCCCGCAGGCAAAGTGTGCTTGGTTAAAAATCCAACTGATTGGTTAAAGGATGGGACCTCAAGATTGCCCTGTGTCAAAGGCACTTATTTCCCTCATTATTTTTGTTTGCTTTTTGGTGCATGCAGATCTGCATATGAGTGGGTAAAGCAGAACTACCAGTACCATACTAACAGGAAGTACAAAACAGATTTTGAGACAAATGGGCGAACAAGTAAGCTAAATGTTCATATGCAATAAAAAAAGCATTTGCAATGCAATAGGTCTCGCATTAGCGAGAGTTTGAGTGGTATTGAAAATGACAATGCCTTTTATTTATGTGTCTTGAAAACCTACATGTGGTGCGTAAACACGCACTTTGTACTTATAGCCCTTGCTTACGAGAAGCAAGGCTGGCAGTAAAAAAGGCACAGTTACTGCCAGCCTTGCTTCTTCTCAGCGACTATAAGTACAAAGCGCGTGTTTAAGCACCGCTTGCAGGTTTTCAAAACACATAAATGAAAGGCATTGTCATTTACAATGACAATAACTCAAACTCTTGCAAATGCGAGACCTATTGCATTGCAAATGCTTGTTTTCTTACTGCAGGCACAAGGACGTGCGCAGCTGCTGGGACAATGGCGGCCACTTGTTTTGTTTACTAGCGCCCATGCTGCGCTTTCACATCCATGGAGGCCACGCCCCTTTCTTTAGACAAGCCGCGTCTAAAGAAGGGTGCATGGCCGCTATTAAAGTGAAAGCGCGGCATGGGCACTTTTACCCAAAAAAACATCTGTTTGTCAACTTGACAAACAGATGCTTTTTTTTAATCAAAGCGCTGCATGCCGCGGTTTCACTTTAATAGTGGCCATGCACCTTTCTTTAGATGCGGCTTGTCTAAAGAAAGGGGCACGGCCTCCATAAATGTAAGGGCGCCGCATGGGCAATAGTAAACAAAAAACATTTGCAATGCAATATGCGAGACCTATTGTATTGCAAATGCTTTTTAGGTCTCGCCTACGCAGCGCGCATGCGCTGCTTAGGAGGGGACTTCTTGGAATCGATTCGCTTTTTCGGCCAAAAACGTGCACGCTTTGCAGTGCTTTCAATGGCAACGCGTGCACGTTTGGCGAGTCCCTTGCGGGAGCGAGCTTTGGAGACATCTGTTTGTAATTAACTTGCAAACAGATGGTGCCCCTGCTCGCTCCCACAAGGGAAACGCTGTGTGTGCTCTTGGCCGCACTCCCCCCACCCCTCCCACTTGTTTTTGTAGCGTGCACTTACTGGGGATGGCCGCGGCTTGAATGTCTGCGTGCAGTGGCAGTGCTGGTTTTAGAGCCCGAACCTAGCTGTGTCTGTGTTCAACCCCTCCTCCAAAGAAATTTCCCTGCAGGAACTGGGTCGACCCCGTGTTTCTCCTCTTCGTTCTCACATCTCGAAATTCTCTTTGTGTGCAGAGTGAGATTTGCATTTTAAGTGGTCCTGGGGAAGTATTTGCAATTCTGTGTTATTAAAGTACTGAACATTTTAAGGGTTGGGTGGGTCTCTGTCACATCGCTCCTCACCACCATGATACATGCCCCGCAGCACCCCTCATGGCCCAGAATCTCAGACGATGGTGTCTGAGGAGGCAGTAGCAAGAAGGTGGGAAACGGCAGGAATACATACAAGCGACGCACACTCCCCATTTGGTTCTTTTTTTGTAAATTTACTGCACTCGTAGTAACAATGGCTGAATTGTGTGCTCTTTAACGTTTGAAATCTTTTTGGTAGGGGTTTGTTTTGATTCTGTTTCAGTACACAAGCTGAGCCTGCCCCATTCCTGCCCTCTGTCATTAATGCCGTGCCATACACACACACACACACACACCCTTCTATTTTTACAAGTCATTGATATTTGTGGAGTTGAGGTTAACTTTATTGCATTTTAGGGAAACTGAAGTTCTGATTCATATTTAGTGATATGTCACACATTAGAGGCTTAGGAACTGGAGGGCCTGCTGATCTCTGGTTTTAAGTATTTCATTTTGGACACGGCTTGTAACTAACTAAATTGCCCCGGGTTATGGCAAATGTGCGGTCAGTTTGCTGAAGCGCATAGAGATTATCTAGATTGTCGATAATTCCCCCCCTCACGAACGGCCCGGTTGCAGGGTGCGAAGGCCTGTGACCTGAGGCTGACACTGCATCTCCGAAGGAGCATGTGGGAAGGCAGCTGCTCCACAACTGTTCGGAATAGCAATCCCAGCTTGGCCTGCCTTCCAGGAGCCCTTCTGTAAATAGTTGGTTCTGAGAAGCAGGATTCGTGAAGGAAGGCAGGGGTTACCGGTCAGTTGTTATCGGAGCTGATAACGAAGAGGCTTATGTAAGCTGCAGCGTTAGACCCTGCGCGTGAAAAGTACAAGGCTTAGCCCAGCGTATAAAGCAATAAGATACTCAGCCAAATGGATGAATGTTTTAAGCTCAATGAATAAATGTAACCACAAGCCAATTAAGTGGCACATATGTAAATGTCAATTGTAGCTTTTAATGCTGGAGTTAGTTTGTTTCCAAGCACTTTCAGTTTTTATAAGATGTATTTATTTAATTGATCAGTTGTTAGACTACTTACTTTAGGAGGCTAAAACACTTGAAGGCCTACAACCACAACTGTGGCCTTGCTACATAGTCTGGTGAATGACACACAGAGGCATACTGTATTAACAGGGCCACTGGAATTATGGGGCACGGGAGGGTCAAATTATGCAGGAGGGTTGAGTAAATTAAGTGGCAAGACAAAAATTAAGGGGCGAGTGAGTGTTCATAATTTCATTTGAATACACATTGGAGCCATGATTTAAAGGCATATTGTGCTTCTTGCTTAATTATTATGTTTTCTCCCGTTAAGTAACCAGTGAACAAAGTGCATATTTGATTTTAATCTCCACGTAACGTTCTTTCCTGGGTAGTTTGAGAGTAGGGTGTGTGGGTGTGAGCAGATCACGAAAATAGATTACATGAAAATGTTTACCGTGGACAGCAACCCCTCGGGTTTGGGTGGCTTAATTGATTCATTAGGTTACGGTGGCTTGTGTGTTTTTGTTTTCGCGACATGAAAGTGCTTTCTGTGCCTTTTACATTAAAATACACATGTTGCTGAGCAGGAACTTGCTCTAATTAGCTATTTTGTCTCCATCATTGTGATGGTGCCAGTGTGCTCCTTCGACAAACTTGAAAAAAACTCAATTTTTGGAACAATAGTCCCTTTACTCTGGACCGTGCACATTTGGCTAGTGTTTGCAGTGGACATCTATGAAACAATATGATTTACTTCTTACAGTCTTGGTGGTGCTAAGCAGCAAGACAGCTTACTAATAGCATATTTATTATTGGTTATTATGTGAACCATCTGCCAGTCTGCATCTTGCACATTTTTCAATAAAGCACCATTTTTAAACAAACATTTCTTAAAGCCAATAGGTCTGACATTGGCTGCCAGCCTTTTGGCAATTCTTGTTCTGTTTCGTTGTGGTGTCTGCAAAAGTTTGTTCTTCAGGAAGCTGGGGGGCCTTCTACAATAGGTCTCTTATTAGTGAAAGTTTGACCTATTGCCGTTGCAAATGATAATGTTGGTTAGATATTTTTTTGCCAAAAAATTCCTAGAAGTAGCATAAGTAACAAAATCCATAAAGCAAGGAAAGGGTGCAGTACCACATGCTGTTACTAGGTGTCCCTGTGTGGTTGTAAAGGGACCAGCTATTAGCCACCTAAGGTACTGCACCCTTAATACAATTATTAAAAAAAAAATTGCAGCTGAACCTACGTTTCCATTTGTGTTTATTGGAAGTATGCTCAGTTGCAATTTTTCTCTTTATTAATTGTGTTTAGGGTGCAGTATCTTATGTAGCTAATAGAGGTAACTTTACAACTCCACAGGGACGCCTAGTGACAGCATGTGGTACTAGACCCTTTCCTTACTTTGTGGATTTTTTTTTTATTACGTATGCTACTGCTGGGATATTTTTTGACAAAAAGAAAAATCTAACAAACATTATCATTTGCAACGCCAATAGCTCAAACGTTCACTAATGCGAGACCTATTGCATTGCAATGGCAATGCGTGCACGTTTGGCGATTCCCTTTCGGGAGCGAGCTTTGGCGACATCTGTTTGTAATTAACTTGCAAACAGATGGTGCCCCTGCTCGCTCCCGCAAGGGAAACGCTTTGTGGGTCTGTTTTTTTTTTTGCACTCCTGTGCCAGCGAACTGACGCGTAAAGACCGCTGCACACACACGTTGTGCCGGTCCCTGCAGTGTGATCGAGTGATGTGTACTTCAGATGTTTATTCTCGTCCACAAGCACTTCCTGCAGATTGTTTAAATTAACATCCAGGCGGTGGAGCTGCGAGAAAACGTATGGCCGGCCGGCTCCATGGCAATATATCTTAGTGAGCTGTACATTGATAGATAAACATAGAGTGTTTTCATAATATTGGTAGGCACGAGTATGTGTATTTCACCCACTGCCCACATGTGCTACGAGGCTACGCTTCCTGAGTACGCGCGCTATACTACAGACACAGAATACGGCATCTGCAGCGATGACGAACCAATTAGATTATCTACGAATATTTAACGTTGTTATTGAGTCATTTTAGAGCACCTAGCATTTCCAGCGTTGATACATATGCAGAGGGTGAGTTGTTGGACGTGAGCGCGAGCTCAGCTCGTCATAGTTTTCAGGGGGAGTGGTCTTTGCTCCTTTCCATCTTAAATTTGCTCGCTCGTGCGCTCCTAGAAGCTAAGTGCTTAATTCGGTATTGCATTATAGATTCCCCAGTGTTACCTAGAACGGAGGGCGTCGGCTGCAGACTTCCAGATAAGTTTGTTAGTTACACTGCGCCTACAGCATGACATCATGGTATGACGTCGTTGTGGAAAGGTCACTGGGATTTTCATCTTGAACCGTGTGTTTTATATCTGCGTCTCAGACCACCAGGGGGAATGTCTGTGAACTTACACGGAGCTCATTTATAGCTGGTCTGTGGCTCAAGGGCATGGTCCCGTGCCCTATTGGTTGTAGCTCTAGAGTGCTTAGAAGCCCAGAGTAGAATACACTCCATGACCTTCCCCTGTTGTCCTATTGATGCTCAATTGCTGTCTGGGGGTATGCCTTAGAGGCCGATTTGGGGCTCCTTTCTTGAATATTCATTATACGCAAAGCGCTTAGAAGCTCTGCATATTCGGTATCATGAGTGCATTCCTCATAGAGTCGAAAACGCACGTTGTTCCCCGGCATGCCGTCTTCTAGGGTTAGAGCCCTCGGACATGCACAGCCTCTTACCCGTCTTCGTCCGAGAGACAAGGAGTTAATACACATTTTTTGTCATCTGTATAAAATATAAACTCCAGGAAAGATCTGCTCATCAGCTGTGCAGAGAGCCTTTGATGTCTGTGCTTGAAGTTCTCTCCTCCCCCTTCCCTCCGCTTGCTACCTCCAAGCGGAACCTCCCCTCCTGGCTCCAGGACGCGGGCTGTGCTCTCCGGGCACCCTGCTCCTCGCAGAGGCGCTCTCTAGAGATCGCGCTGGTGCCAGAGTGCTACTAGCCTGCATGGAAATCTGGAGATTTCACGGCAGGCCGGTGGCTCCCAGAGGCAAGTAGGGCTGGGGCAGGGACAGTTGGATGACAGCCGGAGCCTGACGTGTGACTGACTCTGCTTTAGCTCTCCCTGCCTGCCAGATGTTATGAAATCTTACTAAACTCCCATAGCTCGCCTCCGTCGTCTCCCAGCACTGCTGTGCCCCCTCGCCCCCCTTTAACAAGCAAGAGGGTTACGAGCGAAGCCCAAGCCCTTGCGTCATCAACGGGGACACCTTAATGAGGCCAGGAGCAGTGCATTCTGGGGTGTTTTGACTGCTTTGCTCGACACCATTCAGTGTATTTTTAGCGCTGCATTGCAACTGAAGTTTTTAGGGGAATTTCTGTGGATTTGTATAGCAAGCATCCTTGTCTGTTCTTGGCACTGAACCATTATTTCCCTGTGGATTATTTTTGGGGGATTTTATAATGAGATGCTCTGCCCACTGGGCGTTTAATACTCGGTGGCGGCTACAGTAAATAAACAAGCATTGGCATAGCCAATAGGTCTCGCCTTTGGGACCTTATAAGTGTTTAGCCATGCAACAGTTGATGTTGTTGCACCAAGGATATGGTGCTGCATAACTAAATACTTATAAGGTCCCAAAAGCGATGCCAATGCCAATGCTTGTTTTGTTTCTTACTGTGCAAAGCAAAACGCTGCACCTGAAGGCACGTTGAAACATTTATTGGTGCTGAAAGTCCCCAGGACCCTGTCGAGACCCGCAAAATTTAAATTTTAATTTGATATAACTTTCATGTTGAGCGCGGCGTCCACTTTTGGGACACCGCGCTCTGTTTAATTACATTTTTTTTTACTTTCAGAGTGAGTGCGGTGCCCTCTTCAGGGACACTGCCCTCTGTTTGTTTATTTTGTTTTTTTACTTTGAAACTGAGCACGGCGCCGCTTCAAGGATACCGCGCTCGGTTTCTTTCAAAACTTTAAAAGTGAAGCGGCGCCGCTTCAAGGACACCGCGCTCGTTTTTTTTTGTTTTTTTACTTTAACACTGAGCTTGGCGCCCGCTTCAAGGACACCGCGATCAGTGTTAAAGTTAAAAAAAAAACAACAAAAAACGAGCGCGGTGTCCTTGAAGCGGCACCACGCTCAGTTTTAAACTTAAAGAAATATTTGCTATGCAATAGGTCTCGCATTTACGCGAGTTGAAGCTAAAGGCATTGTCATTTACAATGCCAATAGCTTAAACTCGCATAAATGCGAGACCTATTGCATTGCAAATGCTTGTTGTAAGCCGCTGTCAGTTGTTTTGTTTTTGGGTTGGGTCGCTTTTGATGATTTAATTATAAAGGGCGCCTTTATGTCACAGCAGGCTTCCTAAGCAAAGCATATGGCGCGCATGCCTCTGTGAGGTGGAGTGTTTCATCTACAGTAGGGTTTCAACACTGCATGTTTGTTTTAAAAGAAGAACTAGAAGGCCCATTAGGATGGCGGGCGGAAGCACCACCGCCGTGCTGGCGGATGCAAAACCCACCAGTTACCGTCCGCCCGCCGCAGCCCACACGCCCGCCCAATTAGGATGTGAAAAGACAGCCAAACACCGCCCGTAAGCCAGCGACGCCGTCCGCCATCAAAGTGCGCCCGTCCACGTAGCGGCGCGGCCCAATGGAGACACACCGCCCGACGAAATCACGTACCGCCCGGCGTACAAATTACGATGCCACAACCAAACAGCTCCCCCGGCTAAGAGACACCGCACGTGAAAGCAAGGCGGAAACCCGAACGCACAGTACGGATAGCAAAGAGGCGGACCCCCCGAGCATGAATCCAGCACTGCAGGCCCTCCCCATGCTCTACCTGATGCAGCACCCAGGAGTCAACGCACCGCGGCGACGCAGGTAGGCAGACACACAACAAGGGCACGCAAACACCGCACACAGTGCAAGGGCGGGAAAACTGTATATGCCCCCCCCGACACCCCTGCGTGGACACGACACATCCACCACTGCACCCACACATGCGCACAACGCAGAGGCCAACGGCAGCGCAATGTATGCGCCGCACACAAACAACACAGGGTCACAACCAAACACCACACACACCAGCCCCACCCAGAACGCACATGTCACGTGACAGCCCTGCCACAGTCATGTCCCCAACCGGCAAATCACTGTTGCCAACCTGACGACACACAAGTGACCCGAACATGTCAGTGATGTCACGGCAAATTAGGACACACCCCTGTGTGCAAAACACGGCGAAGCACACAGCGGCGGCAACATCACCGAGCAGAATCTGGACCCCGTCGGCAAAAGGCACGCCAGTACCACACAGAAACACCGATACCACCCTGCACCCAATACCAAGACATGCAATACGTAACATTAAAGATCCCGGGGACCGACAACAGGTGGGTCCAATTATAACACCCACACACAAGGCCCAACGAATAGCGGAAACGCAGCCTGACGCCCACACACGGGAGAGGAGACAGCACTGAATGACCTTCCATTCCCACTCTGAAACCACATCCCGACTAAACAAGCCGGAGAAAACAGTCAATGTCCCAAAAAAACAACAACACAGGCATGCAGAGGGAAGCGGCCACAGGGCAGATAGCGCATAACACCAAAGAACATTCAGAACGGAAAAAAGAAATGATAACACTCCCCCATGTGGTTCGCATGCAAGTTATCTGGAAGGAGTCAGACAACACTGACCTTCACCATTCAGAGAAGCATGTGGGATGAGGGCCCGTGTCCTCCGCACAAGCCAACATAACACAAGTCCTGCCTCCCTACGACCATTACAGAATTCCCAGCAACGTCGGAGGTTGCACCCTGCAGACTGCACAGACAGCCGGAGCACGCCATCACATCGCCCTGCAGCAAAATGGCACTTGCACCACACCTACCCAACTACGCCGGACAGATGAAGCTGTACAAACATAACCTGATACAGATATTGGGATGTGAAAATCTGGCCTTGCTGAACGTAAGTTACCGACTAACTTACCGCATCGCATTGTTCAGCTGCGTCATCCCCGTCTTCTACTGTCGGAGGTGTCCCTTCCACTATCCTGTGGATATATGTCTCTCCAACCCGGCATGTCCAAGGGCGGACCTGCTACAACTATTCAACCCCTGGACGTCCACGACAGGGTCTGTTCAGCCTATGGGGGCATGGCGTATGTGGCTGCTATCGGACCCACACTGCAATGGGACCACTGTGCCTCCACACAACGGATTATGGATCACAGTTACATCGAATGTCATCCAACATGTCCCATCATGCTCCTACAAGGGACAACTTACGACCAACACCTTGACAGCCACCATCCGCTACATTGGATGGCATCCATGTTTACCACCAATGCCATGGAAGCCCTGCTGGAAGGTATTGCATACCTGACAACCTGTCAATTCGTCGGGCCCCGACGCTATACCCCCAATTGAACAATCATGTCCCACACCGTACCCATGCTTGGCTTCCGCACGGACTAGGCAGTTACCAGTACAACAACTATACCATACAACCTGCAACTGACACCACACCATCAACTACACTGCCATGACATCTGATATTTTCGGGACATGCACTCTGTTCCTCATCACATCCAGTAACTCTGCATGAACAGGGGGAGGCAGAGGCATGGGATTTGTGTATGGCAACCACATGGACAGAACTGCACGTACAACCATGCCATGATATGGATCCTGCGCCCATGAACATATGCACTGGTCAGTGGACAGTAATCGTCCTGCTGTAGTATGTGAGAGCTGTCACCTCACCTCCCTCTGAACGTCCGTGCCAGGACCTTTGCATGGACACCAAGTGCATCCACCAACAACATGAGCCCAGTGACTGTGACATGGCCAGTACCCACCACATCGCAACAACAAGTGGGACGCCGTTGCATGCACGTAAGCCCATGCCCTGATGTCACCTCCACGCACGTGTGTATGAGTAACTATAGCAGCAAACCTGTAACATGGAACTGAGATGCACTGTGCCCATGATGACAAGCGGACTGGTAGGCTAAATGTATACTGTCTGTGTCAAAGTCAGCAGCACCACAGTAATTAGCAAATGTACATTAGCACACCAACGGCTAAGCAGTTGTAACTCTGAAGCCCACATCCCACAGTCAACAACTAATCACATGTACCCCTACACCCTATGCTATGTGTACACATGCTGAGTATATCCTCCACATGCATTTCGCTGCCAGTAGTGTCCACTATACTGCATCACAGAGGACATAAGTCCCAATACATGGCTTGAAGCAAAAATGTGTCTCTGCTGATTCATTTCACAAGTACGAATGAGAGAGGAAGAGTGTGTGAAGTACACGGCAGTCGTGAGATGACCATGTAGTCCACTGTCATTGGATGTCAACACAAATGAGTAGCACAACTGTGGAAGACACATGTGTCATGTGAAGCGGGAGTTACGCATGGCTCAGGTGGGTGGGTGTGACGGGTAGGTGCGCACATGCAATGTTGAAACACGCTGTGTTGGGAGGATTCAGGAACAGTACATTGCCGCTCTCCTGGGAATTTGTAAAGACCACCTGTCTGGGGATGAATGTGAACTCGTGTGTGCACAACAGGCGGGCACACGATCAATGCTGCATCAAGTGTAGACGTCAGCCCACCCTCCGTGGACATGCTGGATACTGCTGTGCGTCCGCCAGGCCCTTGCCAAGGCACTCACATCCCCTGTCGACCTGGTGTATCCCCAACATTGTCCACTTGCACAGGCAATCCAGGGCACGGGATGGCAGTAGAGCATGGTGGGTGAGAGGTCATGGCGCGCTCCTCCTGGTCACATCACGCAGGCAACACATCCTCAATGTGTAGTATGGCACAAGTCAAATGGAAGTAGTGGGGGACGCACACATCACAAGCAGGAGTGACGTCACGGAAGGTGGCTCGCACCATCCCACCCATTGACAATACACCCACACACGTTACATGCCATTGCAACAGAGAAGCCAGCGCGTGCACAAGCAGCTCCAAGCTCGCCCCAGAGAGGCCAAAGAGTGAATGTGTGGGGCCATGAGCTCCAGTTGGACGCGGCCTGGCCCGCTAGGGCAGCTACAGCCTCTGTGTGTTGCAGGTGGTGTATCCGGACTGCGGAGCCTGTCATGCATTGTCAATGTTGCCCGTGACTCGAGTCGGGGCACCACGCAGGTGGACGGCGTCCCGCCACTTATTATACCGTGAGACAGACCACTTGTTCAACTGGACCCACACATACACTCCTTGGCCTCTCTGGGGCAAGCTTGGAGCTGCTTGTGCATGCGCTAGCTGCTCAGGTGCAAACGCATATTGGGGTGAGCGAGGGGAGGCCATGAGGACAGTGCAAAAGATGACTGTTTGATTTTCAGCCAGTTTAAGGAATGACCCTGATGTTCGGAAAAAGACGTGTCTCGTGTGTATTGCAACTAGTAGATCAGCCGATGAACTTCCCATGTCTTGCATGTAGCCCCGCACCCAGCCCCGCCCACTCGACACATTAAAATGAGTACCAGCACCACATTCTACCCATTCGAAGCACTGACTGGGGGTGACAACCATTGGACAGTCTTGTGTAGTCCACCCACGCGTACATGTGGGCCCTCCATGATCCATGTCACCTGCGGCAAAGTGATGTCATGGGCAATGACGGAAGTGAGCAGAGCTGTCTGCCCCACGCACAGATGGTGCATCAGCTCAACAGACCCAGCACTGAGTGCAGCAGGGGTCACATGTGCAGGGGCAGTTGTGCCTGGTGTGAAGGCACATGCATATAGACAGCACATCGAGCAATGTGTAGTCTGCCCACATCTACTGTCCATTGTCAGGCGGACCTAGAAAAAGATCACAAGGCAACCCATCTGTGTGGGTGTACCCACTGTGACCAACACTGCGCAACCATCAACGTACTCGCCCTGTGCATGGCCCACCCCACAACGGAGGTCACATTCAGTGCCACTATCTCACACACACATCCCTATCACGAGGCACGGTGTGTCCAATCGACAGGACTGAGTAAGCGCTCATCCGGAGGGTCCTGAACAGGAGACACATGTAACCCACTAGGCAGTCTGTGTCGGCACCTACTGGCATTGTGCAGTCAATGTGCAGGCCAGGCCTGCTGGGACTGAGAAGGGCAGCATGGCCCCAGCCTGACTTCCACACGACCAACAAGTGCACTGAGACCTGCATTGCCAATTGTCTGTGTCACTGGATGTCTGACATGAAGTTGCCATGTACCACCACTCGGGAGGGACAGACAGGTCAAAGCGCCCGAGAGCTCACATACCCATGCCACCTGCAGTCAGCATGGTGAGCAGTGCATGTTTGAACACCACAGGCTCTGACTCATAGTGCTGCGGAGCAACGACATGTGTGTCCCCCACATGCACTCCCACACACACTGCAGTTGTCTCTCACACACAACTTTCGCAAGGAATAGCCATGTGCAGTGTGCGTGGAGCTCGGAATCCAGGATCTCCAGCTCCTCGCTGGTGAGTGGACCTGGACATGTCCTCAGCGTCATCCACGTGTAGGTGGAGTGATGGCAGCAGCAGGTGTTGTCGAGGGTGCCAGGCTGCAGTGCCAGGTAGCTGTGGTTATGCCTGTCCCACTCACACACACATATAACCCCCTGGGGCAGTTTCAGTGGGTACAAGCTGCTGCAATTCGTGTACCATGTCTGGCAGCTTCAATTGCAGACGTTGGCCTGCTCCCAGCTGGCCATGGACGCCTACCTCCATAGTGGAACACGCAGGGTGCAACCGCGAGGGTCATTGGAGTTGGCCGTAAGGGCCTGGCCCATGGCGGGTACAGTCCGCTGATGCCATGTGCACCACACAGTATAATGTGCGCAATGCATCTGCAGGTGTGGCCATGATTTGCGTGTGGGTGCAGGTCCACAATGGACAGGGCCACAACATGCTGTGTGCATAGGCAGGGACGGCCAGTGCTCAGCCTCCACATGTCTGTTGGCACATCATCATGTACACATTGGCATGGGAGCATGGGATATGCATATGCACACACATGCCATCTTTCACTATGTACATCTGCCACTTGGCACGTGCAATGTTACGTGTCACTTGTGATGTGTAATTGCAAGCACACAGCCGTGTTGGCATGGGGCTGTCAATGTGTACACCTGTCAATGTTTCTGGAGGTGTGATCCGTACAGTGCTGTACATAGGGTGCAGTAGTGACATCAATGACTGTCTCATATCCCCTCGTGCCACAGGTCCCACTTGTTTTGGCCGCTCAGCCTGTGTCCATAGCGTTGTTGGTGTGTGCCCTACACACCCAGCCTCGGAAGCAGTGTGATGCACATCAGCTAGTCATGTTGCCGTGGTGTTGCCGCTTGCCGAATATGCAGTCTGTTACCATCAGCATGCCTTACAAGTTATTGAGGCCTAGATCCCCATGTGCATGCTCATAGCAATGGGGTGTGTCACTGCCCATTGCTATTGGTAGGGGACCTGTGTAAGTGTATTGTGGCTGTGCTGTCCCTACTTGTCAGCTGTTCTGTTATTCAATTGCCTGCTCAGTCATTTATGTTTTGTGTATGTGAATATGCCATGTGGCATGTTGCTTTGACATGTGTCCACTTCCATCTTTCCTAGGCGGAGACCAAACATTCATCGCCCCTACCAATTGCTGTCAGACATGGTGGATGTGGAGGTCATCCGCAAATATCGTCTGGACCGACCCACCCTGCATCGTCTATGTGCCTTGTTGGAACCCCACCTCCGTCCTCGCAGGGTGTATCCAACAGCATTCACCCCCACGGCTAAGGTGATGGCTGCACTGCATTTCTTCGCCACTGGGTCATTCCAACACACAGTGGGCAGTGGAGGTGGGATGTCCCAACCCATGTTCAGCATGGTGCTCAGGGATGTACTGTCAGCCATGATGCTGTACAGGAACAGATACATCCGATTCCCCAGGGCTCGTGAATTGGCGGCAGTGAAGGGTGCTTTCTATGCCCTTGGACGGATCCCCCACGTCGTTGGTGCAATAGACTGCACCCATGTTGGCCTTGTTGCACCACAGGCCACTGAGCACCTCTACCGCAACCGGAAGCACACGCACTCCCTGAATGTGCAAGTGGTGTGCCTTGCGGACATGGTGATTTCACACGTGTGTGCGAAATTCCCAGGATCGGCCCATGACGCGCACATCATGCGCAACAGCATCCTACCACGTCTGATGACCGATCTGCAACCGGACCGTGGCTGGATTGTTGGTGAATATGTGGAGTAGTGTAGCGTGCTGGCTGTGCGATGCTGTCTTGTGTCCAGTTGGAATTGCAACGGTTCTCTGTGTCCCTCACACCCAGGTGACTCTGCTTACCCGAATGGGCCCTGGCTGCTCAGCCCATTACGACGTCCTGGGAGCCCAGCTGATGTCCGCTACAATGAGGCACATGGGAGGACCAGACGTGTGGTTGAGCGGACCTTTGGCCTCCTCAAGTCCAGGTTCAGATGCCTGGACCGCACCGGGGCGCACTGGCGTACTCCCCACAGATAGTTGTGGCTTGCTGCATGCTGCACAATCTGGCTATCCGCAAGCAGATCCCCCTAATTGTGGATGACGGAGATCAACCAGGGCCCCAGCCTGCAGACCAGGACAGCTCTAGTGAAGAGGACAGTGGAGAGGATGAAGCTGTGAATGTGCGTCAGCAGCTCATCGCCCGCTACTTCACTTGACGGTGAGTGTCCATGTACGACGGCTGATGTAGCTGTAGTTGTGCAGGTGTATGTGTGCTCTGTCACGGGGGCCTTTTGTTCACTGAGTGCTGTGTGTCAATGGTCCATGTCCAGGTTGGTATGCCACTGACAGTGGCTGTAGCATTGTGCCCTGTTGCTCTGTGAGATGTGTGTACATTGCTTGTAGTTGGTGACAAGTACTGTGTGATGAGTGTGTGACACACTCATTGAATGTACTCTTGTTCTGTTTTTCACCCCTAGGTCCCTACAGCCTCTCCTGTCCCATCGACATACCACACAGCAGATGCATTTCTGCTCATGGTGGCGATTGCACATCGTTGAATAAACCCAGGACACATTAAGCCGATTGTGATCAAGGTGTATTTATTAACAGCGGTGACATGTGATTGTGTGCAAGGTGATGACAAATCTGGTGCATGCTGTGACAATGAGTTGACGGTCATGGCTGCGTGATGGTCAAGGTGTACCCATGGAGTTCTATGTCCACAGTCCAACAGACACATGCCATTCACATGGCAGTGTGGGGTAGGATCGTATTACAAGTCAATGCAGTAGGTGGTCAAGGTGGCTGGCTGACTCACTGGCGTTTGGTGCATGCGAAGTCCTCTCTGGACACCTGTTTCCTCTTCGGACGGCCCCTTCCACGTTTGGTAGGGGGGGGGTGTGTTGATGTGCCGCTGATGGTGGCTGAGGAGTGCTCACTCGCTGTGGACGCAGGGGAACGCGATGCTGCACGACCCTGCGCCACAGCAGGTGGTGGCGGAGGTGGTGTTGCTGGCCTTGCTTGTGCCCTCCCCCCCACCACCAGCTGGCCCATGAGGGCCGCGATTTGGCCCATATGGGCGTCCATGGACCTCAACACCCCAAGGACCTCCCGCGTGTCGCTAGCCGACCTGGCCCATTCTCCTTGGGCCTCTTGATAGGCCCCAAGGACTCTGTCGATTTGCGGCAGGGCTTGGCTCCCAGGCACAGTTGGCGTTGGCCTGGCCCTGCTCCTCCTACCAGTACTGCTGCCACCGACCTGCCCACTAGCCACATTGCTCACCACGGTCCTCGCTCTGGCTCCCAGGGTGGAGCCCGACGGCCGTGCCAACCCTTGCGCAGGGGCTGTGGCGAGGGATGGCGTGGTGGTGGTGGTGGTTGCGGCGGTGGTGGTGGCCGCAACGACCGTGGCAGCAGGGGTCTGTGACTGGTCAGCAGCCCTGGGTGATGGGTTGGTGGGCAGGAGGGGCCCTGGGGAGCGGTTGTGCCCTGCCACTGCAGATGGGCCTGCTGGGTGGTCCGCGTCCGATGAGGTGTCCAGCTCCTCTACATCCGTGAGTCCGGGTCGGGGGCTTGCGGACTGGCTGTGCTGGCTGCTGTCTCCCTCTACAGCATCCAGCAGTTCGGCACCTGTGGGGAGAATGAGATAGGTCATTGTGTTGCACCTGGCAAAGTATGTGTTGGTTGTCTGACATTCACAGTTCGTGCACTGTCGTGCACAGGTTTCCCAGGGGCGTGTGTGTGGATGTACGATGTGTGTATGCGTGGGCTAGGCAATGGAACTGTGTGATGTGGACATGTGGCATGGGACGGATTAGCAATGCCGATGGGTGTGTGTTGCTATGCTCCTACATTTTGTTGGTCGGGTGTATGCGGGCTCCAGGACCATCGACGATGTTGGGTTGAACGATGCTTTTGGTGTTCAAATGGTACGCTTAGAAACGCTGATGCCAAAAGGGGGTTCAGCCCCCTAAACGCTTTTGGGTTGAAATATGCTTTTGGGGTACATACTGTGAGTAATGGGTGCAGGACATGACATGTGTTCTTGCAACATGACAGTGCATAGACGAAGGTGTGTGACTGTCTGACATGCCCGGCATATCTGCTGACTGTTATCATTCATGGACATTACATTGGTAGCATTGTTGTGAGTTCGTGCTTGTTGTGTGCCACACGACGTATTGCAGATGGGCCAAATCCTTTGTGTGCGTGCTGCCCTCGTACATGTGCATCAATGCAGTGCTCTTGGGGTGTTGACTACATTATGTGTGTTGTTACTCGCAGTGTGACGTGCGCTTCAGTCACTGCAGGAACATGATTTGTCATGGGCAGGTATCTTTGCATGACTACTGTATGAGGGCCAGCTGTTCGGATGACATACCTTTCATGACACTGGGGCTGAGAGATGGGATGGATGATATGTTGAATGTGCATTGTGTGCCTGTGTGTTTCATGGGTCCAGTTGTCTTTGTGTGCAATATTGTGGTTCCAAGCTGGTACTTCTAGTAAGGTCTGTCTTACATGGGCGTTGTTGTCCGATGTGTGGGTGACAGGCAGTTAGGACTACATGGACAAGACTTCGATGGTGTTGCTGATGTGTGTGGTGGGTGGCACAGTGCATGCCGTGTGGGTCTGTACTCCAGTGGGACTTGTGCATGCAGACGTGGCTCCTTGGGTGTTGCTGTATCTGTGATGGGTCATGTGGGGTATTACTCTGTAATACATGTCCGTGTGCACGTTGGTCACATGATTGTGACTGGGAGCAGTGCTGCGTGTTCCTCTGCTACGTGACATGTCCCATGTGTCAGTCGTAGTACAGTCCTCAAGCCTACAGACACCCCGCCCTGTACAGTTTCCCACCTACAGGTTGTTTGTGAGTGCGCAATGCAATGGATGCCACATGGTGCTGGGAGGGAGGGGTGCTCCACCTTGCTGGTCTGTGGGAGTGGGGGCCTGGTGGGTGTTGTACTTCAGCTGTCCCCCTCCGACCCACTGACTTTGTGTTCCGGCTACTTACCTGTTAGTTGTCGGTTACTGCAGCTGTGCCTGACACATGGGTGTGGGGAGTGCTCCACCTTGCTGGTCTGTGGGAGTGGGGGCCTGGTGGGTGTTGTACTTCAGCTGTCCCCCTCCGACCCACTGACTTTGTGTTCCGGCTACTTACCTGTTAGTTGTCGGTTACTGCAGCTGTGCCTGACACATGGGTGTGGGGAGTGCTCCACCTTGCTGGTCTGTGGGAGTGGGGGCCTGGTGGGTGTTGTACTTCAGCTGTCCCCCTCCGACACACTGACTTTGTGTTCCGGCTACTTACCTGTTAGTTGTCGGTTACTGCAGCTGTGCCTGACACATGGGTGTGGGGAGTGCTCCACCTTGCTGGTCTGTGGGAGTGGGGGCCTGGTGGGTGTTGTACTTCAGCTGTCCCTCCTCCGACACACTGACTTTGTGTTCCGGCTACTTACCTGTTAGTTGTCGGTTACTGCAGCTGTGCCTGACACATGGGTGTGGGGAGTGCTCCACCTTGCTGGTCTGTGGGAGTGGGGGCCTGGTGGGTGTTGTACTTCAGCTGTCCCTCCTCCGACACACTGACTTTGTGTTCCGGCTACTTACCTGTTAGTTGTCGGTTACTGCAGCTGTGCCTGACACATGGGTGTGGGGAGTGCTCCACCTTGCTGGTCTGTGGGAGTGGGGGCCTGGTGGGTGTTGTACTTCAGCTGTCCCCCCTCCGACACACTGCCTTTGTGTTCCGGCTACTTACCTGTTACTTGTTGGTTAGTGCAGCTATGGCTGACACATGGGTGTGGGTGTGGGGAGTGCTCCTTCTGGCGCTTCTGGAGTACAAGGGGACCTGGTGGGAGTTGCGGTGCTGGCTGACTGTACACATGCCCCCATGGTTTTGTTAGTTGGTACGTTTGGGCTGTGTGTGTGAGTGTCTGTTGCATGTGTGAGTGATGTCTTGTGTATTGTGTACTGGACGTGGGGGTGTTTGTCCCTCAGAGCTATGGCATAGTGGTAGTTCATGTGAGTACATAGCGGTGTGCTGGTATACGTTTGTTTGTACTTACCAGCCTCCACTCCCCCTGGTAATCCGGTGAGGATCTCCGGATGTATGATGACTCGCACCTTCTCCTCCCACGCCTTGAAGGTCTTGAATAGCGCGGGATTACCTCCGCCAGTCCTGGCAGCCAGCTCACGATTCTTTGCCTCCTTCTTCTTGACCACGCTTTTCAGGTCGTTCCACCTTTTGTTGATTTCGCCTCTGTTGCGTGGCACGTTCCCGACTGCATTGACCTGGTCTACGATCCTGTTCCACATTCTGTTTCTGGTGGCTGGTGGTGTCTGTTGGACCTGGTTGCCATAGATTTGTGGGTGCACCTTGACGATCTCGTCGACCATGACCGTCAGCTCAGTGGAAGTGAACTTGGGCATTCTGTGTGATGCCATGGTGTGTGTTTTGGTGTTTGTGGTGCTGGTGCGGTGTGTGGTGTGTGTGATGTGTTTGTGTGGCCGGTGTTTGGTGGTGGTGGTGGTGATGTGTGTGATATATGCGTGTCTGTGGTGTGCTGCTGTCCTTTCTGTCTCGCTGTGTTGTGTGCTCTCGTCCTCAGTTTGTAATGTTGCAGGGGTTGTGGTCTGTGAAGGGGCTGGTTTTGTACTTACCTCTGTGGGTGTGTCATGATGGTCTGTTGTTTTCAGGTGTGTTGTGGCTAGTGTTCTGGGATTTGTAGTTGATTTGTTTGTCCAGGGGGGTGTTTCCGGAATGTGTACTGTGTTTGGGTATTTGTGCGTGGGTTGCTGTGTGGACTTGTTGGCCATGTTGTGTGTGTTTGGTTTTGTCTGCGGATGATTTCTGTGCATGGACGTGGCCGCCAGTGCTTCCGCCGTGTCCATTTTCGTCACTGTTGTTTACGCTGGCGGGCGGTGTATTTGTGGTTTTCCGCGCTCATGTCGGTGCGATCCTAATTTCACGGGCGGTGTCTCGGTCGTCAGGGCGGGCGGTTTAGGGTTGTTGTGCGTCTTTCCGTCCGTGGCGGGCGGATGGACTTACACTCGGACATGGGCGGGCGGTATTCTTTGTTTATTTTCCGCCTCCGGCGGTTTTTGGTTCGCGGCATAGTAATTGCTCGGTCGGTATTCAGACGGTGTAGGCGGGCGGATTTTTTCCGTTGTGGTAGTTGGCGGATTTTTTACCGTCCGTCATCGTAATGGACACCTAGGGTCGTTCTTTGAAACATTTAATTAATTATCCCCTTAACTGCACTCGTATTTCTTTATATAATTTGAAATTGCAGTTGTGTTCTCTCCTGTCTAAGAAATAGTCTTTTGTTACGGGATCAGATAGCGTTTTCCAGTGGGAGCGTGAATTGGACGAACTGCATTATGGCTCCCTTTATAGATCATACCTATGGTGAACCACACCCTGCAATTAAGCATTGCAGAAATCATTCCTGTTGAATAGTAAGTGATTCGTTTTAAAAGATGTGCAGTTATTAACTTCTCCCCAACACATTTCGCTGTCCCATTTTCATTGGGTTAAAGTAGAGCTCTATTTATGCACAGTCATGCGTGCACAAGCTCATGGTGTATCAAAGGATAGAGAGAGGTTTCAGACTCCTCCTCTTAGTATTTAGCAGACCGCCTGTGGATGACTAGCCAGGTGGGCTTTACCACGTATCTTTCAAGGTAGACTTATAATAGTTTATTTTTCTTTCAAAAATATCTCCCTAGAAATACAAATGTACCTCGGAGTGTAATGGACACACACTCTTTGTATAGCTACTTCTAACTCTAGATCCCTCATCTTGCGATTCTGCCCAGGCACCAGCCTGGATCTGGAATCTGTAGCAATAGCTCTTTCATGTTGGCAGGAGGAGCCATGGGCCTCTCACGACTCTGTCCCACCTCTAACAAGCATCTGCAATGCAATAGGTCTCGCATTTATGCGAGTTTGAGCTATTGGCATTGTAAATGACAATGCCTTTTATTTATGTTTTGGTTTTTAAAACATAAATAAAAGGCATTGTCATTTACAATCCCAATAGCTTAAACTCTCGCAAATGCGAGACCTATTGCATTGCAAATGCTTGTTTCTATAGTCCCATGACGCCATGAGTCAACCCTATTAGCAACTGCCTCCGTTACTGCGTTCACACGCACACTTTATCCGAAACTACGCCTTCACGTGACATACTAAACCCCTGGAGATATCCTGTATTACTTGGAATATACGCGGCATTAACAATCCCTGTAATGGCGTATTTGAACAGACATGGCGTTACAATCGCCTATCTGCAAGAAACACATCTACCCCCTGGTTCTACATCCACATTTGCCAAGACCTGGGGCATGCACCGCTATTTCTTCTCCTAAAGCACTAACTCTCGGGGCACTTGCATACTTATCCATAAAATTGTCCCTTTTCATTTATACTCATCCCACTCTGACCCAGAAGGTCGCTACATCATCCTCCATGGTCTTCTTGGTGACAAGCAGGTCCTCCTGGTGAATGTGTATGGACCCACTATAGACGATCCAGTCTTCTTCCAAGACATATATAATCACATCAGCCGTGCAGATGTTGATCAGATAATAATGGGGGGTGACTTCAATTCAACCCAGTGCCCGCGGCTAGATTCCTCAAGTGCATGCCCCAGCGATAACCCTAAAGCCAGGGCCTTACTCCGGCATATTATGGATACATTTGCACTGCGAGATTCCTGGCGCTCCCACTACCCTTCTGACCCGGGTTTCACCTTTCACTCATCACCCCATGCAATTTGGACGAGGTTGGACTACTGGCTTTTATCGGCCAATATCCTTCATTCGTCGTCTGAGGTCACAGTTCTGCTGCGTACCCTCTCAGACCATAGCCCGGTCCTACTGCACCTCACTATCCCATACAGCTGTGAAGCGGAAAAACGCTGGCGATTCCCTGGTGAGGCTCTCCATGATCAAGTATTCAAAGGCGAAATGCTGGCGGCAGTGGTAGAATACTACATAATAAACACAGGCACCGTCAACACGCAGGCTACGCTTTGGGAGGCCTTCAAGGCCTACATCCGTGGGATAAGCATATCCAAACAATTTGACATACTGCGCGATATACGTTGTTATGAGAGGTTGGCTTAGTATATGGTGCTCACTTATGTAAGTGTAGCACCCTGCACTAATCCAGACAACCCTTATGGTGATTTCAGTGGTCTTAGACAACCTGAGAAAGGTCTCTAAGTGGTAGCTGTGGAGAGCAGCCTTCAGGCTTAGTCCAGAAGGAGTGTAACGCAGCTTGTTTTACCAGTACGTAATCTTATGGTATAGGTTAAAAAGAACCACACAGTGTAGTTCTAAAAATATTTATTGGGGGCGTGGCGAAGATGGCGGCTCGGTAGGACGCGAGTTACTGCTCCTCCGGCCCGTCACTCTACTAGCGTTGTAATTGCCCCATTCCCCGCACAGCAACGAGCGGGAAACGGCACGACATCTGCTTCTGCTCACTCCGGTGTGCCGGTGAGCCAGAATCCAGGCTGCCTAAGCTCTCTGGCAGGACTTCACAGCGGACCGCGTTGGGGCTCCCGCGGCGGGGAAGGAGGCCGTGGGAGCGCTGCCTAGCAGACCTTTACCCGAGCACCGCGGCGCGAGTCCGGAGGGCGCCGGCGCGTCCGCATCGCCTCGGCAGCTGTCAGCACCGCAGGCGGGGGGTCCCGGAGGCGGGGGCCTTCCGCCGCGAAGAGCAAGACGACGGGCTTTGAGCGGGGCCCGACCGGAGACCGCCATTTTGTGGTGCACGGAGCAGCGGCACTGCTAGTCCCCCTCATCTCGGCGGCGAACGGCCCCACCCAGCGATACAACCAGAGGTGACCGAGCCCGGCAGGGGACCGCCGCAGACACGGCTACACCAGGCCCCTGCGGCCCAGGGACCCGACACAGGTGGAGAGTGGGCCCTGGGACGGCCATCTTGACTCGTGCAGCCCGCAGCGCGACCCACGGGGAAGGAGTTGACTGCCTTGGCTGCCACATCACCTCGTCGCGCATCCATATCCAACAGCGACCGGCGCCTTGAGGACACCCGGTGAGTGGCGCGCTTCCCCCGGCGTTCGGCCCTTCTGCCTCTACAGCATCCACGCGGCACCTCCCGAAGCAACCCCGGGGCTGCTAGCCTTGCTGGACACTTACGCGGCAGATCATCGCTGCCCTATTGCCCGGGAGCGGCGGCTGGCTGAGCGGCCTGGAGGCCTCTTAAGTGACTGGTCTCTCATCCTGACTGGCGGCGGGCGGCCAGGCGCCTTGATCGACGGCGGGGGAGCCCCTGGGGCGGACACTCCTGGTAGCTGTGCGGAGACTTCCTACAGGGTGCACCAAACTAGACGGCTCCACGCACCCATTGCGCCACACTAACTAGGGGGCTGCACACGGGCCGGGCGGACATTGGCTGGCACCACCAAGACAACTGCAGCATTCGCCTGGAACAACCAGAGGCTCGGCACCCCAGCAGACTGGCCCTGACCGCGCCGGATTGGCCGCAATACCGCGGCAGTAGCCCCCATCCCTGACTCATCGTCCTGGGGGCCAAGAAACCCCCACATCTAGTGGATGTGGTCTGGTGGGGTCCACGCTCCTGACTAGCTGCTGCACCGGCCTCCCCCACCGCGTCTGCGGGCCCGGGCGACACGGCGGCTGGGCTCCACCATCCCTCCGGGCACTGCGGGCCCGGACTGCCTGACCCGTGTCGGGAGGCCCACCGATGAGGGACACCGCTGTTCACTGCACTACGGCCTCCTACTGGACCTTCCAGCCTTGACGGGCTCTCCACGGTTGGCGCCCGCTGGGCTTCCGCTTCGATCCAGAGCGTGGGCATAGCCTTATAGCAGGAGCAGTTGTACGACTCCGCCTTGCGCTTAACCCTCTGCCTGTCTTCTACCTTACCGGGGGCAAGGATGGCCTCGGCCCGAGCCCGGAGAGAGAAGTCCTTCAAAGAAATCTTGCTCAAACAACCCGGGGGTTCCGAGACGTCCCAAGGAGCGTCCAAAGACCTAAGGCACACAGAACCCAGTGACGAGCTGGACGGCCCGGCTACAAAGGCTTTCATGCTGGAACTGTTTTCTGCCATAAAAGAGGACATCTTTTAAAACTGAAGGGGCAACTCGCATCGGATCTCAAGGACGTATGCCGCGATGTCGACGAGGTGGGGGAAAGAGTAGCTGTATTAGAAGAACATGACCTAGCGAGAGAAGAGGATCTTCACCAACTGCAACAAGAGGTCCTCCGACTGCGGGACCAAAATCTAGACCTCCAGGCACACTCGGAGGACCTGGAAAATCGATCCAGAAGGAATAACATCCGCATCCGTGCGGTGCCCTGGAAGGCGGAAGGAGAAGACTTGAGAGGCTACGCCCTGTCCCTCTTCCAGCAAATCCTGGGTGACGACTGTCCCCAACAGATTCGGATGGATCGCGTCCACCGTGTGGGCCTCCCCAGAGGCGGAAAGGCCCCCCCCGCCCGATGTGCTGGTCTGTGTACATGACTTTCAGCTGAAAGAACAAATCCTACGCCTGGCGAGAGTGGCCCAACCGATCCAATTCAGAGGACACACACCAGTCCTCTTTCAAGTCGACCCTAGCCAAACTGAGAGAATTCCGCGGCGTTACGTCTCATCTTCGGGACAAGGGGATTCCGTACTCATGGGGCCATCCATTTCGAATTATTTTCAAGCACCAAGGGAAGTTGAGACAGATACGCATTCTCTCTGAAGCTATGGACCTCCTAGGAATCTCTGCTGACACGCATCTGACGCCAAGGAACAGTCCCTCAAAGCCCGACCAGAAAACACTCCCCCGCTGGCAAACGGTTGGCAAGCCTCTGACCTCCACCAGGCCCGGCCTGGAAGAGATAGCGAAGGAGCGCGACGCAGTCCTCTCCACACTCTCGCAGTCCCAGGACCACCCACGCACGCCGTGAGCCACCCTCACTTATACCACGGGAATGGGAGCACAGTTGCACAGCCGGAGGAGCCCTGGAGTAGTCCACCCCTTCAGACTTCCCGGACTTCCCCTTGCGGCTCGCCAGCTTCCTGATACCGAGTTCGGAACTCTCTATCGAGGCTCCATCCCCTCCGGAGATTTTCCACCAGACAAACTTTAGTCTCTTGCTTCTCCTCATTGTCACACGACATCTGGTCTTCTTGTTGGCCACCATATGATCATACTCCTCTGGGACTGTGCCCCCGTGGGCCGTAAAGTTGTGTACTGTTCATGTTGGGGTTCTTTCTTCTCTTTCGCTCTCCCTTCTTGCTTTCATGGGGTTTTTTTTCTTTTGGGGACTTACCGTCTTAAGTGTAGCACCTGTTGCTCCTCCGCCCGTGCCCTCGCCTGCTCCGGTCCGCTTCCTCTACAGCGCTCCCTATGTCCCCCCTGCACAGCAATTATGCACTTAACCGTTGCCTATGCCCAGAGCCCTGAAAATTGTTAGCCTAAACGTCCGTGGCCTAAATCACCCTGCGAAGTGCACTGCGATTCTCTCACTCCTCGAGCAGTCTGAGGGTGATATTTGTATGCTCCAGGAGACCCATTTACTTGCTAAAGAAACTCCACGTATGCGTTCCCGCCGCTTTCCGTGCCAATTTTGGTCCTCTGGAACGGCGAAAAAGAATGGGGTGGCCATTTTACTGGGGGCTAAATTTGAGGGCAAAGTCTTGTCTACCTTCTATGAGTCTAAGGGGAGGGTTTTGGCTCTTAGGATTCAATGGGGCTCGACAGTCTTCACCTTACTCAACATATACGCTCCCAATTCACAACAAGAAGCATTCCTTCGCAGACACTGGACGGAAGGGTTGGCGTCGCCGGACTCAGCGCTAGTAGTAGGTGGGGACTTCAACCTGGTGATGGATAACGACTGGGACAGATCAGGGCAGCGCTACACGCAGATAGGAGCCCTCTCTCCCGAGGGGAAACATTGGTTAGCGGAAAATGGCCTCCATGATGTCTGGCGCCTGCGACACACCGACATGCCCGACTACACGCACTACTCGGCAGCACACAAAACCTATGCGCGACTAGACATGCTACTGGTTTCCGATGCACTCCTCCCCAGGGTTCAAGACACGTCAATAGCGGTACGCTCCCTTTCGGATCATGCACATGTATCCCTCTCCCTACGGCCCGAGGGAATTGGTTATACACCTGCCCGTTGGCGGCTCCGAGTGGGTCTCCTACACTCCCCCGAGGTGGTCAACGAGGTGCGCTCCAAAATTAAGGAGTATATATCCTTTAACGACGTCGGCGAATCCTCCCTTGCCGTGGTTTGGGACGCACTTAAAGCGGTTCTGCGCGGGACATTCATGGTCATCTCCTCGGCTGAGACACGTAGACGGAAGGAGGCCCGCCTAGCTCTTGAGCAGGAAGTGACAGAACTAGAGGCGATACACAAACGCACCGGGGCACCTCGGGTGTGGCGCGCGATGCAGAAGAAACGAACCCTCCTTAAACGCCTCGACTTAGATAGGGCCGACTACGCCCTAATCCGCCTACGACATAAGTTCTACTTGGGAGGGGACAAGTGCGGGAAGGTGCTGGCGCAGAAATTACGTGCGCAGGCGGTGGCGGGGGCCATCTCATTCCTCAAAAGCGCTAGCGGAGAGGAGCTCCATTTAGATTCCCAGATCGGGGAAGAATTTCGCGATTTTTATCACACCCTTTATAGCCCCGATCACCAGAATGTACCTGACGCCCGGGATTACCTGACGGCGAGCCAATTCACCCGCCTTCCGCAGGCAGAAGCGGATCCTCTCGAGAATCCTATTCGACTGGAGGAAGTTATTTCCGCCATTGCTAAATTGAAGTTAGACAAATCGCCCGGCCCGGACGGGTACCCGGCTCTTTTTACAAAACGTTCTGTCACGAACTGGCCCCCTCCTCACTCGCCTATTCAATTCCTTTCAGGATAGTGGGGCAATGACGGACTCAATGGGTGAGGCAGCGATCTCTGTGCTCCTGAAACCTAATAAGGATCCGAGCCAATGCAGCTCTTACCGCCCGCTTTCGCTGCTCAACATAGACGCGAAATTGTTTACTGGCATACTGGCTGCGCGGTTGAATCCCCTTATGGCTGGCCTTATCGACCCGGACCAAGCAGGATTCATCCCCACGCGGCAAGGCAGCGATAACACCAAGCGCCTTCTGCACCTCATTGACAGTGTTCATCGCTCTCCAGGTCGGCGCAGTACTCTTCTCCAGTCGACGCGGAGAAGGCGTTCGACAGGGTGTGCTGGCCATTCCTGTTTGACGTCCTCCGTAGTTTCCGGTTTCGGCCCCCGCTTTATCACTTGGATACAGTGCATATATCAGTCCCCTCGGGCGTTCGTGCGGGCTAATGGGGTCTCCTCAGCTTCCTTTAAGATTGGGCGGGCACCAGGCAGGGGTGCCCCCTCTCGCCCCTTTATTCGCCCTCTACCTGGAACCCCTTGCACAGAAAATCCGAGACCATCCCGATATTCAAGGTCTCAAGTTCGGGGGTGAGTACCATAAGGTAAGTCTATATGCCGATGATATCATCCTTTCCCTCGCGCAGCCACTTGCGTCACTTCCGGCACTAATGGACGAATTCGAGGCCTTCGGCCGAATTTCGGGCTTTAAAGTGAATCTCACCAAATCCCAGGTACTTAACCTGTCCCTACCACAGGCACAGCTAGAGGCACTCCAACGATCTCTCCCTTTACACTGGTCACATGATCCTGTCCCATATCTGGGCATCCTTCTGACCACCTCGATTCCACTCACGCTGGAAGTGAACTACACGGCCCTAGTGGCACAGACGCGGAAAACTCTAGACGGATGGGCTAAACACACACTCTCGTGGTTCGGTCGCATTGCAGCGGTCAAAATGACGCTCTTGCAGCGTATTTTGTACCTATTCCAGATCCTTCCATTAACTCCGCCGCCTGGTACGGTGAGGACACTTCAACTCGCTTTAAATAACTTCATCTGGGGCAAGAAGAAGGCGCGCCTTTCCCTAGTGCAACTCTCACGCTCCAGAGACGACGGAGGGGTAAGGTTACCTCTCATTCATAGATATTTACAGGCTGCACTGTTGCGCTATGTCTTGGAATGGAATCGTCCTCTGTCGGAGAAACACTGGACCTTCATGGACCAAGCGGTAGCTGGCGCAAATGTCTGGCGGGAAATCTGGCTTCCCCGTCGCCTCCGCGCTTGGGGCCTTTACTCCTCCCCGGTCACTGCAGCCACCATGAAAGTGTGGGATACAGTAGCAACTGCGAAAGGCCTCACAACTTTTCCCTCTCCTATGACGCCCCTAGTGGATAACCCAGATTTTCCTCCGGGTTTGAAGTCCGCGGTCGCGCAGAGGTGGACAGAGGCGGGCTTTAAGAGACTAGGACACCTTTTTGATCCTCAAGGCATCATTCCGTTTAGCCGGGTACGCTCCGACCTTGACCTCCCCCGCGCCGATGAATACTATTATTTACGACTACGACACTGGGCTACCTCTAGGGCGTGCCTCTCACAGGCCTCACGTAGGCTTACTCCTTTCGAACAATGGGTAGCAAAGAAAAAGGATGATAAACACCTCATAACTGACCTCTATGTGCTCCTTACTCCAGGTCAGAAAGGGGTTCGCACTCGTGGACAGCTTCGGTGGGAGTCAGAGTTGGGCAGGGCTCTCACAGATAAGGAATGGGATAGCATACACTATAGAGCGCACCACACAGCATATAATACAGCTGGGACGGAATCGGCATTTAAGGTCGCGACCTATTGGTATCTCACCCCTGCCCGGATTCATCAGTGGAATAAAAACCACAAGGAGGAGTGTTGGCGGGGTTGTGGGATGACGGGCTCACTAGCGCACCTCCTCTGGCACTGCCCGCGACTAGAGCGATTCTGGGACTCGGTTTTCAATGATATTGATGCGGCTTTTGACACGGAGATACCTCGCTTCCCAGCGTACATCCTCTTAGGGCTCCCCAACCCTCTTACCTTTCCTCTGTGGTCGCAAATGGCATTGGCTCTCCTCGCGGCGCGTCAGGCGATCCTACTACACTGGGGCACTACAACGGTGCCAGAACACCCTACATGGTTACATCGGTTGTGGATGACATTGGCAATGGAACGGCTCTCCCTACTTCAAACACAGAAGGGCGAGAAATACACTGAACTCTGGGCCCCATTCATAGCTTTACTATCGAGGGATCTCCGCGAGGTCACCTGCCCCAAACTCCTGCAGGTCCTGCGCTTGATACCCTCCCCATCAGCTGCACACACCGCTGCCATAGCGTAAAAGGGAGCGGATGGGTCACTGGAGCACGGCTCCCCTATAGCACATGTCACCCGGATACGGAGTCCCTCATTAATTTCTCCTTTCTTTTGGCTTCTTGGTATGGGAGGGGTGGGTGGGTGGGAGGGGGCTTCCTTTTTTTCTGTATGGTTGTTTCCACCTTTAGTTGACTCTTGCCACGGGCCAACCTGATGTCGAAGTTACAGGCCACACATTGGCTGTTGCACTGACTATTTGATGTCTACCTCCGAGAGGTTGGCCCGACTACAGCGCCTCCGGTTCGCCCTTGATAGCACTGTTGGTAGCCGCCGGCCCACGTGGTTGTAGGCAGATGGCTGTGTATAACTTCTGAGTCACCTTTCAAATGTTTAATACAACAGATTTGTTCCATAAAAATATTTATTTATTATTAACACTCACTAACACAATGTTATATCTCCTACCCAGAGATACAAACACAATACACACAATACTTTGTCAATAGAATACGTAAAAAAGCACAGAATACACAATGGTCCCCAGAGGGAGACCAAACCATATACTAAAACAGTGGAACGCGAACCACGACCTAAGTCGAGAATGGACACAGAAGACATAGAAGAACCGGGGACCCAAGGAACCACCAAAGGTGAGTATCTAAGAACCCCACGGAGGTCGTGTGCAGAGTGGGAACTCAACCGCGTGCTCAATGTTAGTCAATAGGTAAGTTGCGGTTGCAATTTTTAAGAAGAAGGACCCTTCCCAGTGGACCGTGAAGAAACCAGTGGAAGATGGAAGGTTGGAGAGCAACCCCACACGTGGAGACCCCAGGAACCAGGATACCTACACCAGGGAAGACGGGTGCATAAGTGCGAAATGACGTCGAAAATCGCCGTAGACCACAATGGAGGACTTCAGTAAAGATCTCGCTGGCAAAGAAGGTGAAAGTGTCCGGTGGAACCCAAAGGTGGAGTCAAGATGAGTGGTACTTGCAAGCAGAGGGGACAGAGTCTATGCCCCTCAGGAGTGACCAGGAGGCAGGGAAGACGAAAGCCCACCGATGTCGGAGATGCAGGACAGTTGACGTGCCCTTGAAGTTGCAGCTGTACAGACCAGGTGACGCAGAGGAGGATCAGGAGCCATGCACAAGCTGTCCCACGTCGGATGTCAAGAGCCAAGGGGTCAGTGTCCATCATGGGCACCAACAAGCCTTGGCAACGGCAACCAACGAAGTTGAAGAAAAAGGTGCAGTGTCGGGACCAGCAAGGTCCAAGTGACACACCACGAGCAGGTAAGTCAGAGCAGGCCCCAAGCAAGCAGGGGAGCCCACTGGAGCCAAAGCAGAGCCTTGCGAGGATCAATGGGCTGAAGGCACAGGAATAGCATGAGGACCTCGAGCAGCTCACCAAAGGATGAAGGCCCACGGTGCAAAGGATGCGATGCAGGCGAAGATCTTGGCTACAGGAGATGCTTGAGGTTGGAGCTTCTAGGAGCCCGAAGATCTCTGGAGGAGAAAGTCAACAAGCCTTGGCAACGGCAAGTCGACGCAGTGCACACCGGTGCTGTTCCGGCGGTTCCGACGAGGGATACTGGCCTCAAACTCGGTGGGAAGACAGTGCAGGCCTTGAGGGAGTTGCAGAACCACCACCTGTGTTGCTGAACCTTTCAGAGTCTGTGGGAGCTCAGGATCAGCAGACCGGTCAGCTGTGATGCGGTGCCTGCAGATGCAGGGGAGGGACTTATTCACTCCAGGGGAGATTCCTTAGGGTGTCTTGGATGTCCACAGGCCTTGTGAAGAACCTGTATGGAGCACAGGCACAGATGTTGCAGCAGACTAGCAGGACAACCAGACCAGGAGCAGCATGAGTCTTCCCAGTTGCAGTCTCGGTTCCCAATGCGAAGTCCAGCGAGGTCTAGAGTGCCCAGACGGTTGAAGTTGAAGTGGTATTTGATCTGAATCTTGTCCCGCGACGCATCTAGGGACCCACCCACAGGTAAGCCCTTAAGTACCCTAAGAAAAGTGTTGGAACGATTCAGGGGTCCCTACCAGAGGAGGGGCTGGACAGTGGGGAGGATACTCCCATGTCCTTTGTACAGTTTCGTGGCAGAGTGGGAGTCAATGGCTCCCTGAACTGGTTTGGACTGGAGTATGCAAGGAAGGCACCAAATGTGCCATTCAAGCAGTCTGAGTGGCGCTGGCAAGCACCCCCACCCTGTCCCAATACACTAAGTCCTGTCTAGGAGGTAGTCGCACCTTGTGAGAGGATACCTATTGTCCTGCCTTCCTCTGCTCGAGCTTGGCTCAGCAGCAGGAGGGCAGAATCATGTCTCTGGTCCGCACCAGCCATAGTTTGCTGTCCGGGTCTAGAAGACTGGTACCGGGAGCACTGAGGGCCTCCCAGAGGAGCTTTACAGTGCATAGAATCATACCTCCCACACCGTTTACGGTTTCGGGGTTTGATTCCAACATGTTTGATACCAAACACGACAGGGTTCGTTACAGCCAGTTTAGAGATGGTCATTGCGTAATGATGCATGGCCACTCTATGTATCTTAATGGCTGATGCACTTACAACCCGGGAGAATGGTCTCCGAATGTTGTAGGGGTGTCCTGCTCATGCAGGGCCACCCTAACACTTAGAACCAAGCACCCTGCCTTCAGGATTGAAAGGCCTGCTTAGGGGTGACATATGTTTTAAATGCAGTAGCCCCAGATATAAGGAATCTGCTAGCACCAGCTTACACAGGCTGCAATGGCAGGCCTGTAGTCACAATTTGAGTGGTCTCTCATGGGTGGCATAATACATGCTGCAGCTCATGGGAGACCCCTAGTGTACCTATGCCCTGGGTACCTTAGTACCATATACAAGGGACTTATCAGGGTACACCAGTAGCCAATCTGGAGTGTACCTAATACTCACCATGTCCACTTTAGGGAAGAAGCACAGAAACTGGGGTCCTGAATAGCAGGATCCCAGTCAAAAAAACATAATGACACCAGCAAAAAGTGGGGGTGACCATGAAAGCAGATCCTACTTTACTACACAACCCCCCCCCCCCAAACGTAAGGAGTGAGACTAACCTTGCCCAGTTGAGTCTTCATTTTCTAAGTGGAAATATCTGGAGAGTTCATCTGCATTGGCGTGGTTACTCCCAGGACTATGTTCCACTGAATAGTCTATCCCCTGTAGGGAAATGGACCACCTCAAAAGTTTGGAAATTTTTCACCCTTGGTGTGTTTAAGCCATAAGAGGGGCTTATAAAAGCTACTGGTTGGTACTGGCCCTCTGCATTTAGTTGTGAAAAAACAGCTCCTACCCCTATCTCAGATGCATCTGTCTGGACAATGAAGGTTCTGGAATATTCTGGACTTTGCAGAATGGGAGCAGAGCACATGGCCTGCTTCAGGTCATCAAATGCCTTCTGACAGCTAACTGTCCACTGAACTTTCTTTGCCATTCTCTTGGAGGTGAGATCATTCCAATATCCCTTAACAAACCTTCGGTAGTGCCCAGTCAGGCCCAAGAAAGCTCTCACCTGAGTCTGGGTAGTGGGAGCAACCCAGTCCATGATGGTCTGGATTTTGCTCTCCAATGGCTGAACTTGGCTTCCACCTACCAGGTGACCCAGGATACAACCTTGCTCTGCCCTACCTAGCACTTATTGGCCTTGATAGTGAGGCCTGCTTTTTGCAGGGCCTCCAGAACATTCCTGAGGTGGACCTGGTGATCTTCCCAGGTGGAGCTACAGACAGAAATATCATCTAGATATGCTTCTCTATAGGCTTCCAGACCTGTGAGAACTTTGTTCACCAACCTCTAAAATGTGGCAGGTGCATGTTTCAGACCAAAGGGCATCACAATAAATTGAGATGGCCCACTGGAGGTTGCAAATGCTGTTTTTGGCTTGGCATCCTCAGCTAGTCTGATTTGCCAGTAGCCAGCAGTCAGGTCAAATGTACTCAGAAATTTGGCTGAGGCCAAAGTATCTATGAGCTCATCTGCCCTTGGAATAGGATGGGCTTGAGTCCTAGTGACTGCATTGAGGCCTCTGTAGTCCACACAAAACCTCATCTCTCTTTTTCCACCCTTGGTGTGAGGTTTTGGTACCAGGACTACTGGACTAGCCCAGGTTCTATCTGAAGGCTCAATGACCCCCAATTCCAGCATCTTTTGGACATCTGTCCTGATGCAGTCTCTGACATGGTCAAGTTGTCTGTAAATTTTGTTCTTTACAGGCAGACTGTCACCTGTGTCCACTTCATGGGTACACCAGATGGTTTGACTGGGTGTCAGAGAAAACATATGCTTGTACTGATTGAGGACCTTCCTGCAATCAGCTTGCTGCTGGTCAGTGAGGCTGCCTGCCAAGGCTACTCCATCAACTGACCCATCAACAGGGTTCTGAGAGAAGAGATCAGGGAGAGGGTCGCTCTCTCCCTCCTGTCCCTCATGTCAGCCCTGTCCACAAAAGGTTTTAGGCAGTTCACATGAAGTACCCTGTGGGGACTTCTTGGAGTGCCTAGGTCCTCCAAGTAGGTGACCTCACCTTTCTTTTCAAGGATTGTGTGGTGGCCACTCCATTTGTCTTGGAGAGCTGCTGGGGCACAGGCTCCAACACCCACACTTTTTGGCCTGGCTGGTAAACAGTCAGGACAGCCTTTTGGTCATGCCAGGCTTTCTGAAGTTCCTGGCTGGCCTGAAGGTTTTTACTTGCCTTCTTCATGTACTCAGCTATACGTGAACGCAGGCCAAGGACATAGTCCACAATATCCTGTTTAGGAGGTTTGAGAGGTTGCTCCCAGACCTCCTTAACTAGACACAATGGAACCCTAACTGGATGTCCGAACAGAAGTTCAAATGGGCTGTAGTCAACCCCCTTCTGAGGAACCTCTCTGTAGGCGAAGAGAAGGCAGGGTAGTAAGACATCCCATTTTTGCCTGATCTTTTCTGGGAGCCCCATGATCATACTCTTTAGGGTCTTCTTAAACATTTCAACAAGCCCATTGCACTGTGGATGGTAGGGTGTGGTAAACATATAATTTACTCCACACTCTTTCCACATTGCAGTGATATAACTAAACATGAAGTTGGTACCTCTGTCTGTTAAGACCTACTTAGAGAAGCCCACTCTGGAAAAGATTCCCAGGAGGGCCCTGGCCACTACAGGCGCTGTGGTGGTTCTAAGGGTAATTGCCTCTGGATACCCAGTTGCATGGTTCACCACCACTAGGATGCAACTGTGTCCAGATGCAGTTGGAGGGTTCAAGGGACCAACAATGTCAATCCCTACCCTCTCCAAGGGCACCCCAACCACTGGAAGTGGAATTATGGGGGCTTTTGTAGTGCCACCTGATTTACCACTGGCTTGGCAAGTGACAAAGGAACGACAGACCTACTTGGTGTCTTCGGACATGTGGGGCCAGTGAAAATGAGGGAAATTCTGTCCCAAGTTTTACTTTGCCCAAGGTGTCCTGCAAGGGCAATGTCATGTGCCAGGGAGAGAAGAAAACCTCTGAACTTCTGGGGTATTACCAACCTCCTGGTAGCACCAGTCTTGGGGTCTCTACCTTCAGAATAAAGAAGTCCATCTCCCCAATAGATCCTATGGGACCCACTGACACTCCCTGCTTCCTCAGCAGCAGCTTGCAGTCTAAGCTGTTCAAGATAGGGGCAAGATTGCTACTCCAAACTCAAGTCTGCCCTGGAAGGGCCCCCTACCCCAAAGAACTCTGCCTGGTCAGGCCCAAGTTCCTCTGAGACAGTTCCTTCACAGGGTCTGAGATCATCTCCCTCAGGAGACTGATCCTCACTGGGAGTTTCGGAGGAGGGCAATTCCTTACCCTTCCTGCTCCTTCCCTTAGGAGCAATCTGGTCAATTTTTTCAGGATCCTGTGCTCCCTCAGTGATAAGCGGTTTGGCATGAGCCCTGGTTACATCAAAGACACTGGCAGAGATGCCCATCATCTCTGCATGAGTCCTGAACTCTACTTCAGACTAGGCTGAAGTCTCTAAATCATTACCCAACAGACAATCTACAGGCAGGTCTGGAGAAACCACAACTCTCTTAGGTCCAGTTACCCTTCCCAGCTGAGATTCACAACTGCCAAGGAATGATCAGTCCTGACATTGTTAGCGTTGGTTACTTGGTACATCTGTCCAAGTATGATTTGTTTAGGGGACCCAAGCTTCTCTGTCACCATGGTGACACTGTCCTCTGTGTCCCTGAAAGCTATTACTTTCTTTCCGTTTATTAAAGGCTGTTGCCTGTACTTGCCCAAGTTAGTGGGACTTACTAGTAAGGTGCCAAGATCAATGCCACCATCACAGACTAGAACAGCGTGAGTTGGAGTTCTGACTAGGCCAGAACCCACCTCAGAACCCAAGGTTAACCCAACTAATACCTTGGTTGTTGAACTACCACTTGTACTGGTGCTAGGGGGCACAGTTGCCTTATGGGCAGTGGTAGTAGGTTCCTTGGTCTTTGACCAATCAGCATCTCTTGTCCAATGGGTTTTTACTTTACATAAATAACACCAAGGTTTCTTTTTGCCTTCCTTGGAGTTTTGGGACTCACCCCCAGATACAGGTGTTTGGGGCCCTTGAGAAGACTCCTTTTTGTCTTTGCCCTTCTCCCCACCCTTTTTCTGGGGTTTAGAAGAATCTTGCTTCTTCTGGTCACCTCCACCACCACAGTTTTTCTGCGTAACCCTGGTGCGGACCCATTTGTCTGACTTCTTTCATAATTCTTGGGGAGAGGTCAGATCATAGTCTACCAGGTATTCGGTGCAAAAGTTGGTTCTGACAGTTAATAAGGATGTGCTCCCTCATTAACAAATTGTACAATCCTTCATAGTCCTGTACCTTGCTTCCATGAAGCCAGCCTTCCAGAGCCTTAATAGCACTATCAATTAAATCTACCCAGTCCTGGGTGTATGCCTTCTGGGTGTCTCTGAACTAAATCCTGTATTGCTCAGGTGTTAAGCCAAACCCATCTATGTGGGCACTCTTCAGGATTGAATAATTGTCAGCATCCTCTTCTCTAACAGTGAGGAGCTTATCTCTACCTTTGTTAGCAAAGGAGAGCCACAGAATAGCTGCCCACTGTCCTTGAGGGACCTTCTGATCTTTACAGGCCCCTCCAAAGCATTGATCCATTTATGGATATCAACCCCCTCCTGGTAAGGAGGGACTATTCTGCTCAGGTTCCTAGTGTCAAAGGATGTTTCCCCGATTCTAGGGACACTATTGCCGCCACCATGGGACTCTAGTCCCAATCTCTTCCTCGCTTTCTGCACTTCCAGGGTTTCCTTGACAAGGGCCAACCAATTTCGCCTGAGCTTAAGTCTGGCTTTCTGAAGTTTGATCATTTGGTGCTCCCTTTCCAAGGCGTTCTCCCTCCTACTAGATATAGAGGTCCCTACAGAAGTGTCTGAAGCACTGGACTCGACAGAAGGAGATCCAAACCTCCTCTGCCTACTCTGAACCCTCCCAGGTGAAATAAAGGGGACACCCTCTGTGCCATCTGCACCATTCCCTGGGGGATCCGAGTTTGCCAATGTGGAGTCATTCGACTCCTCTTGGCCATATTCCGAATTGAGGTCACTAGGGGTAAACCCATTCTTCAGGAGCATCCCCACCCACATTGTCCTGTTCTTCTGCCCCTCCAGGATTCTTATCATCCTGAGGAAGTAGCTCTAAGAGCAGCTTAGTAGTGGTGTTCTTAACTGCCTTTATTCTTCTAAGGCTCCACAAGGCCCTGAGTTCCTTGAACTTCAGGCCACTGTACTTAGTAGACTGGGGTACACTAATATCCCCAACTAAAGACATGGTCACTAGGTGTAGTGTGTTGTTGCACCTACCTAACCTAGTATAAACTAAATTTCCTAAGATTGGAGAAAGGGTTGTGCTAGACCCTTAACATTCAATCTAAAAGTTCAGTAGAACTTACTTATTCTATAGTATTATATGTGCCTAATGCTAGTGATGGTTTTTCAATTAATCCACACCTAGATTAGTGGGTAAAACAATGCAGGCTTGAATCCCAACCGCTGCACACCAATGTGAGAGGCTGGCTTAGTATATGGTGCTCACTTATGTAAGTGTAGCACCCTGCACTAATCCAGACAACCCTTATGATGATTTTAGTGGTCTTAGACAACCTTAGAAAGCTCTCTAAGTGGTAGCTGTGGAAAGCAGCCTTCAGGCTTAGTCCAGAAGGACTGTAAAGCAGCTTGTTTTACCAGTGCGTAATCTTAGGGTACAGCTTAAGTGAAAAAGAACAACACAGTGTAGTTATAAAAATATGTATTTATTATTAACACTCACTAACACAATGTATTATCTCCTACCCAGAGATACAAACACAATACATACAATACTTTGTCAATAGAATACGTAAAGAGCACAGAATACACAGTGGTCCCAGAAGACGTAGAAGAGCTTGGGACCAAAGGAACCACCCAAGGTGAGTATCTAGGAACCCCACGGAGGTCGTGTGCAGAGTGGGAACACAACCACATGCTCAATGTTAGTCAACAGGTAAGTCGCGGTTGCAATTTTAAAGAAGAAGGACCCTTCCCAGCGGACCTCGTAGAAACCAAGTGAAATATGGAATGTTGGAGAGTCACCCCACCTGTGGATACCCCAGGAACCAGGATACCTACACCAGGGAAACGGGGTGCATAGGTGCGAAGTGATGTCGGAAACCGCCATAGACCACAATGGAGGACTTCAGTAAGGATGCTGCTGGTAAAGAAAGTGAAAGTATCCAGTGAAACCCAAAGGTGGATTCAAGATCAGAGGTACCTGCAAGCAGAAGGGACAGAGTCTATGCCACTCAGGAGTGACCAGGAGGCATGGAACATGAATGCCCACCAATGTCCGAGATGCAGGAGAGTTGACGGTGCCCTTGAAGTTTCAACTGTACGGTCCAGGTGATGCAGAGGAGGACCAGGAGCCGTGCATGAGCTGTCCCATGTCGGATGTCAAGAGCCAAGGAGTCAGACTAGCTCACCAAAGGATGAAGGCACACGGTGCAAAGGATGCGATGCAGGCAAAGATCTTGGCTAAAGGAGATGCTTGAGGTTGGAGCTTCTTGAAGCCCGAAGATCTCTGGAGGAGAGAGTCAACAAGCCTTGGCAATGGCAAGTCGACGCAGTGCACACAGGTGCTGTTCCGGCGGTTCCGACGAGGGATACTGGCCTCAAACTCGGTGAGAAGAGAGTGCAGGCCTCGAGCGAGTTGCAGAACCACCACCTGTGTTGCTGAGCCTTTCTGAGTCAGTGGGAGCCCAGGACCAGCAGACCGGTCAGCTGTGTTGCGGTGCCTGCAGAGGCAGGGGAGTGTCTCATTCACTCCAAGGGAGATTCCTTCGGGTGTTTTGGATGTTCACAGGCCTTGTGCAGAACCTATATGGAGCACAAGCACAGATGTTGCAGCAGACTTGCAGGATGACGAGACCAGGAGCAGCAGGAGTCTTCCCAGTTGCAGTGTCGGTTCCCAACGCGAAGTCCAGCGAGGTCTAGCGTGCCCAGACGGTTGAAGTTGAAGTGGTATTTGATCTGAATCTTGTCCCACAACAAATCTAGGGACCCAACCACAGGTAAGCCCTTAAGTACCCCAAGGAAAGGGTGGGAACGATTCAGGGGTCCCTCCCAGAAGAGGAGCTGGACAGTGTGGAGGATACTCCCATGTCCTTTGTCCAGTTTCGCACCAGAGCAGGAGCCAATGGCTCCCTGAACTGGTTTGGGCCGGCGTGTGCAAGGAGGGCACCAAATGTGCCCTTCAAGCAGTCTAAGTGGCGCTGGCAAGCGCTCCCACCTTGTCCAAATACACTAAGTTCTGTATGGGAAGTGGCCGCACCTCCCTGTGACAGGATACCTATTGTCCTGCCTTCCTCTGCTTGTGCTTGGCTCAGCAGCAGGAGGGCAGAATCGTGTCTCTGATTGGCAGCAGCCATAGTTTGCTGTCCGGGTCCAGACGACTGGTACCGGGAGCACTGAAGGCCTCCCTGGGGAGCTTTACCAGTGCATGGAATCATACCTCTTACACCGTTTATGGTGTGGGGGTATGATTCCAACATGTTTGATAGCAAACACGACAGGGTTTGGTACAGCCAGTTTAGAGATTGTCATTGCATAATGATGCATGGCTACTCTATGTATCTTAATGGCTGATGCACTTACAACCCAGGAGAATGGACTCCGAAGGTTGTATGGGTGTCCTGCTCATGCAGGGACACCCTCACATGTAGAACCAAGCACCCTGCCTTCAGGATTGAAAGGCCTGCCATAGGGGTGACTTATAGGTTTTAAGTGCAGTGACCCCAGATATAAAGAATCTTATATCTGTCGTAAGAGGTGCTAGCACCAGCGTATACAGGCTGCAATGGCAGGCCTGTAGTCACAATTTGAGTGGTCTCTCATGGGTGGCATAATACATGCTGCAGCCCATGGGAGACCCCTGGTGTACCTATGCCCTGGGTACCTTAGTACCATATACTAGGGACTTATCAGGGTACACCAGTAGCCAGTCTGGAGTGTACCTAAGTACTCACCATGTCCAATTTAGGGAAGAAGCAGAGAGAATAGGGTCCTGATTAACAGGATCCCAGGCAGACTAGTCAGTAAAACATAATGACACCAGCAAAAAGTGGGGGTGACCATGAAAGCAGATCCTACTTTCCTACAGTCGTCAAATTCAACGCATTAAATCAGAACGGCAAGACACAGATGCTGCGGCGGTAGCGGATGGAAACCAGAAACTCCATTGTCGGACACTCTTACTGACAGAATTCCGTGCACTCGCCGACCGAGAGACCGCATATCTAGGGAAAGACGCTAGAGCGCGCTGTTATGGGGAGGGTGAACGCCCAAGTCGTGCACTTGTCAGAATGCTACGCCCCAACCGAGCAACTGACTATATTACTGAGATCCTATCTGACACAGGCGCGTGAATATTGGGTACCGAGGGAGTAATGGCCACATTTCTGGAATACTATAAGCACTTATACAGTTTCCGTTTCCCGGAAGCCCCTCCAGAACTTCCTTCACACATGGAGGAAAAAGCAATGGTCTGGCTGGCTGATGGTCAGCAACAGTTCCTCTGCGAGCCCCTCATGCTTGAGATTAAGGAAGCCATCGATGCTCTTGAAGGCTCCAAGGCACCCGGACTCGATGGCCTCATGGGCGACTTCTATAAAGTCTTCAAAGAACAACTAGCCCCGCAACTTTTGACATTGTATCATGAAGCTGTATCTACTGGTTCTCTACCACCCACTTTACGAGAAGCAGTGCTTACTCTATTATTAAAACCTAGTAAGTACCCCACTCTCTGTGCCTCTTAGAGGCCCCTCTCGCTCCTCAACCTAGACAATAAAATACTAGCCAAAGCCCTGGCCACCAGGTTGGCCCTTCTAATGGAACACCTTATCTCACCAGTACAGTCTGGTTTTGTACCATATAGATCGACCTCACTTAACCTTTGCACAATATTTGCAGCTCTCCATAGGATATCCCCGACCATTCCGGCAGCAGTGGCCCTCTTAGATGCCGACAGGGCGTTCGATTCTCTCGAATGGCCATTCTTGATAGCAGTCATGAAGAAACTCGGGATCCCCCCTCCCTTCCTGTCTATGATTATGCTGCTCTACTCTGAGGCTTCGGCCCGCATACGGGTTAATGGATCATTAACTGAACCCTTCCTTGTTGCCAAAGGAACAAGACAAGGTTGCCCACTATCCCCCCCCCATACTTTCATTATCGATATGGACCCTTTGGTGCGCCACTTGCAGGCCCGAGATCTCCATCGGCGGCTGCAACTATAACGGGGACCCCTACTTCTTTCATTATACACTGACAATATCCTCCTCTTTATTAGGCACCCCGCTGACAACCTCTCCCCACTGGCAAAGTGCGCTTTGGCGATCTCTCATGCCTGCAAATCAGCGGGGCCAAATCTGAGCTCTTTCCACTCACGGACGCCACTCAACCGGTCTCGACCAGCCATCCTCTCAAGTGGACGGAGGGACATACCAGATATCTCGGCATTCAAATAAAGAACAGGGCAAAGCACCAGATATTAGAATTAAATTATGGACTTGCAGTGGCGAACCTATAAGTGCAAGTTGAGAGGTGGATTAAATCGCCGCTTTCAATGGCTGGCCGGGTGGCTATCATCAAAATGATCGTGCTCCCTCAGTTTCTATAAATCTTTCTCAATATTCCAATACCACTTTCAAACTCCTGGCATACCTCCTGTATACCTCTTTCTCAATATTCCAATACCACTTTCGAACTCCTCTTTTCAAACCCTGCGCAGCCATCTCCTCCGATTGATCTGGGTGGGCGGCCGACCCTGCGTGCGCTGGGACACTCTGACATTATCATATGAACGGGGTGGCTTGGGAGTGCCTGATCTCCAACTATATTACTTGGCAGATCAATGCCAATATACACATAGATGGTACCACCTGGACGTGTGCATTCCGTACCTGAAGCCAGAACTGGACCTGCTGCGGGCCTCCCTCACTCAGCTGTACTACCTAAAGGTATACCCCTAGACACTGCAGTCATCATGACAGTATCAATGACCTGCTGGGCCTGGTGAACGTTACGCCATAGGTTTGGGTGGCGGCTCCCTCTACTCCCCAGCTCTCCTGCTGAAAAATAACTCATGGCTCCCACTCACAGGTGAAACACTCATATAGCGCACATTGCATCATTATAACATTCACACCATAGGAGATGTTTTTCCTAATGGCCATGTAGTTCAAAATGCCGACAACCCCCGCTTTCACGACATACCATACACGCATCGCTTCATATTCCAGCGACTCCACGCCACCCTGCGATCCCAACTGCCCAGCTACCCTCTCGCTCTGGAGGAGTTCCCACTGTTAACGCTTGTAATATCTGATATAGAGGGCGCCCACCTGTCAACAAGATTATATCACGCATGCCTGGCGATAAAACCGGATACAACTGTCAGAGTACGGAAGGCATGGACGCGGGACCTTGGCACTCCCTTAACAGACAAAATGTGGTCCTACTGCTGCTTGCAAATCCAGAAAATATCACTCAACCATAGACATAAGTTACTGCATTTCATATTTCTGCACCGGGCTTATCTCACTCCTTTGGACATCACCAAGTATGATACCAATAGGCCGAACTGCTGTCCCAAATGCGATGTCCCTGCGGCGGACTTTACACATCTCACATGGACATGTCCTGCCATTTCCGCATATTGGATATCTGTCTCTGGCAGTGGCACTTCTGAGCTACACTGCCGACCTTCCCCGATCACTGCGCATACTCGCCTCCATGGCCTTACTGCAAGCAAAACCCGAGATCGCAGTTCACTGGGGCAATGCACTACCCCCCTCTTCTACTGCTTGGCTCAAATACGTCACACTGTGACAGCATCAGCGGGGACTATGCCGTCCTCCAGCCCCAACATCTCGTCCCATTGATATATGACAGCTCTTGCGGGATTACCTCCACACCCTTGAGCACAACACTACTGACTGACAATACTGAGTCCCCTCCCCCTACCTCCATTATCACCTCTAGACCAGTTTCATGAACTCATCTCAACTTGTTTTTGCAGCATGCTCTTCGCATCAGGATATCTCCCCTCCTCCCCTCCCTGTTCACTCTTCTGCTTTATTGTCATGTGCTAGGTAACAGAGTTATTATGAGACCAACTTGACAAATGTGAATTATAGACTGCTGGCAGATGTTGTACATAAAACCAATAAAAACACATTAAAAAAAATGCTGTCTTTGACACTGAGGATTTATATCTAAATTCTGCTAACTATGCAGATTTATTCTGTTATCAAAATTATGGACACCATTTTTTGCATAGAGCTAATGGACATCATCCCCAGTTTAATTACACACAATGGGAACTTTGCCCAACTCCATCTCAGGGAAGTCCCAAAACACAAAAGTTGAACTATACTTATTTTTCCAGTTATAACATTTGAAACCCAACATCATACTATTTTAAATTGGTTCCCACTCTTTCGAAAAAATATATGCTTACTCAGACCAAGTTAATTAATGCATCCCTGTTTATTGAAAATGTATCCCTGAAAGGATATGATTACTGGAAGGACAATATTGACTTGAAATCAGTATGGGGCACTAAATCATGGAAAGCCCAAGGTATAGAATCTTTATTCAGTGCATGTCTGATGCCTACGCAAATTGTCTTTCTTAATGACATTGTCCAACAGACTACTTGACTGGAATTGGCTAAGATTAAAGAACTGAATACTCTCACTATCCCATCTTGGGCCCTTTTTGATTATTGGCAATCTTATACAAATTATACGGAAGACCAACTAAATAGTATGATACTAAATAGTACATTTAATTCATCTATGATAGATCCGACTGGGTGGTCATTATGGCCTTTGAACACAAATGTTTGTCATTCTCATTTCATGAACACTACTTCTGGGTTCAAATTAAGCAGACCTGATCCACTTTATCCACAAACGCCACATTTCAATACAGTTACTACGTATTCCATAGCTAAATTATGTCAACAATGGTTAGAACATTCCACATTCTCTGCTGTGAAACAATATTTTTCTCTCCTATCCGAAGATATAAACTTATCAGATTTCCTTTTGGGTCCAAAATCCCCACGTTCGAAACTATTTATTTATGCTGCATATAATGAACATTAGAAATTGTCGCAACTGGAAGCTGCAGTACGTTTACGCCAAATTGATCATCATAATTTAGATAAAGTGCTAAAGTCGACAACGGTATCAATACATTGTCATCTTGTATATATACTTTGAATAATATTGTGTCATCCGTTATTGATATTATGCAGACTGAAGGGTCTACTTTGTACCATGGTCAGAATCAACTTAGATCAGTTATGCAATTTGGTTGGACGCTGCAAACACTTAAAAATGGACGCGTCCCCTGGCATTACCTTAATTGTAGCGCATTATTCTTACCATTTAAATTGATACATAAACAGTTAATGGCTATGAAAGATGCTAGTTACACCATGCTACATATGGAGAAACTTGAACAACTTCCCTTCACTGTAGCTGAAACTCATTCTGCAGTATGGTTAATACACTGGGTTATCTCGTTGCCCATCGTGATGTTTCAGTTCACTGTCTGCATGAAACACTTTCCAGTAGGTAGATATGAACCCCATGGGAGCAGCTACATACATGAATTATGGTCCCTGCCCTTTACATATCGTTGTCAATGAGCTGATAGAGAAGTTTCTCTCACAGGGGAAGGGTGTGAGTCCACTGCCGGTCATTCCCTCGTGTGTCAACAAGTAAAAATCCACGGAGCTTGTAATGTTTCTGCCCCCAATGTGGCTTGTTATTTAAAAGGAACTCCTGTTCCCACAATTATTCCCACTCTTACACTGCTTTCCAATGGCAGTATCTCGTCCTTAATAATCAGGACTGTTGCGGTCTGGGGGCGGGAATCCCGTATGTGGTGTCTGTTTCCCAGTTAGTTACTTGTTGCAATAACGTCCTGTTTTACCCTCCACATGGGAGTGTAGATAGCTCATTATGACCTTCCATTCCAACTTTGAAAACAGATTTCAATAAATAAGCAGACTCATAGCGTTATTGTTTCAACAAGAAGGGGCTCTCACTTCAGAACGCTAGACCTTCGAATTATAGGTGGCGAGACCGTCTAGTGAAATACATTCATTGTTAAACACAAATCTCCCACTACATTTCGGGGAATTGATACATCAAATATTTAATGCGTCTGATACCATTGGCCTGGCACACTTTTTTTTTTACTTGTGGACTCTGGCCCTGTGACATCATTTTAAACTATTTTTGGAGTAATCCCAGCTTTTATACATTCTAGTTTTTCCAGCGTATTCATTGGGTTCCCGCTAAAGCTCATCTTAATTTGTGGCATCATCGTGCTGTTCCTGCTATTCCGCAATGGCTGCTCCCTTTGTGGTCCTTCCCAGACAGGCATCGCTGCAACTGTGCCGAGAGTGAATGCTACAACTTTTTGGCATGGTGCTCTTAGACGCTCTGGATGCCGAATTTTGTCTCCCCTTCCACTATGCTTACTACACCTGTGTGCAACCTGTGTTCCATTGAATCCGGTGCCCCTTTCAATGGGCCCTGTATGTCTGCCTGGCTACACCACATCGGCTGCCCTGGATTTCTAACTGTTAATGGGTCTCCTAGTGGCCCTTAACCAGGACTGTTCCTTGGGTATGCGACTTGTGTTCAACCCTGCGTTGTGGCCCGTGATGATCCCTGTGCAAATGCGCAGCGTCTTCTGGATCTCAGTTGCATCGAAATCACCACAGGTTGTCCTTTCATGGTCTTGTCGACAACAGGACACGAGGAGCACGTTTGTTCCTTTGACTTGTTCAACTGGATGGCTGATATCTCTAATTTGGATGGTTCAGATTTTGACTGGAATCCTTGTCTTTTCACTTGGCATCCTCCATCCTGGGTCCCGGCGATACACTGTAATTGGATATTTTCATCCCAAATTTTTTTTTTTCGATTTGACGAAAATCTGTAATGGATACACTACCTACAAATTGTTGTGAACGCTTTTGTTCTGTTTATCACCTGATTTTTATTGTCAATTTGGTGCTACCGTCCTGACCAAGGGGAGGGTGTCATATGTCCTGTGCAGGCCCATTGTCGTTTTCCCAGTGTTAGCATGAGCACGTTGCAGACTGTCCTCTGCATTGCGCACATTACTATACAAACGTATTTTGCTTTGTGCCACACTGTACTTTCACACAGAATCTGCCGTCGTTTTCGCGTTCTGTTCTTTCCTGGGATTTAGTCTGCACACCGTAGACAAGGTCAAACAACAATGCCCCTTGTTATGTTGTTCTGGTCAGGCCTCAGCACCTAGACAAAACACAAAAAAGCAGCTGTTGTTGGGAACACATACTTTATCATATAGCTATGTACAGAATAGGTAACAACAGACTTGGAGAGGGATCTTTCCAGGGAAGAGATCGCGACAGCACCTGAGATGAAGAACTTTCATCTGTGCATGCTAATGTATGGGGTCTGCTGCCAACACCCAGAGATCTTCTGATATATAATCACTTTGCTTCTGTAGAGGGGGAGAGAGTTAGGCTACCCTGTCTTGTATAATGACAGCTCCTTTTATGATTTATGGACTATTTACTATGCTGACCATATTTGTGTTAGGCATTTTCATACTCATTGTGGCACATATACTGCATACTAGAGCACGGTAGTTAAAATAAACATTTTAAACCTTTCTCGTGTCTCTGTCAGATCTTATTGTGGACTAGTACGAGTGTGAGAGCGAAAGGGTGTCATGCAACCGCCATTCCTGAGAGGGTTGGGAGTGTTGTGTTCTGGGGCGTCTAATCACTTGTTCCTCTGTGGGTGAGTAGGAGGGCAAGTGAGACACTATAGATAGTCGGTCCCGGGCTCATGGGTACTCAGGTGGTAGGACGACTCAGTCTCTGCCTACTAAGTTTCTATGATCCCAAGCACATTTCTGTGACTCTGCAGAATCCCTGCAACAAGTGAAAACACTAGAGTGCTGGTTAACTGGAAGTGAAGTGCGTGACTGTGCTGGCCTTTATAATTTGTTTATGAAAGAACACATTTTAAGTAATTGTATTAATGAAACGTTGCTTCAGTATCTGGTAGACCTAGGTCCAATTTCTCCCCAAGAATTGTGAAAGAAGGCAGTCCACTGGCTCAGGAATAGGGTGACTAAGACCAACACTGGGGGTGACTAAAAGAAAGGGGTTACAAAACCTCCCCAGGGGAAAGTGGGTGATCACCCTAAGGATACAAATCAAGAGTCTTCTAAAGACCTCCAAAAACCTGTACATGAGGGTGGGCCCCAGACCTTTTCACAACCCAGCAGTGGGTACAAAGGTAAAAACGCTGATCCCCTTTAGGGCTGGTGTCACCACTTTAAGAAGTTGGGACACAAAACTGGAGACTCTGACTGTCCCAAAAAGAATGCCCCTAGACCTCCTCCAGTTAGCACTGGTATGGAAAGTCTCCAGGTGGGATCATAGTGGGCCCAGAGCAAATCAGGGTTCACACTGAAGCTGTTTTAGCCTCTGAGGGTGGGGTAGATGTAGCCGCTCTTGCTGTCCGGCCCCCTAATATTAAGAAGTACCAGCAGTACCCCTTGATTAGTGTGACTAAAATAAAAGCCCTGAGGGATACAGGTGCCAGTGTCACTATGGTGAAAGAAACACTGGTTTCCCCAGGACAATACCTGACTGGAAAAACCTATAGAGTCACCAACGTTGATAATGTCACTACAGTCCACCCCATGGCTATGGTGTCATTTGAATGGGGAGGGGTTACTGGCCCGAAAGAGGTAGTGGTCTCCCCCAAAATCCCAGTTGAATGTCTACTAAGGAATGATCTGGAGACCTCAGAATGGGCTGAGGTAGAACTGAAAGCCCATGCAGCTATGCTGGGAATCCCTGAATTGGTGTATGTAAAAACAAGGGCACAACGCCGAGCCTAGGGCGAAGAAGAGGTGTCGGAGCCTAGAAGAATGGCCCAATCCTCCAAGAGAAAAGGTAAGGAGACTGGGGAACCAGCTGCAGAACAGCAAAAAGCTCAGGACCCCTCTTCTCAGGAAGACAGCTTGTCACCCCCAGAGGGAACTGCGCCTATGGAACTTGAACCTTACCAGGTGGAGCTCCTGGGCCCAGGGGGAACCTCTAGGGATCAGCTGTGCCTTGGACATAGACCTGTCCAAATCTTTAAAGCTTGTGACAGCAAGCTGCTGCACAGAAAAGGGAGATGTCAGTGGCTCCCGTAGGATCTATTGGGAGAAGAGACTCCTTTACACTGAGGCCAACCCCAAACCTGGTGCCACTAGGAGAGTGGTAGTGCCTTAGGCGTTTAGAGAATTCCTCCTCACATTGGCCCATGACATCCTCCTAGCTGGGCATCTTGGTCAGACAAAAACCTGGAATAGGCTTGTCAGCCATTTCTACTGGCCAAACATGTCCCAGAAAGTAAAGGAGTTTGTGAGCTCCTGTGTCACCTGTCAAGCCAGTAGCAAACAGGTGGACACCCAAAGGCTCACTTAATTCCACTACCAGTGGTTGGAGTTCGCTTTGAAAGGGTAGGTATGGAATATAGTGGGTCCTCTTGAACCTTCCACAGCATCAGGAAACAAGTTCATTCTAGTAGCAGTGGATCATGCTACCAGGTATCCTGCGGCAATTCCCCTTAGGACTACTACAGTCCCTGCAGTAGTCAAAGCCCTAAATGGTATCTATAACAGGGTAGGGTTTCCTAAGGAGGTGGTATCAGACCGAGGTTCCATCTTCAGGTCTGCATACCTGACCCACATGTGGAATACGTGTGGACTGACCTATAAGTTCACTACACCTTATCATCCACAAATAATGGCCTTGTTGAAAGGTTCAATAAGACATTGAAGGGTATGATCATGGGACTCCCTGAAAAACTCAAAAGGAGATGGGATGTCCTTTTGCCATGCCTGCTTTTCGTCTTGAGAGGTGCCTCAGAAGGGAGTAGGGTTTTCCCCCCTTTGAATTTTTATTTGGCCATCCTGTTAGGGGACCACTTTGTCTTGTGAGGGAAGGTTGGGAGAAGCTTCTCCAAGAACCTAAACGGGATATTGTGGACTAAGTACTAGGCCTTCACTCCAGATTGGCAGAGTACATGAAGAAAGCATCCAAAACACTTAAAGCCAGCCATAAGCTCCAGAAGCTCTGGTATGACCAAAAGGCTGCACTGGTGGAGTTCCAACCAGGGCAGAAGGTATGAGTTTTGGAGCCTGTGGCACCAAGGGCCCTCCAAGACAAATGGAGTGGTCCTTACCCTATCCTAGAAAAGAAAAGCGAGGTCGCACTTAGTAGAACGTGGCCCTAGCAGGACCCCCAAGAGGGCGATCCATGTGAACCGCCTCAAACTTTTCCATGACAGGGCTGATGTAACCATGCTGATGGATACTGATGAGGATCAGAAGGCAGAGAGTGAACCTCTCCCTGACATCCTCTCTTACAGTACAACAGATGGGTCAGTTCATGGAGTTGTCTACTCAGGTACCCTCTCTGCCCAACAGAAGGTTGACTGCAGGCAAGTCCTGCAACAGTATGCTGAACTCTTTTCCTTAACTCCTGGACAGACACACCGGTGTACCCATGATGTGGACACTGGGGACAGCTTGCCTGTCAAAACAAAGATGTATCGGCAGTCTGACCAAGTTAAAAAGAGCATCAAGGCTGAATTAAGCAAGATGCTGGAGTTAGGGATTATTTAACCTTTTGAGAGTCCGTGGGCCAGCCCAGTGGTCTTAGTCCCCAAACCTCACCCACAGGGAGGAAAGAGAGAAACGAGGCTCTGTGTGGAGTACAGAGGTCTCAATGCTGTCACTAAGACAGATGCACAAGTTACTAACTTGTGTAACGATATATCTGTAAGAGACAGTAGTTAGTGACAGATTCCTTACCTTAGAATATCCCCAGGCGTCAGGCTGGATCCGGAAAGTTTTTGCGTAGCAGTACCCTTGCGCGTCGGTAGGCGGCGTCGTGCGGCTCCGCGTCCGTCGTCGTGATCGCCGGGATGACGTCGCGGGCAGTACTTAGACGCCGCCCCTGCGCGCTGACGTCAGTTCTGTACACGACTTTCCGCGCCAGGAACGCAGAGCCATGCAAGAAGCTGACATAGGTGTCTGAAAAATACTAGGGCCCTGAAAGGGATGTCCTTAACCCTAGAAATCAGTTTGCAGAACGGGGAGGATGGGTGGGCGGTAAGGAATCTGTCACTAACTACTGTCTCTTACAGATATATCGTTACACAAGTTAGTAACTTGTGCATCTGAAAGAGACACGTTAGTGACAGATTCCTTACCTTAGAATAGATACCCCAGCAATACCAACCCCGGTGGTGGGTCTGCGAACAAAGATCAGACAAGGAAGTCCTGGAGGACAGAACGGCCAAAGAAGCCGTCCCTCCGGACCTGACTGTCAAGGCAGTAATGCTTTGTAAACGTGTGCAGCGAGGCCCACGTAGCTGCCTGACAGATAACCGGCAGCGGAACACCGCAGCCCAAGGCCGTGGTAGCAGCCGTTGCCCTGGTGGAATGGGCACGCAGCCCAACAGGAGGCTCCTTCTTAGCCAAAGAATAGCAGGTCTTGATGCACAAGGTAACCCAGCGGGAGATGGTTCGTTTGTGCACCGCCCGACCTTTTTGGCGCCCACGTAGCCAACAAAGAGCTGGTCATCCACCCGGAAGTGTTTTGTGCGGTCGATATAGAAGGAGAGCGCATGTTTTGGGTCCAGACGGTGGAGCCTCTCTTCCTCTCTGGAAGGATGCGGAGGCGGAAAGAAGGTAGGCAAAGTGATGGTCTGCCCAATGTGGAAGGCAGTAACCACCTTTGGCAAGAAGGACGGACGCGTCCGAAGAACAACCTTGTCTGGATGAACAGACAGAAAGGGAGGTTTGCAAGATAGAGCCTGGAGCTCACTCACCCGCCGAGCGGAGGTGATGGCCACCAGAAAGGCTGTCTTCAGAGTCAGAAGACGAAGAGGACAGTTATGTAGAGGCTCAAAGGGAGCGCACATTAAAAGGTAAGAACCAAGTTCAAGTCCCACTGAGGCATTACAAACGGAACAGGAGGGAAGAGGTGTGTAATGCCTTTTAAGAACCTGTTAACAACAGGGGACTTGAAAAGGAGGGCTGATCAGGGAGCCTGAGGAAGGCCGAGATAGCACAAAGATAACCCTTGATGGTACCCAGGGCAGAACCCTGTTGGGCCAGAGAAAGAAGGAACAGAAGGACCTCAGAAAGAGGGCCAGAAAGGGGATTCACAGCCTTTGCTGTGCACCATGCCACAAATTTGTTCCACCTGCAGGCATATACCACCTTAGTGGAGGGACGCCTGGCTGCCAGAATCACATCACAAACTTCGGGAGGCAAGTCGAAAGGAATCAACTGCCGCCGCTCAATCTCCACGCAAGCAGGTGTAGACTGGACAGGTTCGGGTGGAGGACCGTCCCCTGCTGCTGCGACAGAAGATCCTCCCGAAGAGGCAGACGGATCGGGGGATCTACGCTCATACTGAGTAGCTCGGGATACCAAACTCTTCGAGCCCAGTCCGGAGCCACAAGGATGACTTGGGCCCGGTCGTGCCGAATCTTCTTCAACACTCTGGGTAGAAGTGGTATAGGCGGAAAGGCGTACAACAGACCGCAACTCCACTCGCGACGAAAAGCGTCGCCGAGCGAGTGCCGCCTTGGAAATTCAAACACGCAGAACTGATGACATTGCGCGTTCTCTTCGGTGGCGAATAGATCTAACCAAGGCTCTCCCCATTGTAGAAAGAGTCCTTGCGCCACTTCCGAGTGAAGACGCCATTCGTGATCCATCATGCACCTGCGGCTGAGTTCGTCCGCCCTGGCGTTCAGGGAACCTGCCAGGTGTTGAACCATCAGGAACATGCCCTGATGTTCCAGCCATGTCCAGAGGCGCAGAGCCTCCTGACAGAGGGTCCACGACCCCACCCCGCCCTGTTTGTTGCAGTACCACATGGCGGTGGTGTTGTCTGTGAACACCTGCACTACCTTCCCTTTGACAGAGGGAAGGAATGCCTTGAGTGCAAGTCGGATCGCCCGGAGCTCCAGAAGGTTGATATGGAGCCGGGACTCCGCCGGAGACCAGAGGCCTCTGATCTCCGCCTCTCCCATGTGACCACCCCATCCCAGAAGGGACGCGTCCGTCACAACTGTGTGCTCTGGCTGGGGAAGGGAGAGGGATCTGCCCATGACCCATTGCCGGTTCGAGAGCCACCACTGCAATTGTTTTGCAGTCCCCTCCGAGATCTGGACGTGATCGGACAGGTTGCCCTGGTGCTGCGCCCACTGGAACTTCAGGTCCCACTGCAGAGCCCGCATATGCCATCTGGCATGATTGACCAGCAGGATGCAGGAGGCCATGAGGCCCAGCAGCCTCAGGGTCATCCGTACCGAAACCCAGGATAAAGGCTGAAAGATCGGAATCATAGCCTGAATATCCCGGACTCGCCGTTCGGGAGGATAGGCCCGAAACTGCGTCGTGTCCAGAACTGCTCCGATGAAAAGGAGCTGTGGAGAAGGAATCAGATGCGACTTCGGCACATTGATGGAGAACCCCAGCGAGTACAGGAGTTCGGCCGTAGTCTGGAGGTGGGAGACGACTGCCTGGGACGAGCCCGCCTTCAGCAGCCAGTCGTCGAGGTAGGGGAAGACTGAAACCCCTGCCCGGCGCAGATGAGCTGCGACCACCGCCATCACTTTCGTGAACACCCGAGGGGCACTGTTAAGGCCAAAGGGGAGCACGGTGAACTGAAAATGCTCGAGGCCTACCGTGAACCGAAGGTAACGCCGGTGGGCCGGCAGGACGAGGATGTGGAAATAGGCGTCCTGCAAGTCCAACGCTACCAACCAGTCTCCAGGGTCGAGGGCAGTCAAGACCTGAGCTAGGGTGAGCATCTTGAACTTCTCCTTCCGGAGGAAGCGATTGACGTTCCGGAGGTCCAAGATAGGACGCATGTCCTCCTTGTCCTTTTTGGGCACCAGGAAGTAGTGGGAGTAGCAACCACGTCCTACTTCTGGGGTCGGAACATGCTCGATGGCCCTCTTGGCCAAGAGGGCCATGACTTCCTTCTGCAGAAGTACCAAGTGATCCCCTGACATGCGGTGGAATTGAGGTGGCATGGCTGGGGGGGTAGTCTCGAAGGGGAGGGAGTAGCCCCTTCGGACAATGTCCAAGACCCACCTGTCCGAGGTGATGGGACGCCAGTGGTGAAGGTGATGGCGGACCCTGCCCCCTACTGGCGTGCTGTGCACCTGAAAGGAGGGACTAGGAGGGCTTGGAGGCCGCGGACGGGTTGGAGGTGGTGGCCTGACCCGCACGCTGGTTGCCCGAACCGCCACAGCGGTATCCACGTCCTCGGCCACGCGAAGACGCCTGCTGCGCGGGCCGGTGGCTGGGCTGCTGACGTGACTGGGCGCCCTTCCGTGGCCACCATAGGGGCGAAAAGCAGAAGGTAGCGGAGGGCGTGTAGCAGAAAGGCCCAGGGACTTGGCAGTAGCCCGTGAGTCCTTAAAACGCTCCAACGCATGGTCTGCTTTGGAACCAAAAAGACCGACTCCATCAAAGGGCATGTCCATGAGTGTATTCTGGACATCACCCGAAAACCAGTGGTTCTCAGCCAGGCGTGGCGACGCAGCGCCACCGTCGTTGCAATAGATCTGCCCAGCGAGTCGGCGGTATCAAGGCCACAACGTATGGTGTATTTGGCCGCATCCCTTCCTTCCGCAATGGCGCGGGTAAGCAGTGTCTGGACCTCCTCAGAACACTGGGGCAAAACAGTCGCCACCGAATCCCACAAGGAGTGGGTATATCGGCCCAAAAGACAAGCGGTGTTGATGGACCGCAAGCCTGCACTGGAGGAAGAAAAACCCTTCTTCCCAAATTGATCCAGGCGTTTGGATTCTCTATCCGGAGGGGCGGTAGGGAAGGCGGTTTGGGAAGCCGAGGCTTGGACAACCAAGCTCTCAGGAGTGGGGTGGACAGAGAGAAACAAGGGGTCGCCCGGAGCTGGGCGATGGCGTCGGGACACGTTCCTATCCACAGGAGCCCCTGTGTTGGGCTTGGACCAGGCGCCCAAAAGAACGTCAGTGAGTGCATCGTTGAACGGCAGCACAGTCTCCAAGGAGGAGGCTGCCGGCTGAAGCACTTCTGTCAAGAGATTAGTCTTGACCGTCACCGTAGGGAGTCGGAGATGTAAGGCTCCAGCTGCCCTACGCAACACCGTGTCAGGGGAAGTATCTAGACCACTGGCATCCCCTAGTTCCTCTGCCCAGTCCTCATCATACTGACACTGTTGTGCCAGAGGGTCCTCAGACCCCTCCCAGTCCTCCTGGTCCTCCTCCGGTTCAAAATAAGGAGGAGGAGGGACATTTGGGACCCAAGGTCTCATCGGCGCCGGAACCGGCGTCGAGCGACGTCGGTCCGGCTCCATGTCCGGAGCCGGAGAGTACATGGGGACGACGACGCCCGGCGTCAGGAACGGCACCAGAGACATCGGCGCCGGCGTGGTCAGGTCGACCGGCGTCGATGGGGGTTGCGGTACCACCGGAGCCGGGATCGAGGCCGGGGCCGAAGCCGGAGCCGGGACCGAGGCTGGAGGCACGAGCGACGCCGGGACCGGAGCCGTCGGCGACGCCGGGGCAACCCCATCAGGGCCCGCGGGGCCCGAAGGCGCACCGGAGGGACCTTGAGGCCCGAAGAGGCGGGCCATGGCCGACAGGAATTCCTGTACTTGGGCCGGATCCGCCCCCGAACCCGGGAAGGACGGGTATTGCGGGGCGACTCCACAGGCATGTCCGGGGCCGAGGGGGCGGGGACGGTGCCGGGAGGGGCCTCAGCCGAGTCGCGAGACCGGCGAGGCGAAGTCCTAGAGCGATGATGCTTTTTGGACTTCTTGTGTTTAGACTTACCGGACGACGAAGACTTGGATCCCGACGACCGGCGAGGACTCCGCGACCGGCCCCTCGACCTCTCACGCGACCGGGGCTTGGTGTGGCGCGGAGCCGACTGCCGGGCCTCGAGGAGCTTTCGAGACCGCTCTCGCAAAGCTTTCGGGTTTAGGGACCGGCAGTCGGAACACGACTTCGTGTCGTGGTCTCGCCCGAGGCAGAAGAGACACTCCAGATGCGGGTCTGTGATGGACATCATCCGAGCACAGGCGTCGCAACGTTTAAAGCCGGGCATCCCTACGACACCTTGGAGTCGATATGAAAGAAACAGTGAAAAAATTCACCCAAAAAGTTAGTCAAAAAATGACTAGGGCACTGCTCTTCCCGGATCTGCGCTTGCTGGCGCGGAAAAAGAAGAACTGACGTCAGCGCGCAGGGGCGGCGTCTAAGTACTGCCCGCGACGTCATCCCGGCGATCACGACGCCGACGACGGACGCGGAGCCGCACGACGCCGCCTACCGATGCGCAAGGGTACTGCTACGCAAAAACTTTCCGGATCCAGCCTGACGCCTGGGGATATTCTAAGGTAAGGAATCTGTCACTAACGTGTCTCTTTCAGATGATCACCCTATACCCAGGGCTGATGAGCTGATAGACAAATTGGGTGCAGCCCAATTTCTCAGTACCTTTGACTAAATTGCAGGGTACTGGCAGATTGCCATGGCCCCAGGAGCCAAAGAAAAGACAGCATTCTCCACACCAGTTGGGCATTATCAGTTTACTGTTATGCCCTTTGGCTTAAGGAATGCCCTTACCACCTTCCAAAGTTTTGTGAATCAAGTCCTTGCTGGGTTGGAGGCATTTAGTGCAGCATATCTTGATGATATTGCTGTCTTTAGCTTCTCCTGGCAAGATCACCTGCTCCACCTGGGAAAGGTGTTACAGGCCCTGCAAACTGCAGGCCTAACTATAAAGGCATCCAAATGCAAGACAGGGCAGGGTACTGTAGTGTACTTGGGCCACCTTGTAGGTGGAGGCCAAGTGCAACCCTTACAACCCAAGATCCAGATAATTTTGGAATGGGAAGCTCCAACAACCCAGACCCAAGTCAGGCCATGTCTTGGCATAACTGGGTACTACAGAAGGTTTGTGAAGGGATATGAGTCCACTGTGACAACCCTCACAAAACTTTCCTCCAACAAGATGCCCAAGAAAGTGAACCGGACAGTTAGTTGTCAAAAGGCTTTTGACACCCTGAAAGAGGCAATGTGCTCAGCACCAATTCTCAAAGCTCCAGACTACTCTAAGCAGTTCATTATGCAGACTGATGCTTCTGAGTAAGGGATAGGAGCAGTCATATCCCAAACCAACGATGATGGGCAAGACTAGCCTGTTGCTTTTATTAGCAAGAGGTTACTTCCCAAGAAACAATGTTGGAGTGCCATTGAGAGGGAGGCCCTTGCTGTAGTTTGGTCCCTGAAGAAGTTGAGACCATACCTGTTTGGTACTCACTCCCTTATTCAAACTGACTACAGACCTCGCAGATGGCTTATGCAGATGAAAGGTGAGAACTCAAAATGTTTGAGGTGGTCCATCCCCCTACAGGGAATGGACTTTATAGTGGAACACAGACCTGGGACTGCCCATGCCAATGCAGATGGATTTTCCAGGTTCTTACACTTAGACAATGAAGACTCTCTTGGGAAAGGTTAGTCTCATCCTCTTTTGTTTGGGGGGCGGGGTAGGAAAGTGCCCTTTTTGCATGGTTACCTCCCACCTTTTGCCTGATATCTGAGGCACTTTGACTGAATGTGCACTGGGTCCCTGCTAATCAGGTTCCCAGTCCCTGTGTTCTTTCCCCAAAAAAGTGCCTTTGTTTCCACAGTTGGCTTCACACCTACCCCCAAGCAGGAATAGTATTCAGGGCGGTGAGCCTCAAAGGCTTCCTGCACTTTGACATGCTAGCCAGGGCCTCTCCAGCTGGTGGAGATGCCCGCCCCCCTAGCCAAGCCCCACTTTTAGCTGCAATGTCGGAGGGAAAATTAGTAGTCAGGAGAGGTGTGTCCCCTCTCTGCCAGGACCATCTCTAAGGTGCCCTAGACCAAGGTGACTCGCTCCTTAGAAAATGCTCCATCTTGAATGCAAGGATTTTAGCCAATCAGGTTAGGGGATGGCCCTCCCCAAAGGGAGGGGACATACAAAGGGTATAGTCACCCCTAAGGCAAGTAACCCATTGGCTACCATCTGCCAGTACCTGTAACCCTCCTAAATTCAGTATTTAGGGGCACCCATGAACCTTGATCCTCAGATTCCTGCAACCTAAGAAGAAGAAGGATGAAGAAGCCGCCGTGCAGCAAAGCCTGAAGATGACTACTTACTTGGGCCCAGCCCTACCGGCCTGTCTTCAGCTTAAAGAACTTACGAAGGAGACGACGCCTGTCCTGTGGCCAGCGACTTCCAGAAACCCGAGGAAGACTGTTCACTCTCCAACAAAGACCAAATCTCCAGAGGACAGCGACCTGTCCAGAAGAACCCAACTACAAGAACTCCGGATCCAGCTGGAACCACGATTCCTGCCTACTCTGCACCCGACACCCACAGCCCAAATCTGAGTGGCTCACCTGCTCAGTGAAGTCTCCTCAGCGATCCTGACCTCAACTCCATCTGTGGCTGACCTCTCCTGTACTCCACGAAGATGCATGCAACCTCTTCACGAAGGGTCCCCCTGACCTCGACCGGCAAAGAAAAGCAGACACCAAAAGGCGCCCCATCATCCTCAGCACCCCCGACTTTGGGGAGCCCAGCCGACAGGGCCCAGGTGTCCATCAACTCCTCAATTTACCTGCCCAGCTGTTAGTCACCTTTGCCCAGCCTCCTGGACTGAGCCTGCAGCCTCTCTGTGTGACCGAGATCCCCATTTACTTGCATTGGGTGCCCATCGCTGATTTGCACCCTGCACCTGGATGCCCCTGTGCCGCTGGTGGTGTATGACTGGTCCTGCTTTATGGCCCCTCCGCCCCTTTGCTTGCTTTAACCCCCAGGGCCAGTGCCCTGAAACCGCGGGTCCTTACCTGCAACCAGCACCCCTTGTGGGTGCCCCCAGGCTCCACTGACTAACATTGGGCCCAGTGACCTCTGCACCCACCTGCCCCAGTGCCACTGGTGGTGCAGTACCTACCTTGATCTGACCCATGCCCAGTGTTAGTCCAAACCCCGAAGACTGGATGTATAAGTGGAGCACTTACCTGTAACTGCATATAACTGTTTTCCTTCCATAGGATTGCACTGCATTTCTGCCTATTGCACTAAATTTCCATCTCCTACAACTGCTAAGTTTGCTACTGTTTGATTGACACTGCCAAAGTGTTATTAATACTCTTGTAAAGTACTTCTAGGCCTGTTAGAAATGGGGGTCTCTAGTTGGCAGAGGTAGGTACCTTTGTCCAAATAGGGGCCCTTGCTTCTAGTCAGGGTAAGGGGGATACACTCCTAAAATAACCCCTGCTCACTCCCTTGGTAGCTTGGCACGAGCAGGCAGGCTTATCTCAGAGGCAGTGTGTAAAGCATTTGTGAACACATACAGTAATACAGTGAAAACACTACAAATGGACACCACACCAGGTTAGAAAAATAAGTAATCATTATCTAGACTTAAAACAAGACCAAACAACAAAAATCCACAATACAGTAATAAAAATATGACTTTCAGAAGGTAGAAAGAGCTTAGTTCAATGTAGATGGTAAATGCAACACTTTACTCTCAAAGTACCTTGGATGCGTCACGCAAAACAAACAAAAGGGTCGCAGGGAAGGTGATGCATCGGTTCCTTGCTTCGGGGGAGGTGATGCGTCGGTTCCTTACTGCAGCGCAGGGGAGGTGATGCATCGGTTCCTTACCGGAGAGGAGGTGATGCGTCGGTTTCAACCTGCGTTCCGGTTACGATGCGACAAAATGGCGCCTCGATGCGATGGGACGATCCGGTGCGATGCGACAAAATGGCGTCTTTGTTGCGATGCGACAACTTGGATGCGATGCGTGCACGCCCGATGGCCGTGCGGCGAAATCGATGAACTTTGGAGCCGCGACAGGCCCTGCAACACGCTTCTCCGGTGATGCGACGGCAACCTCTGCGGCGGCACGCTTTTCCCGTGATGCGACACGCTTCCTCGGCGATGCGACGGCAACTGCCGTGGCGGCGACACGCTTCTTCCTCGTTGCGTCGCGCTTCCAGCTCCCAGCGACACGCAGTCTCCAGAGGGCCCAAAACAACAGCAGGCACCTCTCTGCAGGTAGAACTCCCAGCAAGGGAATTCAGGGGGAGCTGGTGGTGAAGTCTTTGTGTCCCTGAGACTTCAGAACAGGAGGCAAGCTCAACTTCAAGCCCTTGGAGATCTTCCTCAAGATAGTAAAAATACACACAAAGTTCCTTTTCTTCTTTCCTTGGCAATGAGTAAACCACTGCAGGCCAACCCCCAAACAGCAAACAGCACAGGGGCAGTCTCCTCCTTCAGCTTCCTTGGTTTCTCTCCTTGGCAAAGGGTTCGTCTTTATTCCCAGAAGTGCTCTAAAGTTCTGGGGTCTGGGCCCCAATAATTATACTGCAAAATCCTTTGTTCTCTGAAGGCAGAGAGTGTCTGTGCCCAGCCAAAACCAGTTCTGTCCTCCCTGGTGCAGCTTCCTGGCAGGAGGCGGAGAAGGCATTGTTGAAAGCAGACCTGGCCCAGGTAGCTGAAAGGAAATCTCCTCCCCCTACTCTCTATTCTATGAAGGCCCAGGCAAGTGAAAGGAAATCTCCTCCCCTAACCAGACATGGAATACACAAACCTAGCAGAGGCATACTGGATGGTTAGGCAAGAAAATACCTACTTTCTAAAAGTCGTATTTTCAAACACAGAATGTAAAAATCACCCACACTTAAAAGATGTATTTTAACATTCTGAGTTCAGGCATACTAAACTTTATTTTCCTATCTTGTTCCTAGGGTCAGTTAGGATTATAAGATGTTATAATCAAACTGCCCATTCTGGCCTATGGGAACAGATAGCCTTGCAATAGTGAAAAACGAAATTGGCTGTAATTCACTATCAGGACATGCCACACACATCAGGGCATGTCCTACCTTTCATATACAATGCACCCTGCCCTTGGGCCTACCTTAGAGGTCACTAATATGTAGAAAAGGGAAGGTTTAGGGACTGGCAAGTGGGTGCACTTACCAAGTCGACATGGCAGTCCCAGACTGCACACAGGCTCTGCAATGGCAGGCCTGAGCCATACTTTACAAGCTGCTTCTGTGGGTGGCACAATCAGTGCTGCAAGCTCACCAGCAGCATTTGATTTACAGGCCCTGGGCACACATGGTGCTCTTTACTAGGGTCTGACAAGTAAATCAAATAAGCCAATCATGGAGTCACTAATCCATTACAACAATTTACAATAGGGAGCACTTGCACTTTGGCACTGAACAGCAAAGTGCCCAAAGCATCTAGACCAGCAAAAACATAGCACAAATACATGAGGCAACAGCAAAACAAATGGAAGGGAGACCCACGCCAATGGTGCCAGGTCTAACAAGGCCTTTACAACACAATACCTTCCGCATTTGAAAAGTATTGGTATCTTTGAAACTGTTACTTACCTGCAACTGAGTTCCTCTTGGTTCTAGGATAAAATAACAAAGTAATAGCTTTTTATACAAAACAATTGGTCTTGGGATCAGTCTTTTGAGTGTGTGCGATCATTTCTTGCCTGAGTTTACAACAAATGCTTAACACAGCCCTCTGATAAGCCTAAATGCTTGACCACACTACCACAAATAGAGCTTTTAGTATTATATACTTAAATCTCTGTAAGCCTCTGGGGATCCACTGGACTCTATGCACACTATACCTTACTTTGTATAGTATATACAGAGCCAGCTTCCTACAAGGTGCCGAGAGCGAGGGCAACTGCCAAAGACAGGAGGCTGCACGCTGATGCTAATGACACACAGTTCACTATATAAAAAAAAAAGTTACCATTCTACACCTGTTGTGTAGACTACACAACTGCCTTGGACCATATAAACCGAAACTGGCTATGGACTATTATTGTAAATTGGGTTTTGATATAAGGCCATTTAATGCATGCAGTTGTACATGGAATGAATGAGCACATGGCTGGGTAGTAACACACATCCTCCACCAGAAAATCCCAGGAGTGCACTGAAACCGTTATCCTTGCCCCACTCCTCTCTCATGAGTGCACTGCTAATTTTCTTTTCTTAGGCAGGGTAAAATCACATCCCCACTCACAAACCAGAAAGAACTATGGTCAAGCTCATGATGCACACAGATTACATTGTTATATTAGATCAAACTTGGATTGGCCTTCCACCATTACTTGAGGAACTGGATGGTTACAACTCAGCAAATAATCTGAGGGCAGCCAAAGCAAAACCAAAACATGAGCAGATTACCTGTGAAAATGATCTGAGCACTTACACCAAAAAATACAAAACAATTTCTTAAGTGCACAGTTACCTTTGAAGACGTGTCCTGGCACTAGCGGCCTAGGTCAGATGAGAACAAAGTTAAACTGCAGAGTTGTAGAGAAAGGTTTTCAAGGTTTTTCTAAAGATTGCTTCAGAGGGAGCAAGCTTAAGGCTAGTAGGAAGGGCATTCAGGAGTCCAGCAGTGAAGAAAGCAAACTATCTTCCTCCTCTCCTTGCTTTGCGGACCCGAGGAAGTTGAAGTAGCCTTTGACTGCTGGATCTCAGAGAACAAGATTGAGAATGAACTTTAATTTTCCTTCTTAGAGAAAAGGTCCTCTATGCTCCAAAGCTCTAAAGGCTAAGGTGAACGCCTTAAATTTGGCTTGCTTCACCACAGGTAGGCAGTGAAGGTATCAGACGTGAGGCCTAATTGATTGAGAGATAGGAATTTTCAGGATCAGTCTGGCCGCCGCATTTTGCACGATCTGTAGCCGATGCAATAAGTAAGCACGCAGACCAAAGTAAAGACTATTCGCATAGTCTAATTTGAATGTCACTAAGGCGTGACCAAAAGTCTTACGTGTGTCCTTCAGTAAAAGATGTATCATTCTTCTTAAAGACTTAAGGGTGGCAAGGCAGCTGGCTGATACACTTTTTACTTGGGGAGCAAAGGAAAGGTCAGAATCAAAAATGACTACAAGATTTCTAGCAGTTGGTGCCGGTAACAAGGTAGTGCCCAGTTCCAAAGGCCACCAACAGCCGCATCCAGATAGCAACTAGTACTGAAAAAAAGGACCTCAGTTTTATCAGAGTTAAGCCTGAGGAAAATGTTGCTTGAATAATAAACAGTTTATGTAGTATAGAGCAGCTCCAAAATACAAGTGTAAGGCACATAATTTCTTCAATAGTAAAATCATATAAGGCTTATTATCATTAGCTTAAACAACTCACCTGTGTGGAAGGTTTTGAATGCAAAGTTTGGACCACCACTACTTCCAATTATTTAGTGACATCATGAATTTGGAGTTGGACGTGTTATTACGTAAATACATATATTGCATATTACAATTTAGTAATGCCGCACCTCGGGCCCAAACCCGTTTGGAATGACTTTTGGAAGACACGCCCTATCTATTATATATGAGTAAAGCAAGCATAGCCACTAATCATACTTTAAAAGCTTTGATATATACAGAACTATTGAGGGGTGAGGACAAACACAGGAATCCGTGGGTACAGTACTTGCACAGTGCCCTGATAAACTTGAGAAGACAAGATAAATAGCAAGATAAGGGTGTGAATATTAGAAACTTGAGAACTTTAGTAAAACAGCAAATCCATATAGAATCCAGTCTAGACGACATGAGCTAATTGGCAGCTCTTAAATGTGCAGCAAATGTCCTTACAATACAACTGGCACTGTCAGACAAGGATATTTGTTTAATACTCTTTTAAGACTCTTTCAAGACCTGTCTCTTCGACTGAACCACAGTGCCTTGCGACAGATCTGCAGTCTCCACTCCCCCAAGTGCCTTGCGACCCTTACGAGTGAGTAGTCGCGCTTTACAAGCCCCTTGATTGATTGATTACGACTGACATTCAGTTCACTACTATTCAGACAGAGCTGTGCCGGAAGTTGTAGTACATTGCTGGGGTTGGCAGTGCAGTCGTGATTGCCAGGAATGCAGTACTAGCTAATTGAAAACTCTGTGTTTAGATACACTCTTACAAACCAGTATCCTTGTCTATCAAGCATATAGACATATGTGAATGCACCATGACTTTAATAGCCCTTTTATGATCTCCCCATATATATTGTAATTGTATGATACACAGTGCATCTGTTACATGACGCTTACATGTTTCAATAACTCATAAATTAATGTTCCAATACGTTACAGATATTGTAGTTGTTCATGTGGTAAGTTTCCCTATTTTTGCTCAATGCACCTCCTAATGTGTATTTTGTCTGTTGCTCATCAAGGGAGTATATTTGTACTATGCAGCTTAGTGGTGATAGTGCAGTACCTGTAAGAGGAATGTGAGGACCTAATAGTGCCATAGTGGGATTGTGGTGGGTGGTTACCTAATGGTCTTATATGCGAGCTCAGTAGCGCAGGATGAAAGTATAATGGTAAAGCGAGTGGTGCACAGATGGTTAGTGCTAAAATGTAGGTAGAAAGTAGTAATGCAGTTCTGTGAGATGGTAGTGGGTGAAAGTTTGGTGGTATGGGAGTGGCACTGCAGTGCTAATGGGGAGTAGACTGCTGCAGGAGGTGCTTGTGCGATGCTGTGGGGTGAAAGCGAGGTACTGAACAGTGAAAGAGTGTTGATGCGCTGTAGTACATTTGTACACTGCTACGGGCTGTAGTGTTGTACGGGGTGTATTTTAATTGTGGATGGTGATATTGAGCTGGAAAAAGCAGTGTGGTGCTGGGGAATGATAATGCAGTGGTACTGTTGTGCTGGAATGATAAGGCGGTGTTTAGGGTGGTATTACGGTTTTGCAATAGTGGTTGAGGTAGTAGTGAAGTGATGTGAATTAGTAAAAGGTGGCAGTGCTGTGCGGGTGGATGGAAGTGTAGAGGTGGGGAGGTGCTGATGTGGTGCTGTCAGTTCGTAATAGAGTTGTGGGATACAATTTCAATGGTAGTCGGTGGCAGTGCAGGGCTGACCTATGGTTGCATGGTGTTGGGGCTAGCAGTTAAGTGCTCAGGGGAGCAGCAGAACACTTCTTGGGAGTGGTGGGACTTTGGTGAGAGTGTATAGCCCAAAGTTGGTAGTGCAGTTGTAAGAACCTAATAGCACAGCAGTAGTGAGGTCCTTCAGATGGTGGTGCGTGGTGATGTGGGGTAGTTGTGCTGTGCTGTGCTATGGGGAGCCAAGTGCTGGTTGAGCCGGATAATGAAATGACAGCAGTGTTTGTGCGGGGAGTGGTAAGGCTGGTACTGAAGTTTGAGAGTGTGATGGCATGGGATGGTAGTGGCAGCACAAGGTTGGTGCTGGTGGTGATAGTGTAGCACTGGAGTGGCAGTATCATCCTCTTGGTGGTAGTGTTGAGCTGGAAATGGTAGTGCAGCACAAGTGGTGCCACAATACTTTTAAGCAATAGTGTGGTCCTAGAAGTGGGTGTGCAATGATCATGGCTAGTAGTGTGATGGGGTGGGTGATATTGCAATGCTGTGGGAGTCATAGGGGTGCCAATTATGACAGTGTCGTGCATGGGGTGTTAATAGAGTGCTGAGTGAGGGATTGCAGTGGCGGTTGTTGGAAGTTTCAGTGCTTGGTAATGGTTGCAAGGTGCACAGTTTGCAATCCATTGCTGGCAGATGGATGAGCCATATAAAACGTGGCAGGAGTCTAGTGGAAAGTGAAATTGCCTAGCTGTGAGGGGTTAGTAGTACTGTGGTAATAGGTCAGTAACAGGTGGCTTCTGTGTATGTGGATTTGCTGTCTCTTTAATGAAAACATGTAGGTGCAATCTTGTATGGCTCTTTTAGAGTCGAATAAAGTATTCTTGACTGACTGACTAACAGGTGGCAATGTGGTGCTGAGTAGTGCTGGTGTTGTCACATCCAAACCACCCCCCTCCCCCAACACCCGGATTCTGTTAGAATACCGAATTTACAACCTACAAAACTATTGATTGCAAAATATTGACTAACATTATATCGTCAAAGTAAATGTATAATTTACAAAGCTGAGCTTATATTCCCGGTAGGTAGGTTTGGAATTAGGAATAGTAAAACCTTTGTGATATTCTGGTAGTACACCACCCCCAGACTAGCATTACCTCGTAGAGCACCAACTCCCAGACCCAACCCTTGAGCAGAACAGCAGCATATAACTAGAATGTGAAGCAGTATCCTACTCCCCCACAGCTGTGCACTACCCCCACCAACGCATATCTCACAACACATTAGCATCTTCCACCAGCAATCTAGAACATCACCGTTGCACCGTCCCTCCAGTTCTGCAGTAAATCCATTACCCACCCTCGTATTTCCACTCATGACCACAGCATAAGGGCAGTGATGGAGATGGTAAAGCTATGGTGGTGGTAATGTGGTGCAGTGAAGTGTGAGTGAGGCGGTGGTGTGGTGGTGTATAGTAAGTGTGCTGGGGATGATAAAGTGACACTGATGCAGTAGTGTAGGCCATGGGTCCTACTGCGCTGTGACAGTGATTTGGCAATAGTGTCACTGGTAGTGCTTAGAGGTGGTTACGTGAACTGTGAACAGGCAGCGAGGTGTTGGTGGGTTGTTGTATTATGGTGATGGATGGTGGCACAGTAGTGCTGTGAGGTAGTAATGCCATGGTAGTTGTATTGTAACGTGTTTTTTCAGTGGTGATGCGTGGTAAGATGTTGGTGCGGTGCAAATATGGCAGTAGAGGTATGAGTCTGGTGCAGTGAGGTAGCAGTATGGAGGTAAGTTGTAGGATTGCAGCATTTCTGAGGAAGGTTGTGTATTGCTTTAGGGTAGTTGTGCAGTGGTACTGTCATGTGTAGTGCTGATCTTGTAGATAGCAGTGCAGTGCTGAAGAAAAATCCAGTAGTATGGTGGTGATGATAGTGTAGTGTAGTGGGTGGCAGTGTTGTGCTGTAGGTTTGGTGGGGGTGTGGAGTAATAGTGGTGCCCGAGGACAGCAGTGCTGTGTGGTAGGAGTTTAGTGCAATAGTGTTGGTGGAAGTGCAGGCCTGATTGGAGGTAGTTCAGTACTTTGAGTGGTAGCATGGTGCTTGAAATTCTAGTATGATCGTTGGGGGGCGGGTAGTACTGCAGTGCTTGAAAGCTTTGAGTTTAGAAATATGGTGCCATGGTAGCTGGTGCTAGCATAGTGTTGGGAGCTGGTAGTGGGGTGCTTTACAGTGTTAGTGCTGTGATGTATTACTGTTGTAATGGGGATGCACACTGCTGATCAAGGATGATAACTGGATGGCAGTGGTTAGGAGTGGTAGCAGAGGTGGGGAGAGAGTCTGGTGGTAAAACAATGATGAGAGGACGGAGGGACGGTCCCTGGGGTTTTGTAGAGCTCGCTAATCATATTGCCTAACCACAACATGGTAATCCTATAGAGAGTAGCTCTATTTTGGTGAATGCACAAGAGCAAAAACACCAATTACCAGCAATCAGACTCCGTATGATGAATCTTTTCAAAAGCGTAATCGAATTTACAGGACAGCAGAGTCCTTTTAATGTTCCTGTAGACGCATTATAAATATTATTGCTCTCACAAGTCAGCCCTCAAACTGTATTTGCGGAAGCTCATAATATTAATACTTTCCTAAGCCGGACCTAAAAAAACATACTTGCTGAAGTTGTTGACAATTTATCAAAATTCCATGTTTTCGTGACATATTGCACGTTAAACTATGCTAAAATGGCCTGGTTACAAAGAAAAGAGGAGTATCTAATGCCCATCCAATGTTTTTTTCTGTGCAGTATGGCGACACCACGCATACTCTGATTGAGTACCTCGGACCATATAAAGGGACCTTCCTGCCAGGGTTTAAAGACCCGCTGTCCAGAGATCCTCTGCTGCCAACGCTGTAAGTAGTTTTCACACCAGTAATAACACCACTAACTATTGGTGTCCACTAAGAGAATAAAATAAACCGTGCTCCGTTGACTTGGGGCCCTCAGAAGAGATTGCAGTTTCAACAATGAAGAAAACGTTTGTGTGTTATAGGGAGTACAAGAAACATACACGCTTTTCTTCCGCGTAAAACGGGTTAGCACCTGCAAGAATAGTCATAATGAGAAAAAGATCTACTGCGTGCAGACCTAACTACTGGCTGCAGGAGCAGTATTCTTTTGCAGATAAGAAACGTGGCTTAGATTCTTGTTAACTATCAGATTCTTTTTTTTGGTCTTTACGTTTTAGAAAGACTTTATTGATCATAGGTATATAAAACATAAGCTAAGAAACACTCTAATAACACTAGACCACAGGCACGGGTGCTCATCAACGGGGCGCTGTCGGAACCGTTTCATATTAGGAGAGGGACGAGGCAGGACTGTCCCATCTCTGCACTCCTGTTCGCCCTGGCGATGGAGCCTCTCGCATGCCTCATACGGTCTGACGACTGAATTAGGGGATGGAAATGGCCAGGCACTGATGAGGACAAAATCGCTTTATACGCAGAAAATGTCTTGCTCTTTCTGGCCGAGCCGGCCCAATCCGGCCCTCACTGCCTTGGGGCTCTGCACTCCTTTGGACAAGCTTCCGGCCTGCACCTAAACCCCGCCAAGTCTGTCCTAGTCCCTCTCCATATCTCAAGAGAATGTATTGATTGGCAATCCACAATACCTATTAGAAGGCAATTCTTTAAATATCTGGGAATCTGGGTGGCTGTACTTCCTGACCTCGAATGGACACTCAAAATCATCCCGCTGGTGAAGAGAGCCTGGGATGACCTCCACAAATGGCAGACACTACCACTTAATCCACTGGGAAGAGTTGCTCTCTTCAAAATGATGATACTTCCCAGATTCCTGTACATAATTTAAAACACTCCATTCCATTTACCGCGGACATGGTTTAACGAACTGGACAGTCTGATCACCAAATTCCTCTGGAGTGGGCGGAGACCCCGCTTGGCCCTGTCCCAATGCCGAATGCCATCCTTTGACGGAGGTATGGGCATGACCAATTTATACCTGTATTATCTGGCAACCCGCTTACTTACATTGCATGTCTGGTTCAATGGAGGCTGGTCAGACCCGGCATACAGAACAGAGTTGGCTGGCTTGGACCTACCCAGGATCCAAGCGATGATGTACGGGGGTCCTATACCGAGATCTATGCCCATGGTGACGCGAGTGGTCCTCCTGGCTTGGCGCGTCTCCTTGCACCACACCCAATGGTCGAATAAGTTGACCCGTTACACACCACTTTAGCAGGGTACCTGGCTTCGAGAGGTCAGCAATTTAGAGGGATTCAAGACCTGGGATCTTATTGGGATTTCGCAACTTGGGGACATATGGAAGGGCGACCACATGCGCACCTTTTCAAGATTTGCAGACCCGGTACTCCCTACACCCCTCTCAATTTTATAAGTATCTGCAACTACGCCATGCCCTCTACAGCCACATTCCAAATGGCACCTCGCTATCAGAGTACAGTCCTCCCGAGGCGCAAACCATGACAGGTGACCTGGGAAGGAGAGGGATTTCCCGTATTTACCGCTCCCTAACAAACAACACTCCAAACACATTAGATCAACTTAGGAGCCAATGGGAGGGATGGATCAGGCCTCTTCAGGAGGAAGACTGGAGAGATGCACTGATGGCACCCAAAACAGTCACTACTTCTGCCAGACTCGGTCTGATCCAGTTGTACTACTTACACGCTGCATACCTAACACCAAAACGCCTTCATAGCGCAGGTCTGAAACTATATGCATCAGGTACGCATTGCAGACAGGACCAAGCGGACTTCTACCATATGGTGTGGTCCTGCCCCGCTATAGCACGATATTGGGACTCCATCGAAAAGGAACTCTCAGAGGTTCTGGGCTGGGAGGTCCCCCACTAAATGGGCTCCTGGGAATCCCAGATGGTCTAGATGGCTCCAGATTTGAAAAGCCGTTCCTAAACACAGCTATGGTAGTGGCCAAGAGGGATATTGCAGCTAACTGATCAAACCCCGTCCCACCCACTATAACGAAATGGCACAGGTGGGTGGACCGGTGCCCCACACAAGAGAAGTCTTTGTATGAGGCCAGAGGGTGCCCAGCGAAACATCGCAAAGTCTGGGGCAAATGGTTGGGGCAGATGGAATAACAGCACCCCACCGTAGGAAATGTTTGCAGTGTGCGAGGTTTAATGAGACTAAGTATTGTTGGTGCCTTTTCTTCACATGTAAAATGAGGATTTTTTACAACTGCTGTAACATGCTGCTTTCGATCACTGCTGGTTTAATTTCTCTTCCTTGTTTAAAATCAATAAAACTGATTATAAAAAAAAAAAGAAACACTCTAATAAAAATGGAATTATGCCTTAAAATAGAAAATAGTATATAACAGAATACTGTATCTAGAATAAAACATATAGACCTGTGAATTAATCAAAGCATTAACGAAAACAGAAGAGATTATGCAGGTGAATAATCCTACTCAGGGAGGCAACGAGGACAATGATTCACATGGGTGGTGAGGAATAACTAATATGTCTTTGAATTCTACTCTCCAAAGTCTAACGGCTGGACAGTTATTTCTTTAGTGTCAGCAATAGATGCTTCTTGGGAGGAAGTATGGGTTGGGAGGTTATTTGCTTATGGGAGGTTAGTTTGTTAAATGTTTACTTAGAAAAGCATTCTATTAGTAGGTATGGAATGGGACATTTTCAATCCATGATTTGTAAGGATAATGTCTTCCAGCGCTAAGACTCCTTTTTCATTTCAATTTGAAGATGGGTTATTGAACATGTAACAAGTGATGAATTGCTGTCTCATCAAATGCACGTTTCTGGTATGTGCTTTTATTCTGTAAATGTATTATGAATATGTCTGATAAGCAAGATCAATCCAAAACACATTCAGTGATAATTTAATGACTATTTACCTTAAAAATTACTCCCGGAATGTCATAAATCGACTGTTTCCCTCCAAAATTCTATTAATGTATCTATTTTAATCACTTGCTTTTAGGCTTCTTTCTTTTAGTTTTAGTTTCCTGAACACATACAGGGCAGGTTCCAGTTTAGCTGTAGTTTCTTATTTAGCTTGTCCAGTTTGTTTACCTTTGGCTCCAAATCCATCCTAGGTAATGGAAGTCTCCATGTTAGACCATGGAGGCTGCCATCTTTGACACTGGATATATTCGTGACAGGGGCAACCCAGTAATCCGGGGACGTACAGTGATATAGGAAACAATGGTCCCTGAATGGGGAAGTGTGACCTCAACTTCCATGAAAACCTAGTGAATAACCATCAATAGATTGGTTTTACTAGAAAGAAGACATTTTATTTAATTACTCAACATTTTTAATCTTATGAAGATGAAATCATTTAACCTAGCTAATATATACATTAGAAATTGGAGGTGTTCCCAAACGATGGAGTGAAAGTGAAGTAAGTGAGTAAGAGGTGAGCTAGTGCTATACAGTATATACATAAATAGGGACTGTGGAAGATGCACATTTGGTTGATCTAAACACTAACACACAGTTGCAGGCTCCTGAATTTTATAAACAGTACAGTACACTAGTATGGTGTCAACGTTTCGACCCCTTGAGGTTATTTGTACAGGGTCATCACCAGGACGAAGGATGGGAAACTAATGGTAGTACTCATGCAGCAAATGACAAACAGTACATTCAGGAATGGATCCACAAGCCAAAGGTCTTGAAATCTAGATGAATTAAATGAAGCATCCTATGGTTATTATTGGTCCAATTACCATAGGAGGCTTCATTTAATTCTTCTAGATTTCAAGACCTACGATTTGCTGCATGAGTACTACCTAATGGGTGTTTGCGTTGTTTGGGAACACCGCTCTAATTTCGAATGTATATGTTAACAGAGTTAGATGATTTCGTCTTCATAAGAATGTTGAGTAATTAAATAAAATATATTCTTTCTAGTAAAACTAAAAAGTCAAAAAAAATCTCACTTTTGGGACTGTAATAAACCACAACTATGTTTCTGCAAACATTCATTCAAATTCACTGCAATGATCTCATAGATAATTAAGTAACGACCCCAAAACTAATCAAGTCAAATACCTAAAAAATGTTAAGTTATTCAGATCTTTAATACCAAATCTTTACACATTACATCTGAGGCATCATATAAAATGTACAAATCCAGTACCCTGCAAGGGGGGAGGCCTCGAGTGAGGAGCCCTGGATGTCCTGTCCCTGCCTGGAATTCGAGTTTTACGGTGGCGGCCTGAGAAGGCCTTGGATTGATTGGGCCTGCCCCGCGGACGGGGGGCAGCTTGAACCCGACAGCTGGCTAAGGAGAAACACCTGGTGATTTGGCTAGTTCGGCCCGCACCTTGGCGGGCGGCCCGATGATGCCCCGATTGGCCTGTGAAGGGCCTGAGCCGTGTAGCGAGGCTTGGGAGATGAGGTGAGGAGGCTGCATCCAAGGACTGGAGCTGCTGGGCCGATTATCTGGAGAGGTGGCAGGGAGGCTCTTGGGCTGACGGAGAGGAGGGGAGAGCAAATGGCCTATCTTGCATCTCTGCCCACATATCTCCGGGAGTTAGACCTGACCCAATCCACACTGCAGTACTGCCCTGACTGGGCAGAGGTGGATTTGTTTTGTAGGGGTATACTAGAACCAGCCGGGGAGAACAGCACGACGGTGAACTGGGGGCCCCACTTTCCCCCCTTTCCTCTCTCTTTGGCCACCAAGAGCTGGGCCCCGCGGCACTGAACACTTGTAGCGCGTCCCCCCACTAAATCCTTGACTAAGAGGCCTTGCCCGCATAATGGCCTAGGGCGAGACACTGGACCAAACCCGGAAACAGACTCTTGGATGGGCCGAGGGAGCCTGGAGCTGGGACTCATACCAGTGCCTGGTGAGACCGGGCGCTCTCAACTGCGATAGTCTTGAGAACTGCTGGTACCTAAATCTGAAGCCCACCTTGTCTGAAGCCAGTTGCCCTGCATTTGGAGATGGGGCACACCCAGTCCAACGGGCGAGAACTCTGCGTTCAATGCAGTGGGGACTTGAGGCGCATTGGCTGCATGTAACGTGGGGGAATTTAAACCTGTCTGTCTCATTTAGGCCGAAAGACACAAGCCAGCACTGAGAGAGACCCGTTAGGCACCCATACAGCTGTCCCTCACTTGGAGTGCGACGGGAGCCCTCTACCCTAGTCCTTGACACCTGGATGCCCTTGCGCTAGCCCGCTGCATCTTTCGCCTGCATCGCCCCTGACGCATAGCACCATGCGCCACAAGGTTTGCTTTGCCTGAAGCGACAATGGGTAAACCCACTCAGAAAAAAGACCGGACCCTGGAGGAGCAATGTTACAGGTGACAGAAGTAGAGCAGCCAGGGCAGGTGCTGGAGTCGACTGAGAGCCTCACACTGAAGGATGCAATACTGGCCATCACCTCCTTCCACGTCACATTGGAGGGTGGAATGGATACCCTACGGTCTGACTTAGGTCTACTAAGGGATGACCACAGACACCTCGTGGGAAGAGTTACCGCAGCTGAGCGAACGATCGCAGACATGCCGACAGCTCTGGAATCAACAGCTGAAAGAATGACTGCCATGGAAGCTAAAATCCGCACACTTGAATTGCGAGCAGAAGATGGCGAAAAAAAGCGGCAACCGTAACAATATAAGAGTGGTGGGACTGCCAGAGAGGATTGAAGGCACCAACATGGTGGAATACCTGGAAAAATGGCTCAAGGAGGAGGTCGCCACGGAGGGACTGTCGGCCTTCTACACGCTTGAAAGGGCTTACCGTGTTCCATCTAGACTGCCGCCTCAGGGCTGCCCCCCGCGCCAGTGGTGGCCCGCCTATTGTACTACAAAGACCAGGACCAAATTCTGATGCAGGCACGGCACAGAGGAGAACTACGGGTTGAAAACTCAATCGTGAGAATTTTCCCAGACTTCTCAAAGGAAATACAAAAGCGGAGAGCTTCCTTCCAGGATGTGAAAAAGAGGCTCCAACAGTTGGGGCTCACCTATGCGATGATATTCCCGGTCGACTAAGGGGCCGATTCCGATTCAGGCCGGAAATCACTCCGACCGAGCCGGACCCGGAGAGATTTCCGACCAAATCGGACCCTAGCAGCCTGACCGAACGAGTACGATGCGTACGCATGCAATCGGACTCGATTCGGTCGGACTCCCATTAAAGTCAATGGGAGCCGGTCGTACAACGCGTACGTGGGCTCCCATTGACTCAATGGGTGCGAGGCGAACAAGGGAGCCCCCTACAGCGGGTACGCGTTGATGCGACTCGCGCCGTACATGCACAGGTAGGGGGGACCCATGGGTCCCCCCTGTGTGCGACTCGCGCGGCTACACGTACAGGGGGGTCCGACACAGACCCCCAAAGTCCGGCTCCGACTGCCCTTTGGAGCCAGACGGCGCGAGTCGGTCGGACTGCTCGAGGCGCGCATCGTACTTGCCCGGCCGGGGAACGTCTCCATTGCGCGGTGCGAGTCTTGTCCGTGCGAGTCGGTCGGAGCGGTTCGGACCCGCGAACGAGTCGGTCGGCGATTTCGCGCGCGTTCGCATCGTACTCGCTCGCCCGGACGCACGTTCGAATCGGTCGGGAAAGAGGGCTCCGAATCGGATCCGGTTAAGCCGAATCCGATTTGGTGCCCTACCGACCGAGATCGGAATTGGACCCTTGAGTGTCAGCACCTGGGGGAGCTGAATTATTTTCTTCCCTGCAAGAGGTATGGGACTGGCTTCATCGGCAACCGCAACCGAGACCCGCTGGCAGCCCCCGAGAGAGGCGGGACCACAGATCCCACTCACGGAGAAAGAAATGAGTAGTTCTGCGGCTCCTTTGCAAGCTGAGGTACTGTTGAAGCGACGGCAGACGATGGAGGTGGTGGCCAGGTAAGCGGCGGCAGGCCTGATACAGAGAGTGCCGCAAGGGATTCAGACTCTGACCACAGCCCAGGAGTGTCCACAGTCAGCCTCGAGTGTTTTGATGCCCAAAGTCACCTCGAGAACAGCAGATTAAATCATATAACGATCGGAGTATACCACGATATGAGAAAGACACAGGAGCAACTAGTTCGATGCGCTGAAGAGATGAAAAGAGCATGCACCAGTCCTTCCCCAGGCCTGGGGTCACTCATTCTAACCTCCTATCTGGATGGGGAGTTTGCTGTCGGAGCGGAACGCTTGACCCGCCCCTGCCAGATACTTGTGGGAATCCACCCATATTTTGTTGTTTGACTACTTAGTTTGGATGGGGGGTAGTTACCTGCTTGTCCTGGGGAGTGGGAGTTGGGGTACTTGTTACTTGGATAACTGTTGGGGATCCTTGAGTTCTACTGTGATACTTGAATGCCTACACTACACAGGTGAGGAGATGGGGGAGAGGGGAGGAACTGGGGACCCAAGCATAAGCTCTAACACAGATTATTTGTCCTGCCCATGGCTCCCCCCAACCTATAAGTGCCTCTCCTGGAATATTCGTAGCGTGCATACAATGTCCAAGCGCTATAAGGTGCTTTCTTACCTGAACAGGAGAGGCGCTCAAATAGCACTGTTACAGGAAACACACCTGACAGAACCGGAGGGTAGAGCGCTTCAGCGCCGTTGGAGGGGCCAAGTATACTACACCACATACTCTGCCTACGCGAGAGGGGTCCTGGTTTAGATCAGAGCAGGTGTCCCATTTCAGTGTCTTGGCACTCTGGTAGATCCAGGGGCAGATACCTGGTGGTGTGGGGGTGGCTGGAGGGTCGAGACCTCACTATTGTGAAATTTTACGCCCCAAAAATTCTTGGATGGTTTGTCGAGGCATTTAGCGCTGCATCTGACTGGGTCGACCATTCTGGGAGGTGACTTTAATTGCGTGGCGAATACACAGCTTGACAGGTCACACCCCCTGCTGAGGAACTCCTAAAACAACCGCACGTCCAGAGCGTTTGCACAATGGCAGCAGCACTGGGGGCTCATTGATTCCTGGAGGCAGATGTACCCACACGAACGGAACTACTCCTTCTCTGGCCTGCACGAGGTGCATGTCAGACTCAATACCTTTCTTTGCACCCCGGAGGCCCACAGATCGGTGCACTCTGTTGAGTACCTATCTCGCACCATATCCAATCACAACCCCGTGCTCTTGTGTCTTCAGGGGGCTCCTCTACACCCCTTCGTACCCACATGGGGATTGAAACCCGAATCACTAGAAGACCAGGTATTTCGTGAAATGATCAGGACAAAACTGATCCAGTACTTTGCGGATAATGAAGGCACGGCTTCCTCGCCCCAAGTGGAATGCGACGCCTTCAAAATAGTCATACATGGCTACTGTATAGCAGAGTCCAAAGGGGTCTGACACACCATACAGGGGGAGATTAATTCGGCGGAGGCCCGACTAAGAGACCTTGAAAAGCGCAGACTGGGACACCCGGAACTGCAACTTGAACTCTTGGAGGCCAAGGAAGCCCTGGCAATCCAAACGGAGAGGCTTAGGTACTTCGATTTGTATATGGACAGAACGCACGATGAGCGGGAAAAGTCAGGGTCTCTGTTTGCCTAGCTGGCCAATCCAACTAAACGGGAAACTCCTATCATGGCGCTAGAGACGGAGGGAGAGAATGCAACCTACTACTAGGAGGGGATGAACGTCCACTTCACTCATTACTATTCAGCCCTCTATAAAAGCTTACGCTTTTATAGAGGGCTGAATAGTAATGAGCATCATTCCACTGAGCTCCAGGCCTATCTCAGAGGCTTACATCTACCAAGCTTAGAGGAGATAGAAGTAGAGGAACTCAGAAGAGAAATAATACCTCAGGAGATAAAATGCGCCATCAGAACCATGGGCAGGAACAAAACTCCTGGAATAGATGGCTTCCCAGTGGAGTTTTATGTTGCCTACTTGGAGGAACTAACGCCCAAATTAGTGTATCTCTATGCAGCAGCTAAGGAAATGGGGCACTTGCCAACTACCACCTACGAAGCGCTCATAATACCCATTATGAAACCCGGGAAATTGGTAACAGATCGAACAGCATACAGACCGCTGTCATTTCTAAATATAGATTAGAAAATACTCATTCGGATACTGGCGACTAGGCCCCTGCCGTACATGTCTAAATTGACACGCGCAACACAGCTACCAACATCAGAAGACTTCTGTCCATACTAGAAACTGGAGCTCCACACCCACTGAATGCTGCAGTATTTGCAGTCGACATAGAAAAGGCATTTGATAGCCTGGAATAGCACTACCTTTATGAGGTAATGCTCCAAATGGGCCTGGGATGTGCCTTTCTTGCCTGGGCGAGGCTACTCTATACTGACTCAACTGCTAGGGTCCGAACGGGAAGGACTGTCTCTGAGAAGCACCCAGTGGAACTTGGCACAAGGCAGGGATGTCCCATGTCCACTTTAATCTTCGCGCTGGCCATGGAACAGGCTGGTCGTGTGCGGCAGGGCAAGAGTACCAAGGGCTCGCTGTTCAGGGTCAGCTGCATCGCATAGCATTATATGCAGAGGACCTCCTGCTTTTTCTTCGAGACACAGAGGGGACCCGATCTATGCTGGATCACTATCTGGCCTAAAAGTGAACTGGCGGAAGTCTAAGCTCTTCTCGATAGTGCCGCGTGGGGTCCCACCGGAAGGACCAGTGAGGCTGCACTGGGAACCCCAATGCCTCACATACCTGGGGGTCAACATCTATCATGATCGCCAGGATCTCCTAGATGGTAGCCTAAGGTGGGCCATCCGTCTCTCCGATCCCACGTTGACTTCTGGAAGACCCTCCCGTTGTCCGTGGCAGGTCATATAGCTCTTTCAAAAATGGTAGCACTGCCTAACCTTTTATATTTTTTCAATGCACTCCCAGCCTGGATACCACAGGCGACATGTAAGGGCCTTGATTCCTTGATAGTCGCTTTCATATGGGGACCGGCCCGCCGACGGGTAGCTCTGGCAACAATGCAGCGTTCCAAGACAGCTGGCCGATGCAATTACAATGGCTCCTACAGTGGGTGGCGAGCAGAAGAGACCCTACCAGACCTCAGAGCTCACGGGCGCCTCCCCTTGCAGATCTCATCAGGGTGTTCCTTAGAGTGTGGCGCACGGCAGCTGGGGATACCAAAGAATTCCAAGTGATCACCAGATGCTGGAATCGCTGCCTACAAAAACTGCGTAGCAAAGTACCATATTCCCCGGATATACCCCTCACTATGCTTAGAAAGCTGCCTCACAGCGGAGACTGGGGAGGAATGGACTAGTGGGTGGAGGCAGGGCCGACCAAGAATGGTGACTTATTCCGAGAGTCGGAGATGCTCCCATTTGAGGAGTTTCAGGCAGAGTTTGATTTGCCGCAGGGACATTTTCTTCTCCATAGGGCGATCACGACTGCACTTCAGAAGCACTGCAACATTGGCTCTACTAAGCCGAATGAGCACCAGAGGTGCCAGTATATGGCCCTTTCCACGGGCACTATAAAGGTGATCTCCTGTTTGTACAGAGCTGTGCGAGAGGACCTTCAGTGCCCGCCGGAGCGCCTGCGCATGCGATGGGAGGCAGACCTGGGAGATCCTGCAATGGGATAACATCCCTGAGAGAACTCTGAAAGTTTCCAGAAACGAGAGATTCAAACTCATCAACTGTTAGGTCCTTTACAGATCGTACTTAACCCCAGAGCGCATCCAGAGGTACTTCCTGGCGGCTGATGCAGCTTGCCCCAGATGTAGGGAACAGGGAGCACACTTCCTACATATGTTCTAGACGTGCCCACACTTGGTGTCTTTTGAGGGAAGGTCACGGCCGCGGCGGCAACAGCTATAGGCAGAGGGGTCCCTACCTCTCCGGGCCCATGCCTCCTGGGATGGTTCCCGCGCACTGCTAAAAATAGGATCACAAGCAAATTCCAAGACCTATCCTTTATCCTGGTGAAAAGAGAAATTGAAAGACACTGGAAAGCACCACTGAGACCCCAAATAGTTGCGTGGAGGAGACAGATGGAGAAGTGGGCGGGCTGCAAGGGTAGACAACTCTTGGGGGAAGCCAGGCGAGGAGTGGGCACTATTGATGCAGCCCGAGCATGGGACACATTAGTGGATGGCTTTACTAACCCTGACTCTGACACACCCACCACATCGCCTGCGAGGTCATTAGTAACAACCCCTCAGAGCAGTGATACTCAAAGTACGGCCGGGGGGGGCTTGCGGCCCTCTTGACCTTTACATGCGGCCCTTCTTGTGAACAGCAGCACAAGCTGCTGTTTAGCAGCTTAACAATACTATTCACAAAACAATGTTAAATAAACGGGCAAGCATTTATTAACCTGCAAATAAAGGCTTGTCCGCTTATTTGACATGTTCTTACACCTCCTTACACAATCCCTGACCCACCCAGACCCCCTACCGCCACCCTGCTGGCATCAGTGCAGCCTTTGGTCACACACCAGACTGTACTTTGCGGCCCCTGGGCAAATGTTTGTGAGTACCCATGCCTCAGAGTGACCCCCCCACACGAATAAGGCTGCTCCAAGACACTACAGAAACCTAGAAGGACCTGGTTCCTCCTGGGGAGCTCCATGATCCAACCATCTCCTCTCATCAGGCATCAACACATCCAAACAAAGCGCGAAATTTCATGCATCCAAGGCAAAGTAAGGGCTCAAGGGGGGAGGGGGGCCTGGGTTTGTTTTGCTAACAGGGGGCAGCTGCAAATATGAGTATCATTAAGTGCTGTGTTTCAAGCTTGCTGAACATGTAGAGCACAAATATTACAATAGTCTGAATATAGGAAAACCCCAATAAAGGTTTCCATGTGGCAGATATTTTCATTCAATCCTATACTTCTATTAATCAATCATCTTTTACTCCAATCAGCTCACATCTTTAGTGGGCATATTTGAAGTTAATAGACTCAATGTGCGAAAGCAGTAGTCTTTTGTATTTAAGTGGCTCAACTATCCTAAGAATCTGATCTCTTTGGTTGGACCAAATCTTAGTTTTTAAGGGTCCTTGGCTTCACAAGTGGGCCCAATCGCTCGGAAGAATACAAAGGTAGGTTTACCATTACGCTATGTGTCGCTGCACTACCTTTACTTCTAACTATATTATGCCATACCCTTATATACAGAATATATGGACTCCAGCTATCCTACTTTAAATTCATGATAGATTGCCCACCCAGTTGGGCTGTAAGACTCGGTGGGCAATCTAGCTGGGTCTGAACTGGGGTGGCGAAGTGTGCTAAAGAACGATGATGGATTCAACCCAGATCTGTGACTGGGGGTGAGTGACTGAAAAGTTTAAGCACTCCATCCATCGTCTCCTGGTGTTTGCTTTGTTCGCCCTAAGTTGGCAGGGTATGCCCAGACGTTGGTCCCTTGCTCACTTTGCCACTGGATTCAAGCTAGCCTGGCTGATGAGGAGTGTTACCCCGAAACCGGTCCCAGGATGCTTGTTTCCGGTCCAGGAAAGACCTGGCTTGGCATTTCGGGCTGGACTGTTCCCATGAGGCACAGGGTCAAGACTGATTTGCATATAGCTGGGTGTGAACTGGGGTGGCGAAGTGAGCTAAAGAACGATGATGGATTCAACCCAGATCTGGGGGTGAGTGTCTGAAAAGGTTCAGAGCTCCGTCCAACGTCGCCTTGTGTTTGCTTAGACTACAGTGATATACAGTTCCTCACCAGAGAAATATGGCCCTTCATTGTTCTAGGGACCTACTTATTCAATTTGCAGGCCCCTAGGTTCCCAAGACCTGCAATGTGGTTATATCACAAGATTACCTATGGATTTAAATAAACTTTTTTTTAAAGAAGATTTTTTCTTATATTGAGGTGGACAAGTTCTTTTATGAACAAACTGCCTCTTGATTATACTTTAGTCCACCATACCTAAAAACTAGTGGTCAAATTATGCTAGCCTAATATGAATCTCTACACTGTGGAAGGCTTAGGATATCTCAACTTATTTCCGCTGAAAACACCAAAGGTTAGAAGGACATTATAGTTAGGCTCAGATTTCACTCATTCAAAACCAGTGAAATTCAACCGTTATAGTTAGTGAGCCAACTATAACTTGCGCCCTCGCAACGCACTGCTTATGACCTCACATATTTCATCACTTATGACATGGACATAGTTTTTTTCAGTGAATTTCTACGGGTTTTTAAATGCTAATTCCTAACTATAACATCCCTGTAACCTTTGTTTTTTTCAGTGAATTTCTAAGGTTTTTTAAGTAGTGGTCACGTTTGCAGAGTGGTGGAGAAAGGGGGCATGGCTTCCGAAGACCTATTAGCAATCCAACTGTGTGAGACTTACTGGAGATAACAGGAGGTGTGGTTGGCCCTAAAGACAACTAGAGGTTGTCGGAGGCCACGCCCTCTTCACTCTGCAAACGCACCCACTGGTGCAGTAATAGTAGGTGGATGAAGCCCCCTTGGTTATTAAGGGTCCTTGGTGGCCAACTACCCCTCCTGTTACCTCCAGTAGGTCCCAAACAGTGAATTTGCTGAGAGGTTTTCGGTGGCCACGCCCCCTTTCTCCACCACTCTGCAAACGCACCTCCTGGTGCACTACTAGATGGGGGATGAAATCCCCTTGGCTCTTGAAGGTCCTTGGAGGCCAACTACCCCTCCTGTTACCTGGGATAAGACCCACACAGCTGAATTGCTGAGAGGTGGTCAGAGGCCAAGCCACCTGGCACACTACTGGTTAGGGGAAGAAGTCCACTTTAGTCTTGAGGCCCTCAGGAGGCAAGGGCACTTCATCCCTCAACCAGCAGCGCGCAAGGAGGTGCATTTGCAGGATGGTGGAGAAAGGGGGCGTGGCCTCCAAAGATCTCTCAGCAATCCCGCTGTGTGGGCTTACTGGAGGTAACAGGAGGTCTTGTTTGCCCCCAACGACCCTCAGCAGCCAAGGGGACTTTATCCCCCAACCAGCAGCGCACCAGGAGGTACGTTCGCAGGGTGGTGGAGAAAGGGGGCGGGGTCTCCGGTGAGTTGCTGGACTTTTTTTTTCTTGTCTTGTCTTATGGAAGGGGGGCGGCGTAGCCCCCCTTCCTGGGCCGATTTTGGCCCCGGGGACCTCTTCCCCCAGGTCCAGGTATTTTTAAAATGGGGAGGGGGCCACGCAGCCCCCCTCCCTGGGCTGACTATGGGTCCAAGGACCCCATCCCTCGGCTTTTTCTTTTTTTTTTTAAAGGAAGGGGGGGGGGGGTGCATGTGGCCCCCATCCCTGGGCTGATTTGGCCCTGGGACCCCATTCCCCGGGGCCTGCCCTCCATTTTGGGTGCCCTGGTCCCACCCAGGCCACCCATTGACATTTGTAAGGGACCGCGGGGGGAGCCTCAAGGCCCCCACGGGTACTTCCAGTTCCCTGCAGGACCCGGCATTGATTTCATAGTCAGGGAGTGTGAGAAGTTGGCCTGGTATATGCTGTTCACTAATTAAAGTGGACACCTTGCACCAGAACAATTCGACTCTTATGGTAGATAGGTTTAAGACAACCTTTATAGAAATCTATCCTAGTGGTAGCTGTGGAGAGCAGCCTTCAGGCTAAGTCTTGAAGGAATGTAAAGCAGCTTGTTTTACCACACAATCTCTTGAATCACCAAATGAAAAGACACCACACAGGTATATATATCAAATATATATGTATTTATTAATAAACACTCTCTACTAATCTCTTTATGAGATTAGAGGGCAGGAACATATGTACAAGTCAAATATTATCAGGATAAGTTTAGCACAATTGAATGTTACAATCTTAGTTTGCTAGACCTAGGTCTAGGGCATCTAGAATCGAGGGACCCCCAAGAACCACCCCAGGTAGTTGTAGGAGACCCACAGGGGACGGACGCGGTGACCTGGCACCGATGCGAATCCTGTACGAGTCTATGCACTCAGACGCGATTGAAATATCAATGTTAAAGGTCTCTTGCGTGTTCGAGGCGAACACACCGATCGGTCCTTGTACGAGTCGAAGGACGCGGTTACAGTTGGAATTGCAAGGGAGTTGGACGCGGTGTGTCTAACACAGACACGAACCATGTACGAGTCAGTGCGATAGTCGCACTTGGAAAGTTAGAGTTTTAGGGCACTTCGAGGGAAGCTACAAGCAAGTCACTTACAGGGTAAGTAGTTCTAGGGCCCACACCCACAGGAGCACCATAGTGCTGAAGTTACCTCACCCAGGGGAGCCGGGTGCATAGGTGTTTGGTGTCGGGTCGCGGCGTCGTTTTCAATGGGAGCCAGTGAAGACTTGCTGCTTGCGGCGACAGGAGAAGTGTCCGGAGGAATCCAAGCCTGGATTCGGAAGATGGAAGACCTGAAAGCAAAGGGGACAGTGTTCAAAGTCACTTGGCAGTGACTCGGGGCAAGGAAGATGGATACCCACCGTCGTCGCAAGATTCAGGTCGTTCGCGGTTGCCTTGACTCTTCAGCCACGAGGTCCAGGAGGCGTCGGCGACGACCAGGAGCTGGATTCGGCGTGTCCCACGATGTCTGCAGCTTACTGCGGTGTCGGCAACTCGATCGGAGCCAACAAGCCTTGGTAACAGAAAGTCTCGGGGAAAGTGTGAAGAGACAATGGCGCAGACCAGCAAGGTCTGGGGAACTCACCCAGCGAAGGTAAATCAGGGCAGACCTGGAGCAACCAGGGGAGCCCTTTGGTTTCTTTTGAAAGTCTTCTGGGGACCCGCAAGCCGGCTGGCAAGGGATCGCAAAGACGCCTCGGGAGGATTCTCTCACAGGGGCCCACGGTCACTCGGGACGGGGTAGGCCTCTGATCTTAGGAGGGATTCCTGCTGGAGGCTGGGACCACACGTGGTCCAAAGCACAAGTTCGTGGAACGTTGTGAAGGGGTTGCACTCGACAATAGTGCACGGTACCCAGGGGTCGCGGTTCCTCGTTACTCTTGGGGTCCACTGGCCTCAGCTTCGCTGGGGACTCATGATGGCCTTTGAGAAGTCAGGAAATCCACTTCTTGGGCTGCAGGGACTTCGGACTCCGGCGGGAGCGGCGTAGTTTGCGACCGTCGTTTGTAGTTTTTGGTGCCTGCCAAGCAGGGGAGTCACTCCTTGACCCCAAGGGAGATTCTTCAGTCTTCCAAAGGTAGTGGAACGTCGAAGGTCCGGGATTCTTCTTGTAGAGCGTCGTCCAGGGAAATCTAGGGTGCAATGCACAGGTTCCCCCTCTTATACTAAAAGAAGGGGAGGGACTAGCTCTATGACCCTACCTATGGGAGGGTCAGGGGAGTGGGCGGCTACACCCACTTCCCTTTGTCCAGTTTCGCGCCAGAGCAGGGACAGGTAGCCCCTGAGCCGGTTTGAACTGGCATATGCACAGAGGAGCCTTCCGCTCCCCCAGTGCAGGACTTCAAAGCACTCTAAGAGTGCACCCACCCAGCCCCAATACACTAAACCCTGTCTGGGAGGTGGTCACACTCCCTTGGGACAGGATATCTATTGTTGGGCTTCCTCCACTGCGAGTGTTGGTCATCAGCAGGAGGGCAGCCCAGTGTCTGTGACTGGTGGCATCCATTTTGTGATGCCAGGGCTCTGCAGGATTCTACCGCGTTTCCACAGTAGGTACATGTCTATCCCTCTAGAAGGGTGGAATGCTACCCCCGCCGCCAGGACTGGCGGGGGGTAGTATTCCAAGGTGTTTGACACCAAACGCGACATGTTTCGATGCAGCCATTCCAAAGTTAGCATTTTACCGCGAGGATATAATGCACTTAAAAGTATATGGTTTAACCGCATCCACAAACAGCACCAGAGAATGGACTCTGGGAGCTGCAGAGGGGCCCTGCTCAGGCAGAGGCACCCCCTCACATAGAAGCCAAGCACCCTGCCCTCAGGATTGATAGGGCCTGCCTTAGGGGTGACTGATAGGGTTACATGTGTGTGTAGGAGAGATATAGGGAACCTATATCTCAGTGAGGGGTGCTAGCACTTCCTCACTCAGGCTGCAGTAGCAGGCCTGTGGTGTCAGATTTAGTCTGCTTCCCAGGGGTGGTATAATACATGCTGCAGCCCCTGGTAGGCCTGTGAAGTACCTATGCCCTTGGTACCATATACTAGGGACTCATAAGGTGCCACAGTATCCAATCACTAGTGCACCTAGAGTGCACTCCAAATCGTTTAGAGAGAACAGAGAGGCTGGGGCCCTGATTAGCAGGGTCCCAGCCTGACTATAGCCAGAAACCAGTGTAAACATCAGAAAAAAAGTGGGGGCAACATAAGAGGCAGATCCTACTCTCCTACACAACCCCCCAAACGCAGGGACACTAAACTAACCTTGACCAGTTGAGTCTTCGTGTTCAAAGTGGAAATACCTTGAGAGTCCATCTGCATTGGCATGTTGGGTCCCAGGTCTATGTTCCACTGTATAGTCCATCCCCTGTAGGGAAATGGACCACCTCAAAAGTTTTGGGTTTTCTCCTTTCATTTGTTTAAGCCATAGGAGGGGCTTGTGGTCGGTCTGAACTATGAATGAGTACCAAATAAGTATGGCCTCAGCTTCTTCAGGGCCCATACCACAGCAAAGGCCTCCCTCTCTATAGCTGACCAACGTTTCTCTCTAGGGGTCAGCCTTCTGCTAATAAAAGCTACTGGCTGGTCTTGACCTTCATCATTCAGTTGAGACAGTACAGCTCCCACACCCAGCTCAGAAGCATCTGTTTGGACAATGAACTTTTTGGTGTAGTCTGGACTCTGTAAGATGGGGGCAGTGCACATGGCCTGCTTTAGGTCTTCAAATGCCTTTTGACAGCTAGCTGTCCACTGAACCTTTTTTGGCATTTTCTTTGAGGTCAGATCATTCAAGGGGGTCACTATAGATCCATATCCCTTGACAAACCTCCTATAGTACCCAGATAGGCCTAAGAAGGCTCTCACCTGTGTCTGGGTGGTTGGAGCAACCCATTCCTTTATGGTTTGGATTTTGCTCTGTAAAGGCTGAACCTGGCCTCCACCTACAAGGTGGCCCAGGTATACAACCTGACTCTGCCCTATCTGGCACTTAGTGGCCTTGATAGTGAGGCCTGCTTTCTGCAGGGCCTCCAAAACATTCCTGAGGTGGACCAGGTGATCCTGCCAGGAGGAACTAAAGACAGCAATATCATCTAGATAAGCTGAGCAATAAGTTTCCATCCCTGTCAGAACTTTATTCACCAACCTCTGGAAAGTGGCAGGTGCATTTTCAATCCAAAGGGCATTACCACAAAGTGGTAGTGCCCACCAGGAGTCGAAAATGCTGTTTTGGCTTTTGCATCATCAGCTAATCTGATCTGCCAGTAGCCAGCTGTTAGGTCAAACGTGCTTAGATACTTGGCTGAGGCCAAAGTATCAATCAGCTCATCTGCCCTTGGTATGGGATAGGCATCAGTCCTAGTGACTGCATTGAGGCCTCTGTAGTCTACACAAAACCTCATTTCTTTCTTACCACCCTGGGCATGAGGCTTGGGTACCAGGACTACTGGACTAGCCCAAGGGCTATCTGAAGGCTCAATTACACCTAGCTCCAACATTTTCTGGACTTCAGTCCTGATACAGTCCCTGACATGGTCAGGTTGCCTGTAGATTTTATTCTTGACAGGCAGACTGTCTCCAGTGTCCACCTCGTGGGTGCACCAGAAGTCTGACTAGGGGTCAGGCTAAACATATGTCTAAACTGTTGCAGAACTTGTCTGCACTCAGTTTGCTGATGGTCGGTGAGGCTGCTTGCCAAAGCAACACCATCTACTGACCCATCATCAGGGTTCTGAGAGAGCAGGTCAGGGAGAGGGTCACTCTCCTCCTCCTGGTCCTCATCAGTTGCCATGAGCAAGCCCATGTCAGCCCTGTCAACATATGGCTTTAATCTGTTGACATGGAGCACCCTCAGGGGGCTCCTGGGAGTTCCAAGATTCACCAGGTAGGTGACTTCTCCCTTCTGTTCAACTATTGTATGGGGGCCACTCCACTTGTCCTGGAGGGCTGCTGGGGCCACAGGCTCCAACACCCACACTTTCTGTCCTGGCTGGTATACAGTCAGTACAGCCTTTGGTCATGCCAAGCTTTTTGTAATTCTTGGCTGGCCTCTAGGTTTTTGGTTGCCTTTTTCATGTACTCTGCCATCCGGGAGCGGAGACCAAGTACATAGTCCATCACATCTTGTTTGGGGGGCTTGAGAGGTAACTCCCAGCCCTCTTTTACCAAACACAGTGGACCTCTCACAGGATGCCCAAAAAGAAGCTCAAATGGGCTGTAACCAACCCCCTTCTGTGGAACCTCTCTGTATGCAAACAACAGGCAAGGAAGAAAAAGGTCCCATTTCCGCCTAAGCTTCTCTGGGAGTCCTTTAATCATTCCTTTCAAGGTTTTGTTGAAGCGTTGAACTAAACAATTGCATTGTGGGTGATAGGGGTGGTGAACTTGTAAGTTACACCACACTCCTTCCACATTGCTTTTAGATATCCTGACATGAAGTTGGTACCTCTGTCAGAAATGACCTCCTTTGGAAAACCCACTCTGGAGAAGACTCCAATGAGGGCTCTTGCCACCACAGGGGCTGTGGTGGTCCTCAGAGGAATTGCTTCTGGGTACCTGGTGGCATGATCCACTACCACCAGGATAAACCTGTGCCCAGATGCAGTTTGAGGGTCAAGGGGACCAACAATGTCAATCCCTACCCTTTCAAAGGGTACCCCCACCACAGGTAGTGGTATCAGGGGGCCTTTGTTGCGCCACCTGCCTTACCACTGGCTTGGCATGTGACACAGGAGCGACAAAACTCCTTTGTGTCCTCTGACATATGTGGCCAATGAAAATGTGGAACAAGCCTGTCCCAGGTCTTGTTTTGGCCCAAGTGTCCTGCTAAAGGGATGTCATGTGCTAGGGTCAAGAGGAACCCCTAAACTTCTGAGGTATTACCATCCTCCTGGTGGCTCCAGGGGCTGGGTCTCTACTCTCAGAATATAGGAGTCCCTCATCCCAATAAACTTTATGGGACCCACTAGCACTCCCAGCAGCCTCAGCAGCAGCCTGCTGTCTGAGGGGTTCAAGAGAGGGGCAGCACTGTTGCTCCTTCCTCAGATCTTCCCTAGAAGGGCCCCCTGCCCCCAAGAACTCAACCTGATCAGGCTCAAGTCCCTCTGGGGCAGTTCCTTCTTCAGGATCTGCTTCACCTCCCTTTGGGGGTGAATCTGTGATCTGAGACAGAGGGGAAGGCACTGCCTTTACCCTACTGCTCCTCCTCTTGTGAAGCATCTGGTCCATTGTTCCAGGATCCAGAGCTGGTTCAGTGTCATGCATTCTTGCTTGTTACCTGGTCACAGCAAATACCTCTGCAGGGATGCCCAACATCTCAGCATGAGTCCATAACTCTACTTCAGACCAGGCTGAAGTCTCTAGATCATTGCCCAATAGACATTCGACAGGGAGGTCTGCACTGACTACAGCCTTTTTGAGGCCAGTTACCCCTCCCCAGGAGAAATTCACAACTGCCAGACTATGGTTGGTCTTGACGTTGCTTGCATTGGTCACCTGGTACATTTCGCCCAGGATGATCTGTCCAGGGTCCACAAGATCCTCTGCCACCATGGTGACACTAGCACCTGTGCCCCTAAATGCCAAAGCCTGTTTGCCATTTATTACAGGCTGCTGTTTGTATTTGCCCAGATTACTGGGACTCACTAGGAAGGACATATTAAGGTCTCCCTCACAAATCAGCATTGCCTGAGTGGGCACTCTGACTAGGTCAGAGTCCACTTCAGAACCCAGGGTCAACCCTACTACACCCTTATTCTGTGTACCACCTCCACCAGTAGCTGAACTAGGGGGAACAGTTGCCTTAGGGGCAGGAGTGGTGGTGGTTTGGTCTTTGGACTTGTTACAGTCAGAAGTCCAGTGCCCTTTCTGTTTACAGAATTTGCACCAGGGCTTATTTTGGGCTTTTCCCTTGTTGGGTTGTGACTCCCCACCAGATGCAGATTTTTGGGGCCCTTGTGAAGACTTCTGGTCTTTTGACTTATCCCCACCTTTCTCAGAGCCCTTAGGATCTTGCTTCTTGGTGTCACCCCCTTGGTTCTGGGGTTTCTGCTTCACCCTGGTTCTGACCCACTTGTCTGCCTTCTTTCCCAATTCTTGGGGAGAGGTCAGATCCGAGTCCACCAGGTACTGATGCAACAACTGGTTCTGGCAATTATTAAGGATCTGTTCTCTCATCATCAGATTATACAATCCCTTGAAATCAGTAACCCTACTGCCAACCAGCCAACCCTCCAGAGCCTTGGTTGCACAATCAACAAAGTCAGTCCAGTCCTGAGTCTGTGCCTTCTCGGTGTCTCTGAACTTTAACCTGTACTGTTCAGTGGTTAAGCCAAACCCATCTATTAGTGCACTCTTCAGGACTTCATAATCATCAGCATCCTCTTCTCTAACAGTGAGGAGCTTGTCTCTACCTTTATCTGAAAAGGAGAGCCACAAGATTGCTGCCCACTGCTGCTGGGGGACCTGCTGTACTCTACAGGCCCTCTCCATAGCAGTTATCCACTTGTGGATATCATCCCCACTCTGGTAGGGAGGAACAACCTTGCTCAGGTTCCTATGGTCTGGAATAGATTATCTGCCTCTAGGGACACTGTTGCTGCCACCAAGGGGTTCTAACCCCTCTCGTCTAGAAGCTCTCTGGATCTCCAGGGCTTCTCTATCCAGTGCCAACTGCTTGGTTCTGAGGGCAACTCTTGCTTCTTATCCATGTATATTCATTGGAAACACATGTAAACTGCCTGAGCTTTTCTATGTTGTTTGTGAGTTTTGATCTGTGAGATTATGGATACAGGCTTGTATCCCACTGTTATTTTTCTCACATTTCCTTAATTTTATTCAAACTATTGTGTATATTAAACTTGCCTCTGTCCGGCTGGACATGCGCCAAAATATAGTACTGATTGAGACTATATTCATTGTTTAATGAGTTTTCCTTACTCAGGGACCACTGTCCTTTGTACTAACCTAGCTCCCAAGGTCCCTGACCTATTCTATTTGGGTTCCCTTGTTTGTTATACAGACCTAGGTCTAGGGCATCTAGAATCGAGGGACCCCCAAGAACCACCCCAGGTAGTTGTAGGAGACCCACAGGGGACGGACGCGGTGACCTGGCACCGATGCGAATCCTGTACGAGTCTATGCACTCAGACGCGATTGAAATATCAATGTTAAAGGTCCCTTGCGTGTTCGAGGCGAACACACCGATCGGTCCTGGTACGAGTCGAAGGACGAGGTTACAGATGGAATTGCAAGGGAGTTGGACGTGGTGTGTCTAACACAGTCGCGAACCATGTACGAGTCAGTGCGATAGTCGCACTTGGAAAGTTAGAGTTTTAGGGCACTTCGAGGGAAGCTACAAGCAAGTCACTTACAGGGTAAGTAGTTCTAGGGCCCACACCCACAGGAGCACCGTAGTGCTGAAGTTACCTCACCCAGGGGAGCCGGGTGCATAGGTGTTCTTTGGTGTCGGGTCGCGGCGTCGTTTTCAATGGGAGCCAGTGAAGACTTGCTGCTTGCGGCGACAGGAGAAGTGTCCGGAGGAATCCAAGCCTGGATTCGGAAGATGGAAGACCTGAAAGCAGAGGGGACAGTGTTCAAAGTCACTTGGCAGTGACTCGGGGCAAGGAAGATGGATGCCCACAGTCGTCGCAAAATTCACGTCGTTCGCGGTTGCCTTGACTCTTCAGCCACGAGGTCCAGGAGGCGTTGACGATGACCAGGAGCTGGATTCGGCGTGTCCCACGATGTCTGCAGCTTACTGCGGTGTCGGCAACTCGATCGGAGCCAACAAGCCTTGGTAACAGAAAGTCTCGGGGAAAGTGTGAAGAGACAATGGCGCAGACCAGCAAGGTCTGGGGAACTCACCCAGCGAGGGTAAGTCAGGGCAGGCCTGGAGCAACCAGGGGAGCCCTTTGGTTTCTTTTGAAAGTCTTCTGGGGACCCGCAAGCCGGCTGGCAAGGGATCGCGAAGACGCCTCGGGAGGATTCTCTCACAGGGGCCCACGGTCACTCGGGACGGGGTTGGCCTCTGATCTTAGGAGGGATTCCTGCTGGAGGCTGGGACCACACGTGGTCCAAAGCACAAGTTCGTGGAACGTTGTGAAGGGGTTGCACTCGACAATAGTGCACGGTACCCAGGGGTCGCGGTTCCTCGTTACTCTTGGGGTCCACTGGCCTCAGCTTCGCTGGGGACTCATGATGGCCTTTGAGAAGTCAGGAAATCCACTTCTTGGGCTGCAGGGACTTTGGACTCCGGCGGGAGCGGTGTAGTTTGCGACCGTCGTTTGTAGTTTTTGGTGCCTGCCAAGCAGGGGAGTCACTCCTTGACCCCAAGGGAGATTCTTCAGTCTTCCAAAGGTAGTGGAACGTCGAAGGTCCGGGATTCTTCTTGTAGAGCGTCGTCCAGGGAAATCTAGGGTGCAATGCTAAAAGAAGGGGAGGGACTAGCTCTATGACCCTACCTATGGGAGGGTCAGGGGAGTGGGCGGCTACACCCACTTCCCTTTGTCCAGTTTCGCGCCAGAGCAGGGACAGGTAGCCCCTGAGCCGGTTTGAACTGGCATATGCACAGAGGAGCCTTCTGCTCCCCCAGTGCAGGACTTCAAAGCACTCTAAGAGTGCACCCACCCAGCCCCAATACACTAAACCCTGTCTGGGAGGTGGTCACACCCCCTTGGGACAGGATATCTATTGTTGGGCTTCCTCCACTGCGAGTGTTGGTCATCAGCAGGAGGGCAGCCCAGTGTCTGTGACTGGTGGCATCCATTTTGTGATGCCAGGGCTCTGCAGGATTCTACCGCGTTTCCACAGTAGGTACATGTCTATCCCTCTAGAAGGGTGGAATGCTACCCCCGCCGCCAGGACTGGCGGGGGGGTAGTATTCCAAGGTGTTTGACACCAAACACGACATGTTTCGATGCAGCCATTCCAAAGTTAGCATTTTACCGCGAGGATATAATGCACTTAAAAGTATATGGTTTAACCGCATCCACAAACAGCACCAGAGAATGGACTCTGGGAGCTGCAGAGGGGCCCTGCTCAGGCAGAGGCACCCCCTCACATAGAAGCCAAGCACCCTGCCCTCAGGATTGATAGGGCCTGCCTTAGGGGTGACTGATAGGGTTACATGTGTGTGTAGGAGAGATATAGGGAACCTATATCTCAGTGAGGAGTGCTAGCACTTCCTCACTCAGGCTGCAGTAGCAGGCCTGTGGTGTCAGATTTAGTCTGCTTCCCAGGGGTGGCATAATACATGCTGCTGCCCCTGGTAGGCCTGTGAAGTACCTATGCCCTTGGTACCTAAGGTACCATATACTAGGGACTCATAAGGTGCCACAGTATCCAATCACTAGTGCACCTAGAGTGCACTCCAAATCGTTTAGAGAGAACAGAGAGGCTGGGGCCCTGATTAGCAGGGTCCCAGCCTGACTATAGCCAGAAACCAGTGTAAACATCAGAAAAAAAGTGGGGGCAACATAAGAGGCAGATCCTACTCTCCTACAGGGAGCGTCTGGGAAGTCAGCTCCCTGTCTGTGAAACCAATTCTGCTCCACGTTCAACAATCAAGAGCATTTTTCATGCCCTTGCTTGTTGAAAGCAGAGCAGTGTTTGCTCTGACTTGGCGAGAGCGGTAAAGCTCCCACCAAGCCACAGCAAACAAGCTATATCCCGGGGGTGGACACCTCAGGACATAGCGAAGCCGGCCCTCGGGGGGGGAGGTAGCGGTTCCCAGGGCCATTAATGGCTCTTGGAGGGAGAACGTGCGGCCCCCCCATCACCATTGATTTTAGCCCCGGGGACGGACCTCCTTCATTATTTACATTTTGCCCCAGGAAATGGCATTCCCTGGGGCATGCAGGGGAGGGGGCGCATTTCTTTTACAATATTTAGCCCCGGGGGTGGTGTTTCCCGAGGCTGCAGGGGAGACCGTAGGGCCTGTCTGGCATTATTTATTAGCAACTCTGTGCCCCGGGGAGGTGGTGGTCCCAGAGGCATCGGGGAGCTGTGAGGCTCCCCCGCATGTAATTATGTTAATGCCCCGGGGAGGTGGCGGACCCTGGGGCTACAGGGGAGGCCATAGGGCCTCCTCCGCAATATCTTTAATTTAAATCTGTGCCCCGGGGAGGTGGCGGTCCCCGGGGCTTCCCCGCATATTATTATGTTACTGAACAAGGGAGGTGGCGGTCCCCATGGCTTTGATTAGCCTGAGGAGGGGGACCCGCCGCCACCTCCTATGTTTCAACAATGTCCCCAGGACCTGGCTCACCCGAGAGCTTATTAAAGAATAAGCGCTGGAGCCTGTGCTTCATTTTTTTTACATTTTCAGCGGGAGTCGCGGATCCAATTATTTTTAATTTGTGGGACCCCTAAAGAGGCCTGGGGGTCGGAGTATTTCTACCCTGCCCCTTTTCTCTTTCAACAATGTTTTTTCTGTGACTCGGCCTCAAGCTGAGTCACAAGATGGCTGACAACACAGCTTGGTTTGAAGTGTTGGCAATCAGATCTCAGCACGAGATCGGGAGGGCTCACGGATCCGTCACTATATGTACAACTGGAAATTTATTTTAATAACTCCGCAACTATTGAACGGATTTACACCATTCAACAAAAAGGACTCTTTCTGGACCAAGAGCTACCTTTCTGCCAAATTGGGTGTAATTCCGTTCAGCAGTTCAGGCTGTAGCTGTGTCTAAAGTTTCCTATGGAAATTACCATGGGGAAAACACATTTTGGGTCCCTTCCTTTTTCTCAGCCTCGGGTTGATGGATCACTTCGACATTTTCAGCACAGCAGCTGAAGTGAGAGGCAAATTAGTTTTGAAACTTTCATGAGGATCCGTCAAACGACGCCAAAGTTATTGGCAAATGAAGAAATGCTCTTTCTATGGAAACTAGGTCCTAACTATAACTACCTCCTGGCGACCGCCAGATATGTTATATCATTGCTGCTCCAATTCTAGCAGGATCTCCTCCTGTATCTTATGACTCACTACTATAGTTCAGTCAATCATGGTCTAACTTAGCCTCTACATGTATGTATACATAGCCTACGACGTAGTTTATACAAGCTAACATGTCATTGTTGGACAGAATAAGAATGTACTTAGTGTTTCAATTACATGATCTGTACATCCAATAGGCTTTCCGTATCGTGAGCCTACCACGCTTAGCTCTAGTTAACTTATTATCCAAGAGGGGAAAAGGAGTTCCCTGTCTATTCTCTAAATCCCACCTCATGAGCCCAAAATATAAAAATTGTCGCCTAATTACACTTAGGGAGACAAACTTAATTCCGACAGGTATACATGTACTCTGCTTATTTCTGGCATATCACTTACCTTAAGGGATCTGTGCCTCGTGTGCACGTCCGCACGTCATAACGGGATTATCTATCGTTTTGGCCCATGCTACCCCAGACCTTTTAAATATTCCCTCCGGGTATGTAATCATGATGTAGGGCAAATCCCATTTAACTTACTCAGTATTGAGTGTTACTTGTAAATATAGGCAGCGCCATCTTGGAGTGTATATCGCTTTATAAATCATCACTGTTCAGCTCAACATTTATTATTTAAAAACCTATCTTGCTGTCTATCATTTTTATGTTTGTACTGAGCTATATGTCCAGTGATGTAACATTGTTGAATGCTTGTTACTAACCCCGCTTTCCATAGTTACCGTTGCTTTCTGCAGCATTGTTTGAACATACTGCAGCTTACACTTAACTCGTAATTCTGATCCAATACTCCCTATTTCTATATTAATACCAAGCTACTTGCCCCAAAGGTGCAACACTGGTAAGTACATTTTACTGACCTCTTTTTTCCGTGATAGCCCATTCTTCATTCAACGCTCTATAGGCTTACTGCAATTAACATTTAAATAGTGAATTTAATCCAGTCCTCCCTGGAATTTGGTCCCTTTCTTACAGTGTTCAATCTTGATATGTGCCATTGTTCTCTAAGTCTTCTCTTCTAAACCACCACCTTTTCTACTGCATGTGATCTTCTCTAAAATGAACCAGCGGAAATCTGTATGACCAAATTTTTCTTTCATAAAATGTTCCACTAATGGAGCATTAAGTGTAGATGTTTTAAGGGCTGACTTATGCTCCAACAGGGGTAATCTCAGCTCTCTGTCCGTCTCCCCTAAGTACCCCAGCCCACATGGGCATAGTAGGATATACACGACATTGCTACTGCAGCAGTTGTTCAGACTACCAGTCACCACTTTAACTCCATTGTGTTTAAGCATCTAACCTACGTTATATATGGGATATACCTTGTTGTCCTGAAGAAGGCGGTCAAAATCTGTGTTTACCACCAAAACGCGTTGATACTCACGTTGTGCTAAGTCTGATGAACATGTGGATACAATAGATGATGATCTTTTGAACAATCATGTGGCCTATCCTTTGAGTTACACAGATTAGCAAAATACAAAGAGAGATGTAATAGTCTTGTGTGTTCTCCCCCTTTTGAAAAAATCATTTTATTGTGCATGAATTTTGGTGTTTTTTTATATATGTTTTTTATTGATGACTTCAAGTGATTTGGTTCACTTGTATACAGGATTTGTACATTTTATATGTTGCCTCAGATGTAATGTGTATAGATTTGGGATTCAAAATTTGAATAACTCAGCATTTTTGTGGTTTTTGACTTGATTAGTTTTGGGGTTGTTACAGAATTATGTATGAGATCATTGTAATTACTGTTTCAATTAATGTTTGCAGAAACTTTGTTGTGGTTTAATGAGGTCTCATAGGGAGTTTTGTTTGACTTTTTTGCCATATATTGAGCCTTGTCCCTTTGGTCCAGGGGCCCCACTCTATTTACCTTCCTTCTTTCTAGTAAAACCAATCGTTAGATGGTAGTTCACTAGGTTTCCATGGAAATTGAGGGCGCACTTCTCACTTCAGGGACCATTGCTTCCTATATCTTTGACAATGGAAGCTGCCAATTTTCCTCAAATTATGCAGAATCATCAACATATCTGTCTTTTAACGCAGATGTCGTCTGTGCCTATTTTTCCAAGAACTGTGAAATTGTCAAGTAATTCCGAGATAGACATCAACTAAACCCCCAATGCGACATCAGTCTGACACATGTGCTTTTTACAAGGTCAAATAAGAAAGAATACACACATATAGCCAAAATAGAGTAGTCTGAATTGATGTCCTTTCACCTTATATGTCCATAAGGAAACGCCTGGGATGCACACCTTAATTCAAATCATCTATGCTAGACATTCCTCAACTTAAGTCAGAAATTCCAAGCTCTGATAAGATTCAGTAAATAAGGACTGTCATTTGACCACTTAGTTAAGAGAGGTCCTTCGTCCAGATTATCGCCCGGGATTCTGCTAAAGACAGTCTCACCTACTGCCAGTACACTTCGCAGATGCTACATCTGGCCTAAAGCCTGAAACTGATAAAGTGGAGTCCTGGAGAAAGACCAACCAACTGCTATGGCAGTGTGTGTTTGCCCTTCACGGGGAACACGGTCTTCATGCCTCCACTGATAAAGACAGCTTTTGCTGTCAACAAGGTATGCAGTGTGTTTCTTCTCCCCAAGAAACACTAGACAAGCATTTGCTCTTCCTTCCATGCTCTCTGGGGGCCTGATTCACAGAACTAACTTACGTCAAAAACATAAACGTAAAGTTAGTACTTTTTAGGTATTCACAGAATACACTTACTCATTTTGGTATTCACAGAATGAACTTACTCATTTTGGTATTCACAGAATAGTACTAACTTTACGTTTACGTTTACGTTTTTGACGTAAGTTAGTTCTGTGAATCAGGCCCACTGGGCCTGATTCACAGAACTAACTTACGTCGTAAACGTAAAGTTAGTACTATTCTGTGAATACCAAAATGAGTAAGTGTATTCTGTGAATACCTAAAAAGTACTAACTTTACGTTTACGTTTTTGACGTAAGTTAGTTCTGTGAATCAGGCCCTTAGTGTAGTGCATAGAAGTATGTTAGGCTCTGAATGACATTTTAGCAATGCTAGAAATGTTAATTTTATTCTTGCTTTTAATAACTTCCTTCTTGCTGTTTTTATAATATTCTGTGTAGTTGTTTTAGATATACTGAGAAACAGGTTGTTCTTTTAGTAATAAATACTTTTACTTGAAGAGTTAATTCTTCTTAGTGCAGTATGTATGGGTGACATTGTGAATAAAAAGATAGTTTTGTTACTATTACCACCATGTCCCTGGCCCCATTATGGGTTTGTTTGTAACCAAAAAGCAATAACTCTATTTCAATCACTCATTGATTAGTGTTCTGCAGGGCTACAATAACCTGTCTTTCACATTCATCTCTGGTGATTTGAATCAAGTTCACCAGTGTCACCCGTGGGTGGGAAAGCATACCTTGTAGAGTTACACCAAAGTCATAACTTAAATCAAAATGAATAAAGCAAGCATCACTAACATTGTTTTCGGAAGGCATTACACAGGCCTCCTAAAAGTTCAGCCCGCACACTGGGCCTTGAAGCGGCAGGCACTGGACACATATTGCGCAATGCTCCTGCAAAACATGGTCACATTGCCTGGATACTCATCAAACAGCCATCACACCATCATGTCTTGGAACGTGAACGGATTGAATTATAAGAATAAAAGAGAAGCAGTTATGCTCTATGCCAAGAAGCATGTAATGAAATGTAATGTAAATGGCATTTCTAAAGCGCACTGCTACTCTGAAGAGTGTCCTGCTGGCACTCTGCACTGGCAGAGGGGAGAAGAGAGATCAGAGAGAACCCGGATTAGTCATTAAAAAAAAGCCAGGTCTTCAGCTTCTTCCGGAACTGGGGGGTGGATGCGATGCATCTAAATTCCAAAGAGAGTTTATTACAAAGAGAGAGTCTCAAAAAAGAGAAGGACCTGACCCCCGTTCTGGACCTGCCAATCCGAGGGAGTTTGGCCCGAAAGAGGTTGGCTGAGCGCAAACATCTGGAAGGAGCATAAAAACAAATTCTCGCTCTCAGGTCTGCGCCTGACTGATGCAAAGCTCTGTGGATTAATAACAAGGTCCTAAAGATAATCCTCTTCCTAACAGGAAGCCAATGCAGCTCTCTGAGATAAGGGGAAACCTAAATTCTCAGAGGCATGCTGAGTAGCGTTCGGGCTGCTGTATTTTGGATCACCTGCAACCTACTGATCAAATACTCAGAGAAGCCCAGGTACAGTGCATTGCCATAGTCAAGCCTAGATGTTATCAGTGCTTGAACTGCCAGTTTCCTATCCGAAAGGGACAGAAAATGGAGGAACTTCCTGAGCACGCACAGCAGACCAAAGCAAGTCCCAACTACTGCATTGACCTGTGCTAGAAAGGAAAGCCCACCATCAAACTTGATACTGAGATTTTTAACCAAGCTAATGTGGCTTAGAGGTGGGGGAGCATCCTCCGGCCAGAAGAACTGCCAAAGCAACTCCGATCTTAAACCGAAGAAAAGTAGCTCCATTTTACCTGCATTACACTTAAGCTGATGATGAGATAGCCACTGGAAAACCTCCGACAGACAAGTTCTGATTTTTTCACCAGGGAATGTTTCATCCCTGCCCCAGGACAAAAGCAACTGGCTGTCGTCAGCATGTGAGACTATTTTAGCACCCAGAGTCTCAGCCAAGCATGCCAGAGGAGTGAAGTATATATTGAATAATGTGGGGCTCGAGGCGGAGCCCTGTGGCACTGCCACCTGAAGATCACGAGGCCCGACGCAAATGGTGGACACCACACCTCTTGACCTCTACCTTCAATAAAAGAAGCCAGCCATTTTCACGCCTTCCCCCTGATCCTGAAAGACTGGAGATGTGCCACGAGTGTCGAATGCTGCTGACAGATCTAACATAATCAACACAGCACTGCCTCCGATATCTAGGTTACCCCTGATATAATCAACCACCTCCACCAGCACTGTCTCCGTACTGCAGCTGGGATGGAACCAAAATTGACTTGTGGGATAGCTGCTGATTGACATGTTTTTCCAAAACCTTTGAAAGGGCCAGTAGTGACGAAATAGGCCTATAATTAGATGGATCCACGATAACCGCCTGGGGTTTCTTCTGCAGACGCACAATTTTAGCCTGCTTCCAGGCCTTGGGTACATTGGTTGAAGAGAGTGAGGCGTTGAGGTGATTGTTGGCCAAAGGATTAATAACCTCTGCTCTTAGAGCAAGAAGGCTTGTGGGGCATGGGTCCGATGGAGAGTCCGATTTGGGAATGCGAATTACAGATAGTGATTCTTCCAAGGAGATTGGATCAAATCCAATGAAAGATTATTTTAAACATGTGATAGGTTGGTCCCTAGTGTATGTACGTAAGTTCCTGGGGTGAGAAATACCAAAATCCTATGTCGTTTTCAATATAGTATTCTATATTTATTAGTTGACAGAAACTAATCAAACAAACAGCCGGCACGTGTTTCGCCCGTATGGCCGGCAGGCCAAGGGCTTTCTCGAGGCTGGTTTAGGCAAGATAAGTATAGTATTTTACAGAACATATGAGTAAAGATGACATATGTGATAACATATTCGAGAGGTATAAAGTGGTGAGATAGGATGAGAAGGAAAGGAAGGAAAGATCAATATGGTGAGGTTGTGATTAGGATAGAAAGCATGAAGGTAAACAAGGTGGCAAGTTCGGAATAAGTGGCAGGTGAGGGTAACATAGGCCAGTCGAGTTGTACCCACCAAAGTGACAAATGAGGGTCAGAGGTAAAAGATAGGGAAGGTGAGGGGAGGGGAGGAAAGAAAAGAGAAGAGAAGATGGGAGAGAGAGAGTGAGTGCAAGGAGGGTCAATGATCAGCAAATTGGTATAATCGTAGCGTGGTGTGGTCAGCTTAAACAGAATAAACGGGATAACACATTTGGCAACTATCATACAGGGCATGCAAGTGTCCTGATAGAGGCATCCTCGTATTGGTGTCAGAGAGAGCAATACTTCATTTGTTCAACATAAGAACAAAAATAACAAATACATTTGTATTACATTTTTGGCCTTAGCTGAAGTCAGAGTTAGAAAACATATGCGTCTAGCCAGAAATTATAGTAAGGATGCCTTTTGTCATGGTGCAAAAGCAATTTGGAGAATGGGTCATAAGAGCAGGTAAAACTGTGTGCCTGTAAAAGCAAACCTGTACTTACCAAAAATTCTTGTAGCTTAATGCTCAGTGTCTTTTGTAAAAAGGTAGTCTGTGGAGGAGGTAAAGCAGCTAGTAAGCTTGGAGTGAGATCTTTTAGTAACAAGGTATATTGCGTAGGTGACAGGGAGCCTCGTAACGGAAAAAGAATCCTATCCAATAAAAGGGTTGAGCTATAAGTTTGGCTAGACTGCTGACTGTCATCCATTCTCTCCTTCACCAGGACCGAGGGGGGGAGACTGGCTTGGATATTGGCAATCTTATCCTGGAAGTAGTGAGCCAGTTGTTCACACGGTTACAATCTATTCCAATCCAAACCCAATACACTTGATGAACATGCCCAAGACGACCTCTTCTTTCAAGAAACATACTCCGTGGGCTCTAGATGTGACTTCCTGGGCAACTGTAGGTGAATAAGGGTATTCCACAAAGGCGTTTTCTAGGGATCCAGGGGAGTCGCAATTCTACCTGGAAAAACCTTACTTTTTATCCCAACATCAACTCAGTCAGACCCACTGGGCAGATTTGTGGTGGTTAGGGAACAGCTAAAGGGCCGTCTGTGGACGCTTCTAAGTGTATAATTGCCACTTGGAGTACAAGAAAGTATACTTAAATTGATATTTAATCTGATGCTGGACTCATTCCTTGGAATTATAGTTACTGGAGAACACTTTAATGCTGTGATGAATCCGGCATTGGATATACACAGTTCCTTCTGCACAGGTAAAATGTTGATCCTATTCAAATGGGTTTCCTCACTAGGGGTCCATTAGTATGTCGGGCGGATCGCCACCGCCCGCATGGCAGTGGCGATCCGCCGACATATTCCTCCGCCCGCATGTAAATTCCCCCGCCATATTACTATGGCGGCGGGGGGTGATGAGTCGACTGGGCGGAAAAGCTGTTAATATGGTGGCGGTGTCTGGTAGACACCGCCATCCATATTATGATACATGCGGGGTTATGCATTTCCGTGGCGGCAACGCCGCCACGGAAAGACATGCGGTCTTCTACATTGGGGGCCCGTAGCGGGCCCCCAGGGATTCTGGGGGGTGCACATGGGGGGTACCTATGGTACCCCCCTGCTTTTCAATGTACAACGTGGCAGGCACCGCGCGGTGCCTGTCACGTTGTGCATTGAAAAGCACAACTTGCTATTTTGGCATTGCGGCGGGCGGTGCTGATAGCACCGCCCGCCGCAATGTCAGGTATGCGGGATGCGCCCGCCAGTGTGGCGGGCGCATCCTAATGGCATGTGCGGGACCGCCGCATGCATTGCGGGCGGTCCCATTTCCCGGGGGTATGGCGGGCGGACAAAGTCCGCCCACCATGCTAATGACCCTCTAGGTCTGGTCTACACAAGGCGTAAATGGCACAGATTAATGAGTAAGAACACACACTACTCTAGTGCTGACCACTCCTCTTCACACATTGAATATAATTTTATCTGAATAGCAGAATCCACTGCAAAACTGAAAATTTAGATTTTACTATGGAGTATCTCCGATGACGCTCCAATTGAGATAAGCATCTGAGGAGCGGATAGGGGGAAAAGGTGATTGTAGAGGTTGAATGTCTGGTGGTTACAAGATGAGCACCTTGACAGCATTGTGGAATACTTTAAGATTAAAGGGGGCTCGGTCTTCACACAGGCAACGCTTTGGGAAGTCTTCAAAGCAGAATTCATAATTTATTGTAAAGGCAAAGAGGGAGACCGGGAGCTCCACCTGGGCAACATACTGACAGAAACCACCCACAGGCAAGTTAAAGAGGTGAAGGCTGCTCTTAGGGGGGGAATGCTAGACTGGGCCCGATATGCCTGGGTGATCATGCAGCCCAGAATATGTGAGTGGGGGTACAAGGCTGACAAGCTGCTGTATTGGTTGTCTAACAAAGAGACAGGTGCTCATATTTTCCTTTCAGTACTAGACTTAGAAGGGCGGTTGGGGACCAACGCCACAGGAATAACAGAAACATATAGGAAGCTTTACTCTAGACAAGACCCATCACAGATTGAACAGAAGAGCCCATTTATAAATTATATCATTATTAATATCTTGTCTGTTCGCGATAGAAAAGAACTGTAACTCCTTAGCACCGCAAGTGAGATCTAGCAAGCTATATCACAGCTGCATCCTCCACAAAGCCCCTGACCCAAATGGAATTTCGGTGGAATTATGTAAAGGATACGCCTCACTGCTAGCACCACAACTGCAAATATTGTTTGATGAGGTATTGGTCACAGACACGCTCTCATACCATGTAAGGGATACCACTATATCCGTGATCAGGAAACCCGGCAGATCCCCAAATAAAAGCACCTTCTACTAGCCAATATCACTAATAAATGTTGAGGTCAAGCTCCTAGGTAAAGTGCTGGTAAACAGTGCTTAATTTGAGCCGGTGGTTTCTGGTGCTCGGCATCAATCAATAAATCAATCATGGGTTTGTTGAGCGCGACTACTCACCCGTAAGGGTCTCAAGGCACTGGGGGGGGAGGGGAGGGGGGAAGTGAAGGGTCCTGTCCATCAAGGAGGAGGTCTATCGAAGAGCCATGTTTTGAGGTCCCTCGTGAAGTTGGGGAGTGATGTTGTCTGTCTGAGGTGGAGCGGGAGGGCGTTCCAGGCTCTGGCCGCGAGGAAGGAGAAGGAGCTCCCGATCTGGACTTCCTGGTGCGAGGGACAACGGCGTGGGAGAGCTGGGCTGATCGTAGGGTCCTTTGGGGTGCGTGGAATGATAGTAGGCTATTCAGGTATGCTGGTCCGGTGTTGTGGAGGGCTTTGTGCGCGTGGGTAAGAATCTTGAAGGTGATTCTTGCCTCGATGGGGAGCCAGTGGAGTGTGCGCAGGTGCTGGGTGATGTGGCAGTGTTGTGGCAGGTTGAGGATTAGTCTGGCGGCGGCGTTCTGGATGTTTTGAAGTTTGCGGGTGAGGTTTTTGTTGATTCCGGCGTAGAGTGCGTTGCCGTAATCAAGTCTGCTGGTGACAAGGGTGTGTGTGACGGTCTTTCTGTGTTCGAGGGGGATCCATTTGAAGGTCTTGCGTAGGAGGCGGAGGGTGTGGAAGCAGGAGGATGCGACGGAGTTGATCTGGCGGTCCATTTTGAGTTCGGAGTCCAGGATGATTCCGAGGTTGCATGCGTGGTCTGTGGGGGTGGGCGGGCTTCTGAGGGCGGGGAGCCACCAGGTGTCGTTCCAGGCGTCGGGGTGTGGGCCCATGATGAGTACTTCTGTTTTGTCCAAGCTGCTCTTCATCCATTTGGCGACTGCTTCCATGCCTTCTTGAAAGTTGTGTTTGGCTGCGTTGGGTTCGTTGGATATCGGCACTTAATTGTCAACACCGGCACTTGTGTCAGTCTGCCACATGGTGGCGCTGTCTGTCTTTAGACACAAAAACAGTTGTTTATTAATTCAATATAGATTGAAAATGACGATTATCTGCCACCTAAGCCATTCTTTAGCTTTGGGGGCCTGGAATTGTCAGAATTGTCACACTTATAGGACTGTGATGCTCAGAAGTTGTGTTAGAACTACTACTGGCACTGCTGGCAGGGGCAATGTGTGGTGCAAGCTGCAGTGGTCTCCTGACGAGGGCCCTGGCATCTATGGTTTTACAAATTAAGCACTGCTGGCAACAGGCAGAATTCTGTAAGGAATACAACTTGCTGCTAACAGCACACCTGCAAGCATTGTTTGATGAGGTTCTGGTAACAGACACGTTTTCATATCATTTAAGGGGTGCCACTGTGTCAGTGATTCGGAAACCGGGTAGGCCCCCCAATGAAATCGCCTTCTACTGGCCAATATCACCGATAAAAGTCAAAGTCAGGCTTATAGATAAAGTTCTGGCAACAAGGCTTGCCAAAGTGATACGTTCACTGGTACATAGCGACCAAAATGGCTTTATGCCAGGGAGAAGTGCCTGTTATTGTGTGAGGCGATTGCAAGTTACCCTGGCACACAGAGAGGACTTACTGGGCTCAGCAGCACTATTCTCAGTGGACTTTGAAGATGAGTTTGATACAGACCACTGGTTTTACATGCGCTGGGTGCTTGAAAAGACCGCTTGTGGCCTGCGCATCCTCAAATATATTAAGGTACTATATACATCCCTGTGGGCGGGGTACAAATATATGGGTTATGACCTAAATGCTTTTATATATAAGGCACCCCGCAGGTGTGCCTGCTCTCGCCACTCTTATTCGTCGAGAGTCGTGATCGTGATGGAACCGCTGGTAGATTGGTTTTGAGGAGCCTCCCAGCTGAAGAGCTTTCAATTGAAGAATGGGTTAGAAAACCAAGTCTTGCTTTATGTAGACGACCTGTTGCTATTCATTCAGTGATCAGACAATTCTCTCCTAAGAATATTTCATATCTTACAGACCAATGGTAAGGCCTCGGTTCTTAGCGTAAATTGGGGAAAATACATTTATATTACAGTAGCAAGTGAAGGCCCAGAGCGATTAAGAAACTATCCGCTTGCGAGCAGCTGATAGCCACTTTAAGAACCTGGGTCTGATGATACAGAAAGATATAAAACAGAATTGGGAATTGAATATTGTTCCTCTGCTCAAGAAAACAAAACAGGAAATGGAGGTGTAGGCAGCTGTGCTGCTTACCATAATGGGGAGCGGGCCATTTATTTTAAACACAGGCTTCCCCAACAAGTAGCTTGTGAACTACTGGTAGCTCTCCAGCTACTTGCGAGTAGCTGGGCTGTGTACAACCCATCCTACTAAAGTAGAAGCTTTTGCTTGATTGACTTAATATATGTATCGTAAAATTGAAATGCATATATTTGAGACAGAAATTTGCCGAACTCATATGATTAGCTGATGTTTGGAGACAAATAGCTGGATTTCCAAAATATATTTAAAGCTGATATTTGAATAATAAATTATGAGGCATTGGGTAGACATTACTTAAATTATTACCTTGCCTTGATGCTAGAGGTAGTGCATCTTTGGCTGTCATGAATTATCCTGATGCTTTCCAAATTGATAAACTAATTTTCCCATTACTGATTACCAATCGCTACAGCCACAACTAAGCACACTGCTATGGGTGGGCTGAGTCCCAAGAGTCTCCTTTCCCAGAAGTACACAGGTCTTGTTTGATGGTGACTTAGGGATACCGGATAACCAGTTATAAAATTTGGGCACCCCAATTAATTCGACTTAACGACTGGCTCTTTTGTGATAGAAGCATCATAACAGTGTGGCTTGAGCTAGATCTTTTTGCCCAGCTAGACTTATACTTCCTGTTTAATGGAGTACCGCTCCCCTATTCACCAGCAATTACGAGAACCCCTATAGTTTGCTGGAGATCCGCATTATGGCAGGGTAAATTAACAGTTGAACACCTCCATCCAAATCTTTCCCCTCCGCGGGATGGGACATTGATAAAACACCTGGCAGAACTACAGAGATTTCATACCTGTGTCTGAATTTGCTTCTCAAAGATTTGGGCAATGGGTCAAATTAGAAGAATCTTTGAGCAACTAGCAAACAATTTCACCCTTGGCAAAATGTAAATTCTTGAATTACCTCCAACTCCACCATGCTCTGGAGCTCTATTAAGAGAAGCTTGTGGGCTATCCTGAGTTCAGGTCCCTGGAGGCAAAGATAACATAGGAATACTTAGTAGAGAAGGGCATTTCAAGGATTTAGAGATCACTAAAAGTTAACCTGCGCGACCCTTTTAAATCTAATTGCTTATGTTGTAGGATTGCACCGGGCACATTAATATATACCATCTGGAGCTGGCAGATTAACCCTAGTAAAAATTGTGGGTCACACGCTAATTTCTGAACTCAAAATATCTTTGCTGGACATAATGGAGGAAAGGGTGAAATGGGTTTCCAGACACTGTTCAGGTTTGCCCTCATGATAGCCAAACAAAACATCATATGGAAATGAGACTATGGCAGATAGGACTGTACTTTGGTGCCTTGGCAGAAAAATCAGTTTACAAAGCAAGAGGCTTTCAGGAGAATTATAAAAAGATTTGGGCCCAGTGGAGGGGGGGAGAAGTCATAGACAATTTGTAAAGAGATGTTGATGTCACGATCCCATAGCTGCTGACCTGGATTCTAATATTGGCACAAGAATGGTAAAATACAGAACACTGAAGAACAATATAGAAAGAGAACAAAAGGAGAGTGAGGCAAAGGAGTGAATAGTGGAAAATGAATTAAAAGTATGAAAATTGAGAAATGAAGCATTCTTAATAATAAAGATGGAGGATTATTCATTAAAAACACAATGTGCTAACAGCTATTTAGAAACATTACTTTATAAATAATACACCTACAGAATGATAAGTATGGTGATGAACGATAAATTTGTACGTCATACGAGATTCGAAGGAAAGGATTTTCAAGGGGTTTAGACACCTCTTTAATCAAAGAATGATGTAAACCACACACAATGGTAGTGTTTAGATGAATGTGAACCTAAGACCATAGAGAGTCCATTTTCATTGCAAGTGAGATAGGTGCAACATATGCTCTATCAAGTCTATGGTTATTACATATGCTAGACCACCAAGCTTGAAACAAGATGTTATTTGAGTTCTTCCAGTTTTTGGCAATTTGTTGTAATGTAACTGCCAACACAAGATCAATCATTTTAACATTTAATATATAATCACTCCAGTCTTCCATTAAGCTGCCTAGCAAGATACTGACATATGAAAAAGGAACATTTGATTGAAACACATAATATATTGGTTCCTAAACTGTAATCCAAAAACTGAGGCGTATAATAACAAGTAAATATTAAGTGCTTATAGTTTGGGTTACATTCATTACATGACCAAAATATATGATGTGTGCCGGAAGTTATCTTTGAAAAAATGTGAGGAGTTATAGGAAGTCTATTATATATGAAAAATGAGGAATGGGTAGTATTTTCTGCTCTTGAGGATTTTTTAATATTGAGCCAAATTTTAATCCACAAATGAACAGATCAGTTAACATAGAGCTCCTTTTCCCATTTCAATTCCACCTATGATTTCTGCCTCCCAGTATCAGAACGTCTAATCATTTGGAAGCTGGTGGTCATGAAACACGAGTACCAAAAAGGTGATTATCTGATACAATGGCTGTATTCGATATTGGCAGATATAATCTTTACCTCAATACCTCAACATGAACGAATAAAAAAAATGGGTAGGATATTGGTTTTCATTCACTGGAGATAGTTGTCTCTTGCTACAATATTACTAAAGCACATAGTTTACTTTAAAAAATGTAAAGCATCTGGTTAACATGGATTTTCAATTGAATTTTTAAATAATTTTTCTCTCACGCTAATCTCAAAATTAAATGATTTGTATAATTACTTTTCTAAACCTGGGACAGCCCAGGGTACATTTCAGGACACATTGATTTGTTTAATCCTCAAAGGAGATAGAGATCATACATTCTGTAACAATTACAGGGCAGTATCCCTGGTTAATGCTGATTATGAGCTCTTTCCAAAATTATTGTTAGATCCTCTCCTGCCAGATCTGTTGAAACAAGAACAATCAGGCTTTTTAAAAGCTGGATTTATTTCTAATAATAAAAGGGTTTTTAAATATTTTAAGCAGATCTAATAGTTATGGGTATTCTTTGGCACATGTTATACTTGATGCTGGAAAAGCCTTCGATCTTATGAATTGACTGTTCATTTTTCAAGCAATGAATTGATTTGGCTTTGGTCCCAAAATTATCAGTGCAATATTTTCTTTTGTAATCCTCATCACAAGCTTCTATGTTTGTTAACATTTTAATCTCCCTACCTTTCGAGTTCAACAGAGGAGTTACACAAGAGTGTCCTGTATCTCCTATGTTATTTATATTAGCCCTTGAAACTTTTTTTATCTGAAATAAGGCAAGATATTTGTATACAAGGTTTCACTTATGGTGAAAATCAATTCGAATTCTAGGTGTTTGCAGATGACATACTCCTATTCATCTCTAGTCCAAACTTGTCACTTCCAGTCTTTCTTGATGAAGTGACATTATTTTTCTAGTCTAAGGTTACATAGTCAATGCTAACAAATATGAGATACTTCCTCTCAATAAACTTTGTTTACAGTGCATGTTCTGGTTTTTGTTGGAGCCCACATAAAATTGAATAGATCCCTAATTTCGGTCATGGTGAATGCATCTTGATTCTGTTATAATGATGTTGGTTCCTGAAGTTTTATTTGCTCAATTCACAGTTCTTTAAAATATACCATCCTACTATTTTAAGAAAATGTATTACTCGTGTCTTTCTTGTAGAATAAAGGGAAACCATGTATGTCTTTACTTAAGTTAAAGAAGGATAAACAGTAAAGTGGAGTTAATTTCTGGATTTTCCAAACTTATCACAATGCCTTTTGCTTAAAACAATCCACTTATTGGTCATATGATAACACTGATAATGATTGTCATCTATGGGCTCAGGTAAAAAATGTTTTTATTTCTCCTTTTATGTTTAAAGAATGTATATATTTTTCCTAATCACCCTTGTTTATGTTGTTAGCCATCCTTAAAATCAAATGCAAATTAATTGGCCCTATATTATTTTGACATGATGACCACAGTAATAATTTTTACATTCATTTATCTGGCATAATAAACTTATTACAATTAAAAACAGAATGATTTTCTGGTAACCGTGGAGAGAGAGTAAGAGTTCACATGGGTTCGTCAACTATTTAAGGGCAATACAATATTAAGTTTCTCTGATACACAATATATGTAACTCTAAAAGGCTTTCTTTGTTCCTATAGCCCAGATGGGTGTCTCAACTTCATTGACCACATAGTTGGAAATCAAGCTGATGATCAGATGTCACCTGTGGTGGACTGGCAAGTGACACTGCTTTTTCCATCCTCATTCTAACACCCTTCTTAGTATTATTAGTTTAGGGACAATACCACATACACAGTTTTTCTTGTTTCATTCCAAAGTACTGCCAAGCACAAATTCTTATAACAAAAAAAATATACAAAAGTATAACCCAAGTACATTCCACTTCTTTTTTTAACTCTTTATTTATTGGCATTTACAAACAGTATAGAAGCATTTCGCAATAAAGGAAATTAATCTTAGACAGACATGCATGATACAGCAGCAGACAGCATTCAATACAATTCCATTGAGTCGTATAAGGAAGACAGTTACACAAGGGGGGGTGGCCAAGGGTGGGCTGGTTATTCTCTTCATAGCCTCGTGCCAGGCGTTTGTTGCGATGATAGTTCAACTGTCGTACAATTAACTACTTTAACAGTGCTAGAGCAGTCAATTAGGTCGGATTCAGTATATACACCAACACTATTAATCCATACGCTGTTGGATATTCATCCACCTTCCCACACCCACTGATCCACATCTGGTTCACATGATGTGCCCTGAGGTGTCCCCCACAACGAAAAAGGGTAGTACATGCAGTTATCGTGGCCATATGTCTATGGTGTTGTTTCCCTGGGGATGTCAGCAGTGGATTCAGAAATCTGGGCTGCTAAGTAAGTCCTCAGGGGTTCCCAAATATCTCTGGGGCAGGAAGTAACAGGTAATAATTCAGCATAAGCACCCAATTTTTCCTTACAATAAGTAAGATTAGAGATCCAGTCCTTAAATTTGGGCGCTCTGCCCCTTCCCCACCTACAGGCGATGCGTCGTTTAGCCATTAATAAGGCAAGTGATATGAAGCGGCGGTGGGGTCTCGCTACAAGTGCAGTGTATCCTAGTAGTGCCATCAAGGGATCAGGCTCCAATGAAGGGCCCGTCATCTGTGTCAAGGCCTCGAAAACCTGTGTCCAGTAGTCCTGCACCCCCGGGCAGTCCCATGCCAAATGAAGGAAGTCCGCCCCTGCGGATCTACATCGGTCACAGCGGTCCGAGTCTTTCAATTTAAGTTTATACATTTTGGCTGGGGTGTAATAAAGTCTGTTGATGAATTTGAAGTGTATTATACGAAATCTACTGCTAGCTGAAATTTGCTTCGTTTGTAGGCAACAGTAGTCCCACTGTTCATCTGTGATTTCTAAGCCTAGGTCAGCATCCCAGCGTGTACGTGAGGGGTATGGGGCATTATCTCGCTGACTTTGGATAGTGTGATAGAGTCTAGAGACGACGTGTCCCGGTGAGGTGGCCTGCAGTATCATGTGCAATGGGGCGAGCGTGGGGAGTTCCCGAGGGAAATCCGGGGAAATGTGTCGGACTCCCTGTCTGAGCCTCAAGTAGAAGAATGTGTCTAAGGGAGTCGCCCGTGTACCTAAGAACAGTTGCTCCTGCGTTTTAAACTCCCCATTATCGTAGAGGTCTCCCCAGGTTATAATGTTAAGCCTTGTAATTAAGTTGCGAAATCCTTTCTCTTGCAATAGTGGTAGAAGCGGATGATATGCCAGTGGGAGGAGGGGCGAATAGAGCATCGTTCCCCCAAGCATCGCCAGGATCCGATGCCAGGCTGTCACCGTACCCGCGAGTGTTGTGGGCGTTTTGTCCCTGGGTTGTGAAGCACAAGTTACTAACTTGTGTAACGATATATCTGTAAGAGACAGTAGTTAGTGACAGATTCCTTACCTTAGAATATCCCCAGGCGTCAGGCTGGATCCGGAAAGTTTTGCGTAGCAGTACCCTTGCGCGTCGGTAGGCGGCGTCGTGCGGCTCCGACGTCGGCGTTGGGATCGCCGGGATGACGTCGCGGGCAGTACTTAGATGCCGCCCCTGCGCACTGACGTCAGTTCTGTACACGACTTTCCGCGCCAGGAACGCAGAGCCATGCAAGAAGCTGACATAGGGGTCTGAAAAAAGTCTAGGGCCCTGAAAGGGATGTCCTTAACCCTAGAAATCAGTTCGCAGAACGGGGAGGATGGGTGGGGCGGTAAGGAATCTGACACTAACTACTGTCTCTTACAGATATATCGTTACACAAGTTAGTAACTTGTGCATCTGAAAGAGACACGTTAGTGACAGATTCCTTACCTTAGAATAGATACCCCAGCAATACCAACCCCGGTGGTGGGTCTGCGAACAGATTCAGACAATGAAGTCCCGGAGGACAGAACGGCCAAAGAAGCCGTCCCTCCGGACCTGGCTGTCAAGGCAGTAATGTTTGGTAAACGTGTGCAGCGAGGCCCACGTAGCTGCCTGACATATATCCTGCAGCGGAACACCGCGGCCTAAGGCCGTGGTAGCAGCCGTTGCCCTGGTGAAATGGGCACGCAGCCCAACAGGAGGCTCCTTCTTAACCAAAGAATAGCAGGCTTTGATACACAAGATGACCCAGCGGGAGATGGTCCTCTTGTGTACCGCCCGACCTTTTTTGGCGCCCACGTAGCCAACAAAGAGCTGGTCATCCACCCGGGACTGTTGTGTGCGGTTGATGTAAAAGGCAAGCGCACGTTTTGGGTCCAGACGGTGGAGCCTCTCTTCCTCTCTGGAAGGATGCAGAGGCGGAAAGAAGGTGGGCAAAGTGATGGTCTGCCCAATGTGGAAGGCAGTAACCACCTTTGGCAAGAAGGACGGACGCGTCCGAAGAACAACCTTGTCTGGATGAACAGACAGAAAGGGGGTTTGCATGAAAGAGCCTGGAGCTCACTCACCCGCCGAGCGGAGGTGATGGCTACCAGAAAGGCTGTCTTCAGAGTAAGAAGACGAAGAGGACAGTTATGCAGAGGCTCAAAGGGAGCGCACATTAAAAAGTAAGAACCAAGTTTAAGTCCCACTGAGGTATTATAAACGGAACAGGAGGAAAGAGGTGTGTAATGCCTTTAAGAAACCTGTTAACAACAGGGGACTTAAAAAGAGAGGCTGATCAGGAAGCCTGAGGAAGGCCGAGATTGCACAAAGATAGCCCTTGATGGTACCCAGGGCAGAACCCTGTTGGGCCAGAGAAAGAAGGAACAAAAGAACCTCAGAAAGAGGGGCAGAGAGGGGATTCACAGCCTTTGCTGTGCACCATGCCACAAACTTGTTCCACCTGCAGGCGTATACCACCTTAGTGGAGGGACGCCTGGCTGCCAGAATCACATCACAAACTTCGGGAGGCAAGTCGAAAGGAATCAACTGCCGCCACTCAATCTCCACGCAAGCAGGTGTAGACTGGACAGGTTCGGGTGGAGGACCGTCCCCTGCTGCTGCGACAGAAGATCCTCCCGAAGAGGCAGACGGATCGGGGGATCGACGCTCATACTGAGTAGCTCGGGATACCAAACTCTTCGAGCCCAGTCCGGAGCCACAAGGATGACTTGGGCCCGGTCGCGCCGAATCTTCTTCAACACTCTGGGTAGAAGTGGTATAGGCGGAAAGGCGTACAACAGACCGCAACTCCTCTCGCGACGAAAAGCGTCGCCGAGCGAGTGCCGCCTTGGAAATTCCAACGCGCAGAACTGCTGACATTGCGCGTTCTCTTCGGTGGCGAACAGATCTAACCAAGGCTCTCCCCACTGCTGAAAGAGACCTTGTGCCACCTCCGAGTGAAGACGCCATTCGTGATCCATCATGCACCTGCGGCTGAGTTCGTCCGCCCTGGCGTTCAGGGAACCTGCCAGGTGTTGAACCATCAGGAAAATGCCCTGATGTTCCAGCCATGTCCAGAGGCGCAGAGCCTCCTGACATAGGGTCCACGACCCCACCCCGCCCTGTTTGTTGCAGTACCACATGGCGGTGGTGTTGTCTGTGAACACCTGCACTACCTTCCCTTTGACAGAGGGAAGGAATGCCTTGAGTGCAAGTCGGATCGCCCGGAGCTCCAGAAGGTTGATATGGAGCCGGGACTCCGCCGGAGACCAGAGGCCTCTGATCTCCGCCTCTCCCATGTGACCGCCCCATCCCAGAAGGGACGCGTCCGTCACGACTGTGTGCTCTGGCTGGGGAAGGGAGAGGGATCTGCCCATGACCCATCGCCGGTTCGAGAGGCACCACTGCAACTGTTTTGCAGTCCCCTCCGAGATCTGGACGTGATCGGACAGGTTGCCCTGGTGCTGCACCCACTGGAACTTCAGGTCCCACTGCAGAGCCCGCATATGCCATCTGGCATGATCGACCAGCAGGATGCAGGAGGCCATGAGGCCCAGAAGCCTCAGGGTCATCCGTACCGAAACCCAGGATAGAGGCTGAAAGATCGGAATCATAGCCTGAATATCCCGGACTCGCCGTTCGGGAGGATAGGCCCGAAACTGCGTCGTGTCCAGAACTGCTCCGATGAAAAGGAGCTGTGAAGAAGGAATCAGGTGCGACTTCGGCACATTGATGGAGAACCCCAGTGAGTACAGGAGTTCGGCCGTAGTCTGGAGGTGGGAGACGACTGCCTGGGACGAGCCCGCCTTCAGCAGCCAGTCGTCGAGGTAGGGGAAGACTGGAACCCCTGCCCGGCGCAGATGAGCTGCGACCACCGCCATCACTTTCGTGAACACCCGAGGGGCACTTGTGAGGCCAAAGGGGAGCACGGTGAATTGAAAATGCTCGAGGCCCACCATGAACCGCAGGTAACGCCTGTGGGCCGGCAGGACGGGGATGTGGAAATAAGCATCCTGCAAGTCCAACGCTACCATCCAGTCTCCAGGGTCGAGGGCAGTCAAGACCTGAGCTAAGGTGAGCATCTTGAACTTCTCCTTCCGGAGGAAGCGATTGACGTTCCGGAGGTCCAAGATAGGACGCATGTCCTCCTTGTCCTTTTTGGGCACCAGAAAGTAGTGGGAGTAGCAACCACGTCCTACTTCTGGGGTCGGAACGCGCTCGATGGCCCTCTTGGCCAAGAGGGCCGCAACTTCCTTCTGAAGAAGCACCAAGTGATCCCCTGACATGCGGTGGAACTGAGGTGGCATGGCTGGGGGGATGGTCTCGAAGGGGAGAGAGTAGCCCCTTCGGACAATGTCCAAGACCCACTTGTCCGAGGTGATGGCACGCCAGTGGTGAAGGTGATGGCGGACCCTGCCCCCTACTGGCGTGCTGTGCACCTGAAAGGAAGGACTAGGAGGGCTTGGAGGCCGCGGACGGGACGGGGTTGGTGGCCTGACCCGCACGCTGGTTGCCTGACCCGCCACGGCGGGAGCCACGTCCTCGGCCATGCGAAGACGCTTGCTGCGCCGGCCGGTGGCTGGGCAGCGGACGTGACTGGGCGCCCCTTCCGTGGCCACGAAAGGGGCGAAAAGCAGACGGTAGCGGAGGGCGTACAGCAGAAAGGCCCAGGGACTTGGCCGTAGCCCTCGAGTCCTTAAAGCGCTCCAGCGCATGGTCTGCTTTGTTGCCAAAAAGACCGACCCCATCAAAAGGCATGTCCATAAGGGTGTTTTGGACATCACCCGAGAAACCAATGGTTCTCAGCCAGGCGTGACGGCGCAGCGCCACTGTCGTCGCAAGCGATCTGCCTAGCGAGTCGGCGGTATCAAGGCCACATCTGATGGTGTATTTAGCCGCATCTCTTCCGTCCGCAATGGCGCGGGAAAGCAGTGTCTGGACCTCCTCAGGACACTGGGGCAGAACCTGCGCCACCGAGTCCCACAGAGAGTGGGAATATCGGCCCAAAAGGCAAGCGGTGTTGACGGACCGCAAGCCAGCACTGGAGGAAGAAAAGACCTTCTTCCCAAATTGATCCAGGCGTTTGGATTCCCTATCCGGAGGAGCGGTAGGGAAGGCGGTTTGGGAAGCAGAGGCTTGGACAACCAAGCTCTCAGGAGTGGGGTGTTGGGAGAGGAACAGGGGGTCGCCCGGAGCGGGGCGATGGCGTCGGGCCACGTTCCTATCCACAGGAGCCCCTGTGGCGGGCTTGGACCAGGTGCCCAAAAGAACGTCGGAAAGCGCGTCATTAAACGGCAGCAGTGGCTCCGAGGAGGTAGCCGCCGGCTGAAGCACTTCCGTCAGGAGGTTAGTCCTGACAGCCACTGTAGGCAATTGTGTAAGGCCCCAGCTGCTCTACGCAACACCGTTGCAAAATTTGCTCCCTCCTCCGTTGCCACGGAAGGAGGAGACAGCATGCCAGAGTCAGGGGAGGTGTCCAGACCACTGGCATCCCCAAGCCCAGTCCTGATCGAACTCACACTGCTGTGTGAGAGGGTCATCCGACCCCTCCCAGTTCTCTTCGTCCTCCTGTGGTTCAAAACAAGGAGGAGGAACATGCGGGACCCAAGGTCTCATCGGCGTCGGAGCCGGCGTCGAGCGACGCCGGTCCGTCGTCGTGTCCGGAGAGAACCGGGGAACGACGCCGCCCGGAGCCCCGGGCGGCGTCGGAAACGGCACCGGAGACAAAGGCGCCGGTGGAGGTGTTATTAGGTCAACCGGCGTCGATCGGGGTTGAGGCAGCACCGGAGCCGGGGTCGAGGCCGGAGCCGGGGCCGGGACCGAGGTTGGTGTGACAGGCGGCGCCGGGACCGGAGTCGCCGGCGGCGCCGGGGAAACCCCATCAGGGCCCGAAGGCGCACCGGGGGGACCTTGAGGCCCGAAGAGGCGGGCCATGGCCGACAGGAACTCCTGTATCTCGGCCGGAGTCGCCCCCGAACCCGGGAAGGACGGGTAATGCGGGGGCGGCTCCACAGGCACTCCCGGAGCCGCGGGGACGGTGCCGACAGGACCCTCAGCCGAGTCGCGAGACCGGCGAGGCGAAGTCGTGGAGCGATGACGCTTCTTAAACTTCTTATGCTTCGACTTACCGGAGGAGTGCGAAGACTTGGACCCCGACGACCGATGAGGACTCCGCGACCGGCCCCTCGACCTCTCATGTGACCGGGGCTTGGTGCGGCGCGGAGCCGACTGCCGGACCTCGAGGAGCTTTCGAGACCGCTCTCGCAAAGCCTTCGGATGCAAGGCCCGACAGTCGGGGCACGACTTGGGGTCATGGTCGCGCCCGAGGCAGTAGAGACAATCCTGATGCGGGTCCGTGATCGACATCATTCGACCACAGGCGTTGCATGGCTTGAAGCCGGGCATCCCTACCGACACCTGGGTGTCGAGCGACTCGAGAAAACAGTGAAAAATCACCAAAAACTTAGTCAAAAAATGACTAGGGCACTGCTCTTCCCGGATCTGCGCTTACTGGCGCGGAAAAAGAAGAACTGACGTCAGCGCGCAGGGGCGGCGTCTAAGTACTGCCCGCGACGTCATCCCGGCGATCCCAACGCTGACGTCGGAGCCGCACGACGCCGCCTACCGACGCGCAAGGGTACTGCTACGCAAAACTTTCCGAATCCAGCCTGACGCCTGGGGATATTCTAAGGTAAGGAATCTGTCACTAACGTGTCTCTTTCAGATATAGAATATATCATTCCCTCAAGAGGAACAGGATCAGCTAGCCAATGTTCCGCTGCCACTTGCGGCATGTACGCGGGGGGGTGGAACCAATAATACACATAGTGTGCCTGTGCGCAGGTGTGATACAATTCGAAGTCCGGGACGTCAAAGCCCCCCGCTGAGTAGGGCCTGATAAGCACATTCCATTTTAAACGTGGCTGTTTGCCCCCCCATATCAGCCTGATCATTTGCGACCTCAGTTCTTTAAAAAAGTGTCGGCCTGGGTGATATGGAATATTTAGGAATAAATATAGTAGTTGCGGGAGTACCACCATCTTTATCAGTGAGGCGCGACCCGCCATAGAGAGGGGCAACACGATCCATCGGGTCACGTTGTCAGTAATACGATCAATGGCAGTGCCATAATTGAGTCGCAGTAATTCGTCGCGATCTCTAGAGATACGTATCCCGAGGTATTTGAGATCTGAGTCGCACCACTGCAGGGGAAAATCCAAGGGGAAGCGCTCAGCTGCGGATGTGAGAGGGAAAATTTCCGATTTACCACAATTAATCTGTATCCCGGACAGCTTGCCAAATTTAATAAATTCTCGCAGGAGCGGATTTAGGTTGGATTGGGGGTCTCTAACATACAAAGTGATATCATCAGCATAGAGGGATATTAATATTTGGCGCAAGTTACATCTGAGGGCCTTGTCTTGGTGTTGTTGACGGAGCTTTGCAGCCAGGGGCTCGGTCGCCAGCGCAAAGAGGAGGGGGGAGAGAGGGCATCTCTGTCTGGTACCCCTTGTGAGTAAGAATGCCGGAGATACGTGGCCATTAATCATTACCCTGGCGG